>CM075879.1:8502594-9706459 GCA_038021265.1 Cyprinella venusta | reverse complement strand
GAGGGAAGTGGAGAGAGAGAGACGGGTTTCAACAAATGGCAATATTCACATTACTTTCAGTTTATTGCTCGAAAGCACAAAAATATTTGAGTGAAATGTAGGCTATAGTAAATCCTAAGATTATTATTTGTGATATTAGAACAAAATATGTGGATATAAAAACATGTATAGAGGCTAGGCTAAAGAACTAAATGAACGATCTCTATTTTCTAATTTCACTAAACATTTCATTAAGTTTCGTGGACATTTTATAAAACATGGATCTTAGGCTCATTTTGTAAACATAAATAACTGATTTAGATGCGCAAACTGGGTGCCGTTGCGGAGATGTAGGCTCCATGTTCGGTGCAGGTTCGGCTTCTTGTCGTTCATCCTCGGATGCGGCATCGCGTGCGGTGTTTGCCGCGCGCACCTTTCCGCTCGTTCGGACGCGTCAAGTAAAAACAAGGCTCGAAAGTCTTGGAAAACGAAATGAACAGGATTGTTGCAGGGTTCATTGTAGAAGACATGCTTCCCCTGTCGACCATTAATTCCCCAGGTTTAGAAAAATACATTTTAAATTAGGATTAAGAATTTTATGGGATAAAGTGACCTTTATTTTATTATTTTTCATTGACATCTTTTATTTTTTTTTTAAATTATTATTATTACCATGAGTCGACTAAAAAGCTGGGTTTGTTCTCAGGAGAAGAGTTTTATTCTCCCAGCCTGTTTTGAAACTTCTGTGATAAACACCATTTTAAAATTTTGAATTTTGAACCCCATTTTGTTTGTGAATTTTACAGTGCGGCATATTTATTTGTGCAGACAGGGATATTGTTCTTTCATGTCATTTTGTATACATTTTTACAATAAAGTGATGATAGGGCAAAAACTGATATGATGTTTGTCCATGTAGGCTACACGGTAAATTAAGAAACAGGAAAGTAAAGTAATAAGTAGTGAAGTTATTTTTCCAACGCAGTAACTAGTAAAGTAATCTCATTACAATTTACAGAAGTAACTAGTAACTAATTACTTTTTTGAGTAACTACCCCAACACTGTATAAGACTCCAATATTGGAACTATAGCCATTTTATTCCTTTTTTTTAATTTAGGAATTATGTTTAAGTTTAAAAACAGACAGAATGGTTTAGTCAAAAAAGAAAAAAATCATTCATAGTGCTATACTGCCCTCTTGTGTTCAAAATTAGGTAGAACTATTGGATCAATATCCACACATTAATACAGTTGGCAATACAGTATAATAGGTAATACAGTAGGATTGGGGCCTTAAAAATCGATAACTTAAAAAGTGAAAGTAACGGACGTCCACACAAGACCAGGCTTGGGAGGGTTACTTTAAAAATGTATTCCGATACAGTTACAAATTATTTCATAAAAAAGGGGTCCCACTTTATATTAAATGGCTTTAAGTACTATATACTTTTTCAAAAAGTAACTACAATCTGATTACTACTTTTTTTTTATGTAACTCACTAGATTTTTGTATCCTGATTACATAATGCCGTTGCATGTATTCTGTTGCTCCCACAAGACATTAGTCTGAATATTTTCCTGTATGAACAAAAAGGAGTTTCCATTGTTCGCACACAAACACACATTCGATCGCGCCTCTCTCGTGACTGTGTGTGCGTGTCATGTGTTCTAGGCTGTGTGCATGCACTTCTGAAGCTGCGCAGAAAATAATAAAATGCCATGCGGAGGACTAACGCAAAATGTGTGAGAAAATCCATTTGATTGTAGTGTAAGTGAGAAATAATTTCAGTGCTCTGGTCAATAGCTGTAGAGTGAAAACTGGTGAGTGCAGTATACAGCTTTCACAGAAAGAGAATGATGTGAGCACGTACGATTGGCAGTGAGTCCTGTGTGTGGACAAAATAGCTCAATAAGAGTAATAAAATACATGTGAAAAAAATCACATCATAATGTTTTAAAGAAGAGTGGTTTGATTAAAGTGGTGTAAATATACCCGATCCGGCAAAGATGGCAGTATCGGAGCTGATACCGATCCTGAGTATCGGATCGGCGCATTCCTAAATACTATAATGTAAACACAGTACAGATGTAGACCTGGATGTACACCTGACCTTTCAGAAGGTTGCTCACGCATACTTTGTGGTTAAAATGTGCCCTCAATGTGCACTTTTGCAGAGCCTTCACTGATGCAAGCTCTTCAGCACACTTCTTTTTGACAGTCAAAGCGGGGGTTATGTTTTTGCATGTCAAGTAGAATAACCCTAAAAGCACCAAGGTGGCGGTGCCACCGGCTTTATATATATATATATATATAAATATAGCTGCGAGCAGCGATTGCGGGCCAAAGCCGGCGGTACCGCCATCCCGGTGCCTTTAGGTAACTAAAGGCACCGGGGTTGCGGTGCCACCGGCTTGGGCCCGCAATCGCTGCTCGCAGCTATATTTATTATTAGGGCCCAAGCCCTGAAAGGGCGAAGGCCCTATTGTTTTCCTTAGGATTATTTTTAGGGCCCAAGCCCTGAAAGGGCGAAGGCCCTATTGTTTTCCTTAGGATTATTATTTTTTTTTTTTTCTAACGACTATTCGGGCACTTTCGGGGCCCTTAACATGCTCAAAAACTCTTGAAACTTTGCACACTGGTCAGAACCCGCGGCCATTAGAGCCGGGCTCAAGCTGGTACCCGGGCGTGGCAGGGCGGCTCGTCAGCGCCCCCTGGAACAGGGTCTGAACACTTTGTCCATAAATCAAACACGCTTGCATGTAATAATATGAAACTCGGTACACATGTCGATCTCATCGTTTCATATATACATCGCGCTTTTACTTTTTACCCCAGCCCAACAGGAAGTCAGATATTTACGGTTGTTTTTAAAACGCATGCAATGGAAATTAATGTACTCCTCCTAGAGCATTCATCCGCATGGAACGAAACTCGGTCAGCCTGAAGTTAAGACATAGAGGATCAAAAATTGCGAGGGGATTTTTGATATCTCGAACGGTTTGGCTGTGGCGAGGAAACAAAATTATGGCGAGAAACGTGAAACAGGAAGTGTGTCATAACTTCAGCATACATCAACCGATCTTGATGAAACTTCAGGAGTGTGTTCGCTGTAAGAGGACGATCACATGGATGTGACTATTGTGTGTCAAAGTTATAGCGCCACCAACTGGCAGCAGGAAGTGTGTCACTTTCAAAATGCTTTGAAATCACCCTCTTATTTTAACCCGATTTGCTTCAATCTTCATCTGTATAATGTAAATACACGGCAGATGTAGACCTGTGAATGGATTCTTGACATCTTTGAAACTGTTTCCGTGGCGACGCATCAAACTTTACCATTCTTTTAGGATGCCTTTGAAACTCTTAGCATGCTTGAAATTGCATGAAACTCGACAGACACATCACATTTATTAGCCAGTAGACACATGCAAAGTTTCAGAAACGGGCGTGGTGAGGGCTCAGTAGCGCCACCTTTTGACAAAAGTGGGGTTGTTAGTTTTATCTACGGTTACAAAAATCGGTATGTATATTGTACTCTTCGAGCCGGACAACTTTCTAATTCACACTCAATAGCTAGGACCCACAGAAAGTCAGATATTTTAGTTTGAATGTAGTCATACTCCCTCTGAGCATATGTCTGAGCCTGTGTGTGTGTGTGTGTGTGTGTGTGTGTGTGTGTGTGTGTGTGTAGAGCAGGGGGAGGGGGCTTAATTAACCATTTAACTGCTGTGTGTCTGGCCAGCATAAAGAAAATACATTTCTTAAGCCTGGGATTTTTTAAATAAGTTTTTATTTTATTTTTTTATAAGTAAAGGCACATAGCCAGTTTAATTGTAGTGCATTGACAATAGTTTTATATAATTAGTTCATTAATTAAATTAACTTGGTCCATTAACTTGGTCTGAAAATTGGGTCCATAAATCAAACACACTTGCATATAATAATATTAAACTCGGTACACTTATAGATCTCATTAGCCCAAACAACTTTAAGCCAGCAAAACAGGAAGTCGGTTGTTTCAGTCTGTATGTTACTTATGCGTCTCTCTCATGAAGCCGCATGAAGCTGACGCGAGCTGCGAGACTGACAGGTCTGACTGTCTGACACTGGCCAATCGGAATCAAGTTCAGATTCTAGACTTGAGAAGCGGCCGCTTACACCGTGTCCTAACTACACACGACGCCGCGACACGCGATAAAAGGTATCTTTTCCATGTTAATAAATCAGAGTTTTTGTCCTAACCATACGCGACGGCGACATGCGAAGTTTCTAATTTAGAAACGGTTCCTATTTCTGCGACGTCGCGGCTGACAGAATGAAGAAATTACACTGGTTATGAGTACACATTATTTATTTTTAGTTAAAAATAGGTCACTGTGCCACAACCCATAACGGATAATTTACCTCAGATTTTGAAAGCATTATAGTGTTCAAAATGAATTATGCAAACATACGACTGTACTTCATAACAACGACAATAACTTGAGGCAGATGCCACCAAATATGTTAAAATAAATGAATTATTTGCTGGACTTAAGTGAAAAGGAAAGCCATTTAATGACCATAGCACATAGTTGACGTGAAAAAAGGAGTATTTTGCATATAAATATGCACATATATACATATTTTTTCGATTTGTATCCCTGAAAGTGCCTGGCAGAAGCCTATATCTACTGTCTGTGTCATAAATGTGAACATAATATCATCTACTGTCTGTGTCATAAATGTGAACATAAACTATATTTCATGAGGTGAAACATCACTGCCAGAAGCTACAGAATAGGGGAGCGCGGGGATAAATGTAGACCTAACGCGGGGTTAAATGTAACACGGACATTTTACATAGTTTGTCAGTATCTAGCCGGCTGTCTTTCCGCTCTTTTTCTCTTGCTGCCAGAAGACGGTCTCCCGCGAATTTGCGGAACGTTTTGATTATATTTCGTGAAGATAATGGACAAAGAGTGTTTTGACATCATGAGAGTAAATTTTTTCATCGTAGATTTTTTTCTGTTTCCGGGTTGGATGTATACGCGTCCAAATCTAACTTTATATTGCCTTAATCACTGTCTTGTTGGCTTAAACACAGCACCGTTTTGAAACATGTCAGTAATTCCTAGCGACTGTTAGCTAGGTTTAAAATATGTAATACACAGCAGGGTTAGTTGTAACACAGTGTTCCAACTGCTGCCACAATGATAATCAAATGAAAACGGAGCCACACAACTTTTCAGGTTTGAGTATACATTTAACTTTGTTGGACTTTCACAAACAATGTTGTAATTTAAAATGTTTAAAATTTAGTGCACTATGAATGATAACTTATTTATTTATTAAAATATGGCCTGTTTTTAATGTAATAAACCATTTAAATTTTTATTCTAAGCTCATTTGTATTATTATTAATGTTATTATTATTAATAATAATAATTGTACATGCATCTGCCACACACAAATCTAATTTAATTGCAATTACAATATTTATATATGTTTATTTTATTTATTATTATTTATTGCAAAACCGTGCAGCCCTTTTCTACGTCTCTAGCTATGATATTGATCCATAACAAAAGGATGATTGGATGAGGGATGGATGTATGGATATCTATCCATACAGATGCACAAACAATATCAAACTATAAAAATAAAATAGTACTGAATTATGTCTGTTACACACAAGTGTTACCACTAACCCCTCTGTCTGTTACAATTAACCCCGCATATGGGGTAAGTTGTAACATTTGCACTTCTTTCACTTTCAGTGCAACTGTACAAAAATGGTAGGTCCTAGAAAAAAACTTTAAGTGTTCATTTGTAGCAGAGATGTGTATGTTGCTTGTGTAAAAAAAGTATTAATCTAACCTAATTATTTTTTAATTAATTGAGCCAAAACCAAAATGCGTTACTTTGTGCCCCGCTCTCCCCTATATATATTCTTAGGTCCTCACCGTGATGTTGCACTTCATGAAATATAGTTTATGTAGTATAGCCTAAGAATATTCTATAAGAATATTAAGTGGCACATAAATTAAGACCAGTTATTTACAATAAAGCCTTATAAAATCATTTCCATTTCCTTTGTTTATTATTTTAATAGTTTTTTCTTGGTTTTGATAGTAAATAAAATCTAATCAGTAATTTTACATGCAGATTAATGCACGTATAGATTAATGCACGTGTGTGTGTGTGTGTGTGTGTGTGTGTGTTTACATGCATAGTGGGCGGCCCATGTGGGCCGGTCTGGATGAAGTGTCCAGGGCTGATTTTTTGTCCCAGTCCAGCCCTGGTTACAGTACAATATGTCCTAACTACACACGACGCCGCGACACGCGATAAAAAGGTATCTTTTCCATGTAAATCAGAGTTTTTGTCCTAACCAGACGCGACGGCGACATGCGAAGTTTCTAATTTAGAAACGGTTCCTATTTCTGCGATGTCGCGGCTGACAGAATGAAGAAATTACACCGGTTATGAGTACACATTATTTATTTTTAGTTAAAAATAGGTCACTGTGCCACAAGCCATAACGGAAAATTTACCTCAGATTTTGAAAGCATGTAATATTATAGTGTTCAAAATGAATTCTATGCAAACATACGACTGTATTTCATAACAACGACAATAACTTGAGGCAGATGCCACCAAATGTGTTAAAATAAATGAATTATTTGCTGGACTTAAGTGAAAAGGATAGCCATTTAATGACCATAGCACATAGTTGATGTGAAAAAAGGAGTATTTTGCATATAAATATGCACATAAATACATATTTTTTCAATTTGTCTCCCTGAAAGTGCCTGGCAGAAGCCTATACTGTCTGTGTCATAAATGTGAACATAATACTGTCTGTGTCATAAATGTGAACATAATATTGTAACAGAATATTCTTATGCTATATTATATAAACTATATTTCATGAGGTGAAACATCACTGCCAGGAGCTACAGAATATATATTTCTGTAGGTCCTCACCGTGATGTTGCACTTCTTGAAATATATGTAGTATAGCCTAAGAATATTCTATTAAAATATTAAGTGGCACATAAATTCAGACCAGTTATTTACAAAAAAGCCTTATAAAATCATTTCCATTCCCTTTGTTTATTATTTTAATAGTTTTTTTCTTGGTTTTGATAGTAAATAAAATCTAATCAGTAATTTTACATGCAGATTAATGCACGTATAGATTAATGCACGTGTGTGTGTGTGTGTGTGTGTTTGCATAGTGGGCCGGTCTGGATGAAGTGTCCAGGGCTGATTTTTTGTCCCAGTCCAGCCCTGAATGGCAATATTCACATTACTTTCAGTTTATTGCTCGAAAGTACAAAAATATTTGAGTGAAATGTAGGCTATAGTAAACCCTAAAATTATTATTTGTGACATTAGAACAAAATATGTGGATATAAAAACATGTATATAGGCTAAAGAACTAAATGAACGATCTCTATTTTCTAATTTCACGACGTCCACACAAGACCAGGCTTGGGAGGGTTACTTTAAAAAATGTATTCCGATACAGTTACAAATTATTTCATAAAAAAGGGTCCCACTTTATATTAATTGGCTTTAAGTACTTTATACTTTTTCAAAAAGTAACTACAATCTGATTACTTTTTTTGATGTAACTCACTGTAATAATATACAGTTACTGGATTTTTGTTTCCTGATTACATAATGCTGTTACATGTATTCTGTTGCTCCCACAAGACATTAGTCTGAATATTTTCCTGTATGAACAAAATGGAGTTTCCATTGTTCACACACAAACACACACAGAGTTCGATCGCGCCTCTCTCGTGACTGTGTGTGCGTGTCATGTGTTCTAGGCTGTGTGCATGCACTTCTGAAGCTGCTCAGAAAATAATAAAATGCCATGCAGAGGACTAATGCAAAATGTGTGGGAAAATCCATTTGATTGTAGTTTAAGTGAGAAATAATTTCAGTGCTCTGGTCACCAGCTGTAGAGTGAAAACTGGTGAATGCAGTATACAGCTTTCACAGAAAGAGAATGATGTGAGCACGTACGATTGGCAGTGAATCTTTTATGCGGACAAAATAGCTCAATAAGAGTAACAAAATACATGTGGAAAAAATCACATCGTAATGTTTTAAAGAAGAGTGGTTTGATTAAAGTGGTGTAAATATACCCGATCCGGCAAAGATGGCAGTATCGGAACTGATAACGATCCTGAGTATCGGATCGGCGCATCCCTACATACTATAATGTAAACACAGTACAGATGTAGACCTTGATGTACACCTGACCTTTCAGAAGGTTGCTCATGCATACTTTGTGGTTAAAATGTGCCCTCGATCCGCACTTTTGCTGAGCCTTCACTGCTGCAAGCTCTTCAGCACACTTCTTTTTGACAGTCAAAGCGGGGGTTACGTTTTTGCACGTCATGTAGAATAACCCTAAAAGCACCAAGGGTGCGGTGCCACCGGCTTTATATATATATATATATATATATATATATATATATATATATATATATATATAAATATAGCTGCGAGCAGCGATTGCGGGCCAAAGCCGGCGGTACCGCCATCCCGGTGCCTTTAGGTAACTAAAGGCACCGGGGTTGCGGTGCCACCGGCTTGGGCCCGCAATCGCTGCTCGCAGCTATATTTATATATATTTTATTTTTTTTTTTTTTATTTTTTTTTTTTTCTAACGACTATCCGGGCACTTTTGGGGCCCATAACATGCTCAAAAACTCTTGAAACTTTGCACACGGGTCAGAACCCGCGGCCATCAGAGCCGGGCTGAAGCTGGTACCCGGGCGTGGCAGGGCGGCTCGTCAGCGCCCCCTGGAACAGGGTCTGAACACTTTGTCCATAAATCAAACACGCTTGCATGTAATAATATGAAACTCGGTACACATGTCGATCTCATCGTTTCATATATTCATCGCACTTTTACTTTTTACCCCAGCCCAACAGGAAGTCAGATATTTACGGGTTTTTTTTAAATGCTTGCAATGGAATTTAATGTACTCCTCCTAGAGCATTCATCCGCATGGAACGAAACTCGGTCAGCCTGAAGTCAAGACATAGACGATCAAAAATTGCGAGGGGATTTTTGATATCTCGAACGGTTTGGCTGTGGCGAGGAAACAAAATTATGGTGAGAAACGTGAAACAGGAAGTGTGTCCTAACTTCAGCATACATTAACTGATCTTGATGAAACTTCAGGAGTGTGTTCGCCGTAAGAGGACGATCACATGGATGTGACTATTGTGTGTCAAAGTTATAGCGCCACCAACTGGCAGCAGGAAGTGTGTCACTTTCAAAATGCTTTGAAATCACCCTCTTATTTTAACCCGATTTGCTTCAAACTTCATCTGTATAATGTAAACATACGGCAGATGTAGACCTGTGAATGGATTCTTAATATCTTTGAAACTGTTGCCGTGGTGACGCATCAAACTTTACCATTCTTTTAGGATGCTTTTGAGACCCTTAGCATGCTTCAAATTGCATGAAACTCCTCAGACACATCACATTTATTAGCCAGTAGACATGTGCAAAGTTTCAGAAACGGGCGTGGTGAGGGCTCAGTAGCGCCACCTTTTGACAAAAGTTGGGTTGTTAGTTTTATCTACAGTTACAAAAATCAGTATGTATATTGTACTCCTCGAGCCGGACAACTTTCTAATTGACACTCTTTAACTAGGACCCACAGAAAGTAAGATATGTTTGTTTGAATCTGGTCATGCTCCCTTTGAGCCTACATCTCTGTCTCTCTCTCTGTGTGTGTGTTAGTAGGGGGAGGGGCTTAACTTAACAATTTCAGTGCTGTGTGTTTTTTTCTGCTGTGTAATTTCTTAATACATTTCTTAAGCCTGGTATGTTTTAAATAAGTTTTTATTTTAATTTTTATAAGTGAATGCATAATATAACCAGTTAAATTGTAGTGCATTGACAATAGTTTTATATAATTAGTTTATTAATTAAATTAACTTGGTCCATAAACTTGGTCCAGCTGCGAGACTGACAGGTCTGACTGTCTGACACTGGCCAATCGGAATCAAGAGCGGAGAAGCGGCCGCTCCCATAGGCAGTATAGTATCTCCCCGCCCTGTGGAGGCATTCCGCTGGTCTCGTGAAGTTTCTCGCCGGTCTCGTCTCTGAGACCCCTACACCTGGTATTAAAATGCGATCTGTATCCAGATAAGTTATCCGGATAATAAAAAAGAAATATCAATGCAAGGTATTACGTTGTGATCGGATTGTGATCGATTTGCCTGACCATCTGGAGGTAGTCTGGCTCGCATTGTGTTCGGATCTTTACGTGTAAACGCAATCTGGTTGTTGATATCACACATGTATATTTTACTCCTCCCAAAAATGCTAAAAAATAAACGAGTGAGAGCGTTTACAGGCTGTTATAGTCAGACATGATGACGGCGCTAAGCGACACGCATCACCACCGCAGATAAGCAGCAGCTGGGCGTCAAACCAACGTGCAAACATCGCAAATAAAAGTGAAAGTAAGTCAGAGACGCTTAATCATCTACACAATCATCTTCAAGTAAAGAAAGAAATGATCTCTTGACTCTTACAAGGGTTGCCACTCTCTCTTATTGATGTCTATTGATGAAATTAGCTGATGATCAATAAAATGCATGCTAATATCTGTAATAAACAACCGACAAAATTACTGTATGATGGTGTAAATAAAGAATCAGTCCAGCATCGCCATGTCAGTGTGTATTGATTCATCATTGTCTCTTCATAGTTTGCAAGAGACATTTAATAAACTGAGCGTATTTGATAAACTGAGCGTAGCCTATTCATCTGTCAATATAACCTCATTCTTTTTAATGGTCAGAAGAACGCGTATCGACTACCGTTACAGTACGTCCTAACTACACACGACGCCGCGACACGCGATAAAAGGTATCTTTTCCATGTAAATCAGAGTTTTTGTCCTAACCAGACGCGACGGCGACATGCGAAGTTTCTAATTTAGAAACGGTTCCTATTTCTGCGATGTCGCGGCTGACAGAATGAAGAAATTACACTGGTTATGAGTACACATTATTTATTTTTAGTTAAAAATAGGTCACTGTGCCACAAGCCATAACGGATAATTTACCTCAGATTTTGAAAGCATGTAATATTATAGTGTTCAAAATGAATTCTATGCAAACATACGACTGTATTTCATAACAACGACAATAACTTGAGGCAGATGCCACCAAATGTGTTAAAATAAATGAATTATTTGCTGGACTTAAGTGAAAAGGATAGCCATTTAATGACCATAGCACATAGTTGATGTGAAAAAAGGAGTATTTTGCATATAAATATGCACATAAATACATATTTTTTCAATTTGTCTCCCTGAAAGTGCCTGGCAGAAGCCTATACTGTCTGTGTCATAAATGTGAACATAATATTATCTACTGTCTGTGTCATAAATGTGAACATAATATTGTAACAGAATATTCTTATGCTATATTATATAAACTATATTTCATGAGGTGAAACATCACTGCCAGGAGCTACAGAATATATATTTCTGTAGGTCCTCACCGTGATGTTGCACTTCATGAAATATATGTAGTATAGCCTAAGAATATTCTATTAAAATATTAAGTGGCACATAAATTCAGACCAGTTATTTACAATAAAGCCTTATAAAATCATTTCCATTCCCTTTGTTTATTATTTTAATAGTTTTTTCTTGGTTTTGATAGTAAATAAAATCTAATCAGTAATTTTACATGCAGATTAATGCACGTATAGATTAATGCACGTGTGTGTGTGTTTGCATAGTGGGCCGGTCTGGATGAAGTGTCCAGGGCTGATTTTTTGTCCCAGTCCAGCCCTGAATGGCAATATTCACATTACTTTCAGTTTATTGCTCGAAAGTACAAAAATATTTGAGTGAAATGTAGGCTATAGTAAACCCTAAGATTATTATTTGTGACATTAGAACAAAATATGTGGATATAAAAACATGTATATAGGCTAAAGAACTAAATGAACGATCTCTATTTTCTAATTTCACGACGTCCACACAAGACCAGGCTTGGGAGGGTTACTTTAAAAAATGTATTCCGATACAGTTACAAATTATTTCATAAAAAAGGGTCCCACTTTATATTAATTGGCTTTAAGTACTTTATACTTTTTCAAAAAGTAACTACAATCTGATTACTTTTTTTGATGTAACTCACTGTAATAATATACAGTTACTGGATTTTTGTTTCCTGATTACATAATGCTGTTACATGTATTCTGTTGCTCCCACAAGACATTAGTCTGAATATTTTCCTGTATGAACAAAATGGAGTTTCCATTGTTCACACACAAACACACACAGAGTTCGATCGCGCCTCTCTCGTGACTGTGTGTGCGTGTCATGTGTTCTAGGCTGTGTGCATGCACTTCTGAAGCTGCTCAGAAAATAATAAAATGCCATGCAGAGGACTAATGCAAAATGTGTGGGAAAATCCATTTGATTGTAGTTTAAGTGAGAAATAATTTCAGTGCTCTGGTCAATAGCTGTAGAGTGAAAACTGGTGAATGCAGTATACAGCTTTAACAGAAAGAGAATGATGTGAGCACGTACGATTGGCAGTGAATCTTTTATGCGGACAAAATAGCTCAATAAGAGTAACAAAATACATGTGGAAAAAATCACATCGTAATGTTTTAAAGAAGAGTGGTTTGATTAAAGTGGTGTAAATATACCCGATCCGGCAAAGATGGCAGTATCGGAGCTGATAACGATCCTGAGTATCGGATCGGCGCATCCCTACATACTATAATGTAAACACAGTACAGATGTAGACCTTGATGTACACCTGACCTTTCAGAAGGTTGCTCATGCATACTTTGTGGTTAAAATGTGCCCTCGATCCGCACTTTTGCAGAGCCTTCACTGCTGCAAGCTCTTCAGCACACTTCTTTTTGACAGTCAAAGCGGGGGTTACGTTTTTGCACGTCATGTAGAATAACCCTAAAAGCACCAAGGGTGCGGTGCCACCGGCTTTATATATATATATATATATATATATATATATATATATAAATATAGCTGCGAGCAGCGATTGCGGGCCAAAGCCGGCGGTACCGCCATCCCGGTGCCTTTAGGTAACTAAAGGCACCGGGGTTGCGGTGCCACCGGCTTGGGCCCGCAATCGCTGCTCGCAGCTATATTTTTTTTTTTTTTTCTAACGACTATCCGGGCACTTTTGGGGCCCTTAACATGCTCAAAAACTCTTGAAACTTTGCACACGGGTCAGAACCCGCGGCCATCAGAGCCGGGCTGAAGCTGGTACCCGGGCGTGGCAGGGCGGCTCGTCAGCGCCCCCTGGAACAGGGTCTGAACACTTTGTCCATAAATCAAACACGCTTGCATGTAATAATATGAAACTCGGTACACATGTCAATCTCATCGTTTCATATATTCATCGCACTTTTACTTTTTACCCCAGCCCAACAGGAAGTCAGATATTTACGGTTGTTTTTAAAACGCTTGCAATGGAATTTAATGTACTCCTCCTAGAGCATTCATCCGCATGGAACGAAACTCGGTCAGCCTGAAGTCAAGACATAGACGATCAAAAATTGCGAGGGGATTTTTGATATCTCGAACGGTTTGGCTGTGGCGAGGAAACAAAATTATGGTGAGAAATGTGAAACAGGAAGTGTGTCCTAACTTCAGCATACATTAACTGATCTTGATGAAACTTCAGGCGTGTGTTCGCCGTAAGAGGACGATCACATGGATGTGACTATTGTGTGTCAAAGTTATAGCGCCACCAACTGGCAGCAGGAAGTGTGTCACTTTCAAAATGCTTTGAAATCACCCTCTTATTTTAACCCGATTTGCTTCAAACTTCATCTGTATAATGTAAACATACGGCAGATGTAGACCTGTGAATGGATTCTTAATATCTTTGAAACTGTTGCCGTGGCGACGCATCAAACTTTACCATTCTTTTAGGATGCTTTTGAGACCCTTAGCATGCTTCAAATTGCATGAAACTCCTCAGACACATCACATTTATTAGCCAGTAGACATGTGCAAAGTTTCAGAAACGGGCGTGGTGAGGGCTCAGTAGCGCCACCTTTTGACAAAAGTTGGGTTGTTAGTTTTATCTACAGTTACAAAAATCAGTATGTATATTGTACTCCTCGAGCCGGACAACTTTCTAATTGACACTCTTTAGCTAGGACCCACAGAAAGTAAGATATGTTTGTTTGAATCTGGTCATGCTCCCTTTGAGCCTACATCTCTGTCTCTCTCTGTGTGTGTGTGTGTTAGTAGGGGGAGGGGCTTAACTTAACCATTTCAGTGCCGTGTGTTTTTTTCTGCTGTGTAATTTCTTAATACATTTCTTAAGCCTGGTATGTTTTAAATAAGTTTTTATTTTATTTTTTATAAGTGAAGGCATAATATAACCCGTTAAATTGTAGTGCATTGACAAAAGTTTTATATAATTAGTTTATTAATTAAATTAACTTGGTCCATAAACTTGGTCCAGCTGCGAGACTGACAGGTCTGACTGTCTGACACTGGCCAATCGGAATCAAGAGGGGAGAAGCGGCCGCTCCCATAGGCAGTATCTCCCCGCCCTGTGGAGGCATTCCGTCGGTCTCGTCTCTGAGACCCCTACACCTGGTATTAAAATGCGATCTGTATCCAGATAAGTTATCCGGATAATAAAAAAGAAATGTTAATGCAAGGTATTGCGTTGTGATCGGATTGTGATCGATTTGCCTGACCATCTGGAGGTAGTCTGGCTCGCATTGTGTTCGGATCTTTACGTGTAAACGCAATCTGGTTGTTCATATCACACCTGTATATTTTACTCCTCCCAAAAATGCTAAAAAATAAACGAGTGAGAGCGTTTACAGGCTATGTTATAGTCAGAGATGACGGCGCTACTGCGACACGCATCACCGCCGCAGATGAGCAGCAGCTGAGCGTCAAACCAACGTGCAAACATCGCAAATAAAAGTGAAAGTAAGTCATAGACGCTTAATCATCTACACAATCATCTTCAAGTAAAGAAAGAAATGATCTCTTGACTCTTACAAGGGCTGTTGCCACTCTCTCTTATTGATGTCTATTGATGAAATTAGCTGATGATCAATAAAATGCATGCTAAAATCTGTAATAAACAACCGACAAAATTACTCTGTATGATGGTGTAAATAAAGAATCAGTCCAGCATCGCCATGTCAGTGTGTATTGATTCATCATTGTCTCTTCATAGTTTGCAAGAGACATTTAATAAACTGAGCGTATTTGATAAACTGAGCGTAGCCTATTCATCTGTCAATATAACCTCATTCTTTTTAATGATCAGAAGAACGCATATCGACCACCGTTACAGTACAATATGTCCTAACTACACACGACGCCGCGACACGCGATAAAAGGTATCTTTTCCATGTAAATCAGAGTTTTTGTCCTAACCAGACGCGACGGCGACATGCGAAGTTTCTAATTTAGAAACGGTTCCTATTTCTGCGACGTCGCGGCTGACAGAATGAAGAAATTACACTGGTTATGAGTACACATTATTTATTTTTAGTTAAAAATAGGTCACTGTGCCACAAGCCATAACGGATAATTTAGCCTACCTCAGATTTTGAAAGCATTATAGTGTTCAAAATGAATTCTATGCAAACATACGACATTTCATAACAACGACAATAACTTGAGGCAGATGCCACCAAATGTGTTAAAATAAATGAATTATTTGCTGGACTTAAGTGAAAAGGATAGCCATTTAATGACCATAGCACATAGTTGATGTGAAAAAAGGAGTATTTTGCATATAAATATGCACATAAATACATATTTTTTCAATTTGTCTCCCTGAAAGTGCCTGGCAGAAGCCTATACTGTCTGTGTCATAAATGTGAACATAATATTATCTACTGTCTGTGTCATAAATGTGAACATAATATTGTAACATAATATTCTTATGCTATATTATATAAACTATATTTCATGAGGTGAAACATCACTGCCAGGAGTTACAGAATATATATTTCTGTAGGTCCTCACCGTGATGTTGCACTTCATGAAATATATATAGTATAGCCTAAGAATATTCTATTAGAATATTAAGTGGCACATAAATTCAGACCAGTTATTTACAATAAAGCCTTATAAAATCATTCCCATTCCCTTTGTTTATTATTTAATAGTTTTTTCTTGGTTTTGATAGTAAATAAAATCTAATCAGTAATTTTACATGCAGATTAATGCACGTATAGATTAATGCACGTGTGTGTGTGTGTGTGTGTTTGCATAGTGGGCCGGTCTGGATGAAGTGTCCAGGGCTGATTTTTTGTCCCAGTCCAGCCCTGAATGGCAATATTCACATTACTTTCAGTTTATTGCTCGAAAGTACAAAAATATTTGAGTGAAATGTAGGCTATAGTAAACCCTAAGATTATTATTTGTGACATTAGAACAAAATATGTGGATATAAAAACATGTATATAGGCTAAAGAACTAAATGAACGATATCTATTTTCTAATTTCACGACGTCCACACAAGACCAGGCTTGGGAGGGTTACTTTAAAAAATGT
This sequence comes from Cyprinella venusta, assembly GCA_038021265.1. Taxonomy (NCBI): domain Eukaryota; kingdom Metazoa; phylum Chordata; class Actinopteri; order Cypriniformes; family Leuciscidae; genus Cyprinella; species Cyprinella venusta. The sequence continues at coordinate 9,689,910 of CM075879.1, read as the reverse complement.
ATTCTGATACAGTTACAAATTATTTCATAACAAAGGGTCCCACTTTATATTAATTGGCTTTAAGTACTATATACTTTTTCAAAAAGTAACTGCAATCTGATTACTTTTTTTGATGTAACTCACTGTAACAAGATACAGTTACTGGATTTTTGTTTCCTGATTACATAATGCTGTTACATGTATTCTGTTGCTCCCACAAGACATTAGTCTGAATATTTTCCTGTATGAACAAAATGGAGTTTCCATTGTTCACACACAAACACACACAGAGTTCGATCGCGCCTCTCTCGTGACTGTGTGTGCGTGTCATGTGTTCTAGGCTGTGTGCATGCACTTCTGAAGCTGCTCAGAAAATAATAAAATGCCATGCAGAGGACTAATGCAAAATGTGTGGGAAAATCCATTTGATTGTAGTTTAAGTGAGAAATAATTTCAGTGCTCTGGTCACCAGCTGTAGAGTGAAAACTGGTGAATGCAGTATACAGCTTTCACAGAAAGAGAATGATGTGAGCACGTACGATTGGCAGTGAATCCTTTATGCTGACAAAATAGCTCAATAAGAGTAACAAAATACATGTGGAAAAAATCACATCGTAATGTTTTAAAGAAGAGTGGTTTGATTAAAGTGGTGTAAATATACCCGATCCGGCAAAGATGGCAGTATCGGAGCTGATAACGATCCTGAGTATCGGATCGGCGCATCCCTACATACTATAATGTAAACACAGTACAGATGTAGACCTTGATGTACACCTGACCTTTCAGAAGGTTGCTCATGCATACTTTGTGGTTAAAATGTGCCCTCGATCCGCACTTTTGCAGAGCCTTCACTGCTGCAAGCTCTTCAGCACACTTCTTTTTGACAGTCAAAGCGGGGGTTACGTTTTTGCACGTCATGTAGAATAACCCTAAGAGCACCAAGGGTGCGGTGCCACCGGCTTTATATATATATATATATATAAATATAGCTGCGAGCAGCGATTGCGGGCCAAAGCCGGCGGTACCGCCATCCCGGTGCCTTTAGGTAACTAAAGGCACCGGGGTTGCGGTGCCACCGGCTTGGGCCCGCAATCGCTGCTCGCAGCTATATTATATAATTAGTTCATTAATTAAATTAACTTGGTCCATTAACTTGGTCTGAAAATTGGGTCCATAAATCAAACACACTTGCATATAATAATATTAAACTCGGTACACTTATAGATCTCATTAGCCCAAGCAACTTTAAGCCAGCAAAACAGGAAGTCGGTTGTTTCAGTCTGTATGTGAATGTTTTGCAAAACCAGCCTTTACATTTTTATTTCCCCCCTCTTAAGTAATTTTTAATTATTCCCACACCAAACTTCTTCAAAATTATGAAATTATATTAAAGATACTAAGGCATGTACTGGCCATCGGGACTACCGGGAGATTCCTGGTGGGCCGCGGTCTGGTTGGGCCGGCGGCCCGGCGCGTTATGTATTTTGTTTTTAAATCATTATTAATTGTAAATATATTCTATCGTAAGTATTGTTAAATTGTCCAATCCCGGACTTATGCGTCTCTCTCATGAAGCCGCATGAAGCTGACGCGAGCTGCGAGACTGACAGGTCTGACTGTCTGACACTGGCCAATCGGAATCAAGTTCAGATTCTAGACTTGAGGGGACATTCTAAAACGCTTAACGTGAAAAACGCTTAACGTGGCTTACTGTAGTAAGACAGTGATATTAAAAGACCAAATTCGCTACACATCATATTATTAAACCATACTATGTATAAAAAAATTAAATGAGTCCAGAAAATCAACGCAACGCGATTAATAACACGTTAAGCATTTTCTTTCCATAGAAAACCGTTATGAGAAAACGCTTAACGTGGCTTACTGTACTTGATATTAAAAGACCAAATTCGCTACACCATATTAATAAACCATACCATTAGTACAGTAAGCCACGTTAAGCGTTTTCTCATAACGGTTTTCTATGGGAAGAAAATGCTTAACGTGTTATTAATCGCGTTGCCTTGATATTCTAGACTCATCTTATTTTTTTATACATAGTATGGTTTATTAATATGATGTGTAGCGAATTTGGTCTTTTAATATCACTGTCTTAGTACAGTAGCCTAAGCCACGTTAAGCGTTCTCATAACGGTATGGAAAGAAAATGCTTAACGTGTTATTAATCGCGTTGCGTTGATTTTCTGGACTCATCTTATTTTTTTATATAGTATGGTTTATTAATATGATGTGTAGCGAATTTGGTCTTTTAATATCACTGTCTTAGTACAGTAAGCCACGTTAAGCGTTTTTCACGTTAAGCGTTAGAATGTCCCGACTTGGGGAGCGGCCGCTTACACCGTGTCCTAACTACACACGACGCCGCGACACGCGATAAAAGGTATCTTTTCCATGTTAATAAATCAGAGTTTTTGTCCTAACCATACGCGACGGCGACATGCGAAGTTTCTAATTTAGAAACGGTTCCTATTTCTGCGACGTCGCGGCTGACAGAATGAAGAAATTACACTGGTTATGAGTACACATTTATTTTTAGTTAAAAATAGGTCACTGTGCCACGTACAAGCCATAACGGATAATTTACCTCAGATTTTGAAAGCATTATAGTGTTCAAAATGAATTATGCAAACATACGACTGTACTTCATAACAACGACAATAACTGGCAGATGCCACCAAATGTGTTAAAATAAATGAATTATTTGCTGGACTTAAGTGAAAAGGAAAGCCATTTAATGACCATAGCACATAGTTGACGTGAAAAAAGGAGTATTTTGCATATAAATATGCACATATAGACTATACATATTTTTTCGATTTGTATCCCTGAAAGTGCCTGGCAGAAGCCTATATCTACTGTCTGTGTCATAAATGTGAACATAATATTATCTACTGTCTGTGTAATAAATGTGAACATAAACTATATTTCATGAGGTGAAACATCACTGACAGGAGCTACAGAATAGGGGAGCGCGGGGATAAAGGTAGGCCTAACGCGGGGTTAAATGTAACACGGACATTTTACATAGTTTGTCAGTAGGCTATCTAGCCGGCTGTCTTTCCGCTCTTTTTCTCTTGCTGCCAGAAGACGGTCTCCCGCGAATTTGCGGAACGTTTTGATTATATTTCGTGAAGATAATGGACAAAGAGTGTTTTGACATCATGAAAGTAAATTTTTTCATCGTAGATTTTTTTCTGTTTCCGGGTTGGATGTATACGCGTCCAAATCTAACTTTATATTGCCTTAATCACTGTCTTGTTGGCTCAAACACAGCACCGTTTTGAAACATGTCAGTAATTCCTAGCGACTGTTAGCTAGGTTTAAAATATGTAATACACAGCGGGGTTAGTTCCAACTGCTGCCACAATGATAATCAAATGAAAACGGAGCCACACAACTTTTCAGGTTTGAGTATACATTTAACATTGTTGGACTTTCACAAACAATGTTGTAATTTAAAATGTTTAAAATTTAGTGCACTATGAATGATAGCTTATTTATTTATTAAAAATATGGCCTGTTTTTAATGAAATAAACCATTTAAATTTTTATTCTAAGCTCATTTGTATTATTATTAAAGTTATTAATAATAATAATAATAATTGTACATGCAGCTGCCACACAAATCTAATTTAATTGCAATTACAATATTTATATTTATATGTTTATTTTATTTTATTTATTATTATTTATTGCAAAACCGTGCAGCCCTTTTCTACGTCTCTAGCTATGATATTGATCCATAACAAAAGGATGATTGGATGAGGAATTAAAAATGTTATTATTCACCATTTATTTTCTATAAGACCAGTGTTGGGGGTAACGAGTTACAAACGAGTTTGGGTAAGTAAAGTAACGCATTACACTGAAAATATTGGTAACTACACTACTTATAAAGGAACGCGCTTTCCTGCGTTACCCAAGCCGTGTTTGCCTGTGTGGAGAGTTCCGTCTAGTGGTGCGTGCGCGCCGTTGCCATAGAGACCGATTTGAGTGAGAGAGAGAGGGAAGTGGAGAGGGAGAGACGGGTTTCAACAAATGGCAATATTCACATTACTTTCAGTTTATTGCTCGAAAGCACAAAAATATTTGAGTGAAATGTAGGCTATAGTAAATCCTAAGATTATTATTTGTGACATTAGAACAAAATATGTGGATATAAAAACATGTATAGAGGCTAGGCTAAAGAACTAAATGAACGATCTCTATTTTCTAATTTCACTAAACATTTCATTAAGTTTCGTGGACATTTTATAAAACATGGATCTTAGGCTCATTTTGTAAACATAAATAACTGATTTAGATGCGCAAACTGGGTGCCGTTGCGGAGATGTAGGCTCCATGTTCGGTGCAGGTTCGGCTTCTTGTCGTTCATCCTCGGATGCGGCATCGCGTGCGGTGTTTGCCGCGCGCACCTTTCCGCTCGTTCGGACGCGTCAAGTAAAAACAAGGCTCGAAAGTCTTGGAAAACGAAATGAACAGGATTGTTGCAGGGTTCATTGTAGAAGACATGCTTCCCCTGTCGACCATTAATTCCCCAGGTTTAGAAAAATACATTTTAAATTAGGATTAAGAATTTTATGGGATAAAGTGACCTTTATTTTATTATTTTTCATTGACATCTTTTATTTTTTTTTTAAATTATTATTATTACCATGAGTCGACTAAAAAGCTGGGTTTGTTCTCAGGAGAAGAGTTTTATTCTCCCAGCCTGTTTTGAAACTTCTGTGATAAACACCATTTTAAAATTTTGAATTTTGAACCCCATTTTGTTTGTGAATTTTACAGTGCGGCATATTTATTTGTGCAGACAGGGATATTGTTCTTTCATGTCATTTTGTATACATTTTTACAATAAAGTGATGATAGGGCAAAAACTGATATGATGTTTGTCCATGTAGGCTACACGGTAAATTAAGAAACAGGAAAGTAAAGTAATAAGTAGTGAAGTTATTTTTCCAACGCAGTAACTAGTAAAGTAATCTCATTACAATTTACAGAAGTAACTAGTAACTAATTACTTTTTTGAGTAACTACCCCAACACTGTATAAGACTCCAATATTGGAACTATAGCCATTTTATTCCTTTTTTTTAATTTAGGAATTATGTTTAAGTTTAAAAACAGACAGAATGGTTTAGTCAAAAAAGAAAAAAATCATTCATAGTGCTATACTGCCCTCTTGTGTTCAAAATTAGGTAGAACTATTGGATCAATATCCACACATTAATACAGTTGGCAATACAGTATAATAGGTAATACAGTAGGATTGGGGCCTTAAAAATCGATAACTTAAAAAGTGAAAGTAACGGACGTCCACACAAGACCAGGCTTGGGAGGGTTACTTTAAAAATGTATTCCGATACAGTTACAATTTATTTCATAAAAAAGGGGTCCCACTTTATATTAAATGGCTTTAAGTACTATATACTTTTTCAAAAAGTAACTACAATCTGATTACTACTTTTTTTTGATGTAACTCACTAGATTTTTGTATCCTGATTACATAATGCCGTTGCATGTATTCTGTTGCTCCCACAAGACATTAGTCTGAATATTTTCCTGTATGAACAAAAAGGAGTTTCCATTGTTCGCACACAAACACACATTCGATCGCGCCTCTCTCGTGACTGTGTGTGCGTGTCATGTGTTCTAGGCTGTGTGCATGCACTTCTGAAGCTGCGCAGAAAATAATAAAATGCCATGCGGAGGACTAACGCAAAATGTGTGAGAAAATCCATTTGATTGTAGTGTAAGTGAGAAATAATTTCAGTGCTCTGGTCAATAGCTGTAGAGTGAAAACTGGTGAGTGCAGTATACAGCTTTCACAGAAAGAGAATGATGTGAGCACGTACGATTGGCAGTGAGTCCTGTGTGTGGACAAAATAGCTCAATAAGAGTAATAAAATACATGTGAAAAAAATCACATCATAATGTTTTAAAGAAGAGTGGTTTGATTAAAGTGGTGTAAATATACCCGATCCGGCAAAGATGGCAGTATCGGAGCTGATACCGATCCTGAGTATCGGATCGGCGCATTCCTAAATACTATAATGTAAACACAGTACAGATGTAGACCTGGATGTACACCTGACCTTTCAGAAGGTTGCTCACGCATACTTTGTGGTTAAAATGTGCCCTCAATGTGCACTTTTGCAGAGCCTTCACTGATGCAAGCTCTTCAGCACACTTCTTTTTGACAGTCAAAGCGGGGGTTATGTTTTTGCATGTCAAGTAGAATAACCCTAAAAGCACCAAGGTGGCGGTGCCACCGGCTTTATATATATATATATATATAAATATAGCTGCGAGCAGCGATTGCGGGCCAAAGCCGGCGGTACCGCCATCCCGGTGCCTTTAGGTAACTAAAGGCACCGGGGTTGCGGTGCCACCGGCTTGGGCCCGCAATCGCTGCTCGCAGCTATATTTATTATTAGGGCCCAAGCCCTGAAAGGGCGAAGGCCCTATTGTTTTCCTTAGGATTATTTTTAGGGCCCAAGCCCTGAAAGGGCGAAGGCCCTATTGTTTTCCTTAGGATTATTATTTTTTTTTCTTTCTAACGACTATTCGGGCACTTTCGGGGCCCTTAACATGCTCAAAAACTCTTGAAACTTTGCACACTGGTCAGAACCCGCGGCCATTAGAGCCGGGCTCAAGCTGGTACCCGGGCGTGGCAGGGCGGCTCGTCAGCGCCCCCTGGAACAGGGTCTGAACACTTTGTCCATAAATCAAACACGCTTGCATGTAATAATATGAAACTCGGTACACATGTCGATCTCATCGTTTCATATATACATCGCGCTTTTACTTTTTACCCCAGCCCAACAGGAAGTCAGATATTTACGGTTGTTTTTAAAACGCATGCAATGGAAATTAATGTACTCCTCCTAGAGCATTCATCCGCATGGAACGAAACTCGGTCAGCCTGAAGTTAAGACATAGAGGATCAAAAATTGCGAGGGGATTTTTGATATCTCGAACGGTTTGGCTGTGGCGAGGAAACAAAATTATGGCGAGAAACGTGAAACAGGAAGTGTGTCATAACTTCAGCATACATCAACCGATCTTGATGAAACTTCAGGAGTGTGTTCGCTGTAAGAGGACGATCACATGGATGTGACTATTGTGTGTCAAAGTTATAGCGCCACCAACTGGCAGCAGGAAGTGTGTCACTTTCAAAATGCTTTGAAATCACCCTCTTATTTTAACCCGATTTGCTTCAATCTTCATCTGTATAATGTAAATACACGGCAGATGTAGACCTGTGAATGGATTCTTGACATCTTTGAAACTGTTTCCGTGGCGACGCATCAAACTTTACCATTCTTTTAGGATGCCTTTGAAACTCTTAGCATGCTTGAAATTGCATGAAACTCGACAGACACATCACATTTATTAGCCAGTAGACACATGCAAAGTTTCAGAAACGGGCGTGGTGAGGGCTCAGTAGCGCCACCTTTTGACAAAAGTGGGGTTGTTAGTTTTATCTACGGTTACAAAAATCGGTATGTATATTGTACTCTTCGAGCCGGACAACTTTCTAATTCACACTCAATAGCTAGGACCCACAGAAAGTCAGATATTTTAGTTTGAATGTAGTCATACTCCCTCTGAGCATATGTCTGAGCCTGTGTGTGTGTGTGTGTGTGTGTGTGTGTGTGTGTGTGTGTGTGTAGAGCAGGGGGAGGGGGCTTAATTAACCATTTAACTGCTGTGTGTCTGGCCAGCATAAAGAAAATACATTTCTTAAGCCTGGGATTTTTTAAATAAGTTTTTATTTTATTTTTTTATAAGTAAAGGCACATAGCCAGTTTAATTGTAGTGCATTGACAATAGTTTTATATAATTAGTTCATTAATTAAATTAACTTGGTCCATTAACTTGGTCTGAAAATTGGGTCCATAAATCAAACACACTTGCATATAATAATATTAAACTCGGTACACTTATAGATCTCATTAGCCCAAACAACTTTAAGCCAGCAAAACAGGAAGTCGGTTGTTTCAGTCTGTATGTTACTTATGCGTCTCTCTCATGAAGCCGCATGAAGCTGACGCGAGCTGCGAGACTGACAGGTCTGACTGTCTGACACTGGCCAATCGGAATCAAGTTCAGATTCTAGACTTGAGAAGCGGCCGCTTACACCGTGTCCTAACTACACACGACGCCGCGACACGCGATAAAAGGTATCTTTTCCATGTTAATAAATCAGAGTTTTTGTCCTAACCATACGCGACGGCGACATGCGAAGTTTCTAATTTAGAAACGGTTCCTATTTCTGCGACGTCGCGGCTGACAGAATGAAGAAATTACACTGGTTATGAGTACACATTATTTATTTTTAGTTAAAAATAGGTCACTGTGCCACAACCCATAACGGATAATTTACCTCAGATTTTGAAAGCATTATAGTGTTCAAAATGAATTATGCAAACATACGACTGTACTTCATAACAACGACAATAACTTGAGGCAGATGCCACCAAATATGTTAAAATAAATGAATTATTTGCTGGACTTAAGTGAAAAGGAAAGCCATTTAATGACCATAGCACATAGTTGACGTGAAAAAAGGAGTATTTTGCATATAAATATGCACATATATACATATTTTTTCGATTTGTATCCCTGAAAGTGCCTGGCAGAAGCCTATATCTACTGTCTGTGTCATAAATGTGAACATAATATCATCTACTGTCTGTGTCATAAATGTGAACATAAACTATATTTCATGAGGTGAAACATCACTGCCAGAAGCTACAGAATAGGGGAGCGCGGGGATAAATGTAGACCTAACGCGGGGTTAAATGTAACACGGACATTTTACATAGTTTGTCAGTATCTAGCCGGCTGTCTTTCCGCTCTTTTTCTCTTGCTGCCAGAAGACGGTCTCCCGCGAATTTGCGGAACGTTTTGATTATATTTCGTGAAGATAATGGACAAAGAGTGTTTTGACATCATGAGAGTAAATTTTTTCATCGTAGATTTTTTTCTGTTTCCGGGTTGGATGTATACGCGTCCAAATCTAACTTTATATTGCCTTAATCACTGTCTTGTTGGCTTAAACACAGCACCGTTTTGAAACATGTCAGTAATTCCTAGCGACTGTTAGCTAGGTTTAAAATATGTAATACACAGCAGGGTTAGTTGTAACACAGTGTTCCAACTGCTGCCACAATGATAATCAAATGAAAACGGAGCCACACAACTTTTCAGGTTTGAGTATACATTTAACTTTGTTGGACTTTCACAAACAATGTTGTAATTTAAAATGTTTAAAATTTAGTGCACTATGAATGATAACTTATTTATTTATTAAAATATGGCCTGTTTTTAATGTAATAAACCATTTAAATTTTTATTCTAAGCTCATTTGTATTATTATTAATGTTATTATTATTAATAATAATAATTGTACATGCATCTGCCACACACAAATCTAATTTAATTGCAATTACAATATTTATATATGTTTATTTTATTTATTATTATTTATTGCAAAACCGTGCAGCCCTTTTCTACGTCTCTAGCTATGATATTGATCCATAACAAAAGGATGATTGGATGAGGGATGGATGTATGGATATCTATCCATACAGATGCACAAACAATATCAAACTATAAAAATAAAATAGTACTGAATTATGTCTGTTACACACAAGTGTTACCACTAACCCCTCTGTCTGTTACAATTAACCCCGCATATGGGGTAAGTTGTAACATTTGCACTTCTTTCACTTTCAGTGCAACTGTACAAAAATGGTAGGTCCTAGAAAAAAACTTTAAGTGTTCATTTGTAGCAGAGATGTGTATGTTGCTTGTGTAAAAAAAGTATTAATCTAACCTAATTATTTTTTAATTAATTGAGCCAAAACCAAAATGCGTTACTTTGTGCCCCGCTCTCCCCTATATATATTCTTAGGTCCTCACCGTGATGTTGCACTTCATGAAATATAGTTTATGTAGTATAGCCTAAGAATATTCTATAAGAATATTAAGTGGCACATAAATTAAGACCAGTTATTTACAATAAAGCCTTATAAAATCATTTCCATTTCCTTTGTTTATTATTTTAATAGTTTTTTCTTGGTTTTGATAGTAAATAAAATCTAATCAGTAATTTTACATGCAGATTAATGCACGTATAGATTAATGCACGTGTGTGTGTGTGTGTGTGTGTGTGTGTTTACATGCATAGTGGGCGGCCCATGTGGGCCGGTCTGGATGAAGTGTCCAGGGCTGATTTTTTGTCCCAGTCCAGCCCTGGTTACAGTACAATATGTCCTAACTACACACGACGCCGCGACACGCGATAAAAAGGTATCTTTTCCATGTAAATCAGAGTTTTTGTCCTAACCAGACGCGACGGCGACATGCGAAGTTTCTAATTTAGAAACGGTTCCTATTTCTGCGATGTCGCGGCTGACAGAATGAAGAAATTACACCGGTTATGAGTACACATTATTTATTTTTAGTTAAAAATAGGTCACTGTGCCACAAGCCATAACGGAAAATTTACCTCAGATTTTGAAAGCATGTAATATTATAGTGTTCAAAATGAATTCTATGCAAACATACGACTGTATTTCATAACAACGACAATAACTTGAGGCAGATGCCACCAAATGTGTTAAAATAAATGAATTATTTGCTGGACTTAAGTGAAAAGGATAGCCATTTAATGACCATAGCACATAGTTGATGTGAAAAAAGGAGTATTTTGCATATAAATATGCACATAAATACATATTTTTTCAATTTGTCTCCCTGAAAGTGCCTGGCAGAAGCCTATACTGTCTGTGTCATAAATGTGAACATAATACTGTCTGTGTCATAAATGTGAACATAATATTGTAACAGAATATTCTTATGCTATATTATATAAACTATATTTCATGAGGTGAAACATCACTGCCAGGAGCTACAGAATATATATTTCTGTAGGTCCTCACCGTGATGTTGCACTTCTTGAAATATATGTAGTATAGCCTAAGAATATTCTATTAAAATATTAAGTGGCACATAAATTCAGACCAGTTATTTACAAAAAAGCCTTATAAAATCATTTCCATTCCCTTTGTTTATTATTTTAATAGTTTTTTTCTTGGTTTTGATAGTAAATAAAATCTAATCAGTAATTTTACATGCAGATTAATGCACGTATAGATTAATGCACGTGTGTGTGTGTGTGTGTGTGTTTGCATAGTGGGCCGGTCTGGATGAAGTGTCCAGGGCTGATTTTTTGTCCCAGTCCAGCCCTGAATGGCAATATTCACATTACTTTCAGTTTATTGCTCGAAAGTACAAAAATATTTGAGTGAAATGTAGGCTATAGTAAACCCTAAAATTATTATTTGTGACATTAGAACAAAATATGTGGATATAAAAACATGTATATAGGCTAAAGAACTAAATGAACGATCTCTATTTTCTAATTTCACGACGTCCACACAAGACCAGGCTTGGGAGGGTTACTTTAAAAAATGTATTCCGATACAGTTACAAATTATTTCATAAAAAAGGGTCCCACTTTATATTAATTGGCTTTAAGTACTTTATACTTTTTCAAAAAGTAACTACAATCTGATTACTTTTTTTGATGTAACTCACTGTAATAATATACAGTTACTGGATTTTTGTTTCCTGATTACATAATGCTGTTACATGTATTCTGTTGCTCCCACAAGACATTAGTCTGAATATTTTCCTGTATGAACAAAATGGAGTTTCCATTGTTCACACACAAACACACACAGAGTTCGATCGCGCCTCTCTCGTGACTGTGTGTGCGTGTCATGTGTTCTAGGCTGTGTGCATGCACTTCTGAAGCTGCTCAGAAAATAATAAAATGCCATGCAGAGGACTAATGCAAAATGTGTGGGAAAATCCATTTGATTGTAGTTTAAGTGAGAAATAATTTCAGTGCTCTGGTCACCAGCTGTAGAGTGAAAACTGGTGAATGCAGTATACAGCTTTCACAGAAAGAGAATGATGTGAGCACGTACGATTGGCAGTGAATCTTTTATGCGGACAAAATAGCTCAATAAGAGTAACAAAATACATGTGGAAAAAATCACATCGTAATGTTTTAAAGAAGAGTGGTTTGATTAAAGTGGTGTAAATATACCCGATCCGGCAAAGATGGCAGTATCGGAACTGATAACGATCCTGAGTATCGGATCGGCGCATCCCTACATACTATAATGTAAACACAGTACAGATGTAGACCTTGATGTACACCTGACCTTTCAGAAGGTTGCTCATGCATACTTTGTGGTTAAAATGTGCCCTCGATCCGCACTTTTGCTGAGCCTTCACTGCTGCAAGCTCTTCAGCACACTTCTTTTTGACAGTCAAAGCGGGGGTTACGTTTTTGCACGTCATGTAGAATAACCCTAAAAGCACCAAGGGTGCGGTGCCACCGGCTTTATATATATATATATATATATATATATATATATATATATATATATATATATATATATATAAATATAGCTGCGAGCAGCGATTGCGGGCCAAAGCCGGCGGTACCGCCATCCCGGTGCCTTTAGGTAACTAAAGGCACCGGGGTTGCGGTGCCACCGGCTTGGGCCCGCAATCGCTGCTCGCAGCTATATTTATATATATTTTATTTTTTTTTTTTATTTTTTTTTTTTTCTAACGACTATCCGGGCACTTTTGGGGCCCATAACATGCTCAAAAACTCTTGAAACTTTGCACACGGGTCAGAACCCGCGGCCATCAGAGCCGGGCTGAAGCTGGTACCCGGGCGTGGCAGGGCGGCTCGTCAGCGCCCCCTGGAACAGGGTCTGAACACTTTGTCCATAAATCAAACACGCTTGCATGTAATAATATGAAACTCGGTACACATGTCGATCTCATCGTTTCATATATTCATCGCACTTTTACTTTTTACCCCAGCCCAACAGGAAGTCAGATATTTACGGGTTTTTTTTAAATGCTTGCAATGGAATTTAATGTACTCCTCCTAGAGCATTCATCCGCATGGAACGAAACTCGGTCAGCCTGAAGTCAAGACATAGACGATCAAAAATTGCGAGGGGATTTTTGATATCTCGAACGGTTTGGCTGTGGCGAGGAAACAAAATTATGGTGAGAAACGTGAAACAGGAAGTGTGTCCTAACTTCAGCATACATTAACTGATCTTGATGAAACTTCAGGAGTGTGTTCGCCGTAAGAGGACGATCACATGGATGTGACTATTGTGTGTCAAAGTTATAGCGCCACCAACTGGCAGCAGGAAGTGTGTCACTTTCAAAATGCTTTGAAATCACCCTCTTATTTTAACCCGATTTGCTTCAAACTTCATCTGTATAATGTAAACATACGGCAGATGTAGACCTGTGAATGGATTCTTAATATCTTTGAAACTGTTGCCGTGGTGACGCATCAAACTTTACCATTCTTTTAGGATGCTTTTGAGACCCTTAGCATGCTTCAAATTGCATGAAACTCCTCAGACACATCACATTTATTAGCCAGTAGACATGTGCAAAGTTTCAGAAACGGGCGTGGTGAGGGCTCAGTAGCGCCACCTTTTGACAAAAGTTGGGTTGTTAGTTTTATCTACAGTTACAAAAATCAGTATGTATATTGTACTCCTCGAGCCGGACAACTTTCTAATTGACACTCTTTAACTAGGACCCACAGAAAGTAAGATATGTTTGTTTGAATCTGGTCATGCTCCCTTTGAGCCTACATCTCTGTCTCTCTCTGTGTGTGTGTGTTAGTAGGGGGAGGGGCTTAACTTAACCATTTCAGTGCTGTGTGTTTTTTTCTGCTGTGTAATTTCTTAATACATTTCTTAAGCCTGGTATGTTTTAAATAAGTTTTTATTTTAATTTTTATAAGTGAATGCATAATATAACCAGTTAAATTGTAGTGCATTGACAATAGTTTTATATAATTAGTTTATTAATTAAATTAACTTGGTCCATAAACTTGGTCCAGCTGCGAGACTGACAGGTCTGACTGTCTGACACTGGCCAATCGCAATCAAGAGCGGAGAAGCGGCCGCTCCCATAGGCAGTGTATAGTATCTCCCCGCCCTGTGGAGGCATTCCGCAGGTCTCGTGAAGTTTCTCGCCGGTCTCGTCTCTGAGACCCCTACACCTGGTATTAAAATGCGATCTGTATCCAGATAAGTTATCCGGATAATAAAAAAGAAATATCAATGCAAGGTATTACGTTGTGATCGGATTGTGATCGATTTGCCTGACCATCTGGAGGTAGTCTGGCTCGCATTGTGTTCGGATCTTTACGTGTAAACGCAATCTGGTTGTTGATATCACACATGTATATTTTACTCCTCCCAAAAATGCTAAAAAATAAACGAGTGAGAGCGTTTACAGGCTGTTATAGTCAGACATGTCGGCGCTACTGCGACACGCATCACCACCGCAGATAAGCAGCAGCTGAGCGTCAAACCAACGTGCAAACATCGCAAATAAAAGTGAAAGTAAGTCAGAGACGCTTAATCATCTACACAATCATCTTCAAGTAAAGAAAGAAATGATCTCTTGACTCTTACAAGGGCTGTTGCCACTCTCTCTTATTGATGTCTATTGATGAAATTAGCTGATGATCAATAAAATGCATGCTAATATCTGTAATAAACAACCGACAAAATTACTGTATGATGGTGTAAATAAAGAATCAGTCCAGCATCGCCATGTCAGTGTGTATTGATTCATCATTGTCTCTTCATAGTTTGCAAGAGACATTTAATAAACTGAGCGTATTTGATAAACTGAGCGTAGCCTATTCATCTGTCAATATAACCTCATTCTTTTTAATGATCAGAAGAACGCGTATCGACTACCGTTACAGTACAATATGTCCTAACTATACACGACGCCGCGACACGCGATAAAAGGTATCTTTTCCATGTAAATCAGAGTTTTTGTCCTAACCAGAGGCGACGGCGACATGCGAAGTTTTTTCTAATTTAGAAACGGTTCCTATTTCTGCGATGTCGCGGCTGACAGAATGAAGAAATTACACTGGTTATGAGTACACATTATTTATTTTTAGTTAAAAATAGGTCACTGTGCCACAAGCCATAACGGATAATTTACCTCAGATTTTGAAAGCATGTAATATTATAGTGTTCAAAATGAATTCTATGCAAACATACGACTGTATTTCATAACAACGACAATAACTTGAGGCAGATGCCACCAAATGTGTTAAAATAAATGAATTATTTGCTGGACTTAAGTGAAAAGGATAGCCATTTAACACCAGAACTCCCAAGGCGGTCATTTTGACCGTTTTTAAAATTTACAGTGTAATAACTTATTTGTTAAAATAAAATCAATGTGGCTGTAGGACTCTGACTTTTCCTAAATATGTGTATATTTTATTCTGGCACTGTTATTTTATTACAATCACAAAACACAAAACAGTTGCGTCCTATTTCTACCTAGAATGGCCATGGCGGTCATTTTGACCGCACGCATTATAAATATCATAGGTCCGCTATATTTCCCGCGATCAACACGCACATATTGTAGAAGTGCACAAATGAGCAAGTTTCGCGTCCATCACGCAACTGGCAAGCGAATTTCGCTCCGACAACATGAAATCAAAAGCCACTCAACTGGTGCGAGAGTCGGGTAGGCGGTCCGGGACGAAGATGATGAAGGCAGTGCCAAGTAAGGAGAAACTGCAAAAATTAAATCAAGGAGTCATGTGCCAAATGTCACAAAGTAGTGTGAGGGACTGAAGCTGCACGCGAAGCGGTGTTTTCCTATGTGTGTGTGCGTAACGTCAGTGAATGAAGCGGGGGGTTTCCACCGTTCAAATGAGCCCACATCTTTATTATCATCTATCGTAACATTGTAGATCTATTTATTTTTAGATTTCACATTGATTGTATTTGTATAACAGGGCTGTAGGCTACTGTATGAAGCTTTGACGTTTCCTAGATTTTTTGCATGTCTATTCACGTGGAGAGTGCGGTGAAAAAATATTTTTGACGCAAAACTTTCCTCGGCAGCACCTGTCGGGAAATATTTTTGTATTGGCTTTATAATATGATATAATATTTTGCTTGTTTTAAGGGCGATGGCATTATAACATGACAACAGGAATTATAAGTGTCACTGGAAAACTTAAAGAGAAAGGTTCAAATGCAGATATGACATGACGAAAATGACGTTCAGTACAGCCAAATGAACGTTAAAGTTTGAACGGTCAGAATGACCGCTATGGTCGTTGTAGTAGCCTAGTTATGGAATTCCGGTAGTTCTAGTGTTAATGACCATAGCACATAGTTGATGTGAAAAAAGGAGTATTTTGCATATAAATATGCACATAAATACATATTTTTTAAATTTGTCTCCCTGAAAGTGCCTGGCAGAAGCCTATACTGTCTGTGTCATAAATGTGAACATAATATTATCTACTGTCTGTGTCATAAATGTGAACATAATATTGTAACAGAATATTCTTATGCTATATTATATAAACTATATTTCATGAGGTGAAACATCACTGCCAGGAGCTACAGAATATATATTTCTGTAGGTCCTCACCGTGATGTTGCACTTCATGAAATATATGTAGCCTATTATTCTATTAAAATATTAAGTGGCACATAAATTCAGACCAGTTATTTACAATAAAGCCTTATAAAATCATTTCCATTCCCTTTGTTTATTATTTTAATAGTTTTTTCTTGGTTTTGATAGTAAATAAAATCTAATCAGTAATTTTACATGCAGATTAATGCACGTATAGATTAATGCACGTGTGTGTGTGTTTGCATAGTGGGCCGGTCTGGATGAAGTGTCCAGGGCTGATTTTTTGTCCCAGTCCAGCCCTGAATGGCAATATTCACATTACTTTCAGTTTATTGCTCGAAAGTACAAAAATATTTGAGTGAAATGTAGGCTATAGTAAACCCTAAGATTATTATTTGTGACATTAGAACAAAATATGTGGATATAAAAACATGTATATAGGCTAAAGAACTAAATGAACGATCTCTATTTTCTAATTTCACGATGTCCACACAAGACCAGGCTTGGGAGGGTTACTTTAAAAAATGTATTCCGATACAGTTACAAATTATTTCATAAAAAAGGGTCCCACTTTATATTAATTGGCTTTAAGTACTTTATACTTTTTCAAAAAGTAACTACAATCTGATTACTTTTTTTGATGTAACTCACTGTAATAATATACAGTTACTGGATTTTTGTTTCCTGATTACATAATGCTGTTACATGTATTCTGTTGCTCCCACAAGACATTAGTCTGAATATTTTCCTGTATGAACAAAATGGAGTTTCCATTGTTCACACACAAACACACACAGAGTTCGATCGCGCCTCTCTCGTGACTGTGTGTGCGTGTCATGTGTTCTAGGCTGTGTGCATGCACTTCTGAAGCTGCTCAGAAAATAATAAAATGCCATGCAGAGGACTAATGCAAAATGTGTGGGAAAATCCATTTGATTGTAGTTTAAGTGAGAAATAATTTCAGTGCTCTGGTCAATAGCTGTAGAGTGAAAACTGGTGAATGCAGTATACAGCTTTCACAGCAGAGAATGATGTGAGCACGTACGATTGGCAGTGAATCTTTTATGCGGACAAAATAGCTCAATAAGAGTAACAAAATACATGTGGAAAAAATCACATCGTAATGTTTTAAAGAAGAGTGGTTTGATTAAAGTGGTGTAAATATACCCGATCCGGCAAAGATGGCAGTATCGGAGCTGATAACGATCCTGAGTATCGGATCGGCGCATCCCTACATACTATAATGTAAACACAGTACATATGTAGACCTTGATGTACACCTGACCTTTCAGAAGGTTGCTCATGCATACTTTGTGGTTAAAATGTGCCCTCGATCCGCACTTTTGCAGAGCCTTCACTGCTGCAAGCTCTTCAGCACACTTCTTTTTGACAGTCAAAGCGGGGGTTACGTTTTTGCACGTCATGTAGAATAACCCTAAAAGCACCAAGGGTGCGGTGCCACCGGCTTTATATATATATATATATATATATATATATATATATATATATATAAATATAGCTGCGAGCAGCGATTGCGGGCCAAAGCCGGCGGTACCGCCATCCCGGTGCCTTTAGGTAACTAAAGGCACCGGGGTTGCGGTGCCACCGGCTTGGGCCCGCAATCGCTGCTCGCAGCTATATTTTATTTTTTTTTTCTAACGACTATCCGGGCACTTTTGGGGCCCTTAACATGCTCAAAAACTCTTGAAACTTTGCACACGGGTCAGAACCCGCGGCCATCAGAGCCGGGCTGAAGCTGGTACCCGGGCGTGGCAGGGCGGCTCGTCAGCGCCCCCTGGAACAGGGTCTGAACACTTTGTCCATAAATCAAACACGCTTGCATGTAATAATATGAAACTCGGTACACATGTCAATCTCATCGTTTCATATATTCATCGCACTTTTACTTTTTACCCCAGCCCAACAGGAAGTCAGATATTTACGGTTGTTTTTAAAACGCTTGCAATGGAATTTAATGTACTCCTCCTAGAGCATTCATCCGCATGGAACGAAACTCGGTCAGCCTGAAGTCAAGACATAGACGATCAAAAATTGCGAGGGGATTTTTGATATCTCGAACGGTTTGGCTGTGGCGAGGAAACAAAATTATGGTGAGAAATGTGAAACAGGAAGTGTGTCCTAACTTCAGCATACATTAACTGATCTTGATGAAACTTCAGGAGTGTGTTCGCCGTAAGAGGACGATCACATGGATGTGACTATTGTGTGTCAAAGTTATAGCGCCACCAACTGGCAGCAGGAAGTGTGTCACTTTCAAAATGCTTTGAAATCACCCTCTTATTTTAACCCGATTTGCTTCAAACTTCATCTGTATAATGTAAACATACGGCAGATGTAGACCTGTGAATGGATTCTTAATATCGTTGAAACTGTTGCCGTGGCGACGCATCAAACTTTACCATTCTTTTAGGATGCTTTTGAGACCCTTAGCATGCTTCAAATTGCATGAAACTCCTCAGACACATCACATTTATTAGCCAGTAGACATGTGCAAAGTTTCAGAAACGGGCGTGGTGAGGGCTCAGTAGCGCCACCTTTTGACAAAAGTTGGGTTGTTAGTTTTATCTACAGTTACAAAAATCAGTATGTATATTGTACTCCTCGAGCCGGACAACTTTCTAATTGACACTCTTTAGCTAGGACCCACAGAAAGTAAGATATGTTTGTTTGAATCTGGTCATGCTCCCTTTGAGCCTACATCTCTGTCTCTCTGTGTGTGTGTGTGTGTGTGTGTTAGTAGGGGGAGGGGCTTAACTTAACCATTTCAGTGCCGTGTGTTTTTTTCTGCTGTGTAATTTCTTAATACATTTCTTAAGCCTGGTATGTTTTAAATAAGTTTTTATTTTATTTTTTATAAGTGAAGGCATAATATAACCCGTTAAATTGTAGTGCATTGACAAAAGTTTTATATAATTAGTTTATTAATTAAATTAACTTGGTCAATAAACTTGGTCCAGCTGCGAGACTGACAGGTCTGACTGTCTGACACTGGCCAATCGGAATCAAGAGGGGAGAAGCGGCCGCTCCCATAGGCAGTATAGTATCTCCCCGCCCTGTGGAGGCATTCCGCCGGTCTCGTCTCTGAGACCCCTACACCTGGTATTAAAATGCGATCTGTATCCAGATAAGTTATCCGGATAATAAAAAAGAAATGTTAATGCAAGGTATTGCGTTGTGATCGGATTGTGATCGATTTGCCTGACCATCTGGAGGTAGTCTGGCTCGCATTGTGTTCGGATCTTTACGTGTTAACGCAATCTGGTTGTTCATATCACACCTGTATATTTTACTCCTCCCAAAAATGCTAAAAAATAAACGAGTGAGAGCGTTTACAGGCTATGTTATAGTCAGAGATGACGGCGCTACTGCGACACGCATCACCGCCGCAGATGAGCAGCAGCTGAGCGTCAAACCAATGTGCAAACATCGCAAATAAAAGTGAAAGTAAGTCATAGACGCTTAATCATCTACACAATCATCTTCAAGTAAAGAAATAAATGATCTCTTGACTCTTACAAGGGCTGTTGCCACTCTCTCTTATTGATGTCTATTGATGAAATTAGCTGATGATCAATAAAATGCATGCTAAAATCTGTAATAAACAACCGACAAAATTACTCTGTATGATGGTGTAAATAAAGAATCAGTCCAGCATCGCCATGTCAGTGTGTATTGATTCATCATTGTCTCTTCATAGTTTGCAAGAGACATTTAATAAACTGAGCGTATTTGATAAACTGAGCGTAGCCTATTCATCTGTCAATATAACCTCATTCTTTTTAATGATCAGAAGAACGCGTATCGACCACCGTTACAGTACAATATGTCCTAACTACACACGACGCCGCGACACGCGATAAAAGGTATCTTTTCCATGTAAATCAGAGTTTTTGTCCTAACCAGACGCGACGGCGACATGCGAAGTTTCTAATTTAGAAACGGTTCCTATTTCTGCGACGTCGCGGCTGACAGAATGAAGAAATTACACTGGTTATGAGTACACATTATTTATTTTTAGTTAAAAATAGGTCACTGTGCCACAAGCCATAACGGATAATTTAGCCTACCTCAGATTTTGAAAGCATTATAGTGTTCAAAATGAATTCTATGCAAACATACGACATTTCATAACAACGACAATAACTTGAGGCAGATGCCACCAAATGTGTTAAAATAAATGAATTATTTGCTGGACTTAAGTGAAAAGGATAGCCATTTAATGACCATAGCACATAGTTGATGTGAAAAAAGGAGTATTTTGCACATAAATATGCACATAAATACATATTTTTTCAATTTGTCTCCCTGAAAGTGCCTGGCAGAAGCCTATACTGTCTGTGTCATAAATGTGAACATAATATTATCTACTGTCTGTGTCATAAATGTGAACATAATATTGTAACATAATATTCTTATGCTATATTATATAAACTATATTTCATGAGGTGAAACATCACTGCCAGGAGTTACAGAATATATATTTCTGTAGGTCCTCAC
Source organism: Cyprinella venusta (assembly GCA_038021265.1). NCBI lineage: Eukaryota > Metazoa > Chordata > Actinopteri > Cypriniformes > Leuciscidae > Cyprinella > Cyprinella venusta. The sequence continues at coordinate 9,668,845 of CM075879.1, read as the reverse complement.
CGTGATGTTGCACTTCATGAAATATATATAGTATAGCCTAAGAATATTCTATTAGAATATTAAGTGGCACATAAATTCAGACCAGTTATTTACAATAAAGCCTTATAAAATCATTCCCATTCCCTTTGTTTATTATTTAATAGTTTTTTCTTGGTTTTGATAGTAAATAAAATCTAATCAGTAATTTTACATGCAGATTAATGCACGTATAGATTAATGCACGTGTGTGTGTGTGTGTGTGTTTGCATAGTGGGCCGGTCTGGATGAAGTGTCCAGGGCTGATTTTTTGTCCCAGTCCAGCCCTGAATGGCAATATTCACATTACTTTCAGTTTATTGCTCGAAAGTACAAAAATATTTGAGTGAAATGTAGGCTATAGTAAACCCTAAGATTATTATTTGTGACATTAGAACAAAATATGTGGATATAAAAACATGTATATAGGCTAAAGAACTAAATGAACGATATCTATTTTCTAATTTCACGACGTCCACACAAGACCAGGCTTGGGAGGGTTACTTTAAAAAATGTATTCTGATACAGTTACAAATTATTTCATAAAAAAGGGTCCCACTTTATATTAATTGGCTTTAAGTACTATATACTTTTTCAAAAAGTAACTGCAATCTGATTACTTTTTTTGATGTAACTCACTGTAACAAGATACAGTTACTGGATTTTTGTTTCCTGATTACATAATGCTGTTACATGTATTCTGTTGCTCCCACAAGACATTAGTCTGAATATTTTCCTGTATGAACAAAATGGAGTTTCCATTGTTCACACACAAACACACACAGAGTTCGATCGCGCCTCTCTCGTGACTGTGTGTGCGTGTCATGTGTTCTAGGCTGTGTGCATGCACTTCTGAAGCTGCTCAGAAAATAATAAAATGCCATGCAGAGGACTAATGCAAAATGTGTGGGAAAATCCATTTGATTGTAGTTTAAGTGAGAAATAATTTCAGTGCTCTGGTCAACAGCTGTAGAGTGAAAACTGGTGAATGCAGTATACAGCTTTCACAGAAAGAGAATGATGTGAGCACGTACGATTGGCAGTGAATCCTTTATGCGGACAAAATAGCTCAATAAGAGTAACAAAATACATGTGGAAAAAATCACATCGTAATGTTTTAAAGAAGAGTGGTTTGATTAAAGTGGTGTAAATATACCCGATCCGGCAAAGATGGCAGTATCGGAGCTGATAACGATCCTGAGTATCGGATCGGCGCATCCCTACATACTATAATGTAAACAAAGTACAGATGTAGACCTTGATGTACACCTGACCTTTCAGAAGGTTGCTCATGCATACTTTGTGGTTAAAATGTGCCCTCGATCCGCACTTTTGCAGAGCCTTCACTGCTGCAAGCTCTTCAGCACACTTCTTTTTGACAGTCAAAGCGGGGGTTACGTTTTTGCACGTCATGTAGAATAACCCTAAAAGCACCAAGGTGGCGGTGCCACCGGCTAAATATATATATATATATATATATATATATATATATATATATAGCTGCGAGCAGCGATTGCGGGCCAAAGCCGGCGGTACCGCCATCCCGGTGCCTTTAGGTAACTAAAGGCACCGGGGTTGCGGTGCCACCGGCTTGGGCCCGCAATCGCTGCTCGCAGCTATATATATTTTTTTTTTTTCTAACGACTATCCGGGCACTTTTGGGGCCCTTAACATGCTCAAAAACTCTTGAAACTTTGCACACAGGTCAGAACCCGCGGCCATCAGAGCCGGGCTGAAGCTGGTACCCGGGCGCGGCAGGGCGGCTCGTCAGCGCCCCCTGGAACTGGATCTGAACACTTTGTCCATAAATCAAACACGCTTGCATGTAATAATATGAAACTCGGTACACATGTCAATCTCATCGTTTCATATATTCATCGCACTTTTACTTTTTACCCCAGCCCAACAGGAAGTCAGATATTTACGGTTGTTTTTAAAACGCTTGCAATGGAATTTAATGTACTCCTCCTAGAGCATTCATCCGCATGGAACGAAACTCGGTCAGCCTGAAGTCAAGACATAGACGATCAAAAATTGCGAGGGGATTTTTGATATCTCGAACGGTTTGGCTGTGGCGAGGAAACAAAATTATGGTGAGAAACGTGAAACAGGAAGTGTGTCCTAACTTCAGCATACATTAACCGATCTTGATGAAACTTCAGGAGTGTGTTCGCCGTAAGAGGACGATCACATGGATGTGACTATTGTGTGTCAAAGTTATAGCGCCACCAACTGGCAGCAGGAAGTGTGTCACTTTCAAAATGCTTTGAAATCACCCTCTTATTTTAACCCGATTTGCTTCAAACTTCATCTGTATAATGTAAACATACGGCAGATGTAGACCTGTGAATGGATTCTTAATATCTTTGAAACTGTTGCCATGGTGACGCATCAAACTTTACCATTCTTTTAGGATGCTTTTGAGACCCTTAGCATGCTTCAAATTGCATGAAACTCCTCAGACACATCACATTTATTAGCCAGTAGACATGTGCAAAGTTTCAGAAACGGGCGTGGTGAGGGCTCAGTAGCGCCACCTTTTGACAAAAGTTGGGTTGTTAGTTTTATCTACAGTTACAAAAATCAGTATGTATATTGTACTCCTCGAGCCGGACAACTTTCTAATTGACACTCTTTAACTAGGACCCACAGAAAGTAAGATATGTTTGTTTGAATCTGGTCATGCTCCCTTTGAGCCTACATCTCTGTCTCTCTCTGTGTGTGTGTTAGTAGGGGGAGGGGCTTAACTTAACCATTTCAGTGCTGTGTGTTTTTTTCTGCTGTGTAATTTCTTAATACATTTCTTAAGCCTGGTATGTTTTAAATAAGTTTTTATTTTAATTTTTATAAGTGAAGGGATAATATAACCAGTTAAATTGTAGTGCATTGACAATAGTTTTATATAATTAGTTTATTAATTAAATTAACTTGGTCCATAAACTTGGTCCAGCTGCGAGACTGACAGGTCTGACTGTCTGACACTGGCCAATCGGAATCAAGAGCGGAGAAGCGGCCGCTCCCATAGGCAGTGTATAGTATCTCCCCGCCCTGTGGAGGCATTCCGCCGGTCTCGTGAAGTTTCTCGCCGGTCTCGTCTCTGAGACCCCTACACCTGGTATTAAAATGCGATCTGTATCCAGATAAGTTATCCGGATAATAAAAAAGAAATATCAATGCAAGGTATTACGTTGTGATCGGATTGTGATCGATTTGCCTGACCATCTGGAGGTAGTCTGGCTCGCATTGTGTTCGGATCTTTACGTGTAAACGCAATCTGGTTGTTGATATCACACATGTATATTTTACTCCTCCCAAAAATACTAAAAAATAAACGAGTGAGAGCGTTTACAGGCTGTTATAGTCAGACATGACGGCGCTACTGCGACATGCATCACCGCCGCAGATGAGCAGCAGCTGAGCGTCAAACCAACGTGCAAACATCGCAAATAAAAGTGAAAGTAAGTCAGAGACGCTTAATCATCTACACAATCATCTTCAAGTAAAGAAAGAAATGATCTCTTGACTCTTACAAGGGCTGTTGCCACTCTCTCTTATTGATGTCTATTGATGAAATTAGCTGATGATCAATAAAATGCATGCTAATATCTGTAATAAACAACCGACAAAATTACTGTATGATGGTGTAAATAAAGAATCAGTCCAGCATCGCCATGTCAGTGTGTATTGATTCATCATTGTCTCTTCATAGTTTGCAAGAGACATTTAATAAACTGAGCGTATTTGATAAACTGAGCGTAGCCTATTCATCTGTCAATATAACCTCATTCTTTTTAATGATCAGAAGAACGCGTATCGACTACCGTTACAGTACAATATGTCCTAACTACACACGACGCCGCGACACGCGATAAAAGGTATCTTTTCCATGTAAATCAGAGTTTTTGTCCTAACCATACGCGACGGCGACATGCGAAGTTTCTAATTTAGAAACGGTTCCTATTTCTGCGATGTCGCGGCTGACAGAATGAAGAAATTACACTGGTTATGAGTACACATTATTTATTTTTAGTTAAAAATAGGTCACTGTGCCACAAGCCATAACGGATAATTTACCTCAGATTTTGAAAGCATGTAATATTATAGTGTTCAAAATGAATTCTATGCAAACATACGACTGTATTTCATAACAACGACAATAACTTGAGGCAGATGCCACCAAATGTGTTAAAATAAATGAATTATTTGCTGGACTTAAGTGAAAAGGATAGCCATTTAATGACCATAGCACATAGTTGATGTGAAAAAAGGAGTATTTTGCATATAAATATGCACATAAATACATATTTTTTCAATTTGTCTCCCTGAAAGTGCCTGGCAGAAGCCTATACTGTCTGTGTCATAAATGTGAACATAATATTATCTACTGTCTGTGTCATATATGTGAACATAATATTGTAACAGAATATTCTTATGCTATATTATATAAACTATATTTCATGAGGTGAAACATCACTGCCAGGAGCTACAGAATATATATTTCTGTAGGTCCTCACCGTGATGTTGCACTTCATGAAATATATGTAGTATAGCCTAAGAATATTCTATTAAAATATTAAGTGGCACATAAATTCAGACCAGTTATTTACAATAAAGCCTTATAAAATCATTTCCATTCCCTTTGTTTATTATTTTAATAGTTTTTTCTTGGTTTTGATAGTAAATGAAATGTAATCAGTAATTTTACATGCAGATTAATGCACGTATAGATTAATGCACGTGTGTGTGTGTTTGCATAGTGGGCCGGTCTGGATGAAGTGTCCAGGGCTGATTTTTTGTCCCAGTCCAGCCCTGAATGGCAATATTCACATTACTTTCAGTTTATTGCTCGAAAGTACAAAAATATTTGAGTGAAATGTAGGCTATAGTAAACCCTAAGATTATTATTTGTGACATTAGAACAAAATATGTGGATATAAAAACATGTATATAGGCTAAAGAACTAAATGAACGATCTCTATTTTCTAATTTCACGACGTCCACACAAGACCAGGCTTGGGAGGGTTACTTTAAAAAATGTATTCCGATACAGTTACAAATTATTTAATAAAAAAGGGTCCCACTTTATATTAATTGGCTTTAAGTACTTTATACTTTTTCAAAAAGTAACTACAATCTGATTACTTTTTTTGATGTAACTCACTGTAATAATATACAGTTACTGGATTTTTGTTTCCTGATTACATAATGCTGTTACATGTATTCTGTTGCTCCCACAAGACATTAGTCTGAATATTTTCCTGTATGAACAAAATGGAGTTTCCATTGTTCACACACAAACACACACAGAGTACGATCGTGCCTCTCTCGTGACTGTGTGTGCGTGTCATGTGTTCTAGGCTGTGTGCATGCACTTCTGAAGCTGCTCAGAAAATAATAAAATGCCATGCAGAGGACTAACGCAAAATGTGTGGGAAAATCCATTTGATTGTAGTTTAAGTGAGAAATAATTTCAGTGCTCTGGTCAATAGCTGTAGAGTGAAAACTGGTGAATGCAGTATACAGCTTTCACAGAAAGAGAATGATGTGAGCACGTACGATTGGCAGTGAATCTTTTATGCGGACAAAATAGCTCAATAAGAGTAACAAAATACATGTGGAAAAAATCACATCGTAATGTTTTAAAGAAGAGTGGTTTGATTAAAGTGGTGTAAATATACCCGATCCGGCAAAGATGGCAGTATCGGAGCTGATAACGATCCTGAGTATCGGATCCGCGCATCCCTACATACTATAATGTAAACACAGTACAGATGTAGACCTTGATGTACACCTGACCTTTCAGAAGGTTGCTCATGCATACTTTGTGGTTAAAATGTGCCCTCGATCCGCACTTTTGCAGAGCCTTCACTGCTGCAAGCTCTTCAGCACACTTCTTTTTGACAGTCAAAGCGGGGGTTACGTTTTTGCACGTCATGTAGAATAACCCTAAAAGCACCAAGGGTGCGGTGCCACCGGCTTTATATATATATATATATATATATATATATATATATATATATATATATATATAAATATAGCTGCGAGCAGCGATTGCGGGCCAAAGCCGGCGGTACCGCCATCCCGGTGCCTTTAGGTAACTAAAGGCACCGGGGTTGCGGTGCCACCGGCTTGGGCCCGCAATCGCTGCTCGCAGCTATATTTATTAGGGCCCAAGCCCTGAAAGGGCGAAGGCCCTATTGTTTTCCTTAGGATTATTAGGGCCCAAGCCCTGAAAGGGCGAAGGCCCTATTGTTTTCCTTAGGATTATTTTTTTTTTTTTTTTTTTTTTTTTTTTTTTTTTTTTTTTTTTTCTAACGACTATCCGGGCACTTTTGGGGTCCTTAACATGCTCAAAAACTCTTGAAACTTTGCACACGGGTCAGAACCCGCGGCCATCAGAGCCGGGCTGAAGCTGGTACACGGGCGCGGCAGGGCGGCTCGTCAGCGCCCCCTGGAACAGGGTCTGAACACTTTGTCCATAAATCAAACACGCTTGCATGTAATAATATGAAACTCGGTACACATGTCGATCTCATCGTTTCATATATACATCGCGCTTTTACTTTTTACCCCAGCCCAACAGGAAGTCAGATATTTACGGTTGTTTTTAAAATGCTTGCAATGGAATTTAATGTACTCCTCCTAGAGCATTCATCCGCATGGAACGAAACTCGGTTAGCCTGAAGTCAAGACATAGAGGATCAAAAATTGCGAGGGGATTTTTGATATCTCGAACGGTTTGGCTGTGGCGAGGAAACAAAATTATGGTGAGAAACGTGAAACAGGAAGTGTGTCCTAACTTCAGCATACATCAACCGATCTTGATGAAACTTCAGGAGTGTGTTCGCTGTAAGAGGACGATCACATGGATGTGACTATTGTGTGTCAAAGTTATAGCGCCACCAACTGGCAGCAGGAAGTGTGTCACTTTCAAAATGCTTTGAAATCACCCTCTTATTTTAACCCGATTTGCTTCAAACTTCATCTGTATAATGTAAACATACGGCAGATGTAGACCTGTGAATGGATTATTGATGTCTTTGAAACTGTTGCCGTGGCGACGCATCAAACTTTACCATTCTTTTAGGATGCTTTTGAGACCCTTAGCATGCTTCAAATTGCATGAAACTCCTCAGACACATTACATTTATTAGCCAGTAGACATGTGCAAAGTTTCAGAAACGGGCGTGGTGAGGGCTCAGTAGCGCCACCTTTTGACAAAAGTTGGGTTGTTAGTTTTATCTACAGTTACAAAAATCGGTATGTATATTGTACTCCTCGAGCCGGACAACTTTCTAATTGACACTCATTACCTAGGACCCACAGAAAGTAAGATATGTTTGTTTGAATCTGGTCATGCTCCCTTTGAACCTACATCTCTGTCTCTGTCTGTGTGTGTGTTAGTAGGGGAGGGGCTTAACCATTTCACTGCTGTGTGTTTTTTCTGCTGTGTAATTTCTTAATACATTTCTTAAGCCTGGTATGTTTTAAATAAGTTTTTATTTTAATTTTTATAAGTGAAGGCATAATATAACCCGTTAAATTGTAGTGCATTGACAATAGTTTTATATAATTAGTTTATTAATTAAATTAACTTGGTCCATAAACTTGATCTGAAAATTGGGTCCATAAATCAAACACACTTGCATATAATAATATTAAACTAGGTACACTTATAGATCTCATTAGCCCAAACAACTTTAAGCCAGCCCAACAGGATGTCGGTTGTTTCGGTCTGTACTGTATGTGAATGTTTTGCAAAACCAGCCTTTACATTTTTATTTCCCCCCTCTTAAGTAATTTTTAATTATTCCCACACCAAACTTCTTCAAAATTATGAAAATATATTAAAGATACTAAATCAGGCATATGTACTGGCCATCGGGACTACCGGGAGATTCCCGGTGGGCCGCGGTCTGGTTTGGCCGGCGGCCCGGCGCGTTATGTATTTTGTTTTTAAATCATTATTAATTGTAAATATATTCTATCGTAAGTATTTGTTAAATCATCCAATTCCGGACTTCTGCGTCTCTCTCTCATGAAGCCGAATGAAGCGGACGCGAGCTGAGAGACTGACAGGTCTGACACTGGCCAATCGGAATCAAGAGCGGAGAAGCGGCCGCTCCCATAGGCAGTATTATCTCCCCGCCCTGTGGAGGCTTTCCGCCGGTCTAGTCTCTGAGACCCCTACACCTGGTATTAAAATGCGATCTGTATCCAGATAAGTTATCCGGATAATAAAAAAGAAATGTTAATGCAAGGTATTACGTTGTGATCGGATTGTGATCGATATGCCTGACCATCTGGAGGTAGTCTGGCTCGCATTGTGTTCGGATCTTTACGTGTAAACGCAATCTGGTTGTTGATATTACACATGTATATTTTACTCCTCCCAAAAATGCTAAAACATAAACGAGTGAGAGCGTTTACAGGCTGTTATAGTCAGAAATGACGGCGCTGCGACACGCATCACCGCCGCAGATGAGCAGCAGCTGAGCGACAAACCAACGTGCAAACATCGCAAATAAAAGTGAAAGTAAGTCAGAGACGCTTAATCATCTACACATTCATCTTCAAGTAAAGAAAGAAATGATCTCTTGACTCTTACCAGGGCTGTTGCCACTCTCTCTTATTGATATCTATTGATGAAATTAGCTGATGATCAATAAAATGCATGCTAATATCTGTAAAAAACAACCGACAAAATTACTGTATGATGGTGTAAATAAAGAATCAGTCCAGCATCGCCATGTCAGTGTGTATTGATTCATCATTCCCAGCAAGCAATTTTACGTCCAAAAGACGTCTAATAGCCGTCAAAACATAGCCCAGACGTCTAGGCTAAATCAAGGCTAAATTTGGGCTGTCAGTGAAAATCTAATAGACGTCTAACCATAGCCCAAGAATAGACATCTAACCATAGCCCAAGAATAGACTATAGTCAACAATTAGACGGCTATTGAACGACTACATTTATACGTCTAATAGGCAGTGCATATGGGTCTAGGCTAAAACAAGGCTAAATTTGGGCTGTCAGTGAAAATCTAATAGACGTCTAAATGTAGCCCAAGAATAGACTAGTCATCAATTAGACAACTATTAAACGACTACATATACATGCAATAGACAACAAAATGGTTAAAAGATTCTTTTCACTCAAATATAACAGGTTCACATAAATAACAAGCCATTCCAAAAAAAAACATATATAAAAGGCTTTATTTAGCAAAAGAACAACATTACGTAACTTCAAAACATAAAAATTACCACACCAATATTAAAATTAAAAATATAAAATTATTTTAACATGAACAACTTAAGATAATAAAATAGAAAACTCTGTTGCTGCTGGGAAGTTGGTCATCACAGCATCTGCCAAATAAGAATAAAATAATTAGCACAAGAAAAGCATTGTTGAAAGTACATGTACGTTTTGTGTGTGTGTGTGTGTTCTTGTGTTCTGTTTAGGTTTTAATGCACATCGGAGCTATTTGCATTATTGATATACTGGCGGATACTTTTTAGATTTGCTTATTTTATATAGCCAATCATTTGTATTTTTATGCTGTATTATAAAATTAATTTGAAAGTTTAAACTTGAATTAATGAAGGCATTTTGAATGAAACTTCATCTTACTTTGCTTGTACAATAACAAACATTATTCTACTCTATTAGCTTATGCTCTCCAACAAGCCAATGTTCAGACAAATTTAATTTTATAATTTATATCAATGATGGACTTTGTCAAAGACAAGAGATTTAGTGAGGAAATGCTATTTTTATATCACAATGATCTAAAGAAAAGAGCCAAATATAATTGTGGATTTCATAACACTTTATAATAGATTGCATGTGTTTCATGTTTACAGCTTTGGATTCAGTAACGTTAGGCCTACACGTGCATGTACCATGACACACCCGCTAAAATGTCACGATTCCAACAACACATGATAACAAATAATTTATCTAAAAAATTAACACGTCAAAATGAAAACACAGATGCTTAAAAGACAAAAGTGGGAATGTATTTTACCTGTTGTCGTCGACCGTCAGCTGAATGCAATGCTCTGCCTCGTTTAAAATATTTGAGAATGGTCGATCGCGTGACCGGTGATCTGTGCTATCAAGACTCGCGTTGTCAGCAGTCATGTCTCAGTAGGGCTGTTGCCATCTAGCGGTTGAGAAATGTAATTGCATTTTTATTTAATTTAAAATAATAAAACAGTCAAATAAAACCGTAGATTTTTAATTAATGTGTGACTGTGACAGCAAACATGAAGCTGCGTGGGTGAAAAACAAGAAAACAATTTTAAGATTTATTTTGGCAATAGCCTACTAATCGCTGGTCTAAATCAGGGCTATAGCCAAGCCGTTAAACGTAGACCACTGATTGCCTCGATTTCGCCAGTGGGCTAAAAGCAGACTGCACATAGCCCATCCAATTCAGAGGATCGTGACTACAAATCGACCATGTCATGATATGACACTGGCACCTTGTAGATATGTTTACCAATGCGAACATGATGGGATATCAACTATCTCATGCGTTGCCTGCCCAACAATTCATTAAAACGACAATTAATCAGTTTCGACTAGAAGTGGGCTATAAATAGCCGGACAGACTATACGAGCTAGATCGCGTCTTCACACAGCCTACACATAGAAAATGTCAAAGAAATCAAACCAAACACCTTGTAATCACAGTTGACTTTGCTTACATGATGGAATATAATACATTTTGCAAGTTATTTTGGAAAAAATACATTTAGCCATGATTCAATGTTATTTTGGCTAGAAGTGGGTTACACATAGCCGGACTATATCGGGTCTCTATTTAACCTAGACGGTGAAATGAGGGCTATTGTTTGCTGGGTTGTCTCTTCATAGTTTGCAAGAGACATTTAATAAACTGAGCGTATTTGATAAACTGAGCGTAGCCTATTCATCTATCAATATATATAGGCTAACCTCATTCTTTTTAATGATCGGAAGAACGCGTATCGACCACCGTTACAGTACAATATGCATGTATGTCCATTTAAACTCGATTTTGGGTCAAATATGGATTATATCATGACACTGGCAAGAATATGGTTACATTTAAAGATGTTGTGCCAAGCATGAGAATGCTACGTTCAGCTGCTTTTGAAATAACATGTTTTTTTCCACTTCCTGAAAAGTAACCGTTTTGGACATACGTGAGTTTCATCGGGCAGCGACGATATATTAAAGATACTAAATCAGGCATGTACTGGCCATCGGGACTACCGGGAGATTCCCGGTGGGCCGCGGTCTGGTTGGGCCGGCGGCCCGGCGCGTTATGTATTTTGTTTTTAAATCATTATTAATTGTAAATATATTCTATCGTAAGTATATTGTTAAATTGTCCAATTCCGGACTTATGCGTCTCTCTCGTGAAGCCGCATGAAGCTGACGCGAGCTAAGAGACTGACAGGTCTGACTGTCTGACACTGGCCAATCGGAATCAAGTTCAGATTCTAGACCTGAGAAGCGGCCGCTTACACCGTGTCCTAACCACACACGACGCCGCGACACGCGATAAAAGGTATCTTTTCCATGTAAATCAGAGTTTTTGTCCTAACCAGACGCGACGGCGACATGCGAAGTTTCTAATTTAGAAACGTTCCTATATCTGCGACGTCGCGGCTGACAGAATGAAGAAATTACACTGGTTATGAGTACACATTATTTATTTTTAGTTAAAAATAGGTCACTGTGCCACAAGCCATAACGGATAATTTACCTCAGATTTTGAAAGCATGTAATATTATAGTGTTCAAAATGAATTCTATGCAAACATACGACTGTATTTCATAACAACGATAACTTGAGGCAGATGCCACCAAATGTGTTAAAATAAATGAATTAATTGCTGGACTTAAGTGAAAAGGAAAGCCATTTAATGACCATAGCACATAGTTGATGTGAAAAAATGAGTATTTTGCATATAAATATGCACATAAATACATATTTTTTCAATTTGTATCCCTGAAAGTGCCTGGCAGAAGCCTATACTGTCTGTGTCATAAATGTGAACATAATATTATCTACTGTCTGTGTAATAAATGTGAACATAATATTGTAACAGAATATTCTTATGCTATATTATATAAACTATATTTCATGAGGTGAAACATCACTGCCAGGAGCTACAGAATATATATTTCTGTAGGTCCTCACCGTGATGTTGCACTTCATGAAATATATGTAGTATAGCCTAAGAATATTCTATTAGAATATTAAGTGACACATAAACAAGCTCTTCAGCACACTTCTTTTTGACAGTCAAAGCGGGGGTTATGTTTTTGCACGTCATGTAGAATAACCCTAAAAGCACCAAGGTGGCGGTGCCACCAGCTATATATATATATATATATATATATATATATATATATATATATATATATATAAATATAGCTGCGAGCAGCGATTGCGGGCCAAAGCCGGCGGTACCGCCATCCCGGTGCCTTTAGGTAACTAAAGGCACCGGGGTTGCGGTGCCACCGGCTTGGGCCCGCAATCGCTGCTCGCAGCTATATTTATATATATATATATTTATTATTATTTTTTTTTTTTTTTTCTAACGACTATCCGGGCACTTTTGGGGCCCTTAACATGCTCAAAAACTCTTGAAACTTTGCACACGGGTCAGAACCCGCGGCCATCAGAGCCGGGCTGAAGCTGGTACCCGGGCGTGGCAGGGCGGCTCGTCAGCGCCCCCTGGAACAGGGTCTGAACACTTTGTCCATAAATCAAACACGCTTGCATGTAATAATATGAAACTCGGTACACATGTCGATCTCATCGTTTCATATATTCATCGCACTTTTACTTTTTACCCCAGCCCAACAGGAAGTCAGATATTTACGTTTTTTTTTAAAATGCTTGCAATGGAATTTAATGTACTCCTCCTAGAGCATTCATCCGCATGGAACGAAACTCGGTCAGCCTGAAGTCAAGACATAGACGATCAAAAATTGCGAGGGGATTTTTGATATCTCGAACGGTTTGGCTGTGGCGAGGAAACAAAATTATGGTGAGAAACGTGAAACAGGAAGTGTGTCCTAACTTCAGCATACATTAACTGATCTTGATGAAACTTCAGGAGTGTGTTCGCCGTAAGAGGACGATCACATGGATGTGACTATTGTGTGTCAAAGTTATAGCGCCACCAACTGGCAGCAGGAAGTGTGTCACTTTCAAAATGCTTTGAAATCACCCTCTTATTTTAACCCGATTTGCTTCAAACTTCATCTGTATAATGTAAACATACGGCAGATGTAGACCTGTGAATGGATTCTTAATATCTTTGAAACTGTTGCCGTGGTGACGCATCAAACTTTACCATTCTTTTAGGATGCTTTTGAGACCCTTAGCATGCTTCAAATTGCATGAAACTCCTCAGACACATCACATTTATTAGCCAGTAGACATGTGCAAAGTTTCAGAAACGGGCATGGTGAGGGCTCAGTAGCGCCACCTTTTGACAAAAGTTGGGTTGTTAGTTTTATCTACAGTTACAAAAATCAGTATGTATATTGTACTCCTCGAGCCGGACAACTTTCTAATTGACACTCTTTAACTAGGACCCACAGAAAGTAAGATATGTTTGTTTGAATCTGGTCATGCTCCCTTTGAGCCTACATCTCTGTCTCTCTCTGTGTGTGTGTTAGTAGGGGGAGGGGCTTAACTTAACCATTTCAGTGCTGTGTGTTTTTTTCTGCTGTGTAATTTCTTAATACATTTCTTAAGCCTGGTATGTTTTAAATAAGTTTTTATTTTAATTTTTATAAGTGAAGGCATAATATAACCAGTTAAATTGTAGTGCATTGACAATAGTTTTATAAAATTAGTTTATTAATTAAATTAACTTGGTCCATAAACTTGGTCCAGCTGCGAGACTGACAGGTCTGACTGTCTGACACTGGCCAATCGGAATCAAGAGCGGAGAAGCGGCCGCTCCCATAGGCAGTATAGTATCTCCCCGCCCTGTGGAGGCTTTCCGCAGGTCTCGTGAAGTTTCTCGCCGGTCTCGTCTCTGAGACCCCTACACCTGGTATTAAAATGCGATCTGTATCCAGATAAGTTATCCGGATAATAAAAAAGAAATATCAATGCAAGGTATTACGTTGTGATCGGATTGTGATCGATTTGCCTGACCATCTGGAGGTAGTCTGGCTCGCATTGTGTTCGGATCTTTACGTGTAAACGCAATCTGGTTGTTGATATCACACATGTATATTTTACTCCTCCCAAAAATGCTAAAAAATAAACGAGTGAGAGCGTTTACAGGCTGTTATAGTCAGACATGACGGCGCTACTGCGACACGCATCACCGCCGCAGATGAGCAGCAGCTGAGCGTCAAACCAACGTGCAAACATCGCAAATAAAAGTGAAAGTAAGTCAGAGACGCTTAATCATCTACACAATCATCTTCAAGTAAAGAAAGAAATGATCTCTTGACTCTTACCAGGGCTGTTGCCACTCTCTCTTATTGATGTCTATTGATGAAATTAGCTGATGATCAATAAAATGCATGCTAATATCTGTAATAAACAACCGACAAAATTACTGTATGATGGTGTAAATAAAGAATCAGTCCAGCATCGCCATGTCAGTGTGTATTGATTCATCATTGTCTCTTCATAGTTTGCAAGAGACATTTAATAAACTGAGCGTATTTGATAAACTGAGCGTAGCCTATTCATCTGTCAATATAACCTCATTCTTTTTAATGATCAGAAGAACGCGTATCGACTACCGTTACAGTACAATATGTCCTAACTACACACGACGCCGCGACACGCGATAAAAGGTATCTTTTCCATGTAAATCAGAGTTTTTGTCCTAACCAGACGCGACGGCGACATGCGAAGTTTTTTCTAATTTAGAAACGGTTCCTATTTCTGCGATGTCGCGGCTGACAGAATGAAGAAATTACACTGGTTATGAGTACACATTATTTATTTTTAGTTAAAAATAGGTCACTGTGCCACAAGCCATAACGGATAATTTACCTCAGATTTTGAAAGCATGTAATATTATAGTGTTCAAAATGAATTCTATGCAAACATACGACTGTATTTCATAACAACGACAATAACTTGAGGCAGATGCCACCAAATGTGTTAAAATAAATGAATTATTTGCTGGACTTAAGTGAAAAGGATAGCCATTTAACACCAGAACTCCCAAGGCGGTCATTTTGACCGTTTTTAAAATTTACAGTGTAATAACTTATTTGTTAAAATAAAATCAATGTGGCTGTAGGACTCTGACTTTTCCTAAATATGTGTATATTTTATTCTGGCACTGTTATTTTATTACAATCACAAAACACAAAACAGTTGCGTCCTATTTCTACCTAGAATGGCCATGGCGGTCATTTTGACCGCACGCATTATAAATATCATAAGTCCGCTATATTTCCCGCGATCAACACGCACATATTGTAGAAGTGCACAAATGAGCAAGTTTCGCGTCCATCACGCAACTGGCAAGCGAATTTCGCTCCGACAACATGAAATCAAAAGCCACTCAACTGGTGCGAGAGTCGGGTAGGCGGTCCGGGACGAAGATGATGAAGGCAGTGCCAAGTAAGGAGAAACTGCAAAAATTAAATCAAGGAGTCATGTGCCAAATGTCACAAAGTAGTGTGAGGGACTGAAGCTGCACGCGAAGCGGTGTTTTCCTATGTGTGTGTGCGTAACGTCAGTGAATGAATATTGGGGTTTCCACCGTTCAAATGAGCCCACATCTTTATTATCATCGATCTTAACATTGTATATCTATTTATTTTTAGATTTCACATTGATTGTATTTGTATAACAGGGCTGTAGGCTACTGTATGAAGCTTTGACGTTTCCTAGATTTTTTGCATGTCTATTCACGTGGAGAGTGCGGTGAAAAAATATTTTTGACGCAAAACTTTCCTCGGCAGCACCTGTCGGGAAATATTTTTGTATTGGCTTTATAATATGATATAATATTTTGCTTGTTTTAAGGGCGATGGCATTATAACATGACAACAGGAATTATAAGTGTCACTGGAAAACTTAAAGAGAAAGGTTCAAATGCAGATATGACATGACGAAAATGACGTTCAGTACAGCCAAATGAACGTTAAAGTTTGAACGGTCAGAATGACCGCTATGGTCGTTGTAGTAGTTATGGAATTCCGGTAGTTCTAGTGTTAATGACCATAGCACATAGTTGATGTGAAAAAAGGAGTATTTTGCATATAAATATGCACATAAATACATATTTTTTAAATTTGTCTCCCTGAAAGTGCCTGGCAGAAGCCTATACTGTCTGTGTCATAAATGTGAACATAATATTATCTACTGTCTGTGTCATAAATGTGAACATAATATTGTAACAGAATATTCTTATGCTATATTATATAAACTATATTTCATGAGGTGAAACATCACTGCCAGGAGCTACAGAATATATATTTCTGTAGGTCCTCACCGTGATGTTGCACTTCATGAAATATATGTAGCCTAAGAATATTCTATTAAAATATTAAGTGGCACATAAATTCAGACCAGTTATTTACAATAAAGCCTTATAAAATCATTTCCATTCCCTTTGTTTATTATTTTAATAGTTTTTTCTTGGTTTTGATAGTAAATAAAATCTAATCAGTAATTTTACATGCAGATTAATGCACGTATAGATTAATGCACGTGTGTGTGTGTTTGCATAGTGGGCCGGTCTGGATGAAGTGTCCAGGGCTGATTTTTTGTCCCAGTCCAGTCCTGAATGGCAATATTCACATTACTTTCAGTTTATTGCTCGAAAGTACAAAAATATTTGAGTGAAATGTAGGCTATAGTAAACCCTAAGATTATTATTTGTGACATTAGAACAAAATATGTGGATATAAAAACATGTATATAGGCTAAAGAACTAAATGAACGATCTCTATTTTCTAATTTCACGACGTCCACACAAGACCAGGCTTGGGAGGGTTACTTTAAAAAATGTATTCCGATACAGTTACAAATTATTTCATAAAAAAGGGTCCCACTTTATATTAATTGGCTTTAAGTACTTTATACTTTTTCAAAAAGTAACTACAATCTGATTACTTTTTTTGATGTAACTCACTGTAATAATATACAGTTACTGGATTTTTGTTTCCTGATTACATAATGCTGTTACATGTATTCTGTTGCTCCCACAAGACATTAGTCTGAATATTTTCCTGTATGAACAAAATGGAGTTTCCATTGTTCACACACAAACACACACAGAGTTCGATCGCGCCTCTCTCGTGACTGTGTGTGCGTGTCATGTGTTCTAGGCTGTGTGCGTGCACTTCTGAAGCTGCTCAGAAAATAATAAAATGCCATGCAGAGGACTAATGCAAAATGTGTGGGAAAATCCATTTGATTGTAGTTTAAGTGAGAAATAATTTCAGTGCTCTGGTCAATAGCTGTAGAGTGAAAACTGGTGAATGCAGTATACAGCTTTCACAGAAAGAGAATGATGTGAGCACGTACGATTGGCAGTGAATCTTTTATGCGGACAAAATAGCTCAATAAGAGTAACAAAATACATGTGGAAAAAATCACATCGTAATGTTTTAAAGAAGAGTGGTTTGATTAAAGTGGTGTAAATATACCCGATCCGGCAAAGATGGCAGTATCGGAGCTGATAACGATCCTGAGTATCGGATCGGCGCATCCCTACATACTATAATGTAAACACAGTACAGATGTAGACCTTGATGTACACCTGACCTTTCAGAAGGTTGCTCATGCATACTTTGTGGTTAAAATGTGCCCTCGATCCGCACTTTTGCAGAGCCTTCACTGCTGCAAGCTCTTCAGCACACTTCTTTTTGACAGTCAAAGCGGGGGTTACGTTTTTGCACGTCATGTAGAATAACCCTAAAAGCACCAAGGGTGCGGTGCCACCGGCTTTATATATATATATATATATATATATATATATATAAATATAGCTGCGAGCAGCGATTGCGGGCCAAAGCCGGCGGTACCGCCATCCCGGTGCCTTTAGGTAACTAAAGGCACCGGGGTTGCGGTGCCACCGGCTTGGGCCCGCAATCGCTGCTCGCAGCTATATTTATTATTATTTATACGACTATTTGGGCACTTTTGGGGCCCTTAACGTGCTCGAAAACTCTTGAAACTTTGCACACGGGTCAGATCCCGCCGCCATTAGGGCCGGGCTGAAGCTGGTACCCGGGCGTGGCAGGGGGGCTCGACAGCGCCACCTGGAAAGGGGTCCGAACACTTGGTCCATAAATCGAACACGCTTGTATGTACTAATATGAAACTCGGTACACATGTTGATCTCATCATTTCATATATACGTCGCACTTTTACTTTTTACCCCAGCCCAACAGGAAGTCGGTTTTTTAAGGTTCTTTATAAAACACTTGCAATGGAATTTTTAATACTCCTCCTAGAGCTCTTATCCAAATTCTACGAAACTCAGTCAGCGTGAAGTCAAGACATTGAGGATGAAAGTTTGCGAGGGGATTTTTGATATCTCGAACGGTTTGGCCGTGGCGAGGAAATGAAATCATGGCAAAAAATGTGAAACAGGAAGTGTGTCATAACTTCAGCATACATCAACCGATCGTGATGAAACTTCAGGAGTGTGTTCGCTGTAAGAGGACGATCACATGGATGTGACTATTGTGTGTCAAAGTTATAGCGCCACCAACTGGCAGCAGAAAGTGTGTCATTTTCAAAATGCTTTGAAATCACCCTCTTATTTTAATCCAATTTGCTTCAAACTTCATCTGTATAGTGTAAACATACGGCAGATGTAGAACTGTGAATGGATTCTTGATATCTTTGAAACTGTTGCAGTGGCCACGCATCAAACTTTCCAATTCTTTTAGGATGCTTTTGAGACCCTTAGCATGCTTCAAATTGCATGAAACTCATCAGACACATCACATTTAATAGCCAGTAGACATGTGCAAAGTTTCAGAAACGGGCGTGGTGAGGGCTCAGTAGCGCCACCTTTTGACAAAAGTGGGGTTGTTAGTTTTATCTACAGTTACAAAAATCAGTATGTATATTGTACTCCTCAAGCCGGACAACTTTCTAATTCACACTCAATAGCTAGGACCCACAGAAAGTCAGATATTTTAGTTTGAATGTAGTCATACTCCCTCTGAGCATATGTCTGAGCCTTTGCCTGTCTCTCTCTCTCTCTGTGTGTGTGTGTGTGTGTGTGTGTGTGTATGTGTGTTAGCAGGGGGAGGGGGCTTAATTAACCATTTAACTGCTGTGTGTCTGGCCAGCATAAATAAAATACATTTCTTAAGCCTGGGATTTTTTAAATAAGTTTTTATTTTATTTTTTTATAAGTAAAGGCACATAGCCAGTTTAATTGTAGTGCATTGACAATAGTTTTATATAATTAGTTCATTAATTAAATTAACTTGGTCCATTAACTTGGTCTGAAAATTGGGTCCATAAATCAAACACACTTGCATATAATAATATTAAACTCGGTACACTTATAGATCTCATTAGCCCAAGCAACTTTAAGCCAGCAAAACAGGAAGTCGGTTGTTTCAGTCTGTATGTGAATGTTTTGCAAAACCAGCCTTTACATTTTTATAATATCCACACGATACACGATAATCTCTAACGTTGAAATACGACATGAAATTGGAAATAACACTGTTTTAGTCAAACGAATTAAACATCTTTCATCGGGTTAGGAAATTTATACATTAACTTTTCCCATTTAGAAAGTTATGTTAACTCACCGGAGTAAATGCAACTCAACACTCACTCAGCCTCTCCATACACTACACGGTATGAAATGAACTAGATTAACGTTTTTCTACTTTTCTTTCAACTATATACTTTTAACTTTTATTCGTGAAGATCGACTCACGTCTTCTCTCCTCTGTGCTCAACTCATTTTTTCGTTATCCGAGCGCATCCACACACACGCACACGCGCAGTGCGTGATGTAGGCGCGTTCTCATTGGTCAATCAAAATTCAAATAATTACTGCTTTTCTTAAATCGCTATTTTTCTCAAATCGCTTTTACACATCACTATTTTACCTTTATTAGGGAAATTAGATGTTAATAAATTGCAATTAAATTAAACTTAACCTCCTTTATTTAACCTGTGTTACATTCTCCCTTCCTAAATTCATGCAAGTCCCTTTGCATGTTCTGTTCGGCTGACTGGTGACGACATCGTGTAACCCACTAGGCAGCAAGGGAAGGTCACTCCGATCTTCATCTCCACCAAGAGATTTCACAAAAGCCGAATTCAGACCTTGGAACAAAGATTGGACCACATATATTAATGGGTTTCCTGGCTGAAAATAAGTAAGTCTCTCTGGTTCTCCTCTCTGTCTAACCGAACGCCTCGGTAAAGTGTCTACCTCATCTTCTGATTGTTGTTCTGTTTTTTCAGGAACATCTGAACTTTCAAAAACACTGGCTACATCAACTTCTTCAGTAGAACTACCCATTGCAGTTTCCATTTGGCCCTTATCAGGTAAGTTACTTTGTTCAAGGGTGTCGGGAACATCAAGAAGTAAGTGTTCACCAGGTGTATCGACTGGTAAGTATTCACTAGGTTTATCGACAGGTAAGGCTTCGATAAGTAAATTATCACCCTGGTCGCCCTGCAAAGTTTCACCGGTAGAGGAAATTCGTTCAGCTGCGTTGTCAACAAAATCAGCGTTCATTGTCTCTCTTTCTGTACTGATATCATGAACCGTGGAGAAACGTGCTGTCTCTATCGTCGGAGTATGACTGTACTCGCAATACGAATTTCCTTCTTCGGAATCAGAAAGGAAAGCGTCATCAATTAACGGAACCTTAGGATCCTGTCGCGTTCGAGGTTTGGAGATGGGTTTGTTTAGAGTAGGTGGCTCATCTTCAGAAGACGGTAAAAACCCACACGGGAGCAACAGATCTCTGTGAAGAGTACGCAGAGGACCGTCCTTTCTCTCTTGACGAACAGTATAAACTGGCAATTCAGCTGCCTGACTCACCACAACATACACCTCAGACTCCCACTTGTCAGCTAACTTATGCTTCCCGCGTAGCCTAACGTTCCTCACTAACACTCGGTCACCAATCTCCAAAGCACAATGAGTTACGGATTTGTCAAACCTAGCTTTGTTTCTTTCGGCACTTTTTGACATACCACGTGACGCAAGCGAATAGCTCTCTTTCAGATTGGTTTTCAGATGCTTGACATACTCGGAATGAGACTGTCGCGGACCATCTGGATACGGCAACCCAAAAGCAAGGTCGACTGGTAACCTGGGTTGACGTCCAAACATCAATTCGTAAGGGGTGAAACCAGTGACCTCATGTTTCGTGCAATTGTACGCATGAGCTAAAGGCTTTACAAAGTCTTTCCAACGACCCTTCTCTTTTTCTTCCAAGGTACCTAACATACCGAGTAAGGTCCTATTGAAGCGTTCGACCGGATTTCCCCTGGGATGATAAGGGGTTGTTCGGGTTTTCTTAATACCTGCCATTTCACAGAGCTCTTTTATGGTGCGTGATTCAAAATCTCGGCCCTGGTCGCTATGAAGACGCTCGGGGAAACCGTAGTGTACAACAAAATTGTCCCAAAGACATTTCGCCACCGTTCTTGCCTTTTGGTTGGGTGTGGGGACTGCCACAGCATATTTAGTAAAGAAATCAGTGATCACCAAAATGTCCCTCGTGTTACTCTTGTCTGGCTCTAATGAGAGAAAATCCATACAGACCAACTCTAAAGGTCTTGTGGGTTGGATGTTTACCAGCGGCGCAGCTTTTTTGAGGCATTGATTTCCTCCTCACACAACGACCGCATGTCCGGATCTTTTGCTCTACTCCCGCAGCCATTTTCGGCCAATAGAAACGAGACCTTACTAAATCTAGAGTTCTCTCTACCCCCATATGACCCATACTGTCATGCAAACTGCTCAATACAGGGGACCTCAGTTTCTCAGGTAACACGAGTTGGTAAGTGACTAATTCCTCTACCTGTCGCTTCCGATAAAGCACCCCATCTTTTAACACAAGACGGTTCCACTCTCTTAGAAAGAAAGGAAAGTCTGGGAGTTGCTTCCTGACTGTCGGTGGAGGCTTTTCTCCTGACTCTAAGAACGACACTACCTCCCGAATGACTGGGTCTGCTCTTTGCTCGTCACAGAGGTTCCCTGACAGGTAAGATACAACAGGTAATCCCTCTAAATCACCTTCTTGTTCGTAACCATCAGGTACAGCATCAGGATGAAGTGCAAGAGATTCAACCAAAGCAGCACCTGACCCAATGTCCGTTGGCTGTCTGACCAGATGCTTCTCACATATCGCCTGGACTACGTCACATGGGGTGTCACACGAATCTGCGGCTTCCGCGAGATGATTCTGCATAAACTGCTTAATTCGTTCATACTCTTTTTGGGATTGAGGATTTTCAGGCAACTGTTCCTGCGGACGCCTCGATAGACCATCAGCATCGGCATTTAACTTGCCTGCTCGGTACTGT
This sequence comes from Cyprinella venusta, assembly GCA_038021265.1. Classification (NCBI taxonomy): domain Eukaryota; kingdom Metazoa; phylum Chordata; class Actinopteri; order Cypriniformes; family Leuciscidae; genus Cyprinella; species Cyprinella venusta. Next base: position 9,646,296 of record CM075879.1, on the reverse strand, counting down.
AGCTTAAACGAAAAAGTGGAAAGAGCAGCAAGCCACCGGTAGCTAGTCGCATCTAGTCTCGCCGTGGTTAGAACATACGTTAGAGGGTTACTGTCTGTAATGACGGTGAATTGACTACCATACAAATAATCTCTAAACTTTTCAGTTACTGCCCATTTAAGGGCAAGAAACTCAAGCTTATGTGCCGGATAATGGGACTCACTGCGGGACAACCCTCTACTTGCATAAGCAATGACTCGCATCCTCCCTTCCTGTTCTTGATACAGGGCTGCTCCTAAACCCTTGGTGCTTGCATCTGTATGCAGGAAGTAGGTAAGTTTAGGGTTAGCAAAGCCCAGCACAGGCGCAGTAGTTAGGTTGTCGATAACGGTACGAAACGCTTCCTCACAAAGGGGCGTCCAACGGTCTCCGAACGACTCTTTGGGATTATGGTATGGACCCTTACTCTCACTCCGTTTAACACTTTTCCTAGTCGGCGGATATCCTACGGTCAAGTCGGTGAGTGGTTTCACAACCTTAGAGTAATCCTTAATAAATCGGCGGTAATAGCCCGAAAAGCCCAAAAACGACCTTAACTCCTTAAGGTTTTTGGGACTCGGCCAGGTTTTTAAGGCTCTTATTTTCTCTGGATCAGTCTCAACGCCGTGCTCAGACACAATGTGCCCTAAATAACGTACAGACGTCTGAAAGAATTTACATTTCTCTGGGGCAAGTTTTAGCCCATACTCTCTGAGCCGAGAAAGAACTTTTAACAGCCGTCTTTCGTGCTCTTCCAAAGTTTCAGAAAACACGATCAGATCATCCAGGAAGACAAGTACAGTAGGTAGACAACCAGAATGTGGTTTTTACCACCGCAGCTTTGCCGCGGCTGTAAAAGTTGAGGTGTATTTGCTGCCTTTGGCCGCTAAGAGGCGCTACAATCACAGACTTTGAAAAGTGTCAGTTTTTTGTGTAATCTTCAGCTGCGCTGCGGCTCTTTCAGCGCGATTGAAAGATGGTAGCAGATTAATTCAAGTGAAACGTAGCTAAATTAATTAATTAATCAATCACAATACTGAAATTAAATTGAAAAAAATAATGAAACCATAAAACATTGCAGTCGAAACATATTAGGCTACATCAATGAGGATTTGCAATCGGATCGCCTAAGACAATACCTCAATACTTCAAAACCTGTCTACGGATAGCTGAGTGGTTAAAGTATCAGCATCAACCCAAGACCTACAAACGACATGAGATCGAACCTCACTACATGTGGTTGCCCGACAGATTTTATGTTTTACCGTTCTTGAAGCTTTAATAGGTAGCTGTTTATTAGCGAGTTTATTAACTGGTTATTTACTTAAAGTGTCCGACATAATTTGCCACTTCTCATTGAGAGCTGAGGTCGCAGATAAATTTTAGGTTAACACTGTAGCCTATAGCTACTTGGGGACGGGTGGGACATGTCCCCACCACTTTTTGTCAGGTTCGATATTGTCCGCACTATTTTTGAAATCTTAGCTAACAGCGTTCGTTTCATTCGTTCGAGGCGATCTAGCGCTGAAATGTGTTGTCTTCAATCGGACGCGAGCTGCAATCCGTTGTGGAAGTTTCATTCGTTCCGGTGAAATCACAAATCAAACTCACGGACTCACGGATTTGTGGCTCGTCCCCGAGAATGCGCCGCATGATTCAACCAGGCCTCCTGTTTAGATGCGGGATGCATTGTTTTTAAAAGGACTTCACATAGAAAAAATACAAATAAATAAATATAGCCTAACACAAAGTTAGGCCTATAAAAAATAAAACATTCATAAATTGTTTTATGACTAACATATTCCTGTCTTAAGTGAACTCATTTAAAGTTATAAATGCAAATTAGAGCCCTAATAATAATATGCTATATTTCCTAATATTATATGCTATTATTATTAGCCTACATTTAGGCTACATATAGCTAGACGCTTTTATAAAAAAAAAATTAAATAAACAAAGCAATTCGTCAAATGTCAGTAATAATACAGGTTAGACAATAATAAAACAGGGCTGAGATTATCACAAATAAACAAAAGATTTTGACTCATAGGCTATCCAAGTTTGTGCACAAAAATAAATAACATTGACTTTTTGCCTTTATTAAACATTTAAAATATTCGCAAATTAATATGAAAAAAAAAATAGATTTTACTTTCTAAAAACTATATTTTACCCGCAGTGCTAAATGAGAAGAGCATGTCTCGGGAACCATAGAGAGAGATTTAGGTGATTTATAGGCTAATCATAAATGTGTCTGAAAAATAACGACGTTTTCTTGTTATTGTGAGTTTACACAAATAAAAGTAGTTGCAAATAATGTATAATGTATTATGTATATTTTTTTTCGTATGACCAGAAATGCTAGATTATTTTAAATTGTTCCACTGTTGATAGGAACATGCAAGAGTTTGCGGCCGCGGCAGTGACATGCAGTGCGCGCTTCACACAAACAGTTGGATATGCGTTAAAAACCTGTTTGTTTGTTAGAATCTTAGCCCATTATTATTGTCTAAGACTGACAATTTGACGAATTGCTTTGTGGATAAAAGCGTCTTCTAAATAGGCCTATGATTTGATAGCTAATTATTATTTGCGTTTATTACTATGAATGAGTTTACCGAAGACAGTAATATAACATAAAATAATTTATAACTTATAACCAAAGAACTGTTATTATTATTTTATTTATTTTTTTTCGCTTATTACAGTACTGAGCTTTTTCCTCAAAATTTTTACTTTAAAGATAAAAGTAGGCTACTATCCTAAATGTAGCCTATTATTTATTTTTTTAAATGCAAGAAATTATCTTTTTTTTAAAAAAAGGATTTTAAAAACAATGCAATGCATCCCGCATCTAAACAGGAGGCCTGGTTGAATCATGCGGTACACTCTGAATCATGCGGATTGCGAAAGCGTGGGCACGGTTTATGAATTTGTGGGTACAGATTGCAAAAACTGAGGGCACGGTTTACAAATCTGAGAGAACGGGGAACTCGTACGGATTAGGTAGCCTACGGTTTATTAATCCGTTGTGATAAAGTGCAGTTGTTTCTAACGTTAGTGTTTTGGAGCAATTGAATGCCTTCAAACAAAAGCTACCGAGGAATCGTCAAGAAAGACCAGTTTTAAAGTTTTACAAAAAATAAACCACGTTCAATTTGTAGCCTATAGACTATATTGTTCTTGAATTGTTCGAAGAAAAAACGACATAAAAACGCCAGCCTGATCTCAGGAGCGCTGCTTTGATTACGCTCATTGCGTTTAAAAAAACCGTGGCGCTCCCATTGAAAACAATTGAAAACATATTACGCCAGGCGTGTGGAAAAACGCTTTGGTGGACACACAGCCTTTCAAGAGGGGGAGGGCGCATATTTGCATTTGAATGTTGTGTTACATTCTAAAACATTTAATGTGTGACGCACACACACAACTGCACATGCACATGTTGGGCTTACATTCTGTTTGACTGTGTTATTGTTGCAAACATGCTGCTCTAAACTCTAGTAAACTAATGTTTTCTGTCGGTGTCAGCAGCAAAGATAAAGTTGATGATCCTGACTCGCCATCTTCGCAGTGAACGCGCATAGGCCTAAACGCATATGACTACTTCGAATTAGCATATACGCAGAGAGTTGCCAGTTTGTTTTCGTTTTAATTGTTTTGTTTAAAAAGTAGACATTTAAAGCTGTCTCTGAGGCAAGCATCGAGGTGTTTCGGTTCATATGAGACGCGCTCCAGTTAACACGCGCGCTGTGTTTCGGTTCATGAGACGCGCTCCAGTTAATACGCGCGCCTCTATGTCACTTATAATGTATTAATCCAGTCAATTTGTTGATGAAATATTTATTAAAATGAAGATACAATTTATCCGAAACGAAATTTACAAGCTTTCTACAAAACAACTTAATTGGTGGTCAAAATCATGTCTGACCCACTCCAAATATTTTCCGATATTGAAATGGATTTATAGCGTTTTGGAAAAGAACTCCTCATATTTTTTTATTTTATTTCTTTATTTATTTATTTTTATTAAATAAATTTATTTATTTATTTATTTATTTACGGAACTGCTTTTGAAATTACGATTGGTATTATTATAGATGTACAGAAGTCATTCTGTTGGATAGGCTACTATTTTATTCCTTCCTTAGTGTAAAATGGAAATATATATTTTTTTCATAAATTAAGCACAAAAAAAACACTAAATGGTGTAACAGTTTTATAACTAGACAAATCGTTATTCATAAATAGGCCTACCGAAACATAAAATTTAACCATTTAACCATGTTAAATCAAGCTTCGAACCCATGTCATTATCATGTTCTATCCGTAAATTCTACCACTGGGCCATGTGTTCACTTACGGAATGAGTAGGACGTTTTGTCGTTAAACTATTGTGAGTGTAAGCCTACTTTACATGAAAACAGGCCTACCCCTTATACAGTTTTAAAAGATGATTTTATTAGGCCATTTGTTGTTTAAACGTGCGTGTTGCATATATACATATACTTAGGCGAATTATAGCATTGATTACTGTGGAGGGGGAAATACCCCACCGGCAAATCGCAACTTGCTTAGCTTGGCCTATGTTTTGTTTTTTGTTTTTTTTTTAATCTACATGGATTTTTTTAACACAACTGCTTTTGAAGATGTAAATTCAGTCAATCTGTTGTAAGAGATTTGTTCCTTAATGTAAAAAAGAAATGCAAGGTAATTTTAATACACGTTTATGCGGGATTTGAACCAGTGTCATCAAAATGATTGTACCAAAGTTCTACCACTCGACCACGACTTTTCACACTGACAAACGCCCAGAAGTTCGGTTGTTCAGCAGTCAGTGTGCGCACGCGAGAGAGGCGCTCTTCAGTCTTCGCATTCCTCAATAGCGTCATTGAAAGCAGCACTTTATTTTCGCTGGATATTTTAACTTTTGATGCATAAAATGTTCTCCTATAGCCTAAAAGTTTATTCTAGTTAAAGCTATATTCTATTTAAAATGTAGACTACTTTTACATAATTACGTTTTGCTTTCGCTAAATGTCCCTTTGCGCCACCTGGTGGTCATTTCGCCACCAACTTTGAAATACGGCTGGTTTATTTTAGCCGCGGTAGATTTACCGCGGCACTTGTCGCGGCGGTAAACGACATTCTGGTTGTCCACCTACTGTACTTCCCTGAGATTGATATCCTCCATAGACTTCTCCATCAATCTCTGAAAAGTACTCGGAGCGTTAGTGACCCCCTGAGGCATACGATTAAACTCCCAAAACCCCAGGGGACAGACAAAAGCGGTTTTAGGTTTGTCTGCTTCTTCTACCTCTATCTGGTAATACCCAGATTTCAAGTCAAGTACAGAAAACCACTTTGATCCAGTTAAAGCGGAAAACGTCTCCTCGAGATTTGGCAATGCATAGGCGTCTTTCACGGTCTGAAGATTCAACTTCCTGTAGTCTATACATAACCGTACATCTCCGTTTTTCTTCCGCACTACTACGATAGGCGAAGAAAAGGACGACTCAGACTCTCGAATGACATTACTCGCGAGAAGGTCGCGCAGATGTTTGCGGACTGCTTCCAGGTCTTGCGGATGGATTGGTCGCGCCCTATGTTTAAAGGGAGTTTCATCATTAAGTTGTATACGATGTTTCACTTTTTGCGTATGCCCAAAATCTAGATCATGTTGACTGAAAACATCAGACATTTCTCGGAGTTTTTCTGAGATGTGATCCCGCCATTCTTGTGACAATGGGGACTCACCAAAATTCACGTCGAACTTGGATTCCTGAGTAGGTGAATGTTTACTAGCCGGAGAAACACTCGGCTGAGGAAGCACAGACTCAACTGCATGCAGCTCTGCTATTATGCAACGCGGGGGAATGGCTATATCGTGCTCGGTTTCGTTTTTTAGTACCACAGGCAACCAGACAGACTGACTACTAGAAGGGGTAAGTAAGCAGCGCTTCACAAACACACCACCAGGCAAGGAGGATTCAGACGGGTGTTCTACCACTACACGCTTATTTATCCCACCTGGCACTGCAACAGAACCCTTCACTACTACAGTTTGACCAGCGGACATGACCTCCGGTACGTTGCCTCTTAATCTCACATGACCCAGAATGCCACTCGTATTCTGCTTTCGCCTTGTTTCAAGGGTTGTTAAAACCACTCTATACCCGAATCGAGATGGCTGGTGCTTTGGGGATTCTGCCTGTAACTGCTGCTCATAAAGGATGTCAAGAGTGTTGGTACCTATTAAGATCAACGGCTGAGCGTGAGACTTCACATCTGGAACAACTAAAGCTACTGTAGCCACTTCAATAGTAACACCCAAAAACTCTTCAGGGAACGTGATGTCTACCTTTACGTAACCCTCGTACGGAACGGCCAAACCATTTGCGCCCTCTACTTCCAATATATCGTCAAGAGAGTTAATCGGGTGCTCTGATAGGTGTTGTTCATAAAAAGACTTAGGCACTGTCGTGACCTGAGATCCAGTGTCAAGCAGACAGTGACATTTCTTACCAGCTATGCTGACTTCGGCAACGCATCTAGCACCAACTAAACCCTTAGGTAGGTTTGCACTCCGCCTCTTAGAAGTTTGGCATTTCTTGAAGACCCGATTTACAATGGGACCACTCGATTTAGACTCAGTTCCTGTATGTCCCACAACAGGAACTGTCTCTAGTTTAAATCAGAGCTAGTGGAAGGATTCTGCGACTCCCACTGTAACTGTTTCTCCTTTAATAGCCTACGTTTAGTAGCGACAAGCTCGGAATTTGGCTCAGAACTACATGACGACGCGATGTGGCCATCCTCACCACACTTGAAACAGTACCACGGCCTCGGTCTATCAGTTGATTTCTTGTTTACTGGAACTACACTCGCAGCAGCCCCTGACTTTCTTTGTTCAGGTGGTGCAGGCTTGTTGACTACTTCTTGCGATGGAGGTTTCTTTTGAGGTTTTGATCGGACTGCAAGGTTAGCTAACTGACTCTGAAGCTTCACAATCTGCTTCTTTAACTCGCGCGTTTCAGTTTCAAGAGAGCTCACTCTAGGACTTTCGTCTTGTTCTAATTCAGTAGAAACCCACGCTTTCTGAGAGTGCACAAACGCTCTCTGCTTAGAAGACCCAAGGTGTTGCTTCATTCGAGTTGCTTTTGCAGTATGTTTATCCTCCTCTGTACGAAGCATAAGCAGAAGCTGTGCAAAGGAAGGAGGATTGTTTCGCTTTTGCTCTAGTCGTAGTTCAGCGATCAAGTCATTATCCCAACAGCCCCTGCAAAACTGCTTTAGGAGATGCCTATCTGCCTCTTCTGGGACAATACCCTCTCTTTTGACAGTTGCACTTAAAGCTGACTGTAGCCTGTACAGATAAGTAGACGGTCTTTCACCCGCATCCTGCAACGTGTTCATGAATTTCGCCAATAATTCATCCCCATCCTCTACAGCGCCGAAAGCGGAGTCTAACAGCTGGAGGTAAGCGGAAGGAGGAGATTCAGGATTAAGATGCTTTATGACATCCGCCGCGGGCGGCAAAAGACTGTCTAATATGCGCCTAGACGCATGCAGATTGGACAAAGAGGGATCTTTCAAAATGAATTCGACACTAGAACGCCAAATGTCATAATCTACCTCGTTACCAGGCCGGGGGGATTTTCCTGAAAATACTCTGAGTCTAGGCTGTATCTGCCCTTGAGCAACCACTTCACTGCTTCGCACAACATGCTCAACTACTAGTCTTTGGACCTCTGGCGGGTTGAGAAATTGGGACGACGTGCGAAGGGTCGGCTCAATCAAATTGATAGGAGTAGGTTGGGGCGGTACGTCATCTACCTGACTCGGTGGCTTACGAATTGGGTCGGAGTTCCCATCAGGAGATGCCCAATGTGGTTTCTCACAGGTGTCCTCACCAGTACTACCTGAAACAGCAGGCTCTGATGGGAGGTCAGCACTCATTTGTGACAGCATTCCACTCAGTATAGATTCAAAGTTGTTTCCGCTCATTTCTGCTATTTCTTTTAATCTGTCCAGGTAGGACTTTGTTATGCTACTACCTAATTGCTGTGTAAATTCACTGGCCAATGCTCTCACTTCACACGTAACACCGGGTTCGTTTGACAGCTGGTGAGTATACGGCAATTTTGGTCCAAGTGATTGTAACGCTTGGTTACTGTTGTACTCAACAATCACGTTTCGGTAGAGCTCGGATTCTTTGTCGTCGATACGCACAGTTTTGGCAAACGACCCGTATCGTTTCAGAGCATCAAACAATTCGTCATCGCTCTTGGTGTCTGTTAAACCACTGACTATTACGGAGTTTGGGACAATAATCCCTTCAGCTTCAACAATCTCCATTATCGACGCTTGTTTGAGAGCAAAAGAAAAGAACCCTAAAATTTTCCTGTGTAGATGTGCAGCCGTTAGTTCTCAGCAACAGCGCCACCTCCTGGCTGGCTCGCCAAACTTTATGTAACAGGTTTCTTAAGAATTTGACAATTTATTAATTGAATTGCTGTTGATGTAAATAGATTTAACAGAAGATTCTTAAATTCGTGAAGGAGGTAGCGGGTTGTGATGAGAAGCAACAGACAACACAAGTGATATATGAACTGGTTTGTAATTTTTGTTGCCAATGAAAATAACAGGGAAAAGTTTACAATGACGGTATTTTAAACACAGCTCAAAACATGAAATGACCCCTAGAGTGCACTCTTATTTTACCCCTAAACAATCACAGATAAATGCAATGACAAAACAAAATAAAAGAAATAAAATGAATAATGGAGTAGTGTCTTTTTTCTTTAAACACTCTTCTCTCAAAATATCACAATGTCAATCAGTAAGAACCCCAGTAATAATTCAAATGTAGTTGTGGGTAACCATACACTTTATTACGAGGATTCAATGCTTTTCAAAGCACATATCAGTTTTTTTCATCAGTCTCTGTATTCGTCTGTCAATCTTGAGAAAAAGAAAAAAAAACTCAATAGTCTCTATTTGTGAATGGTCTCACTACAGCAAGACTGGAGAAGGAAAAGGAAAGGATATGGTCCTCTTCTTTAAGAGTTGTTGCTCTTCCCCCGTAGAAGATTCTTTCACAGTAGTAGATTCGGGTGGCTCGCCATCAAATTTCTCGCAGGATATCACAGATCATCACGATCCGCAGTACCATCGACAAAATAGAAACACAAAGAAGACGCACAAAAAAAACCTGGCCTGATCACAGACCAGAGCATCGATTTAGTGATTTTGGAAACCATTTCACATCACAGATCAGATCAAAACAATCAATATAAAGATTTAACATACAAATATCATATTCCAAGAAAAGATATTACACTATGTACCTCTAGAACAATCCTATCTGTTCTTCTCACAAAGGCGCGTGACCAATAATGGCGCCGATGAACTAAAATGGAGGAATCTCCACGCGGTTCACTATAACCACATTTATAAACAGTTAGAATAAAATACTAAAATTTAACAGTAGAAAATAGCATTGTTTACTACAAGAACTTATATAGACCTCATTTACCTCTATTAATCGTCTTTTGCTTTCACCCAAGCGCATCTCACAGGCCCGCATGGCCAGCAATGACGTCGGTGAACACAAGGAATATCCACACGATACACGATAATCTCTAACGTTGAAATACGACATGAAATTGGAAATAACACTGTTTTAGTCAAACGAATTAAACATCTTTCATCGGGTTAGGAAATTTATACATTAACTTTTCCCATTTAGAAAGTTATGTTAACTCACCGGAGTAAATGCAACTCAACACTCACTCAGCCTCTCCATACACTACACGGTATGAAATGAACTAGATTAACGTTTTTCTACTTTTCTTTCAACTATATACTTTTAACTTTTATTCGTGAAGATCGACTCACGTCTTCTCTCCTCTGTGCTCAACTCATTTTTTCGTTATCCGGGCGCATCCACACACACGCACACGCGCAGTGCGTGATGTAGGCGCGTTCTCATTGGTCAATCAAAATTCAAATAATTACTGCTTTTCTTAAATCGCTATTTTTCTCAAATCGCTTTTACACATCACTATTTTACCTTTATTAGGGAAATTAGATGTTAATAAATTGCAATTAAATTAAACTTAACCTCCTTTATTTAACCTGTGTTACATTCTCCCTTCCTAAATTCATGCAAGTCCCTTTGCATGTTCTGTTCGGCTGACTGGTGACGACATCGTGTAACCCACTAGGCAGCAAGGGAAGGTCACTCCGATCTTCATCTCCACCAAGAGATTTCACAAAAGCCGAATTCAGACCTTGGAACAAAGATTGGACCACATATATTAATGGGTTTCCTGGCTGAAAATAAGTAAGTCTCTCTGGTTCTCCTCTCTGTCTAACCGAACGCCTCGGTAAAGTGTCTACCTCATCTTCTGATTGTTGTTCTGTTTTTTCAGGAACATCTGAACTTTCAAAAACACTGGCTACATCAACTTCTTCAGTAGAACTACCCATTGCAGTTTCCATTTGGCCCTTATCAGGTAAGTTACTTTGTTCAAGGGTGTCGGGAACATCAAGAAGTAAGTGTTCACCAGGTGTATCGACTGGTAAGTATTCACTAGGTTTATCGACAGGTAAGGCTTCGATAAGTAAATTATCACCCTGGTCGCCCTGCAAAGTTTCACCGGTAGAGGAAATTCGTTCAGCTGCGTTGTCAACAAAATCAGCGTTCATTGTCTCTCTTTCTGTACTGATATCATGAACCGTGGAGAAACGTGCTGTCTCTATCGTCGGAGTATGACTGTACTCGCAATACGAATTTCCTTCTTCGGAATCAGAAAGGAAAGCGTCATCAATTAACGGAACCTTAGGATCCTGTCGCGTTCGAGGTTTGGAGATGGGTTTGTTTAGAGTAGGTGGCTCATCTTCAGAAGACGGTAAAAACCCACACGGGAGCAACAGATCTCTGTGAAGAGTACGCAGAGGACCGTCCTTTCTCTCTTGACGAACAGTATAAACTGGCAATTCAGCTGCCTGACTCACCACAACATACACCTCAGACTCCCACTTGTCAGCTAACTTATGCTTCCCGCGTAGCCTAACGTTCCTCACTAACACTCGGTCACCAATCTCCAAAGCACAATGAGTTACGGATTTGTCAAACCTAGCTTTGTTTCTTTCGGCACTTTTTGACATACCACGTGACGCAAGCGAATAGCTCTCTTTCAGATTGGTTTTCAGATGCTTGACATACTCGGAATGAGACTGTCGCGGACCATCTGGATACGGCAACCCAAAAGCAAGGTCGACTGGTAACCTGGGTTGACGTCCAAACATCAATTCGTAAGGGGTGAAACCAGTGACCTCATGTTTCGTGCAATTGTACGCATGAGCTAAAGGCTTTACAAAGTCTTTCCAACGACCCTTCTCTTTTTCTTCCAAGGTACCTAACATACCGAGTAAGGTCCTATTGAAGCGTTCGACCGGATTTCCCCTGGGATGATAAGGGGTTGTTCGGGTTTTCTTAATACCTGCCATTTCACAGAGCTCTTTTATGGTGCGTGATTCAAAATCTCGGCCCTGGTCGCTATGAAGACGCTCGGGGAAACCGTAGTGTACAACAAAATTGTCCCAAAGACATTTCGCCACCGTTCTTGCCTTTTGGTTGGGTGTGGGGACTGCCACAGCATATTTAGTAAAGAAATCAGTGATCACCAAAATGTCCCTCGTGTTACTCTTGTCTGGCTCTAATGAGAGAAAATCCATACAGACCAACTCTAAAGGTCTTGTGGGTTGGATGTTTACCAGCGGCGCAGCTTTTTTGAGGCATTGATTTCCTCCTCACACAACGACCGCATGTCCGGATCTTTTGCTCTACTCCCGCAGCCATTTTCGGCCAATAGAAACGAGACCTTACTAAATCTAGAGTTCTCTCTACCCCCATATGACCCATACTGTCATGCAAACTGCTCAATACAGGGGACCTCAGTTTCTCAGGTAACACGAGTTGGTAAGTGACTAATTCCTCTACCTGTCGCTTCCGATAAAGCACCCCATCTTTTAACACAAGACGGTTCCACTCTCTTAGAAAGAAAGGAAAGTCTGGGAGTTGCTTCCTGACTGTCGGTGGAGGCTTTTCTCCTGACTCTAAGAACGACACTACCTCCCGAATGACTGGGTCTGCTCTTTGCTCGTCACAGAGGTTCCCTGACAGGTAAGATACAACAGGTAATCCCTCTAAATCACCTTCTTGTTCGTAACCATCAGGTACAGCATCAGGATGAAGTGCAAGAGATTCAACCAAAGCAGCACCTGACCCAATGTCCGTTGGCTGTCTGACCAGATGCTTCTCACATATCGCCTGGACTACGTCACATGGGGTGTCACACGAATCTGCGGCTTCCGCGAGATGATTCTGCATAAACTGCTTAATTCGTTCATACTCTTTTTGGGATTGAGGATTTTCAGGCAACTGTTCCTGCGGACGCCTCGATAGACCATCAGCATCGGCATTTAACTTGCCTGCTCGGTACTGTAGCTTAAACGAAAAAGTGGAAAGAGCAGCAAGCCACCGGTAGCTAGTCGCATCTAGTCTCGCCGTGGTTAGAACATACGTTAGAGGGTTACTGTCTGTAATGACGGTGAATTGACTACCATACAAATAATCTCTAAACTTTTCAGTTACTGCCCATTTAAGGGCAAGAAACTCAAGCTTATGTGCCGGATAATGGGACTCACTGCGGGACAACCCTCTACTTGCATAAGCAATGACTCGCATCCTCCCTTCCTGTTCTTGATACAGGGCTGCTCCTAAACCCTTGGTGCTTGCATCTGTATGCAGGAAGTAGGTAAGTTTAGGGTTAGCAAAGCCCAGCACAGGCGCAGTAGTTAGGTTGTCGATAACGGTACGAAACGCTTCCTCACAAAGGGGCGTCCAACGGTCTCCGAACGACTCTTTGGGATTATGGTATGGACCCTTACTCTCACTCCGTTTAACACTTTTCCTAGTCGGCGGATATCCTACGGTCAAGTCGGTGAGTGGTTTCACAACCTTAGAGTAATCCTTAATAAATCGGCGGTAATAGCCCGAAAAGCCCAAAAACGACCTTAACTCCTTAAGGTTTTTGGGACTCGGCCAGGTTTTTAAGGCTCTTATTTTCTCTGGATCAGTCTCAACGCCGTGCTCAGACACAATGTGCCCTAAATAACGTACAGACGTCTGAAAGAATTTACATTTCTCTGGGGCAAGTTTTAGCCCATACTCTCTGAGCCGAGAAAGAACTTTTAACAGCCGTCTTTCGTGCTCTTCCAAAGTTTCAGAAAACACGATCAGATCATCCAGGAAGACAAGTACTTCCCTGAGATTGATATCCTCCATAGACTTCTCCATCAATCTCTGAAAAGTACTCGGAGCGTTAGTGACCCCCTGAGGCATACGATTAAACTCCCAAAACCCCAGGGGACAGACAAAAGCGGTTTTAGGTTTGTCTGCTTCTTCTACCTCTATCTGGTAATACCCAGATTTCAAGTCAAGTACAGAAAACCACTTTGATCCAGTTAAAGCGGAAAACGTCTCCTCGAGATTTGGCAATGCATAGGCGTCTTTCACGGTCTGAAGATTCAACTTCCTGTAGTCTATACATAACCGTACATCTCCGTTTTTCTTCCGCACTACTACGATAGGCGAAGAAAAGGACGACTCAGACTCTCGAATGACATTACTCGCGAGAAGGTCGCGCAGATGTTTGCGGACTGCTTCCAGGTCTTGCGGATGGATTGGTCGCGCCCTATGTTTAAAGGGAGTTTCATCATTAAGTTGTATACGATGTTTCACTTTTTGCGTATGCCCAAAATCTAGATCATGTTGACTGAAAACATCAGACATTTCTCGGAGTTTTTCTGAGATGTGATCCCGCCATTCTTGTGACAATGGGGACTCACCAAAATTCACGTCGAACTTGGATTCCTGAGTAGGAGAATGTTTACTAGCCGGAGAAACACTCGGCTGAGGAAGCACAGACTCAACTGCATGCAGCTCTGCTATTATGCAACGCGGGGGAATGGCTATATCGTGCTCGGTTTCGTTTTTTAGTACCACAGGCAACCAGACAGACTGACTACTAGAAGGGGTAAGTAAGCAGCGCTTCACAAACACACCACCAGGCAAGGAGGATTCAGACGGGTGTTCTACCACTACACGCTTATTTATCCCACCTGGCACTGCAACAGAACCCTTCACTACTACAGTTTGACCAGCGGACATGACCTCCGGTACGTTGCCTCTTAATCTCACATGACCCAGAATGCCACTCGTATTCTGCTTTCGCCTTGTTTCAAGGGCTGTTAAAACCACTCTATACCCGAATCGAGATGGCTGGTGCTTTGGGGATTCTGCCTGTAACTGCTGCTCATAAAGGATGTCAAGAGTGTTGGTACCTATTAAGATCAACGGCTGAGCGTGAGACTTCACATCTGGAACAACTAAAGCTACTGTAGCCACTTCAATAGTAACACCCAAAAACTCTTCAGGGAACGTGATGTCTACCTTTACGTAACCCTCGTACGGAACGGCCAAACCATTTGCGCCCTCTACTTCCAATATATCGTCAAGAGAGTTAATCGGGTGCTCTGATAGGTGTTGTTCATAAAAAGACTTAGGCACTGTCGTGACCTGAGATCCAGTGTCAAGCAGACAGTGACATTTCTTACCAGCTATGCTGACTTCGGCAACGCATCTAGCACCAACTAAACCCTTAGGTAGGTTTGCACTCCGCCTCTTAGAAGTTTGGCATTTCTTGAAGACCCGATTTACAATGGGACCACTCGATTTAGACTCAGTTCCTGTATGTCCCACAACAGGAACTGTCTCTAGTTTAAATCAGAGCTAGTGGAAGGATTCTGCGACTCCCACTGTAACTGTTTCTCCTTTAATAGCCTACGTTTAGTAGCGACAAGCTCGGAATTTGGCTCAGAACTACATGACGACGCGATGTGGCCATCCTCACCACACTTGAAACAGTACCACGGCCTCGGTCTATCAGTTGATTTCTTGTTTACTGGAACTACACTCGCAGCATCCCCTGACTTTCTTTGTTCAGGTGGTGCAGGCTTGTTGACTACTTCTTGCGATGGAGGTTTCTTTTGAGGTTTTGATCGGACTGCAAGGTTAGCTAACTGACTCTGAAGCTTCACAATCTGCTTCTTTAACTCGCGCGTTTCAGTTTCAAGAGAGCTCACTCTAGGACTTTCGTCTTGTTCTAATTCAGTAGAAACCCACGCTTTCTGAGAGTGCACAAACGCTCTCTGCTTAGAAGACCCAAGGTGTTGCTTCATTCGAGTTGCTTTTGCAGTATGTTTATCCTCCTCTGTACGAAGCATAAGCAGAAGCTGTGCAAAGGAAGGAGGATTGTTTCGCTTTTGCTCTAGTCGTAGTTCGGCGATCAAGTCATTATCCCAACAGCCCCTGCAAAACTGCTTTAGGAGATGCCTATCTGCCTCTTCTGGGACAATACCCTCTCTTTTGACAGTTGCACTTAAAGCTGACTGTAGCCTGTACAGATAAGTAGACGGTCTTTCACCCGCATCCTGCAACGTGTTCTTGAATTTCGCCAATAATTCATCCCCATCCTCTACAGCGCCGAAAGCGGAGTCTAACAGCTGGAGGTAAGCGGAAGGAGGAGATTCAGGATTAAGATGCTTTATGACATCCGCCGCGGGCGGCAAAAGACTGTCTAATATGCGCCTAGACGCATGCAGATTGGACAAAGAGGGATCTTTCAAAATGAATTCGACACTAGAACGCCAAATGTCATAATCTACCTCGTTACCAGGCCGGGGGGATTTTCCTGAAAATACTCTGAGTCTAGGCTGTATCTGCCCTTGAGCAACCACTTCACTGCTTCGCACAACATGCTCAACTACTAGTCTTTGGACCTCTGGCGGGTTGAGAAATTGGGACGACGTGCGAAGGGTCGGCTCAATCAAATTGATAGGAGTAGGTTGGGGCGGTACGTCATCTACCTGACTCGGTGGCTTACGAATTGGGTCGGAGTTCCCATCAGGAGATGCCCAATGTGGTTTCTCACAGGTGTCCTCACCAGTACTACCTGAAACAGCAGGCTCTGATGGGAGGTCAGCACTCATTTGTGACAGCATTTCACTCAGTATAGATTCAAAGTTGTTTCCGCTCATTTCTGCTATTTCTTGTAATCTGTCCAGGTAGGACTTTGTTATGCTACTACCTAATTGCTGTGTAAATTCACTGGCCAATGCTCTCACTTCACACGTAACACCGGGTTCGTTTGACAGCTGGTGAGTATACGGCAATTTTGGTCCAAGTGATTGTAACGCTTGGTTACTGTTGTACTCAACAATCACGTTTCGGTAGAGCTCGGATTCTTTGTCGTCGATACGCACAGTTTTGGCAAACGACCCGTATCGTTTCAGAGCATCAAACAATTCGTCATCGCTCTTGGTGTCTGTTAAACCACTGACTATTACGGAGTTTGGGACAATAATCCCTTCAGCTTCAACAATCTCCATTATCGACGCTTGTTTGAGAGCAAAAGAAAAGAACCCTAAAATTTTCCTGTGTAGATGTGCAGCCGTTAGTTCTCAGCAACAGCGCCACCTCCTGGCTGGCTCGCCAAACTTTATGTAACAGGTTTCTTAAGAATTTGACAATTTATTAATTGAATTGCTGTTGATGTAAATAGATTTAACAGAAGATTCTTAAATTCGTGAAGGAGGTAGCGGGTTGTGATGAGAAGCAACAGACAACACAAGTGATATATGAACTGGTTTGTAATTTTTGTTGCCAATGAAAATAACAGGGAAAAGTTTACAATGACGGTATTTTAAACACAGCTCAAAACATGAAATGACCCCTAGAGTGCACTCTTATTTTACCCCTAAACAATCACAGATAAATGCAATGACAAAACAAAATAAAAGAAATAAAATGAATAATGGAGTAGTGTCTTTTTTCTTTAAACACTCTTCTCTCAAAATATCACAATGTCAATCAGTAAGAACCCCAGTAATAATTCAAATGTAGTTGTGGGTAACCATACACTTTATCACGAGGATTCAATGCTTTTCAAAGCACATATCAGTTTTTTTCATCAGTCTCTGTATTCGTCTGTCAATCTTGAGAAAAAGAAAAAAAAACTCAATAGTCTCTATTTGTGAATGGTCTCACTACAGCAAGACTGGAGAAGGAAAAGGAAAGGATATGGTCCTCTTCTTTAAGAGTTGTTGCTCTTCCCCCGTAGAAGATTCTTTCACAGTAGTAGATTCGGGTGGCTCGCCATCAAATTTCTCGCAGGATATCACAGATCATCACGATCCGCAGTACCATCGACAAAATAGAAACACAAAGAAGACGCACAAAAAAAACCTGGCCTGATCACAGACCAGAGCATCGATTTAGTGATTTTGGAAACCATTTCACATCACAGATCAGATCAAAACAATCAATATAAAGATTTAACATACAAATATCATATTCCAAGAAAAGATATTACACTATGTACCTCTAGAACAATCCTATCTGTTCTTCTCACAAAGGCGCGTGACCAATAATGGCGCCGATGAACTAAAATGGAGGAATCTCCACGCGGTTCACTATAACCACATTTATAAACAGTTAGAATAAAATACTAAAATTTAACAGTAGAAAATAGCATTGTTTACTACAAGAACTTATATAGACCTCATTTACCTCTATTAATCGTCTTTTGCTTTCACCCAAGCGCATCTCACAGGCCCGCATGGCCAGCAATGACGTCGGTGAACACAAGGAATATCCACACGATACACGATAATCTCTAACGTTGAAATACGACATGAAATTGGAAATAACACTGTTTTAGTCAAACGAATTAAACATCTTTCATCGGGTTAGGAAATTTATACATTAACTTTTCCCATTTAGAAAGTTATGTTAACTCACCGGAGTAAATGCAACTCAACACTCACTCAGCCTCTCCATACACTACACGGTATGAAATGAACTAGATTAACGTTTTTCTACTTTTCTTTCAACTATATACTTTTAACTTTTATTCGTGAAGATCGACTCACGTCTTCTCTCCTCTGTGCTCAACTCATTTTTTCGTTATCCGGGCGCATCCACACACACGCACACGCGCAGTGCGTGATGTAGGCGCGTTCTCATTGGTCAATCAAAATTCAAATAATTACTGCTTTTCTTAAATCGCTATTTTTCTCAAATCGCTTTTACACATCACTATTTTACCTTTATTAGGGAAATTAGATGTTAATAAATTGCAATTAAATTAAACTTAACCTCCTTTATTTAACCTGTGTTACATTCTCCCTTCCTAAATTCATGCAAGTCCCTTTGCATGTTCTGTTCGGCTGACTGGTGACGACATCGTGTAACCCACTAGGCAGCAAGGGAAGGTCACTCCGATCTTCATCTCCACCAAGAGATTTCACAAAAGCCGAATTCAGACCTTGGAACAAAGATTGGACCACATATATTAATGGGTTTCCTGGCTGAAAATAAGTAAGTCTCTCTGGTTCTCCTCTCTGTCTAACCGAACGCCTCGGTAAAGTGTCTACCTCATCTTCTGATTGTTGTTCTGTTTTTTCAGGAACATCTGAACTTTCAAAAACACTGGCTACATCAACTTCTTCAGTAGAACTACCCATTGCAGTTTCCATTTGGCCCTTATCAGGTAAGTTACTTTGTTCAAGGGTGTCGGGAACCTCAAGAAGTAAGTGTTCACCAGGTGTATCGACTGGTAAGTATTCACTAGGTTTATCGACAGGTAAGGCTTCGATAAGTAAATTATCACCCTGGTCGCCCTGCAAAGTTTCACCGGTAGAGGAAATTCGTTCAGCTGCGTTGTCAACAAAATCAGCGTTCATTGTCTCTCTTTCTGTACTGATATCATGAACCGTGGAGAAACGTGCTGTCTCTATCGTCGGAGTATGACTGTACTCGCAATACGAATTTCCTTCTTCGGAATCAGAAAGGAAAGCGTCATCAATTAACGGAACCTTAGGATCCTGTCGCGTTCGAGGTTTGGAGATGGGTTTGTTTAGAGTAGGTGGCTCATCTTCAGAAGACGGTAAAAACCCACACGGGAGCAACAGATCTCTGTGAAGAGTACGCAGAGGACCGTCCTTTCTCTCTTGACGAACAGTATAAACTGGCAATTCAGCTGCCTGACTCACCACAACATACACCTCAGACTCCCACTTGTCAGCTAACTTATGCTTCCCGCGTAGCCTAACGTTCCTCACTAACACTCGGTCACCAATCTCCAAAGCACAATGAGTTACGGATTTGTCAAACCTAGCTTTGTTTCTTTCGGCACTTTTTGACATACCACGTGACGCAAGCGAATAGCTCTCTTTCAGATTGGTTTTCAGATGCTTGACATACTCGGAATGAGACTGTCGCGGACCATCTGGATACGGCAACCCAAAAGCAAGGTCGACTGGTAACCTGGGTTGACGTCCAAACATCAATTCGTAAGGGGTGAAACCAGTGACCTCATGTTTCGTGCAATTGTACGCATGAGCTAAAGGCTTTACAAAGTCTTTCCAACGACCCTTCTCTTTTTCTTCCAAGGTACCTAACATACCGAGTAAGGTCCTATTGAAGCGTTCGACCGGATTTCCCCTGGGATGATAAGAGGTTGTTCGGGTTTTCTTAATACCTGCCATTTCACAGAGCTCTTTTATGGTGCGTGATTCAAAATCTCGGCCCTGGTCGCTATGAAGACGCTCGGGGAAACCGTAGTGTACAACAAAATTGTCCCAAAGACATTTCGCCACCGTTCTTGCCTTTTGGTTGGGTGTGGGGACTGCCACAGCATATTTAGTAAAGAAATCAGTGATCACCAAAATGTCCCTCGTGTTACTCTTGTCTGGCTCTAATGAGAGAAAATCCATACAGACCAACTCTAAAGGTCTTGTGGGTTGGATGTTTACCAGCGGCGCAGCTTTTTTGAGGCATTGATTTCCTCCTCACACAACGACCGCATGTCCGGATCTTTTGCTCTACTCCCGCAGCCATTTTCGGCCAATAGAAACGAGACCTTACTAAATCTAGAGTTCTCTCTACCCCCATATGACCCATACTGTCATGCAAACTGCTCAATACAGGGGACCTCAGTTTCTCAGGTAACACGAGTTGGTAAGTGACTAATTCCTCTACCTGTCGCTTCCGATAAAGCACCCCATCTTTTAACACAAGACGGTTCCACTCTCTTAGAAAGAAAGGAAAGTCTGGGAGTTGCTTCCTGACTGTCGGTGGAGGCTTTTCTCCTGACTCTAAGAACGACACTACCTCCCGAATGACTGGGTCTGCTCTTTGCTCGTCACAGAGGTTCCCTGACAGGTAAGATACAACAGGTAATCCCTCTAAATCACCTTCTTGTTCGTAACCATCAGGTACAGCATCAGGATGAAGTGCAAGAGATTCAACCAAAGCAGCACCTGACCCAATGTCCGTTGGCTGTCTGACCAGATGCTTCTCACATATCGCCTGGACTACGTCACATGGGGTGTCACACGAATCTGCGGCTTCCGCGAGATGATTCTGCATAAACTGCTTAATTCGTTCATACTCTTTTTGGGATTGAGGATTTTCAGGCAACTGTTCCTGCGGACGCCTCGATAGACCATCAGCATCGGCATTTAACTTGCCTGCTCGGTACTGTAGCTTAAACGAAAAAGTGGAAAGAGCAGCAAGCCACCGGTAGCTAGTCGCATCTAGTCTCGCCGTGGTTAGAACATACGTTAGAGGGTTACTGTCTGTAATGACGGTGAATTGACTACCATACAAATAATCTCTAAACTTTTCAGTTACTGCCCATTTAAGGGCAAGAAACTCAAGCTTATGTGCCGGATAATGGGACTCACTGCGGGACAACCCTCTACTTGCATAAGCAATGACTCGCATCCTCCCTTCCTGTTCTTGATACAGGGCTGCTCCTAAACCCTTGGTGCTTGCATCTGTATGCAGGAAGTAGGTAAGTTTAGGGTTAGCAAAGCCCAGCACAGGCGCAGTAGTTAGGTTGTCGATAACGGTACGAAACGCTTCCTCACAAAGGGGCGTCCAACGGTCTCCGAACGACTCTTTGGGATTATGGTATGGACCCTTACTCTCACTCCGTTTAACACTTTTCCTAGTCGGCGGATATCCTACGGTCAAGTCGGTGAGTGGTTTCACAACCTTAGAGTAATCCTTAATAAATCGGCGGTAATAGCCCGAAAAGCCCAAAAACGACCTTAACTCCTTAAGGTTTTTGGGACTCGGCCAGGTTTTTAAGGCTCTTATTTTCTCTGGATCAGTCTCAACGCCGTGCTCAGACACAATGTGCCCTAAATAACGTACAGACGTCTGAAAGAATTTACATTTCTCTGGGGCAAGTTTTAGCCCATACTCTCTGAGCCGAGAAAGAACTTTTAACAGCCGTCTTTCGTGCTCTTCCAAAGTTTCAGAAAACACGATCAGATCATCCAGGAAGACAAGTACTTCCCTGAGATTGATATCCTCCATACACTTCTCCATCAATCTCTGAAAAGTACTCGGAGCGTTAGTGACCCCCTGAGGCATACGATTAAACTCCCAAAACCCCAGGGGACAGACAAAAGCGGTTTTAGGTTTGTCTGCTTCTTCTACCTCTATCTGGTAATACCCAGATTTCAAGTCAAGTACAGAAAACCACTTTGATCCAGTTAAAGCGGAAAACGTCTCCTCGAGATTTGGCAATGCATAGGCGTCTTTCACGGTCTGAAGATTGAACTTCCTGTAGTCTATACATAACCGTACATCTCCGTTTTTCTTCCGCACTACTACGATAGGCGAAGAAAAGGACGACTCAGACTCTCGAATGACATTACTCGCGAGAAGGTCGCGCAGATGTTGGCGGACTGCTTCCAGGTCTTGCGGATGGATTGGTCGCGCCCTATGTTTAAAGGGAGTTTCATCATTAAGTTGTATACGATGTTTCACTTTTTGCGTATGCCCAAAATCTAGATCATGTTGACTGAAAACATCAGACATTTCTCTGAGTTTTTCTGAGATGTGATCCCGCCATTCTTGTGACAATGGGGACTCACCAAAATTCACGTCGAACTTGGATTCCTGAGTAGGTGAATGTTTACTAGCCGGAGAAACACTCGGCTGAGGAAGCACAGACTCAACTGCATGCAGCTCTGCTATTATGCAACGCGGGGGAATGGCTATATCGTGCTCGGTTTCGTTTTTTAGTACCACAGGCAACCAGACAGACTGACTACTAGAAGGGGTAAGTAAGCAGCGCTTCACAAACACACCACCAGGCAAGGAGGATTCAGACGGGTGTTCTACCACTACACGCTTATTTATCCCACCTGGCACTGCAACAGAACCCTTCACTACTACAGTTTGACCAGCGGACATGACCTCCGGTACGTTGCCTCTTAATCTCACATGACCCAGAATGCCACTCGTATTCTGCTTTCGCCTTGTTTCAAGGGTTGTTAAAACCACTCTATACCCGAATCGAGATGGCTGGTGCTTTGGGGATTCTGCCTGTAACTGCTGCTCATAAAGGATGTCAAGAGTGTTGGTACCTATTAAGATCAACGGCTGAGCGTGAGACTTCACATCTGGAACAACTAAAGCTACTGTAGCCACTTCAATAGTAACACCCAAAAACTCTTCAGGGAACGTGATGTCTACCTTTACGTAACCCTCGTACGGAACGGCCAAACCATTTGCGCCCTCTACTTCCAATATATCGTCAAGAGAGTTAATCGGGTGCTCTGATAGGTGTTGTTCATAAAAAGACTTAGGCACTGTCGTGACCTGAGATCCAGTGTCAAGCAGACAGTGACATTTCTTACCAGCTATGCTGACTTCGGCAACGCATCTAGCACCAACTAAACCCTTAGGTAGGTTTGCACTCCGCCTCTTAGAAGTTTGGCATTTCTTGAAGACCCGATTTACAATGGGACCACTCGATTTAGACTCAGTTCCTGTATGTCCCACAACAGGAACTGTCTCTAGTTTAAATCAGAGCTAGTGGAAGGATTCTGCGACTCCCACTGTAACTGTTTCTCCTTTAATAGCCTACGTTTAGTAGCGACAAGCTCGGAATTTGGCTCAGAACTACATGACGACGCGATGTGGCCATCCTCACCACACTTGAAACAGTACCACGGCCTCGGTCTATCAGTTGATTTCTTGTTTACTGGAACTACACTCGCAGCAGCCCCTGACTTTCTTTGTTCAGGTGGTGCAGGCTTGTTGACTACTTCTTGCGATGGAGGTTTCTTTTGAGGTTTTGATCGGACTGCAAGGTTAGCTAACTGACTCTGAAGCTTCACAATCTGCTTCTTTAACTCGCGCGTTTCAGTTTCAAGAGAGCTCACTCTAGGACTTTCGTCTTGTTCTAATTCAGTAGAAACCCACGCTTTCTGAGAGTGCACAAACGCTCTCTGCTTAGAAGACCCAAGGTGTTGCTTCATTCGAGTTGCTTTTGCAGTATGTTTATCCTCCTCTGTACGAAGCATAAGCAGAAGCTGTGCAAAGGAAGGAGGATTGTTTCGCTTTTGCTCTAGTCGTAGTTCAGCGATCAAGTCATTATCCCAACAGCCCCTGCAAAACTGCTTTAGGAGATGCCTATCTGCCTCTTCTGGGACAATACCCTCTCTTTTGACAGTTGCACTTAAAGCTGACTGTAGCCTGTACAGATAAGTAGACGGTCTTTCACCCGCATCCTGCAACGTGTTCATGAATTTCGCCAATAATTCATCCCCATCCTCTACAGCGCCGAAAGCGGAGTCTAACAGCTGGAGGTAAGCGGAAGGAGGAGATTCAGGATTAAGATGCTTTATGACATCCGCCGCGGGCGGCAAAAGACTGTCTAATATGCGCCTAGACGCATGCAGATTGGACAAAGAGGGATCTTTCAAAATGAATTCGACACTAGAACGCCAAATGTCATAATCTACCTCGTTACCAGGCCGGGGGGATTTTCCTGAAAATACTCTGAGTCTAGGCTGTATCTGCCCTTGAGCAACCACTTCACTGCTTCGCACAACATGCTCAACTACTAGTCTTTGGACCTCTGGCGGGTTGAGAAATTGGGACGACGTGCGAAGGGTCGGCTCAATCAAATTGATAGGAGTAGGTTGGGGCGGTACGTCATCTACCTGACTCGGTGGCTTACGAATTGGGTCGGAGTTCCCATCAGGAGATGCCCAATGTGGTTTCTCACAGGTGTCCTCACCAGTACTACCTGAAACAGCAGGCTCTGATGGGAGGTCAGCACTCATTTGTGACAGCATTCCACTCAGTATAGATTCAAAGTTGTTTCCGCTCATTTCTGCTATTTCTTTTAATCTGTCCAGGTAGGACTTTGTTATGCTACTACCTAATTGCTGTGTAAATTCACTGGCCAATGCTCTCACTTCACACGTAACACCGGGTTCGTTTGACAGCTGGTGAGTATACGGCAATTTTGGTCCAAGTGATTGTAACGCTTGGTTACTGTTGTACTCAACAATCACGTTTCGGTAGAGCTCGGATTCTTTGTCGTCGATACGCACAGTTTTGGCAAACGACCCGTATCGTTTCAGAGCATCAAACAATTCGTCATCGCTCTTGGTGTCTGTTAAACCACTGACTATTACGGAGTTTGGGACAATAATCCCTTCAGCTTCAACAATCTCCATTATCGACGCTTGTTTGAGAGCAAAAGAAAAGAACCCTAAAATTTTCCTGTGTAGATGTGCAGCCGTTAGTTCTCAGCAACAGCGCCACCTCCTGGCTGGCTCGCCAAACTTTATGTAACAGGTTTCTTAAGAATTTGACAATTTATTAATTGAATTGCTGTTGATGTAAATAGATTTAACAGAAGATTCTTAAATTCGTGAAGGAGGTAGCGGGTTGTGATGAGAAGCAACAGACAACACAAGTGATATATGAACTGGTTTGTAATTTTTGTTGCCAATGAAAATAACAGGGAAAAGTTTACAATGACGGTATTTTAAACACAGCTCAAAACATGAAATGACCCCTAGAGTGCACTCTTATTTTACCCCTAAACAATCACAGATAAATGCAATGACAAAACAAAATAAAAGAAATAAAATGAATAATGGAGTAGTGTCTTTTTTCTTTAAACACTCTTCTCTCAAAATATCACAATGTCAATCAGTAAGAACCCCAGTAATAATTCAAATGTAGTTGTGGGTAACCATACACTTTATTACGAGGATTCAATGCTTTTCAAAGCACATATCAGTTTTTTTCATCAGTCTCTGTATTCGTCTGTCAATCTTGAGAAAAAGAAAAAAAAACTCAATAGTCTCTATTTGTGAATGGTCTCACTACAGCAAGACTGGAGAAGGAAAAGGAAAGGATATGGTCCTCTTCTTTAAGAGTTGTTGCTCTTCCCCCGTAGAAGATTCTTTCACAGTAGTAGATTCGGGTGGCTCGCCATCAAATTTCTCGCAGGATATCACAGATCATCACGATCCGCAGTACCATCGACAAAATAGAAACACAAAGAAGACGCACAAAAAAAACCTGGCCTGATCACAGACCAGAGCATCGATTTAGTGATTTTGGAAACCATTTCACATCACAGATCAGATCAAAACAATCAATATAAAGATTTAACATACAAATATCATATTCCAAGAAAAGATATTACACTATGTACCTCTAGAACAATCCTATCTGTTCTTCTCACAAAGGCGCGTGACCAATAATGGCGCCGATGAACTAAAATGGAGGAATCTCCACGCGGTTCACTATAACCACATTTATAAACAGTTAGAATAAAATACTAAAATTTAACAGTAGAAAATAGCATTGTTTACTACAAGAACTTATATAGACCTCATTTACCTCTATTAATCGTCTTTTGCTTTCACCCAAGCGCATCTCACAGGCCCGCATGGCCAGCAATGACGTCGGTGAACACAAGGAATATCCACACGATACACGATAATCTCTAACGTTGAAATACGACATGAAATTGGAAATAACACTGTTTTAGTCAAACGAATTAAACATCTTTCATCGGGTTAGGAAATTTATACATTAACTTTTCCCATTTAGAAAGTTATGTTAACTCACCGGAGTAAATGCAACTCAACACTCACTCAGCCTCTCCATACACTACACGGTATGAAATGAACTAGATTAACGTTTTTCTACTTTTCTTTCAACTATATACTTTTAACTTTTATTCGTGAAGATCGACTCACGTCTTCTCTCCTCTGTGCTCAACTCATTTTTTCGTTATCCGGGCGCATCCACACACACGCACACGCGCAGTGCGTGATGTAGGCGCGTTCTCATTGGTCAATCAAAATTCAAATAATTACTGCTTTTCTTAAATCGCTATTTTTCTCAAATCGCTTTTACACATCACTATTTTACCTTTATTAGGGAAATTAGATGTTAATAAATTGCAATTAAATTAAACTTAACCTCCTTTATTTAACCTGTGTTACATTCTCCCTTCCTAAATTCATGCAAGTCCCTTTGCATGTTCTGTTCGGCTGACTGGTGACGACATCGTGTAACCCACTAGGCAGCAAGGGAAGGTCACTCCGATCTTCATCTCCACCAAGAGATTTCACAAAAGCCGAATTCAGACCTTGGAACAAAGATTGGACCACATATATTAATGGGTTTCCTGGCTGAAAATAAGTAAGTCTCTCTGGTTCTCCTCTCTGTCTAACCGAACGCCTCGGTAAAGTGTCTACCTCATCTTCTGATTGTTGTTCTGTTTTTTCAGGAACATCTGAACTTTCAAAAACACTGGCTACATCAACTTCTTCAGTAGAACTACCCATTGCAGTTTCCATTTGGCCCTTATCAGGTAAGTTACTTTGTTCAAGGGTGTCGGGAACATCAAGAAGTAAGTGTTCACCAGGTGTATCGACTGGTAAGTATTCACTAGGTTTATCGACAGGTAAGGCTTCGATAAGTAAATTATCACCCTGGTCGCCCTGCAAAGTTTCACCGGTAGAGGAAATTCGTTCAGCTGCGTTGTCAACAAAATCAGCGTTCATTGTCTCTCTTTCTGTACTGATATCATGAACCGTGGAGAAACGTGCTGTCTCTATCGTCGGAGTATGACTGTACTCGCAATACGAATTTCCTTCTTCGGAATCAGAAAGGAAAGCGTCATCAATTAACGGAACCTTAGGATCCTGTCGCGTTCGAGGTTTGGAGATGGGTTTGTTTAGAGTAGGTGGCTCATCTTCAGAAGACGGTAAAAACCCACACGGGAGCAACAGATCTCTGTGAAGAGTACGCAGAGGACCGTCCTTTCTCTCTTGACGAACAGTATAAACTGGCAATTCAGCTGCCTGACTCACCACAACATACACCTCAGACTCCCACTTGTCAGCTAACTTATGCTTCCCGCGTAGCCTAACGTTCCTCACTAACACTCGGTCACCAATCTCCAAAGCACAATGAGTTACGGATTTGTCAAACCTAGCTTTGTTTCTTTCGGCACTTTTTGACATACCACGTGACGCAAGCGAATAGCTCTCTTTCAGATTGGTTTTCAGATGCTTGACATACTCGGAATGAGACTGTCGCGGACCATCTGGATACGGCAACCCAAAAGCAAGGTCGACTGGTAACCTGGGTTGACGTCCAAACATCAATTCGTAAGGGGTGAAACCAGTGACCTCATGTTTCGTGCAATTGTACGCATGAGCTAAAGGCTTTACAAAGTCTTTCCAACGACCCTTCTCTTTTTCTTCCAAGGTACCTAACATACCGAGTAAGGTCCTATTGAAGCGTTCGACCGGATTTCCCCTGGGATGATAAGGGGTTGTTCGGGTTTTCTTAATACCTGCCATTTCACAGAGCTCTTTTATGGTGCGTGATTCAAAATCTCGGCCCTGGTCGCTATGAAGACGCTCGGGGAAACCGTAGTGTACAACAAAATTGTCCCAAAGACATTTCGCCACCGTTCTTGCCTTTTGGTTGGGTGTGGGGACTGCCACAGCATATTTAGTAAAGAAATCAGTGATCACCAAAATGTCCCTCGTGTTACTCTTGTCTGGCTCTAATGAGAGAAAATCCATACAGACCAACTCTAAAGGTCTTGTGGGTTGGATGTTTACCAGCGGCGCAGCTTTTTTGAGGCATTGATTTCCTCCTCACACAACGACCGCATGTCCGGATCTTTTGCTCTACTCCCGCAGCCATTTTCGGCCAATAGAAACGAGACCTTACTAAATCTAGAGTTCTCTCTACCCCCATATGACCCATACTGTCATGCAAACTGCTCAATACAGGGGACCTCAGTTTCTCAGGTAACACGAGTTGGTAAGTGACTAATTCCTCTACCTGTCGCTTCCGATAAAGCACCCCATCTTTTAACACAAGACGGTTCCACTCTCTTAGAAAGAAAGGAAAGTCTGGGAGTTGCTTCCTGACTGTCGGTGGAGGCTTTTCTCCTGACTCTAAGAACGACACTACCTCCCGAATGACTGGGTCTGCTCTTTGCTCGTCACAGAGGTTCCCTGACAGGTAAGATACAACAGGTAATCCCTCTAAATCACCTTCTTGTTCGTAACCATCAGGTACAGCATCAGGATGAAGTGCAAGAGATTCAACCAAAGCAGCACCTGACCCAATGTCCGTTGGCTGTCTGACCAGATGCTTCTCACATATCGCCTGGACTACGTCACATGGGGTGTCACACGAATCTGCGGCTTCCGCGAGATGATTCTGCATAAACTGCTTAATTCGTTCATACTCTTTTTGGGATTGAGGATTTTCAGGCAACTGTTCCTGCGGACGCCTCGATAGACCATCAGCATCGGCATTTAACTTGCCTGCTCGGTACTGTAGCTTAAACGAAAAAGTGGAAAGAGCAGCAAGCCACCGGTAGCTAGTCGCATCTAGTCTCGCCGTGGTTAGAACATACGTTAGAGGGTTACTGTCTGTAATGACGGTGAATTGACTACCATACAAATAATCTCTAAACTTTTCAGTTACTGCCCATTTAAGGGCAAGAAACTCAAGCTTATGTGCCGGATAATGGGACTCACTGCGGGACAACCCTCTACTTGCATAAGCAATGACTCGCATCCTCCCTTCCTGTTCTTGATACAGGGCTGCTCCTAAACCCTTGGTGCTTGCATCTGTATGCAGGAAGTAGGTAAGTTTAGGGTTAGCAAAGCCCAGCACAGGCGCAGTAGTTAGGTTGTCGATAACGGTACGAAACGCTTCCTCACAAAGGGGCGTCCAACGGTCTCCGAACGACTCTTTGGGATTATGGTATGGACCCTTACTCTCACTCCGTTTAACACTTTTCCTAGTCGGCGGATATCCTACGGTCAAGTCGGTGAGTGGTTTCACAACCTTAGAGTAATCCTTAATAAATCGGCGGTAATAGCCCGAAAAGCCCAAAAACGACCTTAACTCCTTAAGGTTTTTGGGACTCGGCCAGGTTTTTAAGGCTCTTATTTTCTCTGGATCAGTCTCAACGCCGTGCTCAGACACAATGTGCCCTAAATAACGTACAGACGTCTGAAAGAATTTACATTTCTCTGGGGCAAGTTTTAGCCCATACTCTCTGAGCCGAGAAAGAACTTTTAACAGCCGTCTTTCGTGCTCTTCCAAAGTTTCAGAAAACACGATCAGATCATCCAGGAAGACAAGTACTTCCCTGAGATTGATATCCTCCATAGACTTCTCCATCAATCTCTGAAAAGTACTCGGAGCGTTAGTGACCCCCTGAGGCATACGATTAAACTCCCAAAACCCCAGGGGACAGACAAAAGCGGTTTTAGGTTTGTCTGCTTCTTCTACCTCTATCTGGTAATACCCAGATTTCAAGTCAAGTACAGAAAACCACTTTGATCCAGTTAAAGCGGAAAACGTCTCCTCGAGATTTGGCAATGCATAGGCGTCTTTCACGGTCTGAAGATTCAACTTCCTGTAGTCTATACATAACCGTACATCTCCGTTTTTCTTCCGCACTACTACGATAGGCGAAGAAAAGGACGACTCAGACTCTCGAATGACATTACTCGCGAGAAGGTCGCGCAGATGTTTGCGGACTGCTTCCAGGTCTTGCGGATGGATTGGTCGCGCCCTATGTTTAAAGGGAGTTTCATCATTAAGTTGTATACGATGTTTCACTTTTTGCGTATGCCCAAAATCTAGATCATGTTGACTGAAAACATCAGACATTTCTCGGAGTTTTTCTGAGATGTGATCCCGCCATTCTTGTGACAATGGGGACTCACCAAAATTCACGTCGAACTTGGATTCCTGAGTAGGAGAATGTTTACTAGCCGGAGAAACACTCGGCTGAGGAAGCACAGACTCAACTGCATGCAGCTCTGCTATTATGCAACGCGGGGGAATGGCTATATCGTGCTCGGTTTCGTTTTTTAGTACCACAGGCAACCAGACAGACTGACTACTAGAAGGGGTAAGTAAGCAGCGCTTCACAAACACACCACCAGGCAAGGAGGATTCAGACGGGTGTTCTACCACTACACGCTTATTTATCCCACCTGGCACTGCAACAGAACCCTTCACTACTACAGTTTGACCAGCGGACATGACCTCCGGTACGTTGCCTCTTAATCTCACATGACCCAGAATGCCACTCGTATTCTGCTTTCGCCTTGTTTCAAGGGCTGTTAAAACCACTCTATACCCGAATCGAGATGGCTGGTGCTTTGGGGATTCTGCCTGTAACTGCTGCTCATAAAGGATGTCAAGAGTGTTGGTACCTATTAAGATCAACGGCTGAGCGTGAGACTTCACATCTGGAACAACTAAAGCTACTGTAGCCACTTCAATAGTAACACCCAAAAACTCTTCAGGGAACGTGATGTCTACCTTTACGTAACCCTCGTACGGAACGGCCAAACCATTTGCGCCCTCTACTTCCAATATATCGTCAAGAGAGTTAATCGGGTGCTCTGATAGGTGTTGTTCATAAAAAGACTTAGGCACTGTCGTGACCTGAGATCCAGTGTCAAGCAGACAGTGACATTTCTTACCAGCTATGCTGACTTCGGCAACGCATCTAGCACCAACTAAACCCTTAGGTAGGTTTGCACTCCGCCTCTTAGAAGTTTGGCATTTCTTGAAGACCCGATTTACAATGGGACCACTCGATTTAGACTCAGTTCCTGTATGTCCCACAACAGGAACTGTCTCTAGTTTAAATCAGAGCTAGTGGAAGGATTCTGCGACTCCCACTGTAACTGTTTCTCCTTTAATAGCCTACGTTTAGTAGCGACAAGCTCGGAATTTGGCTCAGAACTACATGACGACGCGATGTGGCCATCCTCACCACACTTGAAACAGTACCACGGCCTCGGTCTATCAGTTGATTTCTTGTTTACTGGAACTACACTCGCAGCATCCCCTGACTTTCTTTGTTCAGGTGGTGCAGGCTTGTTGACTACTTCTTGCGATGGAGGTTTCTTTTGAGGTTTTGATCGGACTGCAAGGTTAGCTAACTGACTCTGAAGCTTCACAATCTGCTTCTTTAACTCGCGCGTTTCAGTTTCAAGAGAGCTCACTCTAGGACTTTCGTCTTGTTCTAATTCAGTAGAAACCCACGCTTTCTGAGAGTGCACAAACGCTCTCTGCTTAGAAGACCCAAGGTGTTGCTTCATTCGAGTTGCTTTTGCAGTATGTTTATCCTCCTCTGTACGAAGCATAAGCAGAAGCTGTGCAAAGGAAGGAGGATTGTTTCGCTTTTGCTCTAGTCGTAGTTCGGCGATCAAGTCATTATCCCAACAGCCCCTGCAAAACTGCTTTAGGAGATGCCTATCTGCCTCTTCTGGGACAATACCCTCTCTTTTGACAGTTGCACTTAAAGCTGACTGTAGCCTGTACAGATAAGTAGACGGTCTTTCACCCGCATCCTGCAACGTGTTCTTGAATTTCGCCAATAATTCATCCCCATCCTCTACAGCGCCGAAAGCGGAGTCTAACAGCTGGAGGTAAGCGGAAGGAGGAGATTCAGGATTAAGATGCTTTATGACATCCGCCGCGGGCGGCAAAAGACTGTCTAATATGCGCCTAGACGCATGCAGATTGGACAAAGAGGGATCTTTCAAAATGAATTCGACACTAGAACGCCAAATGTCATAATCTACCTCGTTACCAGGCCGGGGGGATTTTCCTGAAAATACTCTGAGTCTAGGCTGTATCTGCCCTTGAGCAACCACTTCACTGCTTCGCACAACATGCTCAACTACTAGTCTTTGGACCTCTGGCGGGTTGAGAAATTGGGACGACGTGCGAAGGGTCGGCTCAATCAAATTGATAGGAGTAGGTTGGGGCGGTACGTCATCTACCTGACTCGGTGGCTTACGAATTGGGTCGGAGTTCCCATCAGGAGATGCCCAATGTGGTTTCTCACAGGTGTCCTCACCAGTACTACCTGAAACAGCAGGCTCTGATGGGAGGTCAGCACTCATTTGTGACAGCATTTCACTCAGTATAGATTCAAAGTTGTTTCCGCTCATTTCTGCTATTTCTTGTAATCTGTCCAGGTAGGACTTTGTTATGCTACTACCTAATTGCTGTGTAAATTCACTGGCCAATGCTCTCACTTCACACGTAACACCGGGTTCGTTTGACAGCTGGTGAGTATACGGCAATTTTGGTCCAAGTGATTGTAACGCTTGGTTACTGTTGTACTCAACAATCACGTTTCGGTAGAGCTCGGATTCTTTGTCGTCGATACGCACAGTTTTGGCAAACGACCCGTATCGTTTCAGAGCATCAAACAATTCGTCATCGCTCTTGGTGTCTGTTAAACCACTGACTATTACGGAGTTTGGGACAATAATCCCTTCAGCTTCAACAATCTCCATTATCGACGCTTGTTTGAGAGCAAAAGAAAAGAACCCTAAAATTTTCCTGTGTAGATGTGCAGCCGTTAGTTCTCAGCAACAGCGCCACCTCCTGGCTGGCTCGCCAAACTTTATGTAACAGGTTTCTTAAGAATTTGACAATTTATTAATTGAATTGCTGTTGATGTAAATAGATTTAACAGAAGATTCTTAAATTCGTGAAGGAGGTAGCGGGTTGTGATGAGAAGCAACAGACAACACAAGTGATATATGAACTGGTTTGTAATTTTTGTTGCCAATGAAAATAACAGGGAAAAGTTTACAATGACGGTATTTTAAACACAGCTCAAAACATGAAATGACCCCTAGAGTGCACTCTTATTTTACCCCTAAACAATCACAGATAAATGCAATGACAAAACAAAATAAAAGAAATAAAATGAATAATGGAGTAGTGTCTTTTTTCTTTAAACACTCTTCTCTCAAAATATCACAATGTCAATCAGTAAGAACCCCAGTAATAATTCAAATGTAGTTGTGGGTAACCATACACTTTATCACGAGGATTCAATGCTTTTCAAAGCACATATCAGTTTTTTTCATCAGTCTCTGTATTCGTCTGTCAATCTTGAGAAAAAGAAAAAAAAACTCAATAGTCTCTATTTGTGAATGGTCTCACTACAGCAAGACTGGAGAAGGAAAAGGAAAGGATATGGTCCTCTTCTTTAAGAGTTGTTGCTCTTCCCCCGTAGAAGATTCTTTCACAGTAGTAGATTCGGGTGGCTCGCCATCAAATTTCTCGCAGGATATCACAGATCATCACGATCCGCAGTACCATCGACAAAATAGAAACACAAAGAAGACGCACAAAAAAAACCTGGCCTGATCACAGACCAGAGCATCGATTTAGTGATTTTGGAAACCATTTCACATCACAGATCAGATCAAAACAATCAATATAAAGATTTAACATACAAATATCATATTCCAAGAAAAGATATTACACTATGTACCTCTAGAACAATCCTATCTGTTCTTCTCACAAAGGCGCGTGACCAATA
This sequence comes from Cyprinella venusta, assembly GCA_038021265.1. Taxonomy (NCBI): domain Eukaryota; kingdom Metazoa; phylum Chordata; class Actinopteri; order Cypriniformes; family Leuciscidae; genus Cyprinella; species Cyprinella venusta. Next base: position 9,612,391 of record CM075879.1, on the reverse strand, counting down.
ATGGCGCCGATGAACTAAAATGGAGGAATCTCCACGCGGTTCACTATAACCACATTTATAAACAGTTAGAATAAAATACTAAAATTTAACAGTAGAAAATAGCATTGTTTACTACAAGAACTTATATAGACCTCATTTACCTCTATTAATCGTCTTTTGCTTTCACCCAAGCGCATCTCACAGGCCCGCATGGCCAGCAATGACGTCGGTGAACACAAGGAATATCCACACGATACACGATAATCTCTAACGTTGAAATACGACATGAAATTGGAAATAACACTGTTTTAGTCAAACGAATTAAACATCTTTCATCGGGTTAGGAAATTTATACATTAACTTTTCCCATTTAGAAAGTTATGTTAACTCACCGGAGTAAATGCAACTCAACACTCACTCAGCCTCTCCATACACTACACGGTATGAAATGAACTAGATTAACGTTTTTCTACTTTTCTTTCAACTATATACTTTTAACTTTTATTCGTGAAGATCGACTCACGTCTTCTCTCCTCTGTGCTCAACTCATTTTTTCGTTATCCGGGCGCATCCACACACACGCACACGCGCAGTGCGTGATGTAGGCGCGTTCTCATTGGTCAATCAAAATTCAAATAATTACTGCTTTTCTTAAATCGCTATTTTTCTCAAATCGCTTTTACACATCACTATTTTACCTTTATTAGGGAAATTAGATGTTAATAAATTGCAATTAAATTAAACTTAACCTCCTTTATTTAACCTGTGTTACAGATAATTTACCTCAGATTTTGAAAGCATTATAGTGTTCAAAATGAATTATGCAAACATACGACTGTACTTCATAACAACGACAATAACTGGCAGATGCCACCAAATGTGTTAAAATAAATGAATTATTTGCTGGACTTAAGTGAAAAGGAAAGCCATTTAATGACCATAGCACATAGTTGACGTGAAAAAAGGAGTATTTTGCATATAAATATGCACATATAGCCTATACATATTTTTTCGATTTGTATCCCTGAAAGTGCCTGGCAGAAGCCTATATCTACTGTCTGTGTCATAAATGTGAACATAATATTATCTACTGTCTGTGTCATAAATGTGAACATAAACTATATTTCATGAGGTGAAACATCACTGCCAGGAGCTACAGAATAGGGGAGCGCGGGGATAAATGTAACACGGACATTTTACATAGTTTGTCAGTATCTAGCCGGCTGTCTTTCCGCTCTTTTTCTCTTGCTGCCAGAAGACGGTCTCCCGCGAATTTGCGGAACGTTTTGATTATATTTCGTGAAGATAATGGACAAAGAGTGTTTTGACATCATGAAAGTAAATTTTTTCATCGTAGATTTTTTTCTGTTTCCGGGTTGGATGTATACGCTTCCAAATCTAACTTTATATTGCCTTAATCACTGTCTTGTTGGCTCAAACACAGCACCGTTTTAAAACATGTCAGTAATTCCTAGCGACTGTTAGCTAGGTTTAAAATATGTAATACACAGTTAGTTGTAACACAGTGTTCCAACTGCTGCCACAATGATAATCAAATGAAAACGGAGCCACACAACTTTTCAGGTTTGAGTATACATTTAACTTTGTTGGACTTTCACAAACAATGTTGTAATTTAAAATGTTTAAAATTTAGTGCACTATGAATGATAGCTTATTTATTTATTAAAAATATGGCCTGTTTTTAATGTAATAAACCATTTAAATTTTTATTCTAAGCTCATTTGTATTATTATTAATGTTATTATTATTAATAATAATAATTGTACATGCAGCTGCCACACAAATCTAATTTAATTGCAATTACAATATTTATATGTTTATTTTATTTTATTTATTATTATTTATTGCAAAACCGTGCAGCCCTTTTCTACGTCTCTAGCTATGATATTGATCCATAACAAAAGGATGATTGGATGAGGAATTAAAAATGTTATTATTCACCATTTATTTTCTATAAGACCAGTGTTGGGGGTAACGAGTTACAAACGAGTTTGGGTAAGTAAAGTAACGCATTACACTGAAAATATTGGTAACTACACTACTTTACTATACTAAAGGAACGCGCTTTCCTGCGTTACCCAAGCCGTGTTTGCCTGTGTGGAGAGTTCCGTCTAGTGGTGCGTGCGCGCCGTTGCCATAGAGACCGATTTGAGTGAGAGAGAGAGGGAAGTGGAGAGAGAGAGACGGGTTTAAACAAATGGCAATATTCACATTACTTTCAGTTTATTGCTCGAAAGCACAAAAATATTTGAGTGAAATGTAGGCTATAGTAAATCCTAAGATTATTATTTGTGACATTAGAACAAAATATGTGGATATAAAAACATGTATATAGGCTAGGCTAAAGAACTAAATGAACGATCTCTATTTTCTAATTTCACTAAACATTTCATTAAGTTTCGTGGACATTTTATAAAACATGGATCTTAGGCTCATTTTGTAAACATAAATAACTGATTTAGATGCGCAAACTGGGTGCCGTTGCGGAGATGTAGGGTCCATGTTCGGTGCAGGTTCGGCTTCTTGTCGTTCATCCTCGGATGCGGCATCGCGTGCGCTGTTTGCCGCGCGCACCTTTCCGCTCTTTCGGACGCGTCAAGTAAAAACAAGGCTCGAAAGTCTTGGAAAACGAAATGAACAGGATTGTTGCAGGGTTCATTGTAGAAGACATGCTTCCCCTGTCGACCATTAATTCCCCAGGTTTAGAAAAATACATTTTAAATTAGGATTGAGCATTTTATGGGATAAAGTGACCTTTATTTTATTATTTTTCATTGACATCTTTTATTTTTTTTAAATTATTATTATTACCATGAGTCGAATAAAAAGCTGGTTTTGTTCTCAGGAGAAGAGTTTTATTCTCCCAGCCTGTTTTGAAACTTCTGTGATAAACACCATTTTAAAATTTTTGAATTTTGAACCCCATTTTGTTTGTGAATTTTACAGTGCGGCATATTTATTTGTGCAGACAGGGATATTGTTCTTTCATGTCATTTTGTATACATTTTTACAATAAAGTGATGATAGGGCAAAAACTGATATGATGTTTGTCCATGTAGGCTACACGGTAAATTAAGAAAAAGGAAAGTAAAGTAATAAGTAGTGAAGTTATTTTTCCAACGCAGTAACTAGTAAAGTAATCTCATTACAATTTACAGAAGTAACTAATTACTTTTTTGAGTAACTACCCCAACACTGTATAAGACTATACCAATATTGGAACTATAGCCATTTTATTCCTTTTTTTTAATTTAAGAATTATGTTTAAGTTTAAAAACAGACAGAATGGTTTAGTCAAAAAAGAAAAAAAATCATTCATAGTGCTATACTGCCCTCTTGTGTTCAAAATTAGGTAGAACTATTGGATCAATATCCACACATTAATACAGTTGGCAATACAGTATAATAGGTAATACAGTAGGATTGGGGCCTTAAAAATCGCTAACTTAAAAAGTGAAATTAACGGACGTGCACACAAGACCAGGCTTGGGAGGGTTACTTTAAAAATGTATTCCGATACAGTTACAAATTATTTCATAAAAAAGGGTCCCACTTTATATTAAATGGCTTTAAGTACTATATACTTTTTCAAAAAGTAACTACAATCTGATTACTACTTTTTTTGATGTAACTCACTAGATTTTTGTATCCTGATTACATAATGCCGTTGCATGTATTCTGTTGCTCCCACAAGACATTAGTCTGAATATTTTCCTGTATGAACAAAAAGGAGTTTCCATTGTTCGCACACAAACACACATTCGATCGCGCCTCTCTCGTGACTGTGTGTGCGTGTCATGTGTTCTAGGCTGTGTGCATGCACTTCTGAAGCTGCGCAGAAAATAATAAAATGCCATGCGGAGGACTAACTGTTACGAACCCTGTTGTTAAAAATGCTCGTTTCGTAAGGGTTCAATAACATAAAAAGGAGACGCAAAGCAAAGAGCAGTTTAAAACATTTATTTAGACTAATAAATGACTGCACAATCTCACGTCCCTCATGTTCTCACTCTTCCCACAGAAAACTCACAATTACTCTACACTAGACATACTAGACATACCAAACACTACCAAAAATAGAACAAAATAGTGGCACAATACAAAGAACACGGTCTTGAGTTGATCGGCTGTTTAGATGATCATGACGCGCACGGGGTCCACCGCTGCGTGTCTCACCCTCCTGCACACGCCGCTTATATGCTCAGCACGAGCCATCAGAGCAACGAACCACAGGTGCGCAAAGGAGGAGCCTACACTTAAGAAGAAACAATAATTAGAACACACGACAAACATATACACGAAGATACATAGGCAACACCCATAAGGCTGAGGCCGTAACACTTCTCCCCCTAAAGGAAGAATCAGATTTTTTTTTTATCTTTCTTTCCTTAGAAGGGAAAAGAAAACTGATTCTTCATAGAACCAGAACTTAAACTAATCCGCGAGACAACGCATCTGCTACCACGTTATCAGATCCTTTTTTATGACGGATCTCTAAATTATACGGCTGAGCCATTAAAGCCCAACGCATCAATCGTTGATTATGGTTGTACATTTTACTCAGAAAAACCAGCGGATTGTGATCCGTATAAACAACGACTGGAGAAGAACTAGACCCCACATAAACGTTAAAATGTTGTAAGGCTAACAACATAGCTAAAGTTTCTTTTTCAATCGTTGAGTAGTTCAACTGATGACGATTAAACTTAGCTGAAAAGTACGATACTGGGTGGCCTATTTCATCAGCACCCTCCTGCAGCAAGACAGCTCCCACTCCAACCGCACTAGCGTCGACCTCAAGCTGGAACGGGCGAGTCACATCTGGAGCAGACAGCACAGGTGCACTGCAAAGAAGCGATTTCGCAGAAAGAAATGCCTGCTGGCACTCATTAGTCCAATCAAAACAAACTTTAGGACTACACAACTTTGTTAAAGGGGCAACCACACTCGAGAAATTTTTACAGAAGCACCGGTAGTACCCAACCATCCCCAGGAATCTGCGGAGTTCTCTCCGTGTAGTAGGTACTGGGTAACTGAGAACAGCAGCCACTTTTCCGTCCAATGGCCGTACCTGACCGTTCCCCACCTGCTTCCCTAAATAGGTGACAGAAGCCTTAGCAAATTCACATTTTTTTAGATTTAACGTTAGGGAAGCAGCCTCTAACCGACGAAACACGTCATGCAAGGTCAGCATGTGTTCAGCCCATGTAGTCGAGTAAATAACTACATCGTCTAAATAGATGTTACAGTTAGGAACGTCACCTAAGACTGTGGACATTAAACGTTGAAACGTCGCTGGTGCGTTTCGCAGACCGAATGCCATACGTTTATACTGCAGAAAAGAATCGGGAGTCACGAATGCGGAGATCTTAGAAGCACGCTCGGTTAACGGCACCTGCCAATAACCTTTCAAAAGGTCTAACTTAGTAATATATTTCGCACCCCCAAGACAATCAATGCAATCTTCCATCCGCGGTAACGGAAAAGCATCAGCCACCGTGACGGAATTTACCTTTCTAAAATCAGTGCAGAAACGTAAAGACCCATCAGCCTTTGGTACCAGAACACACGGTGAGCTCCATGGACTGTTACTCGGGACAGCGAAACCATTCTGCAATAAATACTTAACCTCACTTTTCATTGCTTCTCTCAGACTCATTGGGCAACGATAAGCATGTTGCTTGATCGGTAATGCGCTACAGACCTCAATGTCATGCTGGACGACATTAGTACCAGGAGGAACGTCATTGAACAAACACGGGAAGCTGTCTATCAACTTTATTACGTCCTCTCGCTGTTCAAGCGATAGATAGGATAGTTGCTCGGGAAGCAAAGATAAAACCTTAGAGTTTTCAAAACATCCTCCTCCTAAAGCTTCCATGGATACATTTAACCCATCGTCCGCAGTATCAGCAGGCAAAGCATAAGCCAGCAATGAAACGCGCTCAGTAGTTACTTTAGTCACCGATTCACTAACCAAATTCTCGGGGTTCTCTTTTGGTTCGACACAAAAATATGGTTTCAACATGTTTACGTGACATAAACGAGTTTTTCGCCTCCGTTCTGGAGTGTGTAAGATATAATCAGTTTCGTTCAACTTACTTTTTATGACGTAAGGACCAGAGAAACGCGCAGAGAGAGAAGATCCAGGAATAGGAAGCAACACCAGAACTTTCTCGCCTGGCAAAAAATTACGCACAACTGCTTTCCTATCAAAATGTTTTTTCATTTTCTTTTGTGACAGAGAAAGTGCTTCCTTCGCCACAGTACAAGCATTGTGCAAACGTTCGCGAGTACGTGATACAAAATCAAGGACGTTGGTCTTCACAGACGAACTGTTACCGAGAAATTCTTCCTTTAACATTTTCAAAGGACCACGGACATTATGCCCGAACACAAGCTCTGACGGGCTAAACCCAAGCGAGTCTTGCCGCGCTTCACGTACCGCGAACAACACTAAGGGAACTCCATCGTCCCACTCATTCCCAGTCTCTGTACAGTACTTTCTCAGTGCAGATTTCAATGTTTGGTGCCACCTCTCCAAAGCACCTTGCGACTCGGGGTGATAAGCGCTTGATACTACGTGAGAAACGCCAAGAGCTTTTAACGAGGCACGGAAGATACGGGACACAAAATTCGAACCCTGATCAGTTTGGACAGTTTTCGGCAAACCAAATGTTGTAAAAAACTTGGTTAAAGCTTTAGTTACTGTCTTAGCTGTTATGTTGCGTAACGGGATGGCTTCTGGGAACCGTGTTGCCACACACATGATTGTCAACAAATATTGACAACCAGATTTAGCCCGAGGAAGTGGACCCACACAGTCAACTAGAACGCGCTCGAATGGTTCTCCAACTGCAGGAATAGGACACAGAGGAGCAGGTGGTACAATCTGATTAGGTTTTCCACTGACCTGACAAATGTAACATGACTTACAGTGTGTCACGACATCAGATTTTAACCCTGGCCAGAAAAAATGCTGGAGCACCCGGTTATAGGTCTTAGTTATCCCTAGGTGTCCAGACCAAGGATGGTCATGAGCCAGACTCAAAACATGTGATCGAAATTTCGAAGGTACCACAATTTGATGCACCGCATTCCAATCTTCTTGCTGCTCAGGATTTAATGATCTACTCCATTTACGCATGAGCACATCCTCGTTCCAGTAAAACTGGTGGTTACGCCGCAACTTTTTGTCATTTTCAACACTCGCACGACATTTTTCTAATGATAAATCATTTCGCTGAGCTTCAATCAGAATTTCACGCGAGAAAGGCAAATCAGAGATCAAATTAAGATCAAAGCCAACAGATGCCTTCGAAGTCGTTTTAGTCGAGTCTGGAGAATCGGGAAGAACATCACTTTTCAAAATCTGTGAAAAGACAGAATCACAAAGAGGGTTACTTTCATGAATGTCATGTTTCGCCTGTGCTCGCGTCACAACAGCACTAAACACATTCGGTAAATTTTTACCAAGTGCATCAGCCTGCGAATCATTACAAGGGACATCAACGACTTGCACTACCGGCATTACCTTACCCCCAGCTATGTCATTTCCCATGATAAAATCCACACCTTTCACCGGTAAAGAAGGACGAACTGCAACCTCAAAGCACCCAGATGCCAAATCAGAAGAAACATATACCCGATGGAGAGGAACAGGCACAAAACCCATTTCAATACCCTGCACAATCGCGCTGGTATTACACGCCGAGTCAGCACAAAAACCCAAAACATCTGATAATATAAAGGACTGAGATCCTCCTGTGTCACGGAGAATTCTTACAGGTTTTCGGCTTTCGACCCTCTCGTTTAACGAAACAAATCCATTGAATACGAAAGGCTGAAAACAGCTGTCAGGTGTCGCAAGAGAACTTACAGATGACGGGGAAACAGTTTTCACTAGCACTGAACCTCGAGGCTGGGAAGATGAAGAATCTTGCCGCTCTTGTTTGCGTTTTAAAGTACGACACTCAGCCATAACATGTCCCATCTTGTGACAATAACTGCACTCTCGTTTAGACTTCGGACTGGTAGGAACCCATTTATTTCGCGCGTCGGAAAGATTTTCATTTTCCTTTAATGAGGAACCCCCAGAGTCAGACGGACGCTTCAGAAACACAGTTTTATGCATTAATGCATACTCATCAGATAACACAGCAGCATGTTGTACAGTGCTGACTTTCTGTTCGTTTAAATACAACGCAGTACGTTCGGGAACACAGTTCTTAAATTCTTCAATCAGCAAAAGTTCTCGCAAAGAATTAAAATCAGTTACCCTGCACGCCTTGATCCACCGATCAAATAAAATGCCCTTTTCGCGAGCGAACTCGACATACGTTTGAGACGTGCCTTTTTTCGTAGTACGAAATCGTTGTCGATAGTGCTCAGGAACTAATTCATATGCTCGTAATATTGCAGTTTTCACGGCATCGTACTGTACGCTTTCATCTAACGAAAGAGATGCACACACCTCTTGTGCCTTACCTGAGAGTTTACATTGCAACATTAGTGCCCAAACCTCGTTTGGCCATCTTAAGGCAACAGCAATTCGTTCAAAAGCTTGAAAATACGCCTCAACTTCCCTCTCACGGAAGGGTGGAACAATAGAGATATTCTTAGCTACATCAAAATGTGTCGAAAACGGCGCTACAGACTCAGATCCCATATCAGACGGCACAGAATTAACACCTGAAGTGGATGGACCAGCAGATGCCTCAGAGTTAACCTCCAACCGAGATGTTTTAACAAAAGCTATTTTAGGTGCCTCTGGAACAGCCTGCAACTCCAACTCCCGCAATCGCACCTTCATATCAGCATCAATTCGGTACATTTCAATCTGACGCTTCAAATCATCTTGTCTCGCCTGAGCTTTATCCTGAATTTCCAACTGTAACCGTGCTAAACGTAGCTTTAAACGGGAATCTGTACGCAAACCTGATGATTCTGCGGACAGTGACAAAGGTTCAAATTTAGGTAGTGAAAAAGACGGACGTACCTCCGCACCAACCCCGATCACTGGAGTAACTGGAACACTACTCGTTAAGGGCAAACCTCCTGCAGCTGGTATCGCCGACTCCGCTGCTGCAGTAGGAACAGCCTCAATAGAAGGAAATACCCCCTTATTAATCAGACTAGTCACTAAACAAGCTTTCAACTCTTCCTTACGAAGTGTTCTAGAGATAGAAATCTCATAATGTTGAGCAATAAGAAACAACTCATTTTTCCGACATGTCTCTAAAGCTTCAACACTAGGTTGATCTAAAAATTGACTTAGCTCAAACGTTGCCATCTTTACAAAAAAGAAAAACGCAAAGCAATCAGGATAATCTAACACCCTCTGGACCTACCTACCTAGCCATTAATCTAAATTATACCCTACCTAGTCTTCAGAGGGTACCGATTAAGAGATCGCTCTCTCCCCCGGAATACCTCCAAAAACAACAAACTAAAATAATAAAGCAAAACAATAAACAGTAAACCGTCGTCAGGACTGGCGCTAAGCACAGCCCTGCTGGCTTACTCTAACTAACCAGAGGATATGGATCACCTGAATCAAATTAGATCAATCAAATTACCACTACTCGGACACATATCCCGGACGAGCCCCCAATTATGTTACGAACCCTGTTGTTAAAAATGCTCGTTTCGTAAGGGTTCAATAACATAAAAAGGAGACGCAAAGCAAAGAGCAGTTTAAAACATTTATTTAGACTAATAAATGACTGCACAATCTCACGTCCCTCATGTTCTCACTCTTCCCACAGAAAACTCACAATTACTCTACACTAGACATACTAGACATACCAAACACTACCAAAAATAGAACAAAATAGTGGCACAATACAAAGAACACGGTCTTGAGTTGATCGGCTGTTTAGATGATCATGACGCGCACGGGGTCCACCGCTGCGTGTCTCACCCTCCTGCACACGCCGCTTATATGCTCAGCACGAGCCATCAGAGCAACGAACCACAGGTGCGCAAAGGAGGAGCCTACACTTAAGAAGAAACAATAATTAGAACACACGACAAACATATACACGAAGATACATAGGCAACACCCATAAGGCTGAGGCCGTAACACTAACGCAAAATGTGTGATAAAATCCATTTTATTGTAGTTTAAGTGAGAAATAATTTCAGTGCTCTGGTCAATAGCTGTAGAGTGAAAACTGGTGAGTGCAGTATACAGCTTTCACAAAAAGAGAATGATGTGAGCACGTACGATTGGCAGTGAGTCCTGTGTGTGGACAAAATAGCTCAATAAGAGTAATAAAATACATGTGAAAAAAATCACATCATAATGTTTTAAAGAAGAGTGGTTTGATTAAAGTGGTGTAAATATACCCGATCCGGCAAAGATGGCAGTATCGGAGCTGATACCGATCCTGAGTATCGGATCGGCGCATTCCTAAATACTATAATGTAAACACAGTACAGATGTAGACCTGGATGTACACCTGACCTTTCAGAAGGTTGCTCACGCATACTTTGTGGTTAAAATGTGCCCTCAATGTGCACTTTTGCAGAGCCTTCACTGATGCAAGCTCTTCAGCACACTTCTTTTTGACAGTCAAAGCGGGGGTTATGTTTTTGCATGTCAAGTAGAATAACCCTAAAAGCACCAAGTTGGCGGTGCCACCGGCTTTATATATATATAAATATAGCTGCGAGCAGCGATTGCGGGCCAAAGCCGGCGGTACCGCCATCCCGGTGCCTTTAGGTAACTAAAGGCACCGGGGTTGCGGTGCCACCGGCTTGGGCCCGCAATCGCTGCTCGCAGCTATATATATATATTTTTTTTTCTAACGACTATCCGGGCACTTTTGGGGCCCTTAACATGCTCAAAAACTCTTGAAACTTTGCACACGGGTCAGAACCCGCGGCCATCAGAGCCGGGCTGAAGCTGGTACCCGGGCGTGGCAGGGCGGCTCGTCAGCGCCCCCTGGAACAGGGTCTGAACACTTTGTCCATAAATCAAACACGCTTGCATGTATTAATATGAAACTCGGTACACATGTCGATCTCATCGTTTCATATATTCATCGCACTTTTACTTTTTACCCCAGCCCGACAGGAAGTCAGATATTTACGGTTGTTTTTAAAACGCTTGCAATGGAATTTAATGTACTCCTCCTAGAGCATTCATCCGCATGGAACGAAACTCAGTCAGCCTGAAGTCAAGACATAGACGATCAAAAATTGCGAGGGGATTTTTGATATCTCGAACGGTTTGGCTGTGGCGAGGAAACAAAATTATGGTGAGAAATGTGAAACAGGAAGTGTGTCCTAACTTCAGCATACATTAACTGATCTTGATGAAACTTCAGGAGTGTGTTCGCCGTAAGAGGACGATCACATGGATGTGACTATTGTGTGTCAAAGTTATAGCGCCACCAACTGGCAGCAGGAAGTGTGTCACTTTCAAAATGCTTTGAAATCACCCTCTTATTTTAACCCGATTTGCTTCAAACTTCATCTGTATAATGTAAACATACGGCAGATGTAGACCTGTGAATGGATTCTTAATATCTTTGAAACTGTTGCCGTGGCGACGCATCAAACTTTACCATTCTTTTAGGATGCTTTTGAGACCCTTAGCATGCTTCAAATTGCATGAAACTCCTCAGACACATCACATTTATTAGCCAGTAGACATGTGCAAAGTTTCAGAAACGGGCGTGGTGAGGGCTCAGTAGCGCCACCTTTTGACAAAAGTTGGGTTGTTAGTTTTATCTACAGTTACAAAAATCAGTATGTATATTGTACTCCTCGAGCCGGACAACTTTCTAATTGACACTCTTTAACTAGGACTCACAGAAAGTAAGATATGTTTGTTTGAATCTGGTCATGCTCCCTTTGAGCCTACATCTCTGTCTCTCTGTGTGTGTGTGTGTGTGTGTGTGTGTTAGTAGGGGGAGGGGCTTAACTTAACCATTTCAGTGCCGTGTGTTTTTTTCTGCTGTGTAATTTCTTAATACATTTCTTAAGCCTGGTATGTTTTAAATAAGTTTTTATTTTATTTTTTATAAGTGAAGGCATAATATAACCCGTTAAATTGTAGTGCATTGACAAAAGTTTTATATAATTAGTTTATTAATTAAATTAACTTGGTCCATAAACTTGGTCCAGCTGCGAGACTGACAGGTCTGACTGTCTGACACTGGCCAATCGGAATCAAGAGGGGAGAAGCGGCCGCTCCCATAGGCAGTATAGTATCTCCCTGCCCTGTGTGGAGGCATTCCGTCGGTCTCGTCTCTGAGACCCCTACACCTGGTATTAAAATGCGATCTGTATCCAGATAAGTTATCCGGATAATAAAAAAGAAATGTTAATGCAAGGTATTGCGTTGTGATCGGATTGTGATCGATTTGCCTGACCATCTGGAGGTAGTCTGGCTCGCATTGTGTTCGGATCTTTACGTGTAAACGCAATCTGGTTGTTCATATCACACCTGTATATTTTACTCCTCCCAAAAATGCTAAAAAATAAACGAGTGAGAGCGTTTACAGGCTATGTTATAGTCAGAGATGACGGCGCTACTGCGACACGCATCACCGCCGCAGATGAGCAGCAGCTGAGCGTCAAACCAACGTGCAAACATCGCAAATAAAAGTGAAAGTAAGTCATAGACGCTTAATCATCTACACAATCATCTTCAAGTAAAGAAATAAATGATCTCTTGACTCTTACAAGGGCTGTTGCCACTCTCTCTTATTGATGTCTATTGATGAAATTAGCTGATGATCAATAAAATGCATGCTAAAATCTGTAATAAACAACCGACAAAATTACTCTGTATGATGGTGTAAATAAAGAATCAGTCCAGCATCGCCATGTCAGTGTGTATTGATTCATCATTGTCTCTTCATAGTTTGCAAGAGACATAATAAACTGAGCGTATTTGATAAACTGAGCGTAGCCTATTCATCTGTCAATATAACCTCATTCTTTTTAATGATCAGAAGAACGCGTATCGACCACCGTTACAGTACAATATGTCCTAACTACACACGACGCCGCGACACGCGATAAAAGGTATCTTTTCCATGTAAATCAGAGTTTTTGTCCTAACCAGACGCGACGGCGACATGCGAAGTTTCTAATTTAGAAACGGTTCCTATTTCTGCGACGTCGCGGCTGACAGAATGAAGAAATTACACTGGTTATGAGTACACATTATTTATTTTTAGTTAAAAATAGGTCACTGTGCCACAAGCCATAACGGATAATTTAGCCTACCTCAGATTTTGAAAGCATGTAATATTATAGTGTTCAAAATGAATTCTATGCAAACATACGACATTTCATAACAACGACAATAACTTGAGGCAGATGCCACCAAATGTGTTAAAATAAATGAATTATTTGCTGGACTTAAGTGAAAAGGATAGCCATTTAATGACCATAGCACATAGTTGATGTGAAAAAAGGAGTATTTTGCATATAAATATGCACATAAATACATATTTTTTCAATTTGTCTCCCTGAAAGTGCCTGGCAGAAGCCTATACTGTCTGTGTCATAAATGTGAACATAATATTATCTACTGTCTGTGTCATAAATGTGAACATAATATTGTAACATAATATTCTTATGCTATATTATATAAACTATATTTCATGAGGTGAAACATCACTGCCAGGAGTTACAGAATATATATTTCTGTAGGTCCTCACCGTGATGTTGCACTTCATGAAATATATATAGTATAGCCTAAGAATATTCTATTAGAATATTAAGTGGCACATAAATTCAGACCAGTTATTTACAATAAAGCCTTATAAAATCATTCCCATTCCCTTTGTTTATTATTTAATAGTTTTTTCTTGGTTTTGATAGTAAATAAAATCTAATCAGTAATTTTACATGCAGATTAATGCACGTATAGATTAATGCACGTGTGTGTGTGTGTGTTTGCATAGTGGGCCGGTCTGGATGAAGTGTCCAGGGCTGATTTTTTGTCCCAGTCCAGCCCTGAATGGCAATATTCACATTACTTTCAGTTTATTGCTCGAAAGTACAAAAATATTTGAGTGAAATGTAGGCTATAGTAAACCCTAAGATTATTATTTGAGACATTAGAACAAAATATGTGGATATAAAAACATGTATATAGGCTAAAGAACTAAATAAACGATATCTATTTTCTAATTTCACGACGTCCACACAAGACCAGGCTTGGGAGGGTTACTTTAAAAAATGTATTCTGATACAGTTACAAATTATTTCATAAAAAAGGGTCCCACTTTATATTAATTGGCTTTAAGTACTTTTTCAAAAAGTAACTGCAATCTGATTACTTTTTTTGATGTAACTCACTGTAACAAGATACAGTTACTGGATTTTTGTTTCCTGATTACATAATGCTGTTACATGTATTCTGTTGCTCCCACAAGACATTAGTCTGAATATTTTCCTGTATGAACAAAATGGAGTTTCCATTGTTCACACACAAACACACACAGAGTTCGATCGCGCCTCTCTCGTGACTGTGTGTGCGTGTCATGTGTTCTAGGCTGTGTGCATGCACTTCTGAAGCTGCTCAGAAAATAATAAAATGCCATGCAGAGGACTAATGCAAAATGTGTGGGAAAATCCATTTGATTGTAGTTTAAGTGAGAAATAATTTCAGTGCTCTGGTCAACAGCTGTAGAGTGAAAACTGGTGAATGCAGTATACAGCTTTCACAGAAAGAGAATGATGTGAGCACGTACGATTGGCAGTGAATCCTTTATGCGGACAAAATAGCTCAATAAGAGTAACAAAATACATGTGGAAAAAATCACATCGTAATGTTTTAAAGAAGAGTGGTTTGATTAAAGTGGTGTAAATATACCCGATCCGGCAAAGATGGCAGTATCGGAGCTGATAACGATCCTGAGTATCGGATCGGCGCATCCCTACATACTATAATGTAAACAAAGTACAGATGTAGACCTTGATGTACACCTGACCTTTCAGAAGGTTGCTCATGCATACTTTGTGGTTAAAATGTGCCCTCGATCCGCACTTTTGCAGAGCCTTCACTGCTGCAAGCTCTTCAGCACACTTCTTTTTGACAGTCAAAGCGGGGGTTACGTTTTTGCACGTCATGTAGAATAACCCTAAAAGCACCAAGGTGGCGGTGCCACCGGCTAAATATATATATATATATATATATATATATATAAATATAGCTGCGAGCAGCGATTGCGGGCCAAAGCCGGCGGTACCGCCATCCCGGTGCCTTTAGGTAACTAAAGGAACCGGGGTTGCGGTGCCACCGGCTTGGGCCCGCAATCGCTGCTCGCAGCTATATTTAGGGCCCAAGCCCTGAAAGGGCGAAGGCCCTATTGTTTTCCTTAGGATTATTATTTTTTTTTTTTTTTTTTTTTTCCTAACGACTATTCGGGCACTTTCGGGGCCCTTAACATGCTCAAAAACTCTTGAAACTTTGCACACGGGTCAGAACCCGCGGCCATCAGAGCCGGGCTGAAGCTGGTACACGGGCGCGGCAGGGCGGCTCGTCAGCGCCCCCTGGAACAGGGTCTGAACACTTTGTCCATAAATCAAACACGCTTGCATGTAATAATATGAAACTCGGTACACATGTCGATCTCATTGTTTCATATATACATCGCGCTTTTACTTTTTACCCCAGCCCAACAGGAAGTCAGATATTTACGGTTGTTTTTAAAACGGATGCAATGGAATTTAATGTACTCCTCCTAGAGCATTCATCCGCATGGAACGAAACTCGGTCAGCCTGAAGTCAAGACATAGAGGATCAAAAATTGCGAGGGGATTTTTGATATCTCGAACGGTTTGGCTGTGGCGAGGAAACAAAATTATGGTGAGAAACGTGAAACAGGAAGTGTGTCATAACTTCCGCATACATCAACCGATCTTGATGAAACTTCAGGAGTGCGTTCGCTGTAAGAGGATGATCACATGGATGTGACTATTGTGTGTCAAAGTTATAGCGCCACCAACTGGCAGCAGGAAGTGTGTCACTTTCAAAATGCTTTGAAATCACCCTCTTATTTTAACCCGATTTGCTTCAATCTTCATCTGTATAATGTAAATACACAGCAGATGTAGACCTGTGAATGGATTCTTGATATCTTTGAAACTGTTTCCGTGGCGACACATTAAACTTTACCATTCTTTTAGGATGGTTTTGAGACCCTTAGCATGCTTCAAATTGCATGAAACTCGACAGACACATCACATTTATTAGCCAGTAGAAACATGCAAAGTTTCAGAAAAGGGCGTGGTGAGGGCTCAGTAGCGCCACCTTTTGACAAAAGTGGGGTTGTTAGTTTTATCTACAGTTACAAAAATCGGTATGTATATTGTACTCTTCGAGCCGGACAACTTTCTAATTCACACTCAATAGCTAGGACCTAAAGAAAGTAAGATATGTTAGTTTGAATGTAGTCATACTCCCTCTGAGCATATGTCTGAGCCTTTGCCTGCTCTCTCTGTGTGTGTGTGTGTGTGTGTGTGTGTTAGCAGGGAGAGGGGGCTTAATTAACCATTTAACTGCTGTGTGTCTGGCCAGCATAAATAAAATACATTTCTTAAGCCTGGGATTTTTTAAATAAGTTTTTATTTTATTTTTTTATAAGTAAAGGCACATAGCCAGTTTAATTGTAGTGCACTGACAATAGTTTTATATAATTAGTTCATTAATTAAATTAACTTGGTCCATTAACTTGGTCTGAAAATTGGGTCCATAAATCAAACACACTTGCATATAATAATATTAAACTCGGTACACTTATAGATCTCATTAGCCAAAGCAACTTTAAGCCAGCAAAACAGGAAGTCGGTTGTTTCAGTCTGTATGTGAATGTTTTGCAAAACCAGCCTTTACATTTTTATTTCCCCCCTCTTAAGTAATTTTTAATTATTCCCACACCAAACTTCTTCAAAATTATGAAAATATATTAAAGATACTAAGGCATTTACTGGCCATCGGGACTACCGGGAGATTCCTGGTGGGCCGCGGTCTGGTTGGGCCGGCGGCCCGGCGCGTTATTTTGTTTTTAAATCATTATTAATTGTAAATATATTCTATCGTAAGTATTGTTAAATTGTCCAATCCCGGATTTATGCGTCTCTCTCATGAAGCCGCATGAAGCTGACGCGAGCTGCGAGACTGACAGGTCTGACTGTCTGACACTGGCCAATCGGAATCAAGTTCAGATTCTAGACTTGAGAAGCGGCCGCTTACACCGTGTCCTAACTACACACGACGCCGCGACACGCGATAAAAGGTATATTTTACATGTTAATAAATCAGAGTTTTTGTCCTAACCATACGCGACGGCGACATGCGAAGTTTCTAATTTAGAAACGGTTCCTATTTCTGCGACGTCGCGGCTGACAGAATGAAGAAATTACACTGGTTATGAGTACACATTATTTATTTTTAGTTAAAAATAGGTCACTGTGCCACAAGCCATAACGGATAATTTACCTCAGATTTTGAAAGCATTATAGTGTTCAAAATGAATTATGCAAACATACGACTGTACTTCATAACAACGACAATAACTGGCAGATGCCACCAAATGTGTTAAAATAAATGAATTATTTGCTGGACTTAAGTGAAAAGGAAAGCCATTTAATGACCATAGCACATAGTTGACGTGAAAAAAGGAGTATTTTGCATATAAATATGCACATATAGCCTATACATATTTTTTCGATTTGTATCCCTGAAAGTGCCTGGCAGAAGCCTATATCTACTGTCTGTGTCATAAATGTGAACATAATATTATCTACTGTCTGTGTCATAAATGTGAACATAAACTATATTTCATGAGGTGAAACATCACTGCCAGGAGCTACAGAATAGGGGAGCGCGGGGATAAAGGTAGGCCTAACGCGGGGTTAAATGTAACACGGACATTTTACATAGTTTGTCAGTATCTAGCCGGCTGTCTTTCCGCTCTTTTTCTCTTGCTGCCAGAAGACGGTCTCCCGCGAATTTGCGGAACGTTTTGATTATATTTCGTGAAGATAATGGACAAAGAGTGTTTTGACATCATGAAAGTAAATTTTTTCATCGTAGATTTTTTTCTGTTTCCGGGTTGGATGTATATGCGTCCAAATCTAACTTTATATTGCCTTAATCACTGTCTTGTTGGCTCAAACACAGCACCGTTTTGAAACATGTCAGTAATTCCTAGCGACTGTTAGCTAGGTTTAAAATATGTAATACACAGCGGGGTTAGTTAACACAGTGTTCCAACTGCTGCCACAATGATAATCAAATGAAAACGGAGCCACACAACTTTTCAGGTTTGAGTATACATTTAACTTTGTTGGACTTTCACAAACAATGTTGTAATTTAAAATGTTTAAAATTTAGTGCACTATGAATGATAGCTTATTTATTTATTAAAAATATGGCCTGTTTTTAATGTAATAAACCATTTAAATTTTTATTCTAAGCTCATTTGTATTATTATTATTAATGTTATTATTATTAATAATAATAATTGTACATGCAGCTGCCACACAAATCTAATTTAATTGCAATTACAATATTTATATGTTTATTTTATTTTATTTATTATTATTTATTGCAAAACCGTGCAGCCCTTTTCTACGTCTCTAGCTATGATATTGATCCATAACAAAAGGATGATTGGATGAGGAATTAAAAATGTTATTATTCACCATTTATTTTCTATAAGACCAGTGTTGGGGGTAACGAGTTACAAACGAGTTTGGGTAAGTAAAGTAACGCATTACACTGAAAATATTGGTAACTACACTACTTTACTATAATAAAGGAACGCGCTTTCCTGCGTTACCCAAGCCGTGTTTGCCTGTGTGGAGAGTTCCGTCTAGTGGTGCGTGCGCGCCGTTGCCATAGAGACCGATTTGAGTGAGAGAGAGAGGGAAGTGGAGAGAGAGAGACGGGTTTCAACAAATGGCAATATTCACATTACTTTCAGTTTATTGCTCGAAAGCACAAAAATATTTGAGTGAAATGTAGGCTATAGTAAATCCTAAGATTATTATTTGTGACATTAGAACAAAATATGTCGATATAAAAACATGTATATAGGCTAGGCTAAAGAACTAAATGAACGATCTCTATTTTCTAATTTCACTAAACATTTCATTAAGTTTCGTGGACATTTTATAAAACATGGATCTTAGGCTCATTTTGTAAACATAAATAACTGATTTAGATGCGCAAACTGGGTGCCGTTGCGGAGATGTAGGCTCCATGTTCGGTGCAGGTTCGGCTTCTTGTCGTTCATCCTCGGATGCGGCATCGCGTGCGGTGTTTGCCGCGCGCACCTTTCCGCTCGTTCGGACGAGTCAAGTAAAAACAAGGCTCGAAAGTCTTGGAAAACGAAATGAACAGGATTGTTGCAGGGTTCATTGTAGAAGACATGCTTCCCCTGTCGACCATTAATTCCCCAGGTTTAGAAAAATACATTTTAAATTAGGATTAAGAATTTTATGGGATAAAGTGACCTTTATTTTATCATTTTTCATTGACATCTTTTTTTTTTTTAAATTATTATTATTACCATGAGTCGACTAAAAAGCTGGTTTTGTTCTCAGGAGAAGAGTTTTATTCTCCCAGCCTGTTTTGAAACTTCTGTGATAAACACCATTTTAAAATTTTGAATTTTGAACCCCATTTTGTTTGTGAATTTTACAGTGCGGCATATTTATTTGTGCAGACAGGGATATTGTTCTTTCATGTCATTTTGCATACATTTTTACAATAAAGTGATGATAGGGCAAAAACTGATATGATGTTTGTCCATGTAGGCTACACGGTAAATTAAGAAACAGGAAAGTAAAGTAATAAGTAGTGAAGTTATTTTTCCAACGCAGTAACTAGTAAAGTAATCTCATTACAATTTACAGAAGTAACTAGTAACTAATTACTTTTTTGAGTGACTACCCCAACACTGTATAAGACTATACCAATGGGCGATTCCACAGTATCGGTCCACAAGGGGTGTAATGAACTATATAGATTGAATAATACCCAGCTGTTGCCATTTTTTTAATTTTTAGTTCATAATTTCGTTAAAGATAGATGTTAGAAATAATAAATTTAGTTTTATCCCACTAAGCCTTGGCATTATCATGTAATGAGACTTTATTTTATTTCCGTCCCCAGAAATTGCAGGTGTCAGTGTGGGACATTACGTGCATCTGAATTTTTCCTAAGTCATTTCTTTAATTTGCTGTAATAAAATCCTGAATTTTGGCACTCAACATTTATTTTGGTGTGTCTTCTACAAAATAAATCTACTAACACTGAAATTATAATTCCCTTAATCTACCACGATGCAATGGAAATATTTATTAACGTTCGTTACACTTTCCGTCAAAGAAGTTACGTACGTTAAACTATGATTTTAAAGTAAGCAGACATATAATTTTTCCATGTATTTCTATCAGTAACAAGACGATAAAAACATCTTGTGTGGACTAAATTCTCATGTACGTAGCTACATGATAAATTGTTAATAAATCAGGATAAAACAGGGGCTGAGATTTTCTGTCAAAAAATCATAACGCTCGAACATTTTATTTCATCGCTTAATTTCATCTCATAACGCCTCAACGGTTCACCTGTCAGAAATAAGATTGTCTAGGTCACAGTCGCTCTGCGTGAGAGGAAGAGTTAACAGGATTTCACGGATTTCGACGAATGTGGGTAAGTTTGTGGATTCTGTCCAAAAGGTTACGAACGTTAAAATGTTACGAACGTGGTAAACTTTGTTTAAGTAAACATTAAATATGATCATTGTGGAGAGAAAGGATAAAAGAGTGATCAAGTCGATATCAAGTGCATGGTTTCGGACCGAAAGCAGCGTCGTGTTCATGAAGATCATGCATGAATGGTGGTTGTATTATATTTTGACAGATTATGCACTTCATGTTCGTAAATTGGACAGAAGCTATCCAACTTCGAACGTTGTTTTCCGCGTATTTTGAATCAATGAGCTTTTCATGAAAGTCAACATCGTCATCAATGACTTTTTTTTTTTATTATGATTTTATTTTCTGTCAGAATGTCAGTATATAGCGTAGGCTGTCCAAGTTAACATGTTAATAGTGCGTTAACACAATATCACAAATGCCATTAGAATAATCTGTCGGCGTCAAGCGCAGGTTGTTAAACAACAGTGAACTGGGCATGTAAGGCACACGCGCAGATTTTCAGCTCTGACGGCACACATTAGTTTAAACATTAGGGGCTCTATCTTGCACCCGGCGCAAATGACTTTATACACTGACGCATTTATCATTCCTATTTTGCACGCGCGCAAAGCGTGTTTTTTCCTCCACAGACGCACGTCGGTAAACTAGGAAATTAACTTGCTATCCAACTACTCCCTGGGCGGCTTGGCGCAAAAAAGAGACGTGTGTCGGCGCAAACAATTCCTTGTGCTATTTTGCAGTTCCAGAAAACAATTGCGCCAATGACCAGAAAAAAACTGGTCTAATGTCAGTGGCGCGTTGCGCGTTGCTCATTATGCTATTTTAAGCGCGCATGCTTGGCCATAACAGAGAGTGAACAACGCGCATACACTGTAGATGATTCTCTCAGCTACACAGATGCATTTTACTTTTTGCAAATGATACATTATTATAAGAAAAAAATATAAACATCAGGGAAATCATTGTTGTGTCCATGATGATGGGAAAAATAGGCATACAACTTACACATTTACCCAAGTTATTATATGCATGTTTAACCGAAGCTAATTTGGGTCGGTTTGTCCCATCCCCAATGTCACTTCTCTTTCTTTTACGGCCCTGACGAGAACGTCGATCTCCTCGGCTGTGAACCGATTGTGAAGTGCGTCTGGTGCGCCGTTAAAATAGAATTGCTCCACGGAACAAGCGCACGTTGTCTTCTGTCTTCTACATTTGGCAAATAAATTTGAAAAATATACCTGTGGTATTTGTTAGTAATTTTGCTGGCTTTAAATTTATGAACATACCAGACTCAAAAATGCACCTTTAAGTTTATAAAACAGATCATATTAGATGGCCACCCTCCCTGCATGGAAGTCATATTGCAGTTTTGTGAAAAATGCACAACGCATGACTCATAATTATGCCAAATTAGGAACAAAGCAAAACATGAACTTGGATTCAACCTGAATTTTATTAAACTGAATTAGATTAAGTACACTTTCTGCTTGAATTTACACTGTTTTTCCGTCCATGTTACATACGTTAAATTCAACTTTGATCAAAGTTTACAAGTTCAACATTGCCAGATTTATCCTGCCTTTCACACAGCTGTATCCCAGGTTGTGACAGGATGTTAACCTGAGGACAATGGCTTTCTGCATGAAGATTGAATTTTGCAGACTTTTGTCCTCGAAGTAAGCCCGATACTGTGGAATCGCCCCAATATTGGAACTATAGCCATTTTATTCCTTTTTTTAATTTAAGAATTATGTTTAAGTTTAAAAACAGACAGAATGGTTTAGTCAAAAAAGAAAAAAATCATTCATAGTGCTATACTGCCCTCTTGTGTTCAAAATTAGGGAGAACTATTGGATCAATATCCACACATTAATACAGTTGGCAATACAGTATAATAGGTAATACAGTAGGATTGGGGCCTTAAAAATCGCTAACTTAAAAAGTGAAAGTAACGGACGTCCACACAAGACCAGGCTTGGGAGGGTTACTTTAAAAATGTATTCCGATACAGTTACAAATTATTTCATAAAAAAGGGTCCCACTTTATATTAAATGGCTTTAAGTACTATATACTTTTTCAAAAAGTAACTACAATCTGATTACTACTTTTTTTGATGTAACTCACTAGATTTTTGTATCCTGATTACATAATGCCGTTGCATGTATTCTGTTGCTCCCACAAGACATTAGTCTGAATATTTTCCTGTATGAACAAAAAGGAGTTTCCATTGTTCGCACACAAACACACATTCGATCGCACCTCTCTCGTGACTGTGTGTGCGTGTCATGTGTTCTAGGCTGTGTGCATGCACTTCTGAAGCTGCGCAGAAAATAATAAAATGCCATGCGGAGGACTAACGCAAAATGTGTGAGAAAATCCATTTGATTGTAGTGTAAGTGAGAAATAATTTCAGTGCTCTGGTCAATAGCTGTAGAGTGAAAACTGGTGAGTGCAGTATACAGCTTTCACAGAAAGAGAATGATGTGAGTACGTACGATTGGCAGTGAGTCCTGTGTGTTGACAAAATAGCTCAATAAGAGTAATAAAATACATGTAAAAAAATCACATCATAATGTTTTAAAGAAGAGTGGTTTGATTAAAGTGGTGTAAATATACCCGATCCGGCAAAGATGGCAGTATCGGAGCTGATACCGATCCTGAGTATCGGATCGGCGCATTCCTAAATACTATAATGTAAACACAGTACAGATGTAGACCTGGATGTACACCTGACCTTTCAGAAGGTTGCTCACGCATACTTTGTGGTTAAAATGTGCCCTCAATGTGCACTTTTGCAGAGCCTTGACTGATGCAAGCTCTTCAGCACACTTCTTTTTGACAGTCAAAGCGGGGGTTATGTTTTTGCATGTCAAGTAGAATAACCCTAAAAGCACCAAGGTGGCGGTGCCACCGGCTTTATATATATATATATATATATATATATATATATATATATAAATATAGCTGCGAGCAGCGATTGCGGGCCCAAGCCGGCGGTACCACCATCCCGGTGGGGCCCGCAATCGCTGCTCGCAGCTATATATATATATATATATATATATATATATATATACATATATATATATATATATATATATATATATATTTTTTTTTTTTTTTTTTTTATTTTCTAACGACTATCCGGGCACTTTTGGGGCCCTCAACATGCTCAAAAACTCTTGAAACTTTGCACACAGGTCAGAACCCGCGGCCATCAGAGCCGGGCTGAAGCTGGTACCCGGGCGCGGCAGGGCGGCTCGTCAGCGCCCCCTGGAACAGGGTCTGAACACTTTGTCCATAAATCAAACACGCTTGCATGTAATAATATGAAACTCGGTACAAATGTCAATCTCATCGTTTCATATATTCATCGCACTTTTACTTTTTACCCCAGCCCAACAGGAAGTCAGATACTTACGGTTGTTTTTAAAACGCTTGCAATGGAATTTAATGTACTCCTCCTAGAGCATTCATCCGCATGGAACGAAACTCGGTCAGCCTGAAGTCAAGACATAGACGATCAAAAATTGCGAGGGGATTTTTGATATCTCGAACGGTTTGGCTGTGGCGAGGAAACAAAATTATGGTGAGAAACGTGAAACAGGAAGTGTGTCCTAACTTCAGCATACATCAACCGATCTTGATGAAACTTCAGGAGTGTGTTCGCCGTAAGAGGACGATCACATGGATGTGACTATTGTGTGTCAAAGTTATAGCGCCACCAACTGGCAGCAGGAAGTGTGTCACTTTCAAAACGCTTTGAAATCACCCTCTTATTTTAACCCGATTTGCTTCAAACTTCATCTGTATAATGTAAACATACGGCAGATGTAGACCTGTGAATGGATTCTTAATATCTTTGAAACTGTTGCCATGGTGACGCATCAAACTTTACCATTCTTTTAGGATGCTTTTGAGACCCTTAGCATGCTTCAAATTGCATGAAACTCCTCAGACACATCACATTTATTAGCCAGTAGACATGTGCAAAGTTTCAGAAACGGGCGTGGTGAGGGCTCAGTAGCGCCACCTTTTGACAAAAGTTGGGTTGTTAGTTTTATCTACAGTTACAAAAATCAGTATGTATATTGTACTCCTCGAGCCGGACAACTTTCTAATTGACACTCTTTAACTAGGACCCACAGAAAGTAAGATATGTTTGTTTGAATCTGGTCATGCTCCCTTTGAGCCTACATCTCTGTCTCTCTCTGTGTGTGTGTTAGTAGGGGGAGGGGCTTAACTTAACCATTTCAGTGCTGTGTGTTTTTTTCTGCTGTGTAATTTCTTAATACATTTCTTAAGCCTGGTATGTTTTAAATAAGTTTTTATTTTAATTTTTATAAGTGAAGGCATAATATAACCAGTTAAATTGTAGTGCATTGACAATAGTTTTATATAATTAGTTTATTAATTAAATTAACTTGGTCCATAAACTTGGTCCAGCTGCGAGACTGACAGGTCTGACTGTCTGACACTGGCCAATCGGAATCAAGAGCGGAGAAGCGGCCGCTCCCATAGGCAGTATAGTATCTCCCCGCCCTGTGGAGGCATTCCGCCGGTCTCGTGAAGTTTCTCGCCGGTCTCGTCTCTGAGACCCCTACACCTGGTATTAAAATGCGATCTGTATCCAGATAAGTTATCCGGATAATAAAAAAGAAATATCAATGCAAGGTATTACGTTGTGATCGGATTGTGATCGATTTGCCTGACCATCTGGAGGTAGTCTGGCTCGCATTGTGTTCGGATCTTTACGTGTAAACGCAATCTGGTTGTTGATATCACACATGTATATTTTACTCCTCCAAAAAATGCTAAAAAATAAACGAGTGAGAGCGTTTACAGGCTGTTATAGTCAGACATGACGGCGCTACTGCGACACGCATCACCGCCGCAGATGAGCAGCAGCTGAGCGTCAAACCAACGTGCAAACATCGCAAATAAAAGTGAAAGTAAGTCAGAGACGCTTAATCATCTACACAATCATCTTCAAGTAAAGAAAGAAATGATCTCTTGACTCTTACCAGGGCTGTTGCCACTCTCTCTTATTGATGTCTATTGATGAAATTAGCTGATGATCAATAAAATGCATGCTAATATCTGTAATAAACAACCGACAAAATTACTGTATGATGGTGTAAATAAAGAATCAGTCCAGCATCGCCATGTCAGTGTGTATTGATTCATCATTGTCTCTTCATAGTTTGCAAGAGACATTTAATAAACTGAGCGTATTTGATAAACTGAGCGTAGCCTATTCATCTGTCAATATAACCTCATTCTTTTTAATGATCGGAAGAACGCGTATCGACTACCGTTACAGTACAATATGTCCTAACTACACACGACGCCGCGACACGCGATAAAAGGTATCTTTTCCATGTAAATCAGAGTTTTTGTCCTAACCAGACGCGACGGCGACATGCGAAGTTTCTAATATAGAAACGGTTCCTATTTCTGCGATGTCGCGGCTGACAGAATGAAGAAATTACACTGGTTATGAGTACACATTATTTATTTTTAGTTAAAAATAGGTCACTGTGCCACAAGCCATAACGGATAATTTACCTCAGATTTTGAAAGCATGTAATATTATAGTGTTCAAAATGAATTCTATGCAAACATACGACTGTATTTCATAACAACGACAATAACTTGAGGCAGATGCCACCAAATGTGTTAAAATAAATGAATTATTTGCTGGACTTAAGTGAAAAGGATAGCCATTTAATGACCATAGCACATAGTTGATGTGAAAAAAGGAGTATTTTGCATATAAATATGCACATAAATATATATTTTTTCAATTTGTCTCCCTGAAAGTGCCTGGCAGAAGCCTATACTGTCTGTGTCATAAATGTGAACATAATATTATCTACTGTCTGTGTCATATATGTGAACATAATATTGTAACAGAATATTCTTATGCTATATTATATAAACTATATTTCATGAGGTGAAACATCACTGCCAGGAGCTACAGAATATATATTTCTGTAGGTCCTCACCGTGATGTTGCACTTCATGAAATATATGTAGTATAGCCTAAGAATATTCTATTAAAATATTAAGTGGCACATAAATTCAGACCAGTTATTTACAATAAAGCCTTATAAAATCATTTCCATTCCCTTTGTTTATTATTTTAATAGTTTTTTCTTGGTTTTGATAGTAAATGAAATCTAATCAGTAATTTTACATGCAGATTAATGCACGTATAGATTAATGCACGTGTGTGTGTGTTTGCATAGTGGGCCGGTCTGGATGAAGTGTCCAGGGCTGATTTTTTGTCCCAGTCCAGCCCTGAATGGCAATATTCACATTACTTTCAGTTTATTGCTCGAAAGCACAAAAATATTTGAGTGAAATGTAGGCTATAGTAAACCCTAAAATTATTATTTGTGACATTAGAACAAAATATGTGGATATAAAAACATGTATATAGGCTAAAGAACTAAATGAACGATCTCTATTTTCTAATTTCACGACGTCCACACAAGACCAGGCTTGGGAGGGTTACTTTAAAAAATGTATTCCGATACAGTTACAAATTATTTCATAAAAAAGGGTCCCACTTTATATTAATTGGCTTTAAGTACTTTATACTTTTTCAAAAAGTAACTACAATCTGATTACTTTTTTTGATGTAACTCACTGTAATAATATACAGTTACTGGATTTTTGTTTCCTGATTACATAATGCTGTTACATGTATTCTGTTGCTCCCACAAGACATTAGTCTGAATATTTTCCTGTATGAACAAAATGGAGTTTCCATTGTTCACACACAAACACACACAGAGTTCGATCGCGCCTCTCTCGTGACTGTGTGTGCGTGTCATGTGTTCTAGGCTGTGTGCATGCACTTCTGAAGCTGCTCAGAAAATAATAAAATGCCATGCAGAGGACTAATCAAAATGTGTGGGAAAATCCATTTGATTGTAGTTTAAGTGAGAAATAATTTCAGTGCTCTGGTCAATAGCTGTAGAGTGAAAACTGGTGAATACAGTATACGGGCGATTCCACAGTATCGGGCTCACTTCGAGGACAAAAGTCTGCAAAATTCAATCTTCATGCAGAAAGCCATTGTCCTCAGGTTAACATCCTGTGACAACCTGGGATACAGCTGTGTGAAAGGCAGGATAAATCTGGCAATGTTGAACTTGTAAACTTTGATCAAAGTTGAATTTAACGTATGTAACATGGACGGAAAAACAGTGTAAATTCAAGCAGAAAGTGTACTTAATCTAATTCAGTTTAATAAAATTCAGGTTGAATCCAAGTTCATGTTTTGCTTTGTTCCTAATTTGGTATAATTATGAGTCATGCGTTGTGCATTTTTCACAAAACTGCAATATGACTTCCATGCAGGCAGGGTGGCCATCTAATATGATCTGTTTTATAAACTTAAAGATGCATTTTTGAGTCCGGTATGTTCATAAATTTAAAGCCAGCAAAATTACTAACAAATACCACAGGTATATTTTTCAAATTTCTTTGCCAAATGTAGAAGACAGAAGACGACGTGCGCTTGTTCCGTGGCGCAATTATATTTTAACGGCGCACCAGACGCACTTCACAATCGGTTCACAGCCGAGGAGATCGACGTTCTCGTCAGGGCCGTAAAAGAAAGAGAAGTGACATTGGGGATGGGACAAACCGACCCAAATTAGCTTCGGTTAAACATGCATATAATAACTTGGGTAAATAAGTTGTATGCCTATTTTTCCCATCATTATGGACACAACAATGATTTCCCTCATGTTTATATTTTTTTCTTATAATAATGTATCATTTGCAAAAAGTAAAATGCATCTGTGTAGATGAGAGAATCATCTACAGTGTATGCGCGTTGTTCACTCTCTGTTATGGCCAAGCATGCGCGCTTAAAATAGCATTATGAGCAATGCGCAACGCGCCACTGATATTAGACCAGTTTTTTTTTTCTGGTCATTGGCGCAATTGTTTTCTGGAACTGCAAAATAGCACAAGGAATAGTTTGCGCCGACACACGTCTCCTTTTTGCGCCCAGGGAGCGCAAGTTCATTTCTTAGTTTATACCGACGTGCGTCTGTGGAGGAAAAAAAACGCTTGCACGCGTGCAAAATAGGAATGATAAATGCGTCAGTGTATAAAGTCATTTGCGCCGGGTGCAAGATAGAGCCCCTAATGTTTAAACTAATGTGTTCCGTCAGTGCGGAAAATCTGCGCGTGTGCCTACACTGTAAAACATTTCAAGTCTGTTAAACTTAGAAACGAAAGTTCACCTGCTGCCTTATAAACGCGAGTTAACTCAACTTAGATATATTCTTTGTTTCAACTCAAAATGTTGTGTTTTACAAGTTATCTATTTAATGAACATTCATTGTTTCAACTTGATTCTCTGAGTTTAAACAACTTTGTCAAATGTTGTTTCAACTTGATTCTCCAAGTTAAGACTCAAAAACTCAAAATCAACATAAATCGTCTGCTCAAAAATATTTTTATTGTAAAAAGATCAATGTTGCATAAACTTAACATTGGTTTTATGATACAATTTATGTTAGGTAAACAGATTCTTAAGTAGTGGATTATTATTCCAAAAGTTTCACAATGTTACCTATTTGACAACCATTTCATTTTTCACATACTTTCTTATAGGAACAAAATAGTCTTTACAGTTGTAAATGACAACACCAGCAGTTGTTTTACAGTTTAAAACACTTAAAATCAATAAACTTAGAAATGCCAAAAGGCTTTAAGAACAATTCCATGTTGTTTCAACTGTGTTGATAACAATTTAAAGAACAGAATGCAAGTAACAATAAGTATCCCATCAGCAAATGCTTCGAAATTCTCAAAATTAACAACTTTGCATTAAAAAAACATGTTAACATTTTTTGCTTCTGATATTTTTCAGCAGTACTTGGGTTTTACTCGAAATAGTCGGTAACATCAACTTTGAACAGTGTCAAATAACTCAAGTGTCCTCCAAAGACTGCAGACGTAACATGTTCCCTCCGATATATGCTTTGAGACCAGTCTATAATTGATATCTCAGCAGTTTGTTTCGAAGTCCATGTATCTTGGCAGAACAGTGGTCAGTTTTAATCTTCATGATCACTTTCTGCAGGAATTCGAAGGAGTACCTCATACTGCGGGGATATTCAAGGTTAAGGCAGTAGATTGTGCCCATTAACAGAGCAAAGCCAGTGGGTATGTCTCTGAGATTATAGAGAACAATTGTCTCTTCCACCACCACAGCCACGTTGGAGACATCAAGAGGAAATGCATCATTCAGGACACCTTCGTATCCAATCAGTAGTCCAACGCGCATTCCCTTCATAAGGACATCCAGGGTTTCACCATGAACCTAAAACAAATGTACAATATCAATCCTAATTTAAAAGGCATGTAATAGATTTGGTCTATAAAATGATATAAATAGTCTAATAAAAGAATGACAATTGCACTAAGCCATATCATGATATTACTTCATTTCAATATATGCTCTACAAGGCTGGAATGACAGTCAAAACAAGCCACTGGAGAAGCACTAATTAGGATAAAAGCCACTATACAGTCAATTATTTATTATAAACAAAGACTAAAATGAAGCTAATTAATTAATTATTATTTACTCTGGAATGCAAAGAAATGTTAAAAATCACAAAAACTAAATCATGACAGTTAAAGGGATACTCCACCGGGTTTTCATATTAAACTATGTTATTCCCTTAACTAAGACGTGTTGATGCATACCTCTCTCGTCTCATTGCGTGCTCTCTATCGCTCTGTATTGCCGCAAAACTGTGTTAGCACTTAGCTTAGCCCAGTGCATTAAATATGGGCCAAAAAGAGAAGCGACCAAACATTTCCTCCTTTTCCCTATTTAAACACAGTTACTCGATTAGTGTAACTCGACCTAGGCTGGTGACTCAAAATAAAACATGTTTTTCTAAGCGTTTATTGTGTGGCGGAATTCCATAAAAAGTGCTTTAGAGCACTTCGATTTGGCGCAATAATACCTTCACTCGTGAAAAGTCCTCTTACAGGCTCCCGCTTCCTCTCCCCCTCCCTCTTATTTCCGTCAACATGACATGTAACAAGCGGGAGCCGGTAAGAGGACTTTTCACGAGTGAAGGTATTATTGCGCCAAGTCGAAGTGCTCTAAAGCACTTTTTATGGTATTCCGCCAGACAATATAGTCATCAATTTTAAACGCTTAGAAAAACACAACGTTTTATTTTGTCACCAGCCTAGGTCGAGTTACACTAATCAAGTAACTGTGTTTAAATAGGGAAAACGAGGAAGTGTTTGGTCGCTTCTCTTTTGGGCCCATATTTAATGCACTGGGCTAAGCTAAGTGCTAACACAGTTTTGCGGCAATACAGAGCGATAGAGTGCACGCACTGAGACGAGAGAGGTATGCATCAACTCGTCTTAGTTAAGGGAATAACATAGTTTAATATGAAAACCCGGTGGAGTATCCCTTTAAGAGAATACATTTTTCTCCATCCCCACTGCTCTGAATTCAGTATCATTAGTATGTTAACGACAATGTGTAAATACATTTTCTTACATCACACATCTTGATTATATCCAATGTATCCTCTGAAAAGAAGTGTGGAAGACCAAGTAAGGCTGCTGTTCTTCTGTTCTGATTCGTGTCCTACAAACAATTATAAACAAGACTAAGTGATTGGCATTGCAATCCCTACATTAGTAAATATTGAGTAGAGTATCAATTTAGATGTCTCGATTCTATTTCAATTCATGAGATCTCAATTACCACAAAAAAGTAATAAATTAATAAAATAGTTATTGTTTTTGACCCATGTATCCTTGACACCCCAAGTTTTAGATACCACTGAAATTTGACAATTCTCGATTGCATATAAAACCACGGCTAAAACTTTTAACATCAATTTCAAAGATTATTAACCCTAAAACCGTATTCTGGACAAATGTGGGCAAAATAGTTTTGATTTATTTTTAAAAAAATACTTCCCTTTATCTGAGACTTGGTTACTTTTCCTAAGTTTGCCTCCTGAACACACACATTTTTTTTTTTTTACTCAATTCTACAATGTTAAGTGGGTGAAAAAAAACCTCCTTAATCGTGTATTTGGGTCAAAAATGGGCACCCATAGAAATGAATGGGAAAAACTATAATTTAGAGCCTACTAAAATAAGCCAAAATAAGACACTAGGTGACATCACGTCTTTAGGTTTTAGCTCTAAGAACTTACTGGAATGATATTTATGAACTACATATATATATATATATATATATATATATATATGAACTAATAGTAATTCATTTACATAGTAATAATTTACATAGAAAATATGGCACTTTTTGAAGTAAATAAATTCAAAAATACCCCCCATCCCCCCCAAAAAAAACAAACAAACAAAAAAAACACCATAAATGGAAAGACAAAACTTTATCGAAGACAGTGATAACATTTATAATAAATAAAAAATTAGGATCACACCCGAGTCCTCTGTGCCCACATTTGTCCACAATTACAGGATTAAGGGCTATAAAGTGAATAAGGTTTGAGGGCTACAACCAAGTAAACAGTTATTAAATAAAAAAAACAACAACAACAAATAATTAAATAATAATGATGAAATAACCAGTGCTTTTCAGGTAGGCATATCAGTATTTTTTAGAAACCAAAATTGAATTAAGTAATCAAATGTAAAATAAGTAGTTCATTGTTATTCATACCTCCTTATCAAGGCACTGCATAACTCTGCCAAGGCTCAACCTCCTGCTTGACGAGACTTTATACAGCTCTAAGAGACTGGGCACCAAGGCATCTAGTCCGTTTAAAAATGAGTCCAGTAGATCGGTGGTGACTATTCTCTTAAACTCTCCACATATCTGAAACAGACACGTAAGACAGCAAAGATTTAGAGAGGGAAAAGAGCGACAGAAAGTAGTGAAGGATAGTACAGATGAAAAAAATTTCACAGGCATATGTGAACCTCAAATTCATTTAAATCAGCCATGTCATACAATCCATTTAAGCAAATACATAATTTCCTTGAAATTTATCTTGCTATGAATGTCTGGGTTGGCACTGGTTACCTGTCTCTCATTGAAGAGCGCAGGCCATCTGTCCCTGACTACAGAGATGAGTGGTTCATCACCAATGATTTCCTTTCTTCGCTGAGAAAATGTTGCAGTCATCAGTTCATCAAGAAGCTGCAGGTCTGGATCACACTTTTGGACCTCTAAAAGCATGCTCTTCCGATTCTCCTCTAAAGTGACTGCAGATTGTCCTTCAGGTAGATTTGGCAAGTAGTGAATTTCTCCCTTCTTTGACTTCTTGACGGCCTTGCAGCTTGTTTGTCCATGCTTTCTTTTATTTACAACAACTTCAGGGCATCCAGCTGCCATCAACTTCTGACGGTAATTGCCCATTTTAAATTTTAAACTGAACACCCAGCAGTACCATCCTTTGGCAGAACCTGGCTCTTGGAGACAAGGGTGCTTTGCAACAAGAGCTTTGGCTACACTTTCATACTGATTGTTGCTAGGATATGGAGTGTATTTTGATATCATATCAGCGAGTTTGTCCAGTATTTCACTCTTAACACCCTTAGAGATAACAAAGATCGTTCCATCTCTGGCATAGGAATCATTTGCTGCTCTCAGTTGAAGTTCAACATCATGGGAGAAGTCAGGAATTTCAAAAGGATCAGGCCAATCCACCGATGAAGCATTAGTTGGTGAACTCAAGCTTGCAGAATCTAATGTCGGTTGAGAAACTGCATCAGAAAATGTGAACAAAACTTTCAGTGTTGCTCGATCAGTTGGTAGATCTTTGATATCGGTCAAATTGCAGAGCTCATTTCCGAAATCTGGATCTTCAAACTGTAGAATGAAGTTTCCTTGCAAACCCAAATTGGTGCGTAGTGCTTCACATAATTTCTCAACTGAGTCAGGCAAACTCTGTAGGGTAACACGCCTTATTTCTTGAGGTGACACAATAACTCTGAGAAGCATCTTGGAGGAATCAGCAGCTAGAAATAGATGACAATCCAATAAAAGAAAAGGGTTATTAAAGTATAGGTAAAAGTAGGGATGGGCATTTTTCAAAAGTATTGTATTCAAATTAGTTTATTTAACCTGTTAAGCTTCAAACTAGTGCTGTAGTGGCGCGTCGATGACGCCGATGCTTCGACGTCAAAATTGCATCGACGTCATTTTTTGCTTCGATGCTTCTTTATTTATTTATTTGGTAGCGCTTCCTTTTACAGTACAGTACTTGCAGTGTACTTACAGTGTACTTACCTAGAAAGTTCTGGCTAATATAAGGTAAATACATGGAACAGGGTTAGGTTTAGGGGTAGGTTCAGGGTTAGTACTAGTTATTACCCAGTAATTGTAGTTACTAAAATAAGTATATAGTATTTACATGGGTAACTGGACTGTAAAAGGAAGCGTTACCATTTATTTTTTGCATGTTCCCGGCGGTACAGCTTGCCACACACACGTGGGAGACCGAAACATTGTAGAATAGAGGACGAAGACAACTAGAAGTGAATGTGCTATCCGTTAAATGAATCACACACAGTAAACAAACCCTTAGGGAAAAAAAACGTTGCAATTTAGTAGAGGTGTGAACCTACACTGGTGTCACGGTTCGGTTCGATTACGATTATCAGGTCTTCGATTCGATTCAATTCGATTAACTCGATGCATCACGATGCATTGACGATGCACTACATCCTTATATTTCAATTTTGCTTCACATGTATACAGTAAATACATG
The DNA here is from genome assembly GCA_038021265.1 of Cyprinella venusta. Lineage (NCBI taxonomy): Eukaryota > Metazoa > Chordata > Actinopteri > Cypriniformes > Leuciscidae > Cyprinella > Cyprinella venusta. The sequence continues at coordinate 9,577,918 of CM075879.1, read as the reverse complement.
TTTTTGTCAATAAATACAAGCAGTCAGATATATGAACTGAACCTTTAATTTTACCTGAAAACACGCTTCTTGAATGTATCAAACATCAAATAAAACTGAAGTCTGGGCACAGAAGACAACAGCAGCATTAGATTAGAAAGTACGTACTAAAAGTGCATAATGCAAGGAGTGTACTTAAATACTTATATAGTGCAGTGTACTTTCTTGTAAAACGTTTAAATTTTGACAAATGTATAAACATGAAATTAAACTACAAACTAAAATAAACAAGAGGTCAAACCTACTTTAATATATTCAATATACAAAAAAAAAAACTAAATCTGCACTTCAGCAGGTTTTTTTTTAATACACAAAATAAAAGAAAACAAAATAACAGCACTGGGCACATGCTCTGGTTTTAAGAGTGCTTCTTTTAGGGCACTGACAGGCTTTAATGCACGCTCTGTCGTTTAATGCACCCTCTGCCATTGTATGCCGTGACGCCTTCACACTGGCAGTTGAAATCAGCTCCGATGCGGCTGCGAAACGACCAGAAGTCATTCATGTCCTATGGAGATTCGCAGACCGCATGCGAATGGGTCCGAAACGGGTCCGACCGTGTGCGGTGCGAAGAAAATCGTGTCCGTTGGGCATCCATATGCGTTCAAAAAATTGAACTCGTGCGAAAAGCTACGGACGGTCAGTTCCTATCCGACAATTCCAGGGGAAGTTGAGCGCTCAACGCGCGTTGCTATGGTACTGATAAACAAACCTGAATTATTAACTTTTAATAAAATAAATAATGATTTTATAACGACGATTTCATGACTTTCTAACGTTTATAAGGGCAGTTAATACAATTAAATTGAAGGTAGACATTGAACTATTGACCACTATATCACATTTTTTAGCCGACCTGACATGTCAACGTCCTCAGCAATCACGCAGCATAACCCTCATCAGAGAGATCATACAGAACTGACAGTATCAAACTTTAATCTCTACGCGATTTTTGTTCTACCCGCGTCCGACGCTTTTCACTGTGTAGTACGACTACCGCTGGGAACGTATTGCACGGAGCTGATTTCAAGGCGGCGTGGTGGTGACGTCAGAAAAGCGTCAGTACATTATAACCGGTTATGGGCTATTACTGAACCGATACCGAATCGTCCTCGTCTGCATCGCGATGCACCGTAGAAACGATTAATTTTGACACCCCTACAATTTAGATGCGCAAACTGGGTGCCGGTGTGGTGAGACGTAGCCTACAAGCTCGGGCAGATTCGGCTTGAAGTCGTTCATCCCGGACGCGGCGCCGTGCGCGCTGTTACAAAAAAGAAAAAAAAAAAAGGCGTACACACAGCCAGCCACAGTCTTCCTGGTCTTGCGCACCCGACCCAACGCGTCAGTTTTGCCGCGAGCACATTCGCGTTCGTGCGGGAGTATAAACAAGGCTTTATTCCGTGTCAGCACGCGCTCTGATCAATAGGTGCACAAAGCAGTAGCGGCCTCCGATCGCACCAATAACTCCGCCTCCGTTTCCCTCCTCAGCTGATATAATATTTAAACATTCTCTATGATAAAAAATGTTTGTAAAAAAAAATATTTTAATAACACGGTTTTGGCGGTTGTAGAGTTATGATGATGGTATTCAAATACATAATATTTGCGTAAGCCAGCTTATAGTATCTTGATTCAGTATGCTAGTATTTATTTGAGATACATTGTTTTTTAAATAATTGAGCAGCAGAAAAATTCTTTATATTAGTCGTCCAATTAGTCATTAGATTAGTCGACTAATCGATAAAATAATCGCCCAACTAATCGTTTAGTTAATAATCGTTTACCCCAGCCCTACTTCAAACCCACTTTTGAAAAATCCCCAGAAATGACATACCCAAACTGAAACAGATACAGTTCATTAACCCTTTGCACTAAAAGTAAAAATATGATCTCATTTGAAAGCTGCCACCTGGTAGTTTCTTGTAAATGTAGAATTAATTATTGTCATAATGAAAACATTTTTTAAAATAGCTTCAAAATGTGTTATGTGACAGCCCTACATTGTATGGAGAATAATCCTGGAATGTTTATCAAAAACCTTAATTTCTTTTTGACCAAAGAAAGAAAGACGTAAACATCTTAAACAGCAAAGCAACGTAGTAAAAATCTAATAGTATTTTTATTTTTCAAATAATAGCTAATTACAGATATTAGGTCAGCAATGAGTACACTAATAAAACAGTAAAAAAAATCACCTTACCTTATTACCTCTTATAGCTTTTTGGCTGACTCAGGAACACTCTGTAGGATGAAACGCCTTGAGGTGACAATTACTTCGAGGAGGAATCAAAAGCCGTAACTGTGGTAAAATAAATACAAACAGTAACAGATATCAGAAGCAGCAATATAGACAAAGCCCATGAAATTGTACTCAAAGAACTGCATGGTATGCATTAAATTTGTTGCATGATTGCATTAGGTTTGCAGTGAGTAAACAAGATTTTAAAGATTTATATGTTCACTATACCTTATTGTAACATGAATGTCCTTGGAGTAATGAGCAGCTTTCCATCAACAAGGTATGCGGCGAGGGGGATGTAGTCATTCAGCTGTTCAGGTTGCACAGCCACAATTACTGGAGGGTCTTTTTTGGCAAGCTGGTAACACCTTAGATGTTCCAAGAAGCAGGCTGTGAACAGTTCAATAATGAAAAGTATGCGACCATCCACTGTACAGATCTCAAGTACTTTCGCAAAATCTGGTAATCCACTTGTGTGCCCAACTGAGATCACCATTCCTTTGGAATATTTTGTCCCATCTAAATACACGGTAGATGTCAATGAAACAGTGTCCAGACCTTCAAACTTGTTCCATATTGCCACCCTGATAGCAGCATCCAAGATGTCCACAGATACAACAGATACATGACCAGTTTCAATGCTTGGTTTAAAAACACTTGGCATCTCCAGATAGTATGCCAACATTAGTTGATGTCTTGTGGCCAATGTGTGAAGAACATTTTTGAAGTTACCAGCATCACGGACCACCTTTTTAAAGAAAGAATGTTTTGCCTCAAATCTTAGTGTCCAAAATTCAATTAGGGGGCCAAATTTTTGGATTAACATAGGATAATGTTCCAAATAATGATGTTTAGGACGCAATTTAGTACATGGAAAAACTTCTAAAAGCAACTGTCGATGGTCAGAGATTTTGGCTTGAAGGTAGCACAGGGTTTCTGTTGTGAATGAGGAGCTGGATAACAACTCAACAATGTCTTTTAATTCAAGAATTATATTCCACGTTTTTTCCCCCTCTGGAATACAGTGGCCAACCAACAGTGGAAGAAATCTCAGAAGTGCCCAGTTCTCGTGTCCATTGCCACCGATAGTTTTGTTTTTTTGAAAGTTTTTTTGTATTGTCTGGGGTCTGTTAGTTTTGTCAGAGAATTGAAATGGGAATGTTTTTATTCTCTCATTAAGGTCATTCAATGTAAAATACTTCTTATCAATTAGATCTGAGAGGCATATGCAGAGCTCCACAGGTACAATTCCTTCAAATGCATCATGTAGAAAGTCCGGTGGAAATCCTTTTACAGCATGAAAGTGAACAAGTCTGTTTAAAGGACAGTCTCTCTTTATACCATCAACACAAGACAGATCACTTTGCTTGAGAACATTTATGGCTTCATCGAACAATCTTGGTGTTCTCAAAGTAAAACCCCCACTTCTGACATTATACTGCTGAATATCTACACGATCAGCCGTACAAAATCTGCAAAACTTGTCAACATTGAAAGACTCTTGAAATCCAGAAAGTGAGTGTGCACCCAAATTGTCTGCAGATACATACAAAACTGTCCCTCTGAGATTAGTGCCAAGACTCTGAACGAACACACCTTCTCTCTCAAGGAGCTCGAGATCCCTAATCAGAGGCTCTAGAACCTTGCTGTAACCATATTCTTTTATGTGTACAGTTTTGCACAACACAGCTAGATAAATTGATGATAATGTTGAGCGAAGTCTTATGGGTAAATTGGCAATCACCCAATATACCCCACAAATTTTGTGCTTTTTTTTTGAAGTGCCCAATGGATTACAAATTTCAAAATCATCAATATATAGCCCAATAGCTATTCCCTTTTCTTCAGAGAGAATCTTGTTTTCTTTAAAATATTCTCCATCTTGAATTGAACCGTAATAACCTTCGTGTTGACTGGATCTCTCTAGTGACTGAAGTACCTCTTTTCGTTCCAAAAGTTTACTGAGCAAATCTAAAATAGGAACATAAACAAAATTATGATTTTTTTCTTGTGCATTTAACAGATACTCAACTGGTTCAATAACAGAAAAGTTATTTTTATAAAATGACTGTCTTTTGCGCTCCGTGCCAAGAGGCCCCTCCCTTGAGAGCAATCTGAGTGGGTTCAAAGTTTGTAATTCTTCAGTCAATGAAGTTACAACAGAGGGATCAACACTGCAATTATTGTCTTTCAAAATTTTATCAATGACAGTCTTTATGTTTTGATGAGCAAATTCTCCAATGTCAAATAACTCATCAACTATTTCCTGTACTGCTGAATTTGATACATGCAAAAGTGTTTGCATGCGGAGGAATAGAGATCCCAACTGATTTTGGATGGCCTTGCCATTTTCAAGTCCAGATCCAGCCGCCTCAAAAACAGAATCAGTTTCAAGTATATCTTCAGTGTCTGAAACAAAGTCGTCTTCAACAACAGGCACAGAAACTGCAAGCTCTGCCACAAGCTCTGGTCTGAAATTTTCTAAGGTGGAAGGCTTATGATAGCGACTTCTATGAGAAGTAAATGTAGATAGCACACTAGACTTGAAAAAACAACCCGCAAAAGGACAATTGACAGTTTCTCTGTTTCTCAAATGAATCTTCAGATGGGTGAAATACTTGTTAATGTCACAAGGTTCTGAGAATGTACATAGATCACAGGATAATTTGGTTAAAATCCTGCATCCTTTTTTATGTTCTTTTAAATGATTTTTAAGTTCGGCTTGGGTTTGAAAATTTCTTAAACAGTCATTATGAATACAGGTGAGGCCTGAACTCCTTCGATGTTGCCCATGACACTCTTTGTAGTGCTGTAATATTCTTCCCTGACCATTTGTAGAGAATGCACAAAACTTACATCTCCACTTCATTAAGGGAACATTCTTGAAATCTGTCAAGAGGAAGAAGAAAAAAAATAAGAAAAAATATATTGCACGTTTTCAGTGTAGGTCAGTGAAATGCTTAAAATCTAATATACCCAGCAGGGGTTAAAGTGAAAAAAAAATCTATCTATCTATCTATCTATCTATCTATCTATCTATCTATCTATACACATATATATTGGAATTAGTGGCTGGCTGCTGTCACTTTATAGGGATAGTTCACTTTGAATTTAATTTTTGATATGTTTAAAGCTTTTGATATGTTTAAGTTAACTAACGTTATCCCTTTAAGATCTGCCACAGCTGTGCTGACAGGATCTCAAGCATCGCATTCTCTCACTATATTTACTTAAATTTAAGATTTTATTTAACTCATTTAAGACAGTTCTTGTGAGGGTACGCGACAAAAAGGCATAAATGTGTGTTATTTCTCGTTCAAGCGCTAGAGAACGCGATACTGACGCGCCTTTCTCTCTGTGTCAGACATTCAGTGGCAGAGCGTTCTCTTTTGTCTTGTCGCACATTAACCTTATCGCACATTAATGGTTTAAAGCATTTGCGTAAATAAGGGCATGATCATATACCCTTGGCTAAATGATGACAGAGAAACGGGTGTATTAAATATTTTAACGTTACCAAGCTAAAGCTCGTATCGCATGGGTTGACACGGACAGCACTGCTTGTAATCATACATTACTGACAGAAAATGCTGCGTTTTAAATCGAACTCGTTTTCATGGTATGCCTACACACAACTTACATCAGCAGCAGTTAACCCACCCTGTCCGCATAGGAAATTATGCCCGCGGGCCGCGGGATAACCATCCCCAGGTTTCTTGAATTTGCGCTCCATGCTTTCACCGACGACGCTAACGTGACGTTGGATCTTAACCACACTGTGTTGGCAGGACCCGCCCTGCGTTAGAGCTATATTCCTCTCATATGATCGGTCACTTAGGTGAAATACATTGACTCGAAAATATTACACCGCATTCAAGTTCACTTTACGCCGGAGATCCGGCACGGTGTACCATACTTTAAGTCCTGACCCCGTTTTATTATATAGATGGAGGGTGATATTTTAAGCGCCTTTGCAATGCATAATCTTTACAAAGATACAAATAAATCCAATAACATTTTAAAAATCAAACGAGAGAGAGCAAGACCGTTTGAAGACGGTGAGACGGCGCGCGTCTGGGGCTATCTCTTCCCGCTTGCTCGTTCTTCCATATCAGCGTCGACAGCCGGAGGCAAAACGAAATGTGAGGGAGGCGGCCACTTAATTTTCTAGGCCGGAAAAACCCCGCAGTTATGTCCTACACTAGACAGAACACCTCAAACACGACCATTACCATATGATTTTTCTCTTAACGTTAACGTTATTGCCCAGAAATGAAATCTGTAAAATGGCGACGGACATTTGTTCCGAGGCAAACTATGCTTTTCCGCTCCAGTAAGTAACATTATAAGTTACGCGTTTACTACACACCCACCAACTAACAAAAAATACGGTATAAGCTATGAACCAAAGTGATATATAAAATTATTTTATTTGGTTTTCTGGTAAAAGGTGAACTGGTGAGGGAAAACACCACCATGGCGTCGTTAAATTCGCAGAGCACGGTCAGAGAGTGCTGCTTACAAAAATGTAAACGTAATGTCCTTCATTTAACGTTATAATTACAAATTAAAAAGAAAAACTCACCTTCCACGGATATTTTGTGTTTTGCAGCACAAATTCGCGTATGACCATATAGCGTATGACTCCTGCTGGCAGCTGCTAACTCAAAATGGCGACATCCTCTCTCTGTATTTCGCGGTTTTTGCTCTGTATCACCATCCCCCAACGTTAACTTACAGCCACGAGTTAAATCAACACTTCAAGCCAGACAAAAATCACAAGTAGTCAACATAATGTATAACTGTAAGTTTAATTTTCTAAAAAATTGTACACTTGAGTTCAATTTCCACAACTTAACATCGCAATTGGAGTTAAAGACAAGGAGTAAGTTCATATAACTTAATGGGGCTATCACGTTTTACAGTGTACATGCCCAGTTCACTGTTGTTTAACAACCTGCGCTTGACGCCGACAGATTATTCTAATGGCATTTGTGATATTGTGTTAACGCACTATTAACGTGTTAACTTGGACAGCCTATACGCTATATACTGACATTTTGACAAAAAATAAAATCATCATCATCAAAAAAAAAAGTCATTGACGATGTTGACTTTCATGAAAAGCTCATTGATTCAAAATACGCGGAAAACAACGTTCGAAGTTGGATAGCTTCTGTCCAGTTTACGAACATGAAGTGCATAATCTGTCAAAATATAATACAACCACCATTCATGCATGATCTTCATGAACACGACGCTGCTTTCGGTCCGAAACCATGCACTTGATATCGACTTGATCACTCTTTTATCCTTTCTCACCACAATGATCCTATTTAATGTTTATCAAACAAAGTTTACCACGTTCGTAACATTTTATCGTTCGTAACCTTTTGGACAGAATCCACAAACTTACCCACATTCATCGAAATCCGTGAAATCCTGTTAACTCTTCCTCTCACGCAGAGCGACTGTGACCTAGACAATCTTATTCCTGACAGGTGAACCGTTGAGGCGTTATGAGATGAAATTAAGCGTCAGAATAAAATGTTCGAACGTTATGATTTTTTGACAGAAAATCTCAGCCCCTGTTTTATCCCGATTTATTAACAATTTATCATGTAGCTACGTACATGAGAATTTAGTCCACACAAGATGTTTTTATCGTCGTGTTACTGATAGAATTACACGGAAAAATTATATGTCTGCTTACTTTAAAATCATAGTTTAACGTACGTAACTTCTTTGACGGATAGTGTGACGAACGTTAATAAATCTTTCCATTGCATCGTGGTAGATTAAGGGAATTATACTTTCAGTGTTAGTAGATTTATTTTGTAGAAGACACACCAAAATAAATGTTGAGTGCCAAAATTCAGGATTTTATTACAGCAAATTAAAGAAATGACTTAGGAAAAATCCAGATGCACGTAATGTCCCACACTGACACCTGCAATTTCTGGGGACGGAAATAAAATAAAGTCTCATTACATGATAATGCCAAGGCTTAGTGGGATAAAACTAAGTTTATTATTTCTTACATCTATCTTTAACGAAATTATGAACAAAAAATTAAAAAAATGACAACACCTGGGTATTATTCAATCTATATAGTTCATTACACCCCTTGTGGACCGTTACTGTGGAATCGCCCATACAGCTTTCACAGAAAGAGAATGATGTGAGCACGTACGATTGGCAGTGAATCTTTTATGCGGACAAAATAGCTCAATAAGAGTAACAAAATACATGTGGAAAAAATCACATCGTAATGTTTTAAAGAAGAGTGGTTTGATTAAAGTGGTGTAAATATACCCGATCCGGCAAAGATGGCAGTATCGGAGCTGATAACGATCCTGAGTATCGGATCGGCGCATCCCTACATACTATAATGTAAACACAGTACAGATGTAGACCTGGATGTACACCTGACCTTTCAGAAGGTTGCTCATGCAGGGCTCGACATAACCAATGGCCCGATGGCCCGGGGCCAGTAAAAGAGTATGTCGGGCTAGTTGATTGGCCAGTCACTTGCCCGCGCGGGCCAGTAACTGACGATCAGCAAAACAAACAGCAAACGTCATACACAGTGTGGCGAAGAGTGTCAATGTTCCTTCAGGTTATTTATAACGTGTTAAAATGCCAAAGAACTACGAGGCTGGACATTCCTAGAGTCATGGAAAACACAGTAGCCTACACCTGGTAGGGATGGATGGGTACCGAAACCCGGTATTAAACGGGACTGAATTTTGAAAGACCGCTGTATCGATAAGCTCGGACGTTATTGTTATTGCTGTCGCTGGAGAAATACATGTAGGCTATCATTTATTATTGCTATAAAATAAATTAACCATCTCGCTGAGTCGGCCTATATATAATAAAATGAAACCATTTGTCTGTGATGCATTTTGATATTCGCGCAGTCCAGAAGAGAGAGAGAGAGAGAGAGTGAGAGAGATCTCACGCGGTGCCACAGCGCGCACAACACTTGACGGAGGACAGAACTAAACATTCAAGTTATGGTTACATTATGAGATGTGATATTATTTTATTTTAGATTTCAGCTTCCAAAGATTATCTAATATATATTTGAGGTAAAACCATTAAAAACTGGATTCGGTCTAGCGCAACGTCCCCATCACAGCAGTAGGCTACAGTAGCACGCTGTCATTTCTCCTTAACTCAAACTTTAATACAGAATCAGCACGATCGGTGATCGTTGTAAAATGCAGTCACTTCTGTTGCTAAATTGCGGGGCACGTTTAATAATAAAAAGAGCTATTAAAAGCACAAAAATCGGCGTAAGAGGTGCTGTCCCCGATGCGCGCGCGCTCCGACATAGACCGCAACGAGACAAGTATATACTTTGGGCTTCGTGTGCGCGTGCAACGCGTCTAAACGATCAAATGTACACAAAAATGAGCCAAAATGACTGGCTTGGAGATTCACTTAAACAGTTTATGTCTAAAATGGACGCAGTTATGGAAATAGTTGAGAAAATGTAGTGCATCAGTAGTAGACTTAGATCTGCACTCTTAAAGGGGAAGCAGTCTAATATGCGGACGATTGCGACATTACTGCGAATCAAACAACTAAAGGCAAAAAGAAAATCACCCACTGCTCTTGAATGAATAACTTTAGCTTTAATAAGTAAGATGAGGAGACTGAGGGAAGAGAGAGAGAGAGAGAGAGAGAGAGAGAGAGAGAGAGAGAGAGAGAGAGAGAGAGAGAGAGAGAGAGAGTGATCGAGATGAGGAGAGAGCAGGTATTGACAAATAATCTCCTGGATGCTGAAATTAGGTTATTTTTGCATGTCTCCAGGCTCCCTCTCTTAATTCCTGAACTTCCTTCACTATTCCTAATGTATACAATAAATACAGTTTAATGGAAAAGTGCTTTTTTTTCAGGGCCAGTCAAAATATAGAAGGGGCCAGCAAAACTCTGATCTACTGGCCCCGGGGGCCAGTGGGGATTTTTTTTTATGTTGAGCCCTGTCATGCATACTTTGTGGTTAAAATGTGCCCTCGATCCGCACTTTTGCAGAGCCTTCACTGCTGCAAGCTCTTCAGCACACTTCTTTTTGACAGTCAAAGCGGGGGTTACGTTTTTGCACGTCATGTAGAATAACCCTAAAAGCACCAAGGGTGCGGTGCCACCGGCTTTATATATATATATATATATATATATATATATATATATATATATATATATATATATATATATAAATATAGCTGCGAGCAGCGATTGCGGGCCAAAGCCGGCGGTACCGCCATCCCGGTGCCTTTAGGTAACTAAAGGCACCGGGGTTGCGGTGCCACCGGCTTGGGCCCGCAATCGCTGCTCGCAGCTATATTTGTGTATTTTTTTTTCCAGTGTTGTATTATTTATTTTAATTAGGGCCCAAGCCCTGAAAGGGCGAAGGCCCTATTGTTTTCCTTAGGATTATTAGGGCCCAAGCCCTGAAAGGGCGAAGGCCCTATTGTTTTCCTTAGGATTTTTTTTTTTTTTTTTTTTCTAACGACTATTCGGGCACTTTCGGGGCCCTTAACATGCTCAAAAACTCTTGAAACTTTGCACACGGGTCAGAACCCGCGGCCATCAGAGCCGGGCTGAAGCTGGTACACGGGCGCGGCAGGGCGGCTCGTCAGCGCCCCCTGGAACAGGGTCTGAACACTTTGTCCATAAATCAAACACGCTTGCATGTAATAATATGAAACTCGGTACACATGTCGATCTCATTGTTTCATATATACATCGCGCTTTCACTTTTTACCCCAGCCCAACAGGAAGTCAGATATTTACGGTTGTTTTTAAAACGGATGCAATGGAATTTAATGTACTCCTCCTAGAGCATTCATCCGCATGGAACGAAACTCGGTCAGCCTGAAGTCAAGACATAGAGGATCAAAAATTGCGAGGGGATTTTTGATATCTCGAACGGTTTGGCTGTGGCGAGGAAACAAAATTATGGTGAGAAACGTGAAACAGGAAGTGTGTCATAACTTCAGCATACATCAACCGATCTTGATGAAACTTCAGGAGTGTGTTCGCTGTAAGAGGACGATCACATGGATGTGACTATTGTGTGTCAAAGTTATAGCGCCACCAACTGGCAGCAGGAAGTGTGTCACTTTCAAAATGCTTTGAAATCACCCTCTTATTTTAACCCGATTTGCTTCAATCTTCATCTGTATAATGTAAATACACGGCAGATGTAGACCTGTGAATGGATTCTTGATATCTTTGAAACTGTTTCCGTGGCGACGCATTAAACTTTACCATTCTTTTAGGATGCTTTTGAGACCCTTAGCATGCTTCAAATTGCATGAAACTCGACAGACACATCACATTTATTAGCCAGTAGACACATGCAAAGTTTCAGAAACGGGCGTGGTGAGGGCTCAGTAGCGCCACCTTTTGACAAAAGTGGGGTTGTTAGTTTTATCTACAGTTACAAAAATCGGTATGTATATTGTACTCTTCGAGCCGGACAACTTTCTAATTCACACTCAATAGCTAGGACCCACAGAAAGTCAGATATTTTAGTTTGAATGTAGTCATACTCCCTCTGAGCATATGTCTGAGCCTTTGCCTGTGTGTGTGTGTGTGTGTGTGTATGTTAGCAGGGAGAGGGGGCTTAATTAACCATTTAACTGCTGTGTGTCTGGCCAGCATAAATAAAATACATTTCTTAAGCCTGGGATTTTTTAAATAAGTTTTTATTTTATTTTTTTATAAGTAAAGGCACATAGCCAGTTTAATTGTAGTGCATTGACAATAGTTTTATATAATTAGTTCATTAATTAAATTAACTTGGTCCATTAACTTGGTCTGAAAATTGGGTCCATAAATCAAACACACTTGCATATAATAATATTAAACTCGGTACACTTATAGATCTCATTAGCCCAAGCAACTTTAAGCCAGCAAAACAGGAAGTCGGTTGTTTCAGTCTGTATGTGAATGTTTTGCAAAACCAGCCTTTACATTTTTATTTCCCCCCTCTTAAGTAATTTTTAATTATTCCCACACCAAACTTCTTCAAAATTATGAAAATATATTAAAGATACTAGGGCATGTACTGGCCATCGGGACTACCGGGACATTCCTGGTGGGCCGCGGTCTGGTTGGGCCGGCGGCCCGGCGCGTTATGTAGGCTATTTTGTTTTTAAATCATTATTAATTGTAAATATATTCTATCGTAAGTATATTGTTAAATTGTCCAATTCCGGACTTATGCGTCTCTCTCATGAAGCCGCATGAAGCTGACGCGAGCTGCGAGACTGACAGGTCTGACTGTCTGACACTGGCCAATCGGAATCAAGTTCAGATTCTAGACTTGAGAAGCGGCCGCTTACACCGTGTCCTAACTACACACGACGCCGCGACACGCGATAAAAGGTATCTTTTCCATGTTAATAAATCAGAGTTTTTGTCCTAACCATACGCGACGGCGACATGCGAAGTTTCTAATTTAGAAACGGTTCCTATTTCTGCGACGTCGCGGCTGACAGAATGAAGAAATTACACTGGTTATGAGTACACATTATTTATTTTTAGTTAAAAATAGGTCACTGTGCTACAAGCCATAACGGATAATTTACCTCAGATTTTGAAAGCATTATAGTGTTCAAAATGAATTATGCAAACATACGACTGTACTTCATAACAACGACAATAACTGGCAGATGCCACCAAATGTGTTAAAATAAATTAATTATTTGCTGGACTTAAGTGAAAAGGAAAGCCATTTAATGACCATAGCACATAGTTGACGTGAAAAAAGGAGTATTTTGCATATAAATATGCACATATAGACTATACATATTTTTTCGATTTGTATCCCTGAAAGTGCCTGGCAGAAGCCTATATCTACTGTCTGTGTCATAAATGTGAACATAATATCTACTGTCTGTGTCATAAATGTGAACATAAACTATATTTCATGAGGTGAAACATCACTGCCAGGAGCTACAGAATAGGGGAGCGCGGGGATAAATGTAGGCCTAACGCGGGGTTAAATGTAACACGGACATTTTACATAGTTTGTCAGTATAGCCGGCTGTCTTTCCGCTCTTTTTCTCTTGCTGCCAGAAGACGGTCTCCCGCGAATTTGCGGAACGTTTTGATTATATTTCGTGAAGATAATGGACAAAGAGTGTTTTGACATCATGAAAGTAAATTTTTTCATCGTAGATTTTTTTCTGTTTCCGGGTTGGATGTATACGCGTCCAAATCTAACTTTATATTGCCTTAATCACTGTCTTGTTGGCTCAAACACAGCACCGTTTTGAAACATGTCAGTAATTCCTAGCGACTGTTAGCTACATAGATATCATATAGAGACTAGATACCCTATTGGCCTCTGAAAAACGAGAAATACGGCCGCCATCTTGAACCGGTCGTACTCTTATCTCTTTGCGTGGCAGTAGATAGGATGCCAGAGCACTGTGGAGCATTTTTCTGTTCTAATCGCCGGACCACCGAAAATAGTGCTTTTCACAAGTAAGTCTTAACATTACCATACTATTGGTTGTCTTTTGTGAATAGAATAGGTTGTCTTTTGTGAATAGAATATTACCAGATAATGGAGACGGAGCAAAGATATTTGCTATAACTGTACTGAAATCGTTGTGAAATGCTGTTTACTGCATGATCAGCCGGTGTTCACCCGGCATGAAGAGGTTTGGTAACTGTTAAAGTAATAATTACAAGAGCTTCTAGGTTATCAGATAAGCATTCAACTGGCCTGTTTTTTTATAGGTTATTTGTGTTTGCGCACATCAGAAAGCAACGTTATGTACACGCATGACAGCGATGGGCAAATTGAGTTACCCCTCTAACTTCTAGTTTTATTGATAACCTATATCTTATCACATGCGATTTGGCTATTGATATTACAGAAGTCCTGTGGTAAAATTATTAACTTACTTCAGCCTAAAGTTAATCCGAAAAGGGCTTTAATCTAGACATTTTCCCCTCCCAAATCCACATATAATAAAAAGGTATAGGCTTAATGTTGTACGAATTTAGAAATTACTGATGCAAAAACCTTGAAAAGCTTCTTCTCAATTTTTATTACAAGTGGCTGCGTTCGGTGGATTCGGTGGCTGCGTTCTTGTGTGTGTGTGTGTGTGTGTGTGAGAGAGAGAGAGAGAGAGAGAAAGAGAGAGAGAGAGAGAGAGAGAGAGAGAGAGAGAGAGAGAGAGTGTGTGTGTGTGTGTGTGTGTGTGTTCGTGTGTCTGTTCGTATGTATGTGCGTGTGTAAGTCCGTGTGTCAATCATAAATTGTTTCTTCAACTTATTAAAATATCTTACTTTACTGCTGCTACTATCGGTTTCTGCTTCTTTATTATTTTTTATAGTGTGTGATTTATAAAATACATGATATCCTTCATCACATATATTGTGTTTGGTCACTTTTATCTTATTTCAGAATATTATATTATTGTTAAACCTACAATGGATATTAAAATACGCCGAACCATGTGTCCTATATCATAGCTACATGAATGACCTTTGCAGCAAAAAAACCCGTGTGAAAATCAGTTCAGTATTCAGTGAGATATGATTAATTTAATGCGCTGACAGCTCATTTCACCTGCCATTCAGATTATACTGAGCGGAGCGGATGACCGGTTTAAGATGGCGGCTCCAATTCTCGTCCGTGCCAATAGGCAGTAGCGGTCGATAGGGCGTCTACCTATATGATGTCTATGGTTAGCTAGGTTTAAAATATGTAATACACAGCGGGGTTAGTTGTAACACAGTGTTCCAACTGCTGCCACAATGATAATCAAATGAAAACGGAGCCACACAACTTTTCAGGTTTGAGTATACATTTAACTTTGTTGGACTTTCACAAACAATGTTGTAATTTAAAATGTTTAAAATTTAGTGCACTATGAATGATAGCTTATTTATTTATTAAAATATGGCCTGTTTTTAATGTAATAAACCATTTAAATTTTTATTCTAAGCTCATTTGTATTATTATTAATGTTATTATTATTAATAATAATAATTGTACATGCAGCTGCCACACAAATCTAATTTAATTGCAATTACAATATTTATATGTTTATTTTATTTTATTTATTATTATTTATTGCAAAACCGTGCAGCCCTTTTCTACGTCTCTAGCTATGATATTGATCCATAACAAAAGGATGATTGGATGAGGAATTAAAAATGTTATTATTCACCATTTATTTTCTATAAGACCAGTGTTGGGGGTAACGAGTTACAAACGAGTTTGGGTAAGTAAAGTAACGCATTACACTGAAAATATTGGTAACTACACTACTTTACTATAATAAAGGAACGCGCTTTCCTGCGTTACCCAAGCCGTGTTTGCCTGTGTGGAGAGTTCCGTCTAGTGGTGCGTGCGCGCCGTTGCCATAGAGACCGATTTGAGTGAGAGAGAGGGAAGTGGAGAGAGAGAGACGGGTTTCAACAAATGGCAATATTCACATTACTTTCAGTTTATTGCTCGAAAGCACAAAAATATTTGAGTGAAATGTAGGCTATAGTAAATCCTAAGATTATTATTTGTGACATTAGAACAAAATATGTCGATATAAAAACATGTATATAGGCTAGGCTAAAGAACTAAATGAACGATCTCTATTTTCTAATTTCACTAAACATTTCATTAAGTTTCGTGGACATTTTATAAAACATGGATCTTAGGCTCATTTTGTAAACATAAATAACTGATTTAGATGCGCAAACTGGGTGCCGTTGCGGAGATGTAGGCTCCATGTTCGGTGCAGGTTCGGCTTCTTGTCGTTCATCCTCGGATGCGGCATCGCGTGCGGTGTTTGCCGCGCGCACCTTTCCGCTCGTTCGGACGCGTCAAGTAAAAACAAGGCTCGAAAGTCTTGGAAAACGAAATGAACAGGATTGTTGCAGGGTTCATTGTAGAAGACATGTTTCCCCTGTCGACCATTAATTCCCCAGGTTTAGAAAAATACATTTTAAATTAGGATTAAGAATTTTATGGGATAAAGTGACCTTTATTTTATTATTTTTCATTGACATCTTTTATTTTTTTTAAATTATTATTATTACCATGAGTCGACTAAAAAGCTGGTTTTGTTCTCAGGAGAAGAGTTTTATTCACCCAGCCTGTTTTGAAACTTCTGTGATAAACACCATTTTAAAATTTTGAATTTTGAACCCCATTTTGTTTGTGAATTTTACAGTGCGGCATATTTATTTGTGCAGACAGGGATATTGTTCTTTCATGTCATTTTGTATACATTTTTACAATAAAGTGATGATAGGGCAAAAACTGATATGATGTTTGTCCATGTAGGCTACACGGTAAATTAAGAAACAGGAAAGTAAAGTAATAAGTAGTGAAGTTATTTTTCCAACGCAGTAACTAGTAAAGTAATCTCATTACAATTTACAGAAGTAACTAGTAACTAATTACTTTTTTGAGTAACTACCCCAACACTGTATAAGACTATACCAATATTGGAACTATAGCCATTTTATTCCTTTTTTTAAATTTAAGAATTATGTTTAAGTTTAAAAACAGACAGAATGGTTTAGTCAAAAAAGAAAAAAATCATTCATAGTGCTATACTGCCCTCTTGTGTTCAAAATTAGGTAGAACTATTGGATCAATATCCACACATTAATACAGTTGGCAATACAGTATAATAGGTAATACAGTAGGATTGGGGCCTTAAAAATCGCTAACTTAAAAAGTGAAAGTAACGGACGTCCACACAAGACCAGGCTTGGGAGGGTTACTTTAAAAATGTATTCCGATACAGTTACAAATTATTTCATAAAAAAAGGGTCCCACTTTATATTAAATGGCTTTAAGTACTATATACTTTTTCAAAAAGTAACTACAATCTGATTACTACTTTTTTTGATGTAACTCACTAGATTTTTGTATCCTGATTACATAATGCCGTTGCATGTATTCTGTTGCTCCCACAAGACATTAGTCTGAATATTTTCCTGTATGAACAAAAAGGAGTTTCCATTGTTCGCACACAAACACACATTCGATCGCGCCTCTCTCGTGACTGTGTGTGCGCGTCATGTGTTCTAGGCTGTGTGCATGCACTTCTGAAGCTGCGCAGAAAATAATAAAATGCCATGCGGAGGACTAACGCAAAATGTGTGAGAAAATCCATTTGATTGTAGTTTAAGTGAGAATTTCAGTGCTCTGGTCAATAGCTGTAGAGTGAAAACTGGTGAGTGCAGTATACAGCTTTCACAGAAAGAGAATGATGTGAGCACGTACGATTGGCAGTGAGTCCTGTGTGTGGACAAAATAGCTCAATAAGAGTAATAAAATACATGTGAAAAAAATCACATCATAATGTTTTAAAGAAGAGTGGTTTGATTAAAGTGGTGTAAATATACCCGATCCGGCAAAGATAGCAGTATCGGAGCTGATACCGATCCTGAGTATCGGATCGGCGCATTCCTAAATACTATAATGTAAACACAGTACAGATGTAGACCTGGATGTACACCTGACCTTTCAGAAGGTTGCTCACGCATACTTTGTGGTTAAAATGTGCCCTCAATGTGCACTTTTGCAGAGCCTTCACTGATGCAAGCTCTTCAGCACACTTCTTTTTGACAGTCAAAGCGGGGGTTATGTTTTTGCATGTCAAGTAGAATAACCCTAAAAGCACCAAGGTGGCGGTGCCACCGGCTTTATATATATATATATATATAAATATAGCTGCGAGCAGCGATTGCGGGCCAAAGCCGGCGGTACCGCCATCCCGGGGCCTTTAGGTAACTAAAGGCACCGGGGTTGCGGTGCCACCGGCTTGGGCCCGCAATCGCTGCTCGCAGCTATATTTTATTAATTTTGTTTTGATTTGTGACATGGGAATAATTGTAATAAAACGGGTATTTTAAAAATAAAAAAATCAAATCTCTCTCTCTCTCTCTCTCTCTCTCTCTCTCTCTCCGTGTGTGTGTGCGCATGCGTTGAGTGAGTGAGGTGCGTGTATGGAGAGTGCGTGACGGCGGTGAGAGGTACGAGTGTTTGAAAAACTTTTTCTACCCTTTCTATCTTTTCTTAGTATTTATATTGGGGTTTTAGGGATTTTTTGGTGAGGAAGGTGGTTGTTTTGGGTGAGCTTGACTCCCAGTCAGTGTACTGGGAGAATTCCATTAATGGCAGCTTCCGGTGCGGAAAGTTTAGAATTTCTAACGAGGCGTCACGGTGTGAAAATTGATGTTGCTGCAAGTATAGAGGAGTGTAGTTTAGCGGTGGGTGCGGTAGTTGGTCACGAGAATGTTTTATCGGCGTCGCGAATGAACAACGCGATTGTTTTGTTCGTTAAGACGATTGATTTGGCGAACTTGTTAGTGGAGAGTGGTGTAGAGATTGGCGGTATTTTTACCTCAGTGCTGCCTCTATGGAGCGAATTATGTGCCTAAACCTCACACACAAACAAAACGTGTTTTACTCACACCCAATGATTCACAAACAAACTCAGTGTGGTTTGTAAATACAAAACATCACTCACAAACTAATGCATATTGTTCTGCAAATATAAAACGTACCTATAAAACAGATACAGTATGTCTTACATATACATAGAAACGTATTTCTTCAATGACAAAAATATCCTCCAAGTACAAACTAAAATCTTTAAAAGTACAAAACAAAATTCTACAAGTACAAAACAAAATTCTACAAGTACAAAACAAAATTCTACAAGTACAAAACAGAATTCTACAAGTACGAAAAACTGTCACGTGACTTTTGGCACTATTTTTCTGTGTCCAGGCAGAATCAGATTTTCTCACAAATACAGTTGAGCAACTTCCTCTTCTAGAACAGTAGATGGCGCTAAGATAGGGGATCAATTGGAGACACCCCTCGCTGCAGCCTGTAGCACGATGATGTAGCTGGATGGTCCAATACGTGTTGGACGCTGTAACGCGCGCATGCGCACTAGTCGCGTCAAGTCATCTTGATTTATATATCGCTTTTAACAATTTAGATTGTTTCAAAGCAGCTTTACATAAATACGCATATAGCTAATTTAATGTAACAGATTGTTTTGGTTTTATAGTGGTTCATGAATAATGTTATTTTCCAGCTAAAGTTAGTTTTGATTCTGTCGAAATGATAATTTGTTATTGATGACACCGTTCTCTCTAAACAGACTTTAAACGCGATCGTGTGATAAACGCTGATGGCACATGCACATTAAGAATTCATAGTGTAGAGAGTTGCTGAACAATTGTTGATCTTCCAAGATACATTTAAATATAAATGGTCACGAGCGAAGCTCTTATTTTCAGAGCTTTCAGAATAAAACATTTTAAAAAAAATAAATAAATAATTGCGACTTTTTCCTTACAATTGCGAGTATACTTTTCGCATACTGACTTTATTTCTCAGAATTGTGAGATATAAAGTCAGAATTGCGTGAAATAAAGCCTCAATCGCATGTTATAAAGATAACGTTATAGCCTTTTTTGTTGGTTACATATTTTACCATTGCATGTGTTTTAACAGCTAACGTTAGATCATGTTGCTATGGACGTAGTTCTGTTCACTCCGATAATATAACTTAGTCGTTTCTGAATGAATAAACTCCTTTTCAAATCAATATTTTGTGTCAAATTATTGATTTTATTTGGTAGGTAGCCATTATATAAGTGGGAAAATGTATAGCGAGGCGGTTGTTACAGCAAATACAACCCATTCAGGCTGATTAAATCAAGACCCCTCCGCTTCAGAGTTTGCGGGGTTGCTATAACAACCGCCTGGTTATACATCCCTTATACTTTATTTATTTATTTCTATGAGGACTGACAAGACAAAATAAGGACTGTCAAGTGTATTTAAAAACTGCAGTACACCAGCACTATGATTTTTGCAGCGCCGAAGCGACCTTTCACCGATGTAATGACGCAATGACGTGCACTTGCTAGCCTGTTCCATTTACGTGTTCTCCGAATGCTAAAGAGGACCCTTGCCTAGCCTCTGAAGGAAATGACTTGCAAGGACCCGTCCTGCCAAGGAAGTATCCTTGACATTGAGAAACACCTACTGAGTATGCGGTTTCGGACGCAGCCGCGTTCTCGCACATGCGCAGTACAGATCGTGTTTCCGGTACGGATCGAGTAGCGACACTGCATTCAGCCCCATAGACATATACGTACATAGACGCCCTATTGGCCGCTTTGGAACGTTGCTGCGATACGTCAACGGGTCCGCCATTTTGCGGAGGTCAAGACGGCATTGTAATCAAGGGGGTAATCCATCAGCCGGAAGCTGAAGCTCCCTCTGGGGGCTGTCATTGTAGCCCACTATCACCTGCTGTTAGCATCCCATTGACTCCCATTCATTTTGGCGTCACTTTGACAGCGAATAACTTTACATCTGAGGCTTCCAAAGACTCCATTTATCCATTATTTATTTCTAAAGAAACACGACAATGTATAAAAGGCTCTATTACTTTGTATGTTACGTTATGGCCACGAAGAAGCCGTTCTTGTAAAAATAGGCTAAAAATTGCGTCATAACCTATCGACTGTCCGTCGCACAGTAAAAAATTACCGTAGACCATTTCAAAAGATGTAAACAACACTGGTCCAGAAGCACTTCCTGTTTCAGTTTGTAACTGTTTTCTTTATTTCACATGTACAGAAAACATCTTAAAGATGTTTGTTTAACTTTTTGATTCAGTTTTATATGTTCTGTTGGTTGTATTTTATCCCAGCTTTTATGTAGTGTTAAAAAACTGAAACAGGAAGTGCTTCTGGGCCAGTGTTGTTTACATCTTTTGAAATGGTCTATAGACAGGAAGAGAAGCTCGCACAGCCTCGCGGGCAATCTTTTACTGTCTCAGCCCATGGCATAAATAGAAGCAAAATGACAAAATAACTAATCAGAATACTTACCAAAAGTTGCTCCAGGTCGCGATTCGCCGTCTCTGTGCACGATTAAAATTTCTCTTGGCACAGCTACTATAAGTCGGTCAGTTTGCTCACGTGACAACTACGCCGTCAAGCTCAGTTTGAGCCTGCGCAGAACGCTATCAGGAAGTGAGTGCCCATGTTGAGCTTCAGCTCTCTCCGTTGAAATCAACGGGGTCGCTGTGTCCATTAGGCTCTATGCACGATCGCTTCCATATTTGTCTCAGCACGCCCACTTACTTCCGGTGCTGAGTCAGTCAGAAGCCGGTTTTGCGATAGGTGAAGATAGTGTCAAATTACACTTGCTGTTTATAAAAACGTCCTGCGGTTAACGTGAATGATGTTAACAACACTGTGAGGCAGTTAGCTGTCACACAAGAGTAAAAAAGAGAAGTTATTTAAATTATATATTTCGAGCCAAATCAACAACTTCGAGTGTTAGTATTCTCTCATATCGTACGAAATTCGACTAGCGAATCAGCGTTTCTAAAATTGTTGTCTCCGTTTCTGAGAAAACGGATTTTATTACAGTTTTGCCGCTATACACTTGGCCTGCAGAACGCGCTTCCGGAAGTAAAGACGCTGACTGAGATTCGTTCGAACACACGTCAGCAGGGTTCGCGCATAGAGCCTATAGACCCCTTCAATGTTTGTACACATCGGAATCCTCTGTTGGGTGCGCGCGCAGCATGGGGTCAGAAAAATGGCACGGCTAATATACCGGCATGATATTGTGTCAAGTTATGCACTGTCTTTACCACCACAGGAACGGGAACGTTACCATAACAAACTTGTTTTAGTTAATGGCGATTGTCTCCCTGATCCCGAGCTCATAACAGAATGGGTAGACAACGTCAGTAAGTAGCCAGATATTCACTGGCCCGCCATATAACTTACAGCTATCTGGTGGACAAGCCGAGTGTTTACACACGTGAAAAACGCAAAGCCTACAAATCGCTGGAAGCGTATAATTACGTGCGGCTAATTAACGATTCCAACAGCTGGCTAGCGGAGCATGACATTAACAAACTATTAACCTGCATGGTTTAACGTTACAGTCTATGGTGCAGAAAATTCATGCAGTCTTTTGTTTCGAGTTTAATCTAAATTTAATAGAAAGGGATGATGAAGGATGATTTTAACTTACCTGATATGAAGTGAGCGCAACAATCACGAGCCTCTTTGGTCATCGCATTGTCCCAGTCTGCCCGTTTAATGGCTTGCAGCCACAGATGTCGTCTTTTTTTTTTTTTTAAAGGATGAGATCCTGCAGGAATCCTGAAAAATTTGACTCTGCAACTAGTGCGATTTGCACAACCCACGACGCAACAAGTAGCCATGTTGACGAGAAATTCTCTGGTTGCTGGTTTAAACTATGCTTACAGCACGATGGAATGAACTTTTCTGACCCCGACATGCGCACTGCGCACCGCAAATTTTTCTGTGACGTCAACCGTGAAGGGGTCTTAAATAGTAAACGGGTGAGCTGGGGGGGTTCCGGCAAGATGGCGGAGTGAATAGTCGCAATGTAACGAGCTCTCGGCATCAAATCGATTTTAAAGCACATATTGGCCGTCAGTCTCTGCATATGCATTTGGAATAATTTACTAGGAAAAAAAACTCTCAGCGAAAGACTAAACTAACCCGTCTATAATGCCTAGAAAGTCCGGACAGAAGCGTCTTAACGATCCCATGCACCACGAGGAAGGGGGGGCTAGCTGCGTAGCTAGCGACCACGATTACACCAACGACGGTATGGATTGCAGCCAGCAAACAAGCCTTGTTGAAGATTTTCCTCCCTTGCCCATAACGCCAAGTAAGCCGCCGCTCCCTAAGAAGCCAAGTCTTTTAGTCGGGGAGCCAAAGTCTCAAAAGCTCTATAAAATGGGTTGAACCCGACATGGTCTGCCATACTTTTTATTTGTGTTTTTTCTGTTAACTTTGACCCTAAGAACAAATAATTAGAGGGTCTGCTCTGCCGGAAATATCGCGAAAAAAAATTGTGGCCATTTTAGTGTACGTACACTTTATTTTTTATCAGAAAAATGTGAAAAATGATTTTTTTCATCAAATCCTCAGTGGGTTGGGTAGGTTATCAATAAATGCATTCCAGATACACAGAACACATGTGCGGACAACATCCACTGAAAAAATAATTCTTAAAACACATTTCTACATGATTTCGCATCAATTTAAGACAAAAAAACAGGCGTTTTTTAAACTTTTTTCCACTATTTTCAGCTTTACTTCATTGGCAATCAACTATTCCCTTAAGTTATGACATCAGGCAATATGCCATTCTTTTCACCAAACACTATATTCATTACACAGAAAAAATTATAAAAATCCAAACAAAATCAATGGATCTGTGATGATTTCACTACTAGTTGGCAATCAACAGGCTCAGAATTTCAATAGAATTTTAGACTACTCTCAAAATTCTCAAAAACCTGCTGGATATTTAGCATCATGGCTCACTTACAAACACACACGTGATCTTAGTAATTTTTATGAGTTTGGAACAACCAACCAACGGTTACTAACGGTTACCAACAGACTTCGAAGCTGCTCATCATTGTCTGTGGTAAGTGATAGTGACTAATATACCGGTAGGTCTGCCCCAGAGTTTTGGAAAAAAAAAATGGTAATATGGATATTGTAATGGTAATTAACTGAAAGGACCACACCAGTCTTCAAACAATAATATTTCTGATGATTCCTCATCCCAAACATATCCCTGTAGCAGCAGCATTCATTCTCTATTAGTTTACTTAGCTAGCGTTAGCGCTAATTTCGGTGGTTTCTTTAAACGGCATTACTCCTCACAGGTATGGGGTAGAGAGTAGAGACTTACATTTTTTAAATGCTCAGAATATTATGCTCTAAGAGAGGTATGTGTCCTATATGTTCAATAAGCTTCGACCGGAAGTTGAGAAATTGCCAAAATTTCAACTGGACTTGTTAGGTAAACAAATAGATATGAGAATAAATGCTGCTACAGGGATACGTTTGGAGCGAGGAATCATTGGAAATAAACTTGTATGAAGCCTGGTGTGGTCCAAGAAATGTTTTTCATGTCAGACAGATAGTAGGCTAGTAAGGGTAACTAAAGGCTACACTAAACGTTAGCTGTCATTAGCAATTAGCTACATGGCTAGTTGTTACATTCAGGTTTAGAAAGTTTAGCTAGTTATGCTAGTGGCATGAAGGCCACACAGACACAAAAAAAACAATATAGCTATATTGGATATCAGACTGTACACAATACTGAAGAATACAAATGTTATGCATAGTTTGTTTTTGTTCGTACAGTAGAGTGAGTGATTTGTCAAAAGCTAGTTAGCTAGTAGTAATAATAATAATTCATTTTATTTGTGGGCATCTTTCAAGACACTCAAGGACACCTTACAATAAGTAAAAAGTACAATTTTGAATTGAATACGATATCTGATTGGAAACCAAAACTGGAGTAATATGCTCATTCAACAGTGTTTGCGTAATGATCCGAGCTGCTGAATTCTGAACCATCAAAGTTAATGAATACAGGATGACACTCAGACTCTTAACCTGAGAAGAAAGAAAGATAACAGAGTTGGCAATAGTAAGTGTAAAACTTCCACAATTCCGCAGTTTTGATTTAGTACCTACTAATAAAATTTTAGTTCCCTTTCAGTCGATCACGTGCGGCATAACATCAACGTGACAACGTAATCGGGATCACAATGGAGCAAAGGAGGATTAGCATCACAATGCAATTTGGATCAAAAGGAGCCGAGCTTTTGTCTGACTAAGTTCTGCAGACTGCTGCAATGTTGAAGATTCCAGAAAAGCAAGACTCTGTATCCAGTGCTGGTGTGACTGTGTGATCAGTGGTGGCCTCAAGGATTTTACAGCTCACAACTGCTGTTTTCACAGCATTGCTTGTGTGTGTGTGTGTGTGTGTCGGTCTTGGTGGGCGTTCCTCTTTGAGAGTGTACCCCGATTACACCGCGGCTATCCTTGGATACTTTGGCACTGAAAGAATTTCTATTTCTGTTTTTTTGAAATAGATAGAATAGAATATAGAATAGAATAGAATATAGAATAGAATAACGCAGCATGACCCTGCGTTCTTTTCAGGATGTCTTTCCGCTCGTGCGTTTATGGATGCGGTCATTCCCTGGCGCCAGCAAATGGTCACAATAGTTCCTTTTCGTGTTGGGCATCCAGCACGCTGAGGCAACTTTTGTGAATAGTTCATGTTTTCATTGCAGGAATATGACTATGACTGTGCTGAGATTGAGACTTGCTTACCTCAAGGGAGGTGGAGTCCCCTCGCCTATGCCCCGATCTAGCTTTTATTTTGGACCTCAAAATAAACCCACTACTGTGCATGGTCAGGGTGATCTGAGGGTGATCTGAGGATTGACGTGAGGACTTCCCCGCTGAGGCAATCTCCTTGGGTCCCTCACACCTTACAAGCGCTGCAACAACCAGCCATGTCCTTTGGGGCTCCGCTTGATGATCAGATGTCAATAGCAGTATCTTAGGGGGAGCTTCAGTCCTATGGAGATGAGGATTCGGCTGTGTTGCTCCCTTCGAAGGAAACCGCACATTCCATTGGTCAGGCGATGTCCACCCTGGTGGTCCAGGAGCACCACCTTTGGCTCAACCTGGCCGATATGAGGGACACCATTAAGAATCGGTTCCTGGATGCCCCTCTGTCCCAGGTTGGGTTATTCGGCGACACGGTTGAGAGCTTTGCCCCACCCGTTCACTGGTCGCAGACCCTCCATCTGCTCGTCATTGAGGTCGACCTCCTGGGGCATCCTCCGCTCATGTGAAGCCCCAGCAGCAGCCACCATCCAGGCCTCAGTGTGGACCGCACAGGTTTATCTGTTTGCCGCCCCGGACAAGTCTCACTACCAGTCGTTCTATTCTCTGACCGAGGGGACCCTCGGCACGGATGCTCTGGCACACAGCTGGTCCCTGGACCTACGCAAGTATGCGTTTCCCTCAGTGAGCCTTCTTGCACATTGTGCAAGGTCAGAAAGGACGAGGAGCAGGTCTTGTTAGTTGCGCTGTATTGGCCCAACCGGATCTGGTTCCTGGAACTGGTTCTCCTCGCGACAGCCCCTCCCTGGCCCAGGATCTGCTCTCTCAGAGAGGGGGCACCCTATGGCACCAGCATCCAGACCTGAATGCCATATTCTTCGTTACAGCTTTGAGGGATGAATTCCATAAATACTTGGAAAGCCGTGGAGTTCACAATGTTACCTCAGACAGATATCAGTCCTTGATTGCCCACCTTAGAAGGCACTATGAAGTAGGTGGTATTTTTAAAATAATGGTTGTGCCACAGAAAGTATGTTCTATTTGCTCAGCATAAATGAATGTTGGCTGCATGCTCTCAAAGTTGAAGGAACTTAAGGAGAAAACGGAAGGGGCAGAGTATGAAGAAGAAATACTCATTTACAGTTATCTGACGCTTTTATCCAAAGCGACTTACAATTACTATATATGTCAGAGGTCACACGCCTCTGGAGCAACTAGGGGTTAAGTGTCTTGCTCAGGGACACATTGGTGTCTTGCAGTGGATTCAAACCCGGGTCTCTCACACCAAAGGCATGTGTCTTATCCACTGTGCCATCACCACCCTAATACTCTGCACCCTAATACTTCTTGCAGAATATGAAGAAGAAAGTGAGTTGACACCATAGTCTCTTCCTACAACACTGCAACTAGAATACGGAAGGAACTCCAGGACCAACGTAAGCAGGCCCTGAAGGAAGCAAGACAAGCCAGAACAGCTCAAGCCCGAGGAAGTCACCAGATCGCTGGCAGTATGACTGAAGACCTGACACTGCAGCAAGATATCATACCTGGAGGCATCCTAAAGATTGAGCTCTAACCTGTTTAACCACCTGGCATGAATGATAACAGATGCATCTCCAGGGTTAGGTGAAGACGGCCGGGTGAAAGTTAGTCCTAAGCAGCAAGAACAAGTTCTCAACCTTGCCCAGGATGTCTGCCAAGCAGTTGCCAAAATCCCAACACCGAAACACAATGGGATAGCCGTTAAGGAAACCAGAAGCAAGTCAACTGTGTCGCTCCTAAATAGATTTAGGAACATCATCAGCTACAAAGAAGTACATATATTTTACAACAATGGCAATGGCAGTTGAAGAGCAGACAACTAGGGATGGTGCCTTCATACCAACGGACCTGAAGGTTGGACGATTCACACAGTTTGATAACCTTGACTTCCCAGAGTTCACAAAGGATGGACGAACACTGCATTGCAGTTCATTCCAAGCATTTACCATCCCAGATACCATCCTTGCAACTGTGATCAGCTATGGACCCATCTTCCCCAAGTCACCAACAAACTATTGGAGGACCTGGAACCAAATTGCACTGCTCCTACATGGAAATCATTCCAAGCATTTCTTACCCCAGATACCATCCCTGCAACTGTGATCAACTGTGGTCCCTTCTTCCCGAAGGCACCAACAAACCACATCTGATCATCACTGAGCGGGGTGGTTATGGCGTAGTGGATAAGACACATGCCTTTGGTGTGAGAGACCGGGGTTCGAATCCACTGTGAGACACCAATGTGTCCCTGAGCAAGACACTTAACCCTTAGTTGCTCCAGAGGTGTGTGACCTCTGACATATATAGCAATTGTAAGTCGCTTTGGATAAAAGCATCACCTAAATTAATAAATGTAAATGATCAATTCATTCCTCTTTTTTCATCTACTATTCTTCTCTCTTGTTCAGTCCACCCCTGTCCTCTTCACTCTACTCTCCTCATTCTACTCTTCCCTTCTGTTCAATCCTCCACTCCTCTTTACAGTCCTTTCCAATCGTCTGAAGCCTTCTCTTCTCGTTACCTTTTCCTCCACAGCAAACCCAATAAGATCAGAACCAAATCTGCCAATGGAAAATATTGTGCATTTGGGTGAAAGAAATCTAGATATTTGACACTACTAGGTAACTAGCTTTTGACAAATCACTCACTCTATATACTATACAGTACTATATACAAAAACAAACTATGCATAATATATAGTATGTTTACATTTTACTGAACATTTGTATTCTTCAGTATTGTGTACAGTCTGATATCCAATATAGCTATATTTTGTGTGTGTGTGTGTGTGTGTGTCTGTGTGGCCATTCATGCCACAAGCTAACTAGCTGAACTTTCTAAACCTGAATGTAACAACTAGCCATGTAGCTAATTGCTAATGACAGCTAACGTTTAGTGTAGCCTTTAGTTACCCTTACTAGGCTACTATCTGTCTGACATGAAAAACACTTCAAGGACCACACCAGGCTTCATACAAGTTTATTTCCAATGATTCCTCGCTCCAAACGTATCCCTGTAGCAGCATTTATTCTCATATCTATTTGTTTACCTAACAATTGCAAATTCCAAAACAACTTACGGTTGAATCTTATTGAACATATAGGACACATACCTCTCTTAGAGCATAATATTCTGAGCATTTAAAAAAAGTAAGTCTCTACTCTCTACCCCATACCTGTGAGGAGTAATGCCGTTTAAAGAAACCACCGAAATTAGCTAAAACGGCTAACGCTAGCTAAGTAAACTAGTAGAGAATGAATGCTGCTGCTACAGGGATATGTTTGGGATGAGGAATCATCAGAAATATTATTGTTTGAAGACTGGTGTGGTCCTTTCAGTTAATTACCATTACAATATCCATATTACCATTTTTTTTTCCAAAACTCTGGGGCAGACCTACCGGTATATTAACCGTTGTTTGTTCCAAACTCATAAAAATTACTAAGATCAAGTATGTGTGTGTGTGTGTTTGTAAGTGAGCCATGATGCTAAATATCCAGCATGTTTTTGAGAATTTTGAGAGTAGTCTAAAATTCTATTGAAATTCTGAGCCTGTTGATTGCCAACTAGTTGTGAAATCCTCACAGATCCATTGATTTTGTTTGGATTTTTATATTTTTTTCTGTGTAATGAGTATAGTGTTTGGTGAAAAGAATGGCATATTGCCTGATGTCATAACTTAAGGGAACAGTTGATTGCCAATGAAGTAAAGCTGAAAATAGTGGAAAAAAAGTTTAAAAACGCCTGTTTTTTTTGTCTTAAATTGATGCGAAATCATGTAGAAATGTGTTTTAAGAATTATTTTTTCAGTGGATGTTGTCCGCACATGTGTTCTGTGTATCTGGAATGCATTTATTGAGAACCTACCCAACCCACTGAGGATTTGATCAAAAAAATCATTTTTCACATTTTTCTGAAAAAAAATAAAGGGTACGTACACTAAAATGGCCACAATTTTTTTTCGCGATATTTCCAGCAGAGCAGACCCTCTAATTATTTGTTCTTAGGGTCAAAGTTAACAGAAAAAACACAAATAAAAAGTATGGCAGACCATGTCAGGTTCAACCCATTTTTGAGACTTTGGCTCCCTGACTATTTCTAGAGAAGCCGGGCTCGGCTCAGACGACGCAGTGCGCTCGTTGTCGGATCTTATTAACAGCAGGAGCGACACCCTTGAAAAAATGGTGGAATCTGTTCGCGGCGACATTAAAGTATTAAATGCAAAGGTGGTCTACATTGAGAAGAGGGTGCAAAGGAACGAGGAGTCTGCTTTGAAAACCATAAATCGGGTCAGTGAACTTGAACGATACAGCCGCCGGTGGAACCTGCGGCTCCAAGGGCTGACGGAGGACAAGGAGGAGGATGTGCGGGCTCGAGTAATCGGTGTTTGTCAGGCGATTCTACCGGAGGAAAAGGAAAGGCTCTCTGCTGTCATAGACGTCGCGCACCGGGTGGGAAAACTTCAACAAGATCAGACGAGGCCTAGAGGCGTCATTATGAGATTTATCTCTCGAAGATACAGGGATGCTGTTTGGAAAGCAGCAAAAAAAAACTCTTTTCTCCAAAACAACGGTCTTCGCTTCTCTGAGGATTTAACCCAAGAGGACAGAGAGAACAGACAGAAACTGTGGCCGCACATAAAGAAAGCTCGGGATGAAGGAAAAACGGCCTACTTCGTGGGAGGAAAAGGATTCGTGAACGGCTCGGAAATTCATCTGTGATCTGTCAAGCTTATACCCAAGGGTTGCTTGAGAAGTGCCTCGTGTTCCGGTCATTCCAGGTTGATTTATTTACCCTGATTTACTTTTATTTTTATCTCAGGGTGGAGTTTTGTTACTTGGTTTGCAGGTGTAGTTTCTGATGGGAAAAAAAAGAAGGGTATTATGTTTATACGTTCTTACTTTCGCGATTATATGGTTGAACATTATTCTTTTTTTGTGAACATTGTTCTTTTTTTGTGAGTGATGTCAAGCTCACATCATGGTGCTGAGTTATAATACTTAAATAGGATGCCGATCTCGACAGCCTATCGCTACTTATCAGCATTAGTAGTACTTAACCAAGGTTTTCAAGGTCAACTTCTTTATTTTTCATAGTTCTTATTTTGGTTCCTATTGATGTTGTCAATTGTCTCACTAAATGCCAGGGGTCTTCGTAATAGTGTTAAGAGGAAAGCTTTGTTTCTGTTCGCAAAACAATTCAAATCGGACTTTACCTACTTTCAAGAATCTCATTCTAATGAGGACAATTCTAACTTTTGGAGATCTCAATGGGGAAATACTATATGGCTCTCCCATGGAACAGAGCGGTCAGCTGGGGTAGCCTCTTTAAATAACAGGTTTAGTGGAAATGTCTTGACCACACAATGTGACCCAGATGGTCATTTTATTTGTCAAGTTATTGAACAAAATGACTCAACCTATTTAGTTTCTAATATTTATGGGTACAATACAAAGAAAGATAATATTAACCTTTTGTTGTCTATTGAAAACATTTTTACAGGATGGTTGGTTAGATTCCCAAATGCATTTATATTATTAGGAGGTGATTTTAACATTATTCTAGACCGGTCTATAGATAAAATTCCTCCTTCTCAGCATAATAGCTCAGACTCATATTTGACTGACTTCATAAGAAGATTTAAGCTGGTTGATATATGGAGAGAGAAGAATCCTAACAGTAGATTGTACACCTGGAGTAATAAATCAGGCTCTAGGCAATCACGACTGGACTATTGGCTAATATCTGACAGTTTAAATAAGGATTATGTTGATGTTAGCATTTGCCCTACTCCCTTAACTGACCATAAAGCCATATGCATATCTATTAATATTTCAGCTGGTTATACTTCTGCCACTCGCTCAAGCTATTGGAAGCTCAATTGTTCTGCACTACAAAATGAAGTAGTCCAATATAAGATTAGGGACATGATTTCACTTTATTGGTCTAAAGCAAACAATGAAAATTGTTTTGGGCTCAACTGGGATTTGCTCAAATATGAGATAGGAAAATTTTTAAGAAAGTTTGGTGCTGAAACAAACAAAGCCAGGAAAGCGGAGGAATTAAAAATTATCTCTAATATAACAAAATTATCATGCAGAGATTTTGACTCCCTAACAAAGGAGGAAAAAGAAGAGTTATCTTACTCACAAATCAAACTTGATGAAATGTATCAGCAAAAAGCTAAGGGTGCCTTTATCAGGTCCCGCTCTAAGTGGTTGGAAGAAGGTGAACAAAATTCTCGTTATTTTTTTAGTCTTGAGAAATCTCGTTCCACAAACAACAGCATCAGTAAGTTGAATGTTGATGGAGTTATTACTGAAGATCATTGCAAAATATCAGAGTTTTGTTCAAAATTTTATAAGGATTTGTATAGCTCTCAATTTAGCCCAACTGCGTCTGATAATTTTTTAAACTCTCTGTCAGTGAAGATGATAAGTGAAACGGATAGAGAGCACTGTGACATGCCTATATCACTTGAAGAAGTACAGCAAGCTATAAGCCAACAAAAAAATAACAAATCGCCGGGATGTGACGGGCTATCCTCAGAGTTTTATAAATCTTTTATTGCTGAACTGTCCCCTTTTTTATTGAAAGTCTTCATAGAATCCATTGAAAAAAAATGCCTTCCCACCACTCTGACCCAGGGAATAACAGTTCTAATTCCTAAACCAAACAAGGACAAATTATTTCTAGTTAATTGGCGCCCAATTTGTTTACTCAACAATGACTATAAAATTTTAGCTCTCTTATTAGCTAGGAGATTACGTTCTGTTTTGGACTCCATCATAGACGAAACACAATCAGGCTTCATGAACAAAAGGCATATAGGAAATAACATTAGGCTCATTTTAGATATTTTAGATTACCCAGAATTGGTAGAGGAGGGTGGGCTCATGCTGTTTATAGATTTTTACAAAGCATTTGACACCGTTGAACATCCATTCATTTTACAGTCCCTCAAAAAATTCGGTTTTGGTGATTTCTTTTCCTCAGCGATCTTAAGTCTATATAACAATAGTAATAGCTCAATCAGACTAAAAGGTGGTATGTCTTCCAGATTCAACGTCTCTAGGGGCATCCGACAAGGGTGCCCGGCTTCGCCTTACCTCTTCCTATTAGTAGCCCAGCTTTTGTCTGATCATATTAAATCGAGTGAGATAAATGGCATTAATATATTAGGTAGAGAGCTTATTATTTCTCAACTGGCGGACGATACCACTCTCTTTCTTAAAGATGAAAATCAAGTCTCTATTGCAATAAACACCATGGAAAAATTTTCCATGGCCTCCGGCTTAAGGTTGAATATCAATAAGTGTGAAATCATGTCTATAAAGGACTGCATGATATCTTCCATTTGTAATATCCCAGTTAAAAATGAACTTGTTCACTTAGGTATCACAATTACTAAGGACCAAAAAAAAAGATCTTTATTGAATTTCGACCCCATTATTCGAAGAACAAGAAAAAAGCTGAGCCAGTGGCTGATACGGGATCTCTCCCTCAGAGGTAGAACCCTACTGTCTAAGGCAGAAGGTTTATCACGGTTAACATATCCAGCTCTTTCCCTCCATGTGGACAAAAAACTTATTACTGAGATTGACAAGCTACTTCTTAATTTCTTGTGGAAAAATAGAACTCATCATGTGAAGAAGTCTGTTCTAACAAATCCCTATGAAAAGGGTGGTTTAAACTTTGTTGATTTCTGTACTCTTAATAATACTTTTAAAGTAAACTGGTTAAAACACTTTTTTAATAACCCTAATTCTATTTGGAATCTAATACCATGTCATTTGTTGTCAAAACTGGGTGGTTTGAGCTTTTTCTTAACCTGTAATTACAATATTGAAAAAGTCCCGATAAAAATGTCAGCTTTTCACCGCCAGGCCTTCCTTTCATGGTCTCTCATTTTCAAACACAACTTTTCTCCCAACAAATATTACATATGGAACAACCAAGACATATTGTTTAAACATAAATCTTTATTTATTGATTACTGGTTTAATAATAACATTATTTTTGTTGACCAATTATTTAACAAGGAGGGTTTTCTTTACTCTTATAAGGAGTTTTTAGAAAAATACAAAATTCCTGTGTCTCCTGTAGATTATGCTAAAGTCTTTGGAGCAATTTCTTCTGGTGTTTGCATGTTATATAGAGCTCAACCAAGATTGGACACACAACAACTAACCTTATCATTACTGACTGACACTTCAGTTGGTAAGATTTGTTTCTCAAATAGTAAGAACAATAAAATAATTAGATCCTTGTTCAAAGCAGATTTTATTACAGTCCCATATGTGATTCCATACTGGAATAAATTTGTGCAAAATATTGACTGGAGGAAGGTCTGGCTCCTACCCAACCGATATTTGCTGACCAACAAAATTAGAGAAATATCATTTAAAATAATTCATAGGTTTTACCCATCTAATGATCATATTGTTAGAAAATTTAAAAAAGACATTGATGTAATGTGCACTTTCTGTTCCATGAGTGTTGAAACAGTAACCCATTTATTTTGGCAATGCCCTTTTGTACAAAATCTATGGTCTGATATTTGTAATCTTATTGCAGAAAAAATTGAGAGAAACTTCAAATTATTTTGGAAGGATGTCCTTTTTGGCCTTTATGACCTAAATAGAATAAAGTCTAGACCTAATGAAACTTTTATTATTAACTTGATTATTCTCTTAGCAAAATTCTACATTCATAAATGTAAGTTTGCACATTCCTCAATATCTTTTATTGCTTTTAACAATGAGGTCAAACAATATGTCAACACGATTAAACTTTCTGTTAATCCAAAGGCAACAAAAACTCTGAATGTATGTAAACACTTTAAAATTTTCTTGTAAATCTGTACAACCCCTGGCGAAATGTATTGTAAGTCTTTGTTTATGTTTTATGTTAAAACACCAGCGATATTGGATACTGCACATTGTATTTCTTTTATATTGGAGAAGTCTGTTTATGTAAACTGTGCAATGGTTGAATAATAAAAAAAAAAAAAAAAAAAAAAAAAAAAAAAAGTAAACGGGTGAGCTGCGTTTTTCTGCAAACATTCTTGGATAAGAATGGTGAAGATCCCCATAATGAGATATTTAAGTTTGCTCATTGTGGAAAAGCATTTTATGTGATTGACCAGATTTTAGCAATAACATTGATAACTGATGGATCCTTTATGATAATATGTTGTGGTACAACTGGGCATACAGTGCAATGCAAATAGTAATTATAACATAAAGTGAAAAGTAATAGTAAATAGTTTAGTCAATAAAATAAACAAATAGTATACAGCAAATAAAACGCTAATGAATACATGTAAAAAATCTTGATAATAGTTTATTAATTCTATAATAATAGCAATAGAATAAGACATTTCAACTACAGAATATACACACACAAAAAATATATAATATTTAGCTCTTTGTGTTAAATTTCAGTTTTATTGATCAGTAATAGGCTAGCCATTATAACAGAAGTAGCTTCAGTCAAACATACAATGTTAAAAAATAGTCTAAATATAAAGTTATGAAACTTAACTTTGCCCTCAGCCAAACTATTTACCAGGGAACCATTTATAGATTAATGAGACCAAAGATAAACACAAATTATACGATTTATATCTCATGTTTAACCTCTAGACTAGAGACATCCGAGCCAGCGGCAACCGTCACGCCGCCTTCACACTGGCAGTTGAAATCAGCTCCGATGCGGCTGCGAAACGACCGGAAGTTAGGGATGCACCGATCCACATTTTTTCACTTCCGATCCGATCCCGATACCTTACTTTGGATATCCTTTGGATATTCTTTAATCTTTGGAAATCAGACTAATATCACAGATCTAAAGTGTAACCAGGCTACGTTTGAATGTTTAGTTCTGTCCTCTGTCGTCACTCATTAAGCAGGGCTGTCGTGTTGTGCGTGCTGTGGCACCGCGTGAGCGATCTCTCTCTTTCTCTTCTGGACTGCGAATTGCAAGCATGCACCACAGACAAATAGTTTAATTAATACGGCTTTGCAAACATTGCATTTTGCGGTCTTGCTCTGCTGCGGTGTTTCCAGTGTGAAGTATTTCCACCATATGATTTCGACACAGCGAACATGTTGGTAGCTCAATGCTATCCTGCTAGCTGGCTGCAAACTGCGGAATGGATTTCCTGAGCGGGGGTCTGTTTGTCTCATTGAGCCCTATTTTTTACAGTCTATGCTTGAGCTGCACCTCCGTTCAGGATATCCATTCCACAGTTTGCAGCCAGCTAGCAGACTAGCAGGCCTGGGGAATCCCTTTTGCAGTCATTTCAGGAGATAACGTTAAAGCGCAGACATGGCTCATAAATATCGGATTTCTCCGCAGGTTGGATCGGGAAAATCCGATACGTGAATTACGCTGGTATCGGTCCCGATACCGATACTGGATCGGATCGGCCCCATCCCTACCGGAAGTCATTCATTTCCTTTGGAGATTTGCAGACCGCATGTGAAAGGGTCCGAAACGGGTCCGACTGAGTGCGGTGCGAAGAAAATCGGGTCCGTTGGTCATCCGCATGCGTTCAAAAATTTGAACTCTTGCGAAAAGCTACGGACGATTCCTATCCGACAATTCCAGCGGAAGTTGAGCGTTGCTATGGTACTGATAAACAAACCCGAATTATTAACTTTTAATAAAATAAATAATGATTTTATAACGAAAGTTGTCATGTCATTTTTTATTTTCATGACTTTCTAACGTTTATAAGGGCAGTTAATACAATTAAATTGAAGGTAGATATTAAACTATTGACCACTATATCACATTTTTAGCCGACCTGACATGTCAACGTCCTCAGCAACTTTCCTCACGCAGCATAACCCTCTCATCAGAGAGATCATACAAAACTGTCAGAATAAAACTTTAATCTCTCCGCCATTTTTGTTCTACCCGCATACGACGCTTTTCACTGTGTAGTACGACGTCCGTTGGGAACGTATTGCGTATTACGGAGCTGATTTCATCTGCCAGTGTGAAGGCAGCGTTAGAAGCACTGGCCGAGGTACGCTGTTCCAGGCGGGGGAGACGAGCGTTGGGCGGGGGCGCAGCAACTCCGAAAACTTCAGATCAAATTTTTAAAAAGGCGCTATCTTTATAAACAAACCACATATTTGAGCTTTAAACAACTACATTGTCGACTGAAAAACTATTAAAACTACATTTCGTGACACAATGACAGTAGTATTTAATCTCTAAAGGTTACTTACTAATTAAATCATGACCAAATACAACCATAAACAAAGTTCAGTCTTGCTTGTGAAAGGTACTTCCTCGAAAGCTGTTTTCAGTTGTGTGGCGATTTTTACAGCCCCAAGCAGCACACAAAATAGGCATTTTTCTCAATTCCCGGTATGAGAGGTATGGGAAAGTTGCTCTCCCCAATATGGCGGCGCCGTT
Organism: Cyprinella venusta; assembly: GCA_038021265.1. Lineage (NCBI taxonomy): Eukaryota > Metazoa > Chordata > Actinopteri > Cypriniformes > Leuciscidae > Cyprinella > Cyprinella venusta. The sequence goes on along the minus strand of CM075879.1, from coordinate 9,540,921 downwards.
GACGTACGCTCCAGCGGCAAAATATACCCGATGTTACAGTAACTGCACTTGCCGCCCAGAACACAAGAGAACATCCCAATCAAGTGAAGGGATTTGTATGGGAAGCCAAACAGACCAAAAGTGGGACGAGACAGCGGTAGTTTACAGTGCTCGCGCCGCGCTGACATGTCATCTGCGCGGTTCAATGGCACGAGCTGCGCGGCCGATACGTCAGCGCAGCACGGACGTGTTTCCTAGCGACACCCAATGGGCAGCGCGGCGCGAACAATCCTCACCAGCTGCGCTGACCAATTTAAACAGCGCAGCGCGAACCATACTGCAAATAAATGCACAATAAATGAATCCCTCCTTCCTTTCAAAAAATCGGTTCTTCTCTGCTGAAGTTTAGGAGTTTTTTTTCCCCACAGAAAACAAAGAAGAAAGACAAGAAGATGAAATACATTCATTTCTTATGGTTATTTTCTTTAATAGTGTTAGTTAAGAGTAGTGTTGTGCGTCGATACTTTGAAGAGCTGTATGGGAAGCCAAACAAACCAAAAGTGGGACGAGACAGCGGTAGTTTACAGTGCTCGCGCCGCGCTGACATGTCATCTGCGCGGTTCAATGGTAAGAGCTGCGCGGCCGATTCGTCAGCGCAGCGCGGACGTGTTTCCTAGCGACACCCAATGGGCAGCGCGGCGCGAACAATCCTCACCAGCGCTGCGCTGACCAATTTAAACAGATACAAGTTCATTTGGCGCCACTCATTTGCATTTTACCCATAAACCTCTGCTAGTAGTATTATTGTTGTAGAGTGAGTTTTTGTAGATTAACCTGTAGGGGGCAATCTAATGTCTTTTGGCTTTGTGCTTAAGAGTAGCAAAGAAGAAACTGTTAGCAGACATGTGTTCCACCTGGACTGTGCTCAAGTGTACTGCTGGCTTGATGTGCTTTCAGTAAATGAACTGCATTGAATGGATTTGTCTCCTGCAAGTTATTACATTTTGGCGACGAGGATGAAAGCAAGGAAAGAAACGCCTTGAAGAGGAAAAAGTGTTGGAAGGTGAATAAGTTTATTCCATACAAGTTGGAGCTTGGGAAAAGAAGATGGCCAACATGGTAGGAACAGTCTCGCCTTTTGATAGTCAATCCTAGTCTTGGGAGGAATATTGTGAGATCTTGCAGCATTTCTTCGAGGCAAATGAAATCACAGAAGCAGACAAACAAAGAGCTATATTGTTGAGCACTGTAGGAAGTCAAACATACAGTCTACTGAGGAATTTACTGAGCCCAGTTAAACCAGGAACAAAGACATTTGGTGAATTAGTAGAATTGCTTAAAGAGCACTTCAACTCAAAACCTAGTGAAATTGTGCAACGGTTTAAATTCAATTCAAGGTCAAGAGAAGAGGGGGAAACTGTACTTGAATATGTAGCAGTATTGAGGAAATTGGCTCATGATTGTAACTATGGAGACAAGTTGACAGAAATGCTTCGGGATAGACTGGTATGTGGCATAAATGATGACCGGATTCAACGTAGACTGTTGGCTGAAGCGGATCTAACGTTTGAAAAGGCTTTGAAAGTAGCTCAAGCAATGGAAACGGCCAATAAGGATGTAAGGGATTTGCAAGCTAAACGCTCAGAAACATCCATATCAATGAGAGTGCATAAAACATCAGTAAAGCAAGAAGAAAGTCAAGGCAGAACATGCTACAGATGTGGAAGTTTGCAACATTTGGCCAATGAGTGTAGATTTGTTTCTGAGAAATGTCACCAATGTGGGAAACAAGGGCACATAATGAAAGTCTGCAAATCAAAAAGTTCCAGCAGAGAGACAAACTTTCAAGGGGGAGAAAGACGTAAGAGAGCTGTGACCAGAGGAGGACAGAGATCGTATTATGTGGGCAGAGAGGAAAAAAGTGCATCTGATGAAGAGGATATTTTTACAGTTCACAGTTTCAAAGAAACCGAGATTCCTAAGGTTGCTCCACTGACTATTACATTGACGGTTAACGAGTCAAGCATACCTTTTGAAGTGGATACCGGTTGTGGTGTGACTGTGATGAATGGGTCCAATTTTTCCAAATTATGGCCAAAGCATAAAATTCCAGAATTAAAGACCTGTTCCTTGAAGTTGAAAACCTATACTGGTCAAACCTTAACAGTGTTGGGTTCTGCGCAGGTGGAAGTTAGATACAAAGGAGTCATGAAGAAGTTACCAGTCGTGGTAGTACCTGGAACAGGACCCAATCTATTGGGTAGAGGATGGATTAAAGAATTTGGCATGGAATGGGAAGCCATACATAAGATTCAAGGGATGGAAAATATAACCTTGACTGAAGTGCTTAGCCAACATTCAGAGTTGTTTAAAGAGGAATTGGGTGAATTGAAAGGTCCACTGGCCAAAATTTATGTGGATAAGAAAGCGGTCCCCAGATTTTTCAAAGCCAGACCCGTTCCTTATGCTATGAAGACAAAGGTAGAAGCTGAAATAGAACGCCTGTTAAAAGAAAAAAATCATTGAACCGGTTAAACACTCTGAATGGGCTGCCCCTGTAGTACCGGTTTTAAAATCGGATAACACTGTGCGACTATGTGGTGACTATAAGCTAGCAGTGAATAGAGTTTCAAAGTTGGAACAATATCCCATTCCTCGAATAGACGATTTGTTTGCAGCATTGTCAGGTGGGCAAAAGTTTACCAACCTGGATATGAGCCATGCTTACCACCAGATTGCCTTAGATGTGGAGTCCAAGAAATTTGTCACAGTGAATACCCATAAGGGCCTGTTTACTTACCGTGTTTTACCCTTTGGAGTTTCTTCTAGTCCTGCCATCTTCCAGAGGACCATTGAGGGTGTACTGCAAGGTATTCCGTATGTGGCGGTTTTCCTGGACGACATCCTGGTGACTGGTCGTAATGATGAGGAGCATCTTCAAACGCTCGCAAGGGTATTGAGAAGGTTGCAGGAAGCAGGACTGCGATTGAAACGGAGCAAATGTTCCTTCATGGAGAAAGAGGTAACATTTTTGGGCCATAAAGTAGATGAGACTGGCCTCCATCCAGTACCAGAAAAGGTGACTGCCATTCAGAATGCTCCTGCACCAAAGAATGTGACAGAGTTGAAGGCCTATTTGGGTCTGTTAAATTACTATAATAAGTTCTTACCCAACTTGTCTACCATTTTAGCCCCTCTGCACAAACTGCTGCGTAAAGATGAAAAATGGAACTGGGAGGGGGAACAAGAAGCTGTTTTTGTTCAGTCCAAGGAAATGATCAACTCAGTTCAAGTTCTGGTTCATTATGACCCCCAGAAGGATGTCATTTTATCCTGTGATGCTTCTCCTTATGGCCTAGGTGCAGTTCTTTCACACAAGATGCCAGATGGTAGTGAGAGACCCATTGGATTCATGTCAAGGACTTTGAATCAGGCTGAGCGGAATTATTCACAGTTGGACAAGGAAGGGTTGGCTATCATGTTCGGTTTGCAGCGCTTCCATAAGTATTTGTATGGTCGGAAGTTTACCATAGTTACGGACCATAAACCCTTGTTGTCCTTATTTAATGAATTAAAAGCTGTTCCCCAAATGTCATCTCCTAGGATCCAGCGATGGGCTGTGACATTGAGAGCCTATGAGTACAACATCATCTACAAGCCAGGTAAAGATCATGGAAATGCAGATTCTTTAAGTCGGTTACCATTGCCAACGGAACCAGACATGGAACAGGAGGAAAGAGTCCTGATGCTGGAGAATGCAGACATAACCTTGATAACTGCAGAATAAGTGAGAGGGTGGACGCAGAAAGATCCGATATTATCCCGAGTGAGAGAAATGGTGCAACATGGTGGGCATGAGTTAATTGGAACAGAGTTTGACCCTTTTACATCAAGAAAAGATGAATTAAGTGTACAGGATGGTTGTGTGCTCTGGGGGGCCAGAGTCATCATTCCCAGTGTGGGTAGAGCAGAAGTCCTGAAACAATTGCATCAGTGCCACCCTAGAGTGTGCAGGATGAAAGCTATGGCCCGGAGTTATGTGTGGTGGCCCAAGTTAGATCAAGACATAGAAAGGTTAGTTAAAACTTGTCATCTGTGCCAAGAGCACAGGAACATTCCAGCTGTAGCCCCACTGCATCCGTGGAATTGGCCAGGAAAACCATGGCAAAGATTGCATGTGGATTATGCTGGACCATTCATGGGAAAAATGTTCTTGGTCCTGATTGATGCACATTCGAAATGGATGGACGTGTATCCCGTGAACTCAGCTACATCTGCTGCCACCATTGAATGTTTGCGTAAAAGTTTCAGTAATCAGGGACTACCAGAACGTATTGTATCAGATAATGCTACTTGTTTTGTTAGTGCTGAAGTTAAAGAGTTTCTGAACAAAAATGGAGTACAGCATGTTACCTCTGCACCTTATCATGCTTCGAGTAATGGGTTAGTGGAGCGGGCTGTACAAATTATTAAAGGCATGCTAAAAAAATGTGTTGAAGGATCAATTGCAACTAAATTGGCCCGAGTGTTGTTCAGCTATAGGATTACTCCTCAGACTACTACTGGTCTCTCTCCCGCTGAAATGTTGCAAGGACGGAAATTGCGGTGCTCTCTGGACTTTTTGCATCCTGATTTGACTAGGAAGATTAAGAACCAACAACAAAAGCAAAAAGCATATCATGACAAGAAGGCCCACGAACGTAGTTTTTGTGTGGGATATCCAGTGCTGGTTCGCAACTTTAGCTATGGACCGAAATGGATTCCATGGAACATAGAGACTGTGACTGGACCACTTTCTTATAAGGTGATGCTGGGCGATGGGAGAGTGGTCCGAAGACATGTGGATCAGATTCATGGCCGACAGGAATTGCTTGTGAAACATACCGGGGAGGAAATGGACTGTAAATCTCCTGATTATGACTTTTTTGACAACTCTGCTTCTGTGGGTTCTAAAGAGACGGAGACAGCAGGGGCTGAGGACATTCAAGGGGAAGTTGATCCCTTTGAAGTATCTGGGGACTCTTCTCAAGCTGCTGAGATAATAACTGAAATGGACAAATCTGTTAGTCCTGTTGTGATTATGAGGAGGTCACAGAGAACCAGGAAATTGCCTGGTCATTTGAAAGATTATGAACTTAGTTAAAAAGAAAAAAAAGGAAAAGAAAAAAATTGTTAAAAAAAAAAAAATTGTAAAAAAAAAATGATGATGATGATGAAAAAAATGTAACTGTATTGTGGGCACATGATGTTATAGATGTTGATTATATTGTAAACTTAGGGGGAAGGGGATGTTGTAGAGTGAGTTTTTGTAGATTAACCTGTAGGGAGCAATCTAATGTCTTTTGGCTTTGTGCTTAAGAGTAGCAAAGAAGAAACTGTTAGCAGACATGTGTTCCACCTGGACTGTGCTCAAGTGTACTGCTGGCTTGATGTGCTTTCAGTAAATGAACTGCGTTGAATGGATTTGTCTCCTGCAAGTTATTACAATTATTATTTTAAATGAGTGAAGTAAAATGGCTAGACGCATTGTGGAAACAATTTTATCTACTCCTGACATTTTAAATAGAATTGAGGAGGCTCTAGGGGACAGAGACAATCATTCAGAAAATGAGAGACGAAGACTTTTTAACCGTTTGCCACAAACCAGACCCACTCCAGCATTCCAATTCGCACGTAACTTCAGTGGTGAGGCCTCACGGGGAACTGTGAACATGAGAAGAAGAAGGTAAAATTGTGAATAACAATGAATATGCTATTCGTCCAGCAAAGTATTTGCATTTAGTCATAGACATAGTTACCCTATAATTGAGTAACGTTAGCCTATTTAACTGCCTGATATGTAATATATGTTATTTCTGAACTAGATAATGAAAATGCAAGTGCACAATAACATTTTCTTATTTCCTTTAGGTGCCAAAGAAACACAGGTGGTCCCTTCATTAGAGAAGTGTGTCTATTGACCTCCCCAGAAAACACATAGTCAGGGAGCCAAAGTCTCAAAAATGGGTTGAACCTGACATGGTCTGCCATACTTTTTATTTGTGTTTTTTCTGTTAACTTTGACCCTAAGAACAAATAATTAGCGGGTCTGCTCTGCCGGAAATATCGCGAAAAAAAATTGTGGCCATTTTAGTGTACGTACCCTTTATTTTTTATCAGAAAAATGTGAAAAATGATTTTTTTTGATCAAATCCTCAGTGGGTTGGGTAGGTTCTCAATAAATGCATTCCAGATACACAGAACACATGTGCGGACAACATCCACTGAAAAAATTATTCTTAAAACACATTTCTACATGATTTTGCATCAATTTAAGACAAAAAACAGGCGTTTTTAAACTTTTTTTCCACTATTTTCAGCTTTACTTCATTGGCAATCAACTGTTCCCTTAAGTTATGACATCAGGCAATATGCCATTCTTTTCACCAAACACTATACTCATTACACAGAAAAAATTATAAAAATCCAAACAAAATCAATGGATCTGTGATGATTTCACAACTAGTTGGCAATCAACAGGCTCAGAATTTCTATAGAATTTTAGACTACTCTCAAAATTCTCAAAAACATGCTGGATATTTAGCATCATGGCTCACTTACAAACACACACACGTGATCTTAGTAATTTTTATGAGTTTGGAACAACCAACCAACGGTTACTAAAACGGTTACCAACGGACTTCGAGGCTGCTCGATACTATAACCTAATACAACAATGAGTGACTTCGTTATTTCTTTTAACATTTATGGAAAATATGGCAACTTTGACGACTGATATGCTGTAGGTCGACTCTCCGCCTTTACAAAACAAAAATATATTGCAGTATATTTGGAATATACCATGTGATATATTAGGCAATATATTCCCATATATAGGATTTAATATTTATATTGTCCAATATATTGCAATATTTGCATAGTCCATATATGTATATATATTGATGCATATTTTACAATCAAGACCAAAAAGGGCACTATATTTTTTACATATAGTTTGTCTTTTTAAAGTTTGTCTTTATATGCTTTAATATACTGCAATATATGTGATATATATATATATATATATATATATATATATATATATATATATATATATATATATATATGGAAATATATAAATAAAATACATGTATAGATATGCGTTTCATATATTGTGGAATGTATTTTAAATATATTTAAAATTGTATGGAAATATATAAATAAAATGTATGTATAGTTATGTGTTCAATATATTGTGGAATATATTTTAAATATATTTAAAATTGTATAGAAATATATAAATAAAATATATGTATAAATATGTGTTCAATATATTATGAAATATATTTTAAATATATGTACAATTATATGGAAATATATAAATAAAATATATGTATAATTATGTGTTCAATATATTGTGGAATATATTTTAAATATACGTAAAATGATATTGAAATATATAAATAAAATATATGTATAGTTATGTGTTCAATATATTGTGAAATATATATTAAATATATGTAAAATTATATCGAAATATATGTACATATATTGTTTATATCGAAATATATGTATGTACATATATCAATATATATTGAGAACATACACATTCTGTAACGATGCAGGCAGGAATGAAGCAGAGATTGAACAATCTATATATATATATTATATAGAAATTATATAGAGATTATATATATATATATATATATATATATATATATATATATATATATATGTATATATATATATATATATATATATATATATGATTTTAAATGTTATACTTTCCAAATATATTTACATGTTATACTTTCCAAATAAACAACCATGTGGACATGCATGGCATAACTATTTAGCTCAATTAAAATATCTTTAATAATTTACAAATAATTACTGCAACTGCATTACACAAATAAGTTTTATTGAAACATACATGCTTTTCTACAGTTCCCAAAGGTCATTGAAAGTTTGTATATTATTTATTTATTCCTTATTTTGTGCATTTTGTTTATAGATATTTTATTTATATTTCATAACAGCACTGCTGAAAGATTGAAATAGACATTGGTCATTTGTATAATTTGTATATTTTCCTTTCAATTGCACTGTTAATAAATGTAGTCAATCACATTTCCTTTGTCTGACCATATGCAAGGCGTTTTGTGGTTTTGTCTTGTTCCTTGTTCTTGTCTGTCATGTGATTCCCTGTTTGTCATGTGATCCTGCCATGTGTCTTGTCCCATTTTCAGCTGTTCCCCATTATGTTGATTAGTCTTCCCAAGCGTTTCAGTTTAACCACGCCCCCTTGTGTTCGCTAGTGTTTAAGCCCTGTGTTTTAGGCTATGGCCGTTTCTCAAAACCAAGAATGCAAAGAACGGACTTGTGTTCTTGGGAAGAAAGCTCTTGCTAGTTGTTCTTGGAAGAACGAACTCACGAGGTGACGAGCACACAGAACGCTGCTGACAGTTTGAGACGATGTGTTCTCTTGCTGGTATTGCGCAATAGTAACGTTATCCGCACAGACGCCGTCTGCAGTGCCCAAACACAACGAGAATTTTTATACAGCCAGGCTTTATCGCCCAAGCCTAAGGGATTACTCTACATACACTACAATGTAATGTAAATTCACAACAATAAAGCAACACGTGTCTCATTTTAATTCTGCTTCTGTTGTTTGTTTGTGTACATCACTAGCCAACGGCGGGGAACAACGCCGGTAATATTCGGTAATATTCAGGTAACTTTTGACCTCTCTCTGCTTCCCGCTCCTTCCGCGAATGCCGAAATGAATTATGGGATATATCTGCCGTCAAGTTCACACAAGTTACCAACCGATGCATCCTCGGTAAAATGGGAGTGTCAAGAACACATCCGGGATTTTTAACCGTTCTTGCCTAAATGCAAACTTGTGTACTGGGACAGTACTTGGGCCGCGACTGATGACGTTTTACAAGTCCACAAGAACACAAGTACAGACAAGAAGGCATATTGAGAAACGGCCCGTGTGTACACGGAAACTAGCCTGACTGTCATACTCATTCAAGAAAGAATTTGAGTCTGAAACCACTCAATTGAGCTTTTATTATGAGGCGTGAGCTTTAATTATGAACCGAACCAGGACAAAAAAAACCTCTGCACTCAATTGGATAGTCGGTAGACCTACCAACCAATCAGAGCAACGCATAAGTCAACTCCTTTGCATAGCGCAGTTTTCAATAGAACGAGCCTACTTTATTTATTTTAGAAGTTAAATAACGAGTGTTACTTCTTTTACTTACTTCTCCATGAGTGCCACCAAAGGAGAAACCACAACGACCACAGGCTTTTCATTACGTCCCATCTTCTTAGCGACCGTCAGAGCCAGCTGATAAGTTACACTTTTCCCGAATCATGTAGGAAGGACGCCAAAAATATATTTCCGATCGACAAATGCCTTGATTGCAGTTCTCTGTTTGTCTATTAAAATGAATGCGCTGTCGATTTATTTTACAAAAGATGCGATAGCGGAATCTATTAGGGCTGTCAACTTTAGTCGTTTAGTCGACTAATCGGTCGATGCCGTCTTGGTCGACTGACATTCTTATTGGTCGACCAGTCGCATTTTTTTTTATTTTATTTTTTACCAATAGAAAGAATTTTTCAATAATTTACTCCTTGATATTTATTACTTTATAAGCAGTTATTTATTGCTGTATTCTAAATATAATTAGCCTATTTTTTGTCCCCAACTTTAAAATGCTTTCATTTAGGCTATTTTTGTAACAGCGCCACAGTTTAGCGCACACACATAATACACTCGGGAACCGCATGTGGCCGGCTGCAGCTTTGCGCTCCGTATAGGGATGCTGTATTCATTCAGTTAGAACGCTGCTTGTTTTGGCTTTAGTCGACAAAATGTCCAGGAAATCTAAATCTTTTATCTGGCTGCATTTTAAAACAAAGACGACAAGACTGTGGAGGGAGGCGACCGCGTTGCTCCATTGCGAGCGCGCAAGTCGCGCGCCTGCAGAACTTGAGCGCGCAAAAGACGTGCCTTTAACGGCTATCATGCTGACTCAATAGATTGTGTTTTTTAAATATGTTTTCGTTTGTACACTTGACGCATTTGAAAATAGCCTAAATAATGCAACAGAACGAAAATAAACCTACGCGGCCCTACAGCCTATTATTAGGATTGTTTTTAGGCTATTTGGGTTTTTTGTGTGTTGTTTTAAAACGCCTTGATCGTCAGGACGAAAGTTAACCCATAGCTTTGAAAGTAAAGAAGAATATAAAGCCTGTATAAACGAAAGCTTTTGTTAGGATTTTTCATTATGTGGCAGATAGCAGTTATATTTTTTTGCAGCGTGTGATGTGGTCAGGTGCGCGATTGTGACTGTTATAGACCTAGGACAGAGCTCCTCACTTTTTGCAGTTAAAAAATCACTTATTTTCAAATAATTGTATTATTATTATAGTTTTATTTATTTGTGATATTTTTTCGTTGTTGTTTTATAAATAGTCAATGACAATTGTTTAAAAAATGTTCAATCAAAACGTCACGTTTTTTTTTTTTTTTTTTTTTTTTTTTAGTCGACTAATCGTTGCGCAGGACAAGACTTTGGTCGACTAAGGATTTCTTTGGTTGACTACAGCCCTAGAATCTATACATCTCAATTCTCCAGCTGCACTCATCTTTGACAAGCGCTCTTTGGCGATGTGAGGATTACGTTACTGAAGACCACCTGTCAATCGTCGTATAAAGCCCGCCCTTGCAATTTGATTGGCCCGATGATTTCTGAACCGATCATAATTTCTCCTCAATGAATTGAGTCCAGACCGAACTTCCCGTCCAAAAAATGTTGTGGGCGGAGTTCGGGCTGGCATCCAGGCTACACGGAAACGATTCTGAAGAGAAAAAGAAAAAGTGGCGTTGTGTTATCCCTTTTTATTCTGTGTGTAGACGAGCGTTTTGGGTGGGAAATCCGTGTGCATACAGTGACGCAAAAGTGCGTGAAATTCAATGTAGAACGCACTCCAGGCAGTTTGGTGGTAATGTGAAGCACTGCCACACAACAACACCAAGTCCGCGCGCCTGCGAAGCCAAGCATACTTTTGTATTTTTACCCTTACTGGAACGCGGCTGGGGAGCGTTTTTAAGATTTCCACTCTGGAGGGTATGGTTTCACTTTTTTGCGTTTTTAAGCCCCCAAAACGCCGTCGCCGTGTAAACACAAGGAACATCCGATCAAATATTTTTATGTTTTCACCCGCGAGCGATCTCGTGTAAACAGGGTCTTAGTTCAGTCCATGTGAGTTCTTGATGTTGTAATGTTTGTTGTCTCCTTGTTCCCGTCCTGAGTTCCCTGTTCCTGTTGTGAGTGTTCTGTCGTTTACCCTGGTTTACCGAGATGGGTCTGTCTGCGGACTGCAAGAGAAGGGCGTAACTTGAAGTCGGGCGTAACTTGAAGTTGGGCGTAACTTGAAGTTTTCCAAATCACACCGAATCACGCGATATGTCAGACTCAGAACGAGACGTCGATTCACCTAAATGTAATGTAACGCACCTAAAGCTGGTTGCAAACCGCCATTGAAAGAGATGATGAAGAGCACGTGCCAGACAACGGTAAGAATATTTTCCATAATCGTTTAAATTGAAGCGTGTCAGTCATTTTCATACACGTTTGGTATTGTTTCTATAGTTGATAATCTATAAAACGTAACCGTCTTCGCTTAAAGTTAAGTACACATATGTTTTTTTTTTCCGGTCTAATAAGTTAATGTTGCCTTAACATGTTTTCGGAGAATTGTCTTAATAATGAGTTTCTTGTTAAAAAACACTTGAAACTTGAATTTAATGAGCTCGTAATTACGATTTCATAAGTTATAAATATCTAATTTTTGATAGCACGTGAAGGCAGGATCACTATTGGCGTGCAATAAGAAAAAAATAAGTAGCTAGGTAGCCCAATGAATCACTAAATTCGTCGTAACGTTGCCTTGGTACCGTTCTAAAATTAGTTCAGCGTTAATTTAGCTGTACGTTAAGGCAATAATATCAGTGGTTGTTTGAACTGATGTTTAACGTGTTCTTTATTAATTAACGTTAATGGTAAACATAAGGGTAATTTGAGAGACAAATATGTAACATTCAACGTGTAGGCCTAACGTTATTTTTTTTCCCCTGCATATATCCCAAACATCGCTGCATTCAGGATTTTAGTTGTGAGACTAGTTGCATGTTTACATGAATGCACCGTACCAGTAATATTAAAAGTGTTGTCCACCAGCAAATTAAATGTTGATGTGTGTAACACATTTAATTCTTAGTTTATTTTCTTCCAGCTTCATCCAACAGTTTGTAGGGAAGGTATTTTAAAAAATCCAATTTTTGAAGCCCCAAACTACAAATGCCAGTTTTGCAGCAAAATGGGAGAGTATGCATATGTTGTGGCGCATATGCAAACGCATGAGAAGACAGCGGTTAAACATGGAGGTATCTGTCAGTTTAAAAAAATATTTTGAATTGTCCAAGCATTTCATTCCAGTGTTAATTTGTGTACAGTTTTCATTTTGCCATAAGGATAAAGTGTATAATGTATGTATGAGTAGTGTGTTAACCTGGATTTCTATTTGTTTATAGGGTATAAAATGTACAGATGCCACGGTGGATGTTGCAAAAGTCATCATTATCACTGCTGCTATTGTGCAAGGATTGTTACTCGTAGGGCTGTCGCGATAACCGCAATATTGCAGTACCGCGCTTCTGACAAGTCAACCGCAGAGGATTGCACGTAACCGCAGCAACCGCGATATTCACGTTTTATATATATATATATATATATATATATATAGTCTATATTAGGGGTGTCCAAACTACGGCCCGCCCAGTTTTTATTGGCCCGCATCAATTCTGAAAATATAATTGAATATGGCCCACACAAGAAACTTGAACTTAACTCTTCTCTGCACTTCGCAGTTTTAACACTAGATGGAGCCAGGCAGCCCGCCACAGAAACGGTGCTTCTCGTTACAGCTAGAAAAACTTTTACCGCGAGTCACCAAAAATGGCAGCACCCAAGAAACGAAAAATAGCAAATGAGTGTAGAAGATTTCAAACGCGGTGGGAAAATGAATATTTTTTCAAAGAAATCAACGGAAAGTGTGTCTGTTTGATTTGCAATGAAGATGTTGCTGTGATGAAAGAATATAATGTTCGTCGGCACTATGAAACCAAACATCAGAGCTAGACATCGTACACCGGTGCCAAACGAACACAGAAAGTCAAACAAATGGCAGCCAGCCTGCAAGCTCAACAACAGTTTTTTTTTTCCGTGCTAACAAAATACAGGAAAACGCCACAACAGCAAGCTATGAAGTCGCTAAACTTATTGCCCAGCACAGCAAACCGTTCACAGATGGTGCTTTCATAAAGCAGTGCTTCATCAAAGTCACAGAAATAATGTGCCCGGAGAAAGTGCAGGATTTCAACAACGTGAGCTTATCCAGAAATACAATAGTGCGGAGAATCGAGGACTTGTCTGCTAACTTGAAACTTCAGCTGAGAGACAAAGCTTGTGCTTTTGATTTTTACTCGATAGCATGCGATGAGAGCACGGATGCTACAGACACCGCGCAGCTGTTAATTTTTTTGCGGGGAGTAGATGATAATTTTTGCTGTACGGAGGAGCTGCTGGATATGAAGAGCCTAACCGTACGTTCACACCGCGGCCGACTTGAGCGTCAAAGAAGCTCTGGCCGCTCTGTCAAGGACGCTTGTCAAAAAGCACGGGGAAGCTCGTTGACGCTTTGAACGCTTTGACGTTGCAGGGAGAAGAGAAGTGTCACAATATGAAATGTAATAAAACGAGAAAACAAGCAATACATTGAATAAAACTTTTATGATGAATGACAGCATTTTTATAACCGCTTTATAACCGTCGGGGAAAATTAATAATTAACTATTATTATTATTAGCGAGCGTTTGTAAATATTTCAAATAAAAGTTGCGCTCATTCTCAAATGTTTATCACTGGATCATTATGGAAAATCGTGAAGTTGTTGTGTTTGGTGCTACTTTACTGCATTTGGGGAGAAGACGTCGGACTCGGAGATTTTCAGCTTCTCCTCCATTTTCTCGGAACTAATGTTTAGGTAGGAACGAAAGTTCACATCGTATGTGTCTCCGGAATCAGCCAGAGTGAAGGACGTCTTTATTCCGATTGGTTGCTGGCGTTTGCCGCTGCTTGCCGCTGAACCGTGTCATAGCTCATTACCATAAAGTTGAGCTTCTTTCAACTTTCAGATTGACGCTCAAAACGCTCAAAACGCCCAAAACGCGAAGCCGAGGAATTTGACGCTCCTTGCAGCTGAGAGAAGCCAGCTTCCATTGAAAATGAATGACTTCCGGCTGCTTTGGAAGCTCAAGTCGGCGGCGGTGTGAACGTACAGTAAAAGGCACAACGACTAAAATGGCACCGATGGTGTGCGCCAAGGTAAAAGAGAGCGGGGGTGAGGCTTTTAAGATGCACTGTATAATTCACCTAGAAGCACTGTGTGCCAAGACTGTCCAGCTGGGCGATGTGATGAATACTGTTGTAAAAACTGTCAACATAATTCGAGCTAGAGGACTGTTACACCACAGAGAATTTCAAGCTTTCCTTTCTGACGTGGATGCTGAATACGGGGATGTACTCTACCACTCTGAGGTGCGTTGGCTGAGCCGGGGCTTAGTGTTGCAGCGGTTTTATTCGCTGAGATCAGAAATCGATCGGTTTATGAAAGAAAAGGGCCGACCTCTTCATGAACTCAGTGACCCTCTGTGGCTGGCCGACCTGGCATTTTTAGTTGATCTTACTCATCATCTGAATACACTAAACAAGAACCTACAAGGCAAAGAACAGCTGTTGCCACACCTGTATGCGCACATGAAAGCCTTCCGTGTAAAGCTCCGCCTGTTTGAGACACGAAGCTTTAATGTTGCACACTTCCCTGCACTGTCTGAAATCAAGACTGCTTTTCCAACGGCCGACATTTCTTCTAAAAAGGAGAAATATGTGTCTGTGATTGCATCTCTCGTGACAGAATTCAACCAGCGTTTCCAAGATTTTTCTGACATTGAAAACCAAATCAAGCTGTTCTCGACCCCCTTCCTGGTGGATGCCGAAGAAGTGGAAGAGAATCTGCAGTTAGAACTGATTGAAATGCAATGCGATGATTCTCTGAAAAGTCAACATCAGCTTCTCTCCCTCCCTGACTTCAATCAGAGTTTGGATAGTGCTAAGTTTCCTCTGATGAGGCGCCAGGCAAAAAGAATGATGAGCCTGTTCGGCTCAACATACATATGTGAACAAACATTTTCTCTGTTAAATCAGAACAAAAGCAGATTGAGAACCAGAATGGCTGATAGCCATCTCTGTGAAGTCCTTCGTGTCTCAACCACCAAACTTTCTCCTGACATGTCAGCCATCCTTCAATCCAAAGGACTGCATCACTGCTCCCAATGAGTACAATGTTCTTCACATTATAGAATTATCAGTTCACATTAAACAGCAATAAAGCTAAAAGCAGCACACGCGTGACCTGGTACCATGGACAGCGGTGCCGCGCAGAGATCTTACACATGAACGCATCTCCCCCCGGGGGCGAGCACTGTGATTGTGTTGTTGCACCTTCTTCCTCTTTGTCGCTTTTGAATTGTGTGCGTTAGTTTTGAAGTATTTTTTATTTGTGAGAATTGTTCTTTAGGTGAATTAACAGTCTCTTGAAATTGCCTCAGATTAGTCTGTCAAGTCCTAAATATGGCAAACCTTAATTACAGACAGTTTACACATGTTCATGTTTTCAATGAATATAATTTAAAGTAGAACGGGGCTAAAGTTGTCACAAGGGCTGTATCTGAATAAATAGGAGGTTTTGAGTAAAAAAAAACCTATCAACATCTGTATTTTCTCCAGCAAGGTTTTGTTTTAACAAAGTATGTTGGTTTTCACTTAACCTTAAAATAAATAAAAAAATTGTATACTAAAAGTAGTTTTTAAACTAAAAAGGTTTTCAGGACAAGAGTATTTTTTCATAAATGTCAACCTGGGGCAAATTGTCACATGTTTTTACTTTACATTGATATGTACATAGAGTGCAATGTTCTTCACATTATAGGTGAGTTACAATGTTAGGACCACCTGTGCCACCTGCAGGCCTGTCCAGTGCACGGGCAGTGCAGTTCCAGTTATTAACCTGACTCTTTGCAAACACACACAACTGACATTGTATTTAATTCATACCACACTTTTTACTTTAATAATAAACAGTTCTTTATTCATATCAAATTTTAAAACCCAAACTGTTTGTTTGTGTTCCTTTTTATGTAGAGACCTCGAGTAACAAGCCAGGTCGTAAAAACACAGTATTCATGTGTCATAGTGTGTGGCCCGGCCCATTGTTTATTTTTCTGTATTTGGCCCTCACTAAATAAAGTTTGGACACCCCTGGTCCATACCCTTCTTGTTTTGAACTTAATGCATGTGTATTGAATGTTAAACAAGTTCATAATGATAACAAGACTGTTTATCATGGTAATGTGTAGCCTACAGGCTTCACACAGTGAATGAGAGAGATCAGCAGAGCTGATGAATGACCTGCGTCTGTCTTTGAAGTCGTGAAAAGCTTGTCGTGTCAAAGGGAAGCGAAATATTTGTCGCATCATTTTAACGGGTATTTTCCCATAAATGCGCGTCAGCAGCAGTGCTGGTCAGCATCCCACAGCTCAAGAAAGCCGCGGGGAAATAAAATCAATGAGTCACGCATTGAATCAATACTATATTGGCCTCTAATAAGTGTAGAAGCTTCAGCGTTGCCCATGTGATGCATTGCTGCTCAGCTGAGCCTTGAAAAGTTGAACCTCAAAGTTAAAAATAATTAACATCTTGTTTCATTACATCTCTTTTAATGAATCAGCTTTTTTAAACATGTTCGTTGAATGAACGGTTTAATGACTCGCTCAAAGTCCTTTGTCATAACAATATGCGCGCTGAGTGAAAGTCTTTCAATGCTTTCATATACTGAAGACGCTGTTTAGTTTCGGTTTTGGTTACTGAAAATGTCCTCGTTTTTGTCCACATCGTTAACTTTATTTATATAGCAACAAATACATATAAATTAAATAAATAAATAAATGGCGGTAATACCGCATATCGCGCTATTGAGCCACTCAATATTACCGCAAGGGAAATTCCATAACCGCAACAGCCCTAGTTACTCGGCAAAATCTGTTTTTGATCCATGTTCAGAAATGTGGGTTAGCTGGTACATCAAAAGGTCCCAGGGTCTCTGCGCCCTCCAGCGCCTCTACGCCCTCCAGCGCCTCTGCGCCCTTCAGCATCTCTGCGCCCTCCAGCGTCTGTACACCCTCCAGCATCTCTGCGCCCTCCAGCGTCTGTGCGCCCTCCAGCATCTCTGCGCCCTCCAGCGTCTGTACACCCTCCAGCATCTCTGGGCCCTTCAGCATCTCTGCGCCCTCCAGCGTCTGTGCGCCCTCCAGCATCTCTGGGCCCTCCAGCATCTCTGGGCCCTCCAGCATCTCTGGGCCCTCCAGCGTCTCTGCGCCCTCCAGCATCTCTGCGCCCTCCAGCGTCTGTGCGCCCTCCAGCATCTCTGCGTCCTCCAGCGTCTGTACATCCTCCAGCATCTCTGGGCCCTCCAGCATCTCTGGGCCCTCCAGCATCTCTGGGCCCTCCAGCGTCTCTGGGCCCTCCAGCGTCTCTGCGCCCTCCAGCGTCTGTGCGCCCTCCAGCATCTCTGCGTTCTCCAGCGTCTCTGCGCCCTCCAGCGTCTGTGCGCCCTCCAGCATCTGTGCGCCCTCCAGCATCTCTGCGTCCTCCAGCATCTCTGCGCCCTCCAGCGTCTGTGCGCCCTCCAGCATCTCTGCCTCCTCCAGCGTCTCTGCGCCCTCCAGCGTCTGTGCGCCCTCCAGCGTCTCTGCGCCCTCCAGCGTCTGTGCGCCCTCCAGCATCTCTGCGTCCTCCAGCGTCTGTACTTCCTCCAGCATCTCTGCGTCCTCCAGCGTCTGTGCGCCCTCCAGCATCTCTGCGTCCTCCAGCGTCTGTACGCCCTCCAGCATCTCTGCGTCCTCCAGCGTCTGTACGCCCTCCAGCATCTCTGCGTCCTCCAGCGTCTGTACGCCCTCCAGCATCTCTGCGTCCTCCAGCGTCTGTACGCCCTCCAGCGTCTCTGCGCCCTCCAGCGTCTGTGCGCCCTCCAGCATCTCTGCGCCCTCCAGCGTCTGTGCGCCGTCCAGCATCTCTGCGCCGTCCAGCATCTCTGCGTCCTCCAGCATCTCTGCGCCCTCCAGCATCTCTGCGCCCTCCAGCGTCTGTGCGCCCTCCAGCATCTCTGTGCCCTCCAGCATCTCTGCACCCTCCAGCGTCAGCGTCTCTGCACGCTATCCAACAGTCATTACACTTTCTAACAGTGATGACACGCCTGGCTCATCAACTCCAGCCCAAACTACCTGTATGAGTAACCCAAAAATTCTCAAGTCAAGGCCCAAAAGAACTACATGCACGTTCTGTAATTTGATTGTGAACAAGAAAAACATCAAGAAACACATTCAAAGACGTCACTCATCAGCAAATGCAGATGTAACGGAAAATCACCATCTTCCATCCCAATGCATTGACCGTAATAATGGCATTTTTGCTGTTGGAAGAACATTTTCTGGATTTAGTAACCCTATACATGTGCAGAAATGCACCTGGGGTAACAACCATCATGTGAGCTGTGAGCTAGAGCAATGCAAACGGGCTTCTGAATTTTCCAGAAGAAGTGGCTTAATGGGGTTTCAGTGCATCCATGTGAAGTCGATCTCGTACTGTCCTATTTCATCTGAGCCAGACATCACACTTAAGGAAGAAGTTCTGTCAGATATGGTAGGAAGAAAGTGGATTTCTGACAACACAAAGAAAATCTGTCTCGCTAGAAATCAAAAAGCTGAGTCTAAGCGCTGCCCACTGAGTAAAGAAATCTCATTAGGGAATGAAATATCAAAAATATGTGTCAGTCTTGGAAACATCCACCTCATATTATTCTCGGTTAGGGAGAGTAACTGTTTGTTTCGACAAAAAACGAAACACTTGGCACTGTCCATGCTCTAAGCCAAGGAATTCTTGTCCTCATAAGTCCATTGCAAAATGGCACTTGAACCAGACTCGACCTGAACTTTTCTTAAAAGTTAGAAGTACAGACAGTGATGTGTTTGACACCTTTGCAGAATCTGGCCATCAAGATGTATGCAGTACTGAGGAAATTCTTCTCTATCCACCTGAAAAAAATGCTTTGACTGCAATTGTCCTTTACTTGCTGAACAACAAGAAATTGCCAGCGGTTCTGCCAAAAGATGTGTGTTCACCACAGAACATGGAGACACTGCCCAAGCACCTCATTCCAATTGAGACCTTTTGCACTGTATGCCCAGGGAAGATCCCTCTTTCGGAACCAATCTTAATTACACAAAAAGCAAAGATTGTCACGTTTACTGGCATACTGGAAGGTGTGTAATTTTACAATACAATATTGTTTTGTAATTTACTTGGCCTAGTCTAATTAAAGTTTTACATTGAAGATATGTTTTATTTCATAGGTACAAGCCAATTAAGTAGTTAATTCAAATTAAAACCTACAGTGATCCCATGACGAATACAGTATTATTCTTCCTTCTTATAGATGTGACCACATACTGTAAAAGGTGTGGTGTATGTGGTCAATTTTACCGATACCAGGAATGGACCGAGGGGCTGCACAATTTCAATGACCACACAATATTAACACTGCATCTTTGCCTGTTCTTGAGACAGTCTGTACAGGTAATCTTTACTTTTGCATTCATGCAACTTTAATGCTAACCCATCCTATTTTAATCAACACATGACTTGCATGTTTTTTTCATGTACTACTTGAATAATTATTTTAGAGAGTCTGTGATGTAGGGATTTGGATAATTTGAAGTCTAGTCTATATAAGCAAGCATACATATGCACTTGCCTTTAAAATCTATTCCTAAGAATCCTGTTTTGTAAACACTCAAATATTGTCAAGAGAAAAAGCAAACATGACTAATAATCTGACGTGATTTAATTTTAAATGTAATTACAGAATCACACTGCAGTTGGCAGGGCCTTGGACATCTTGGAACAGACAAACCAAGTAAAGTATCCGAACCATGACTCCATTCTTCATGGTTATCTTCACTTTGAGGTGTTGACAGACCATAGTTACAATTTTTCCTGTGTGCACTGCGGAGTCCATCCACCTGTAGTGATAATGGACTTGCACAAGAAGGGAGTTTTTAGCATGCCAGGTAGGTAGTGGTATCATCTCTTAACATGAGTAGTACTACCAAAATAACACTGATTTTGAGCAAAATGTCTTACAGTCAGTGATATTGAGGATCCACCTCCACAGTTTGAAGGTCACGTCGACATTGAAGAATTTTGGCACTCCGTTGACCAAGAAATTGTTTGCAGAGGCTTTTTACAAAGTAAGCTATAGATATACATTTTTCTGCAAAGGGAGTATTCTGCAGCCATGTTTAGAAAGGTTTTTCAAAATATCTATCTGTCTACAATTGCCTGTAATTATGTTTGTGCATGCTTTTGTAGTGCCATGGATGATTGTGTATCTAGTTTTAACTACCATAAATTTTATTGAATGCAATAACATTTAAGAGAGCTTTTGTATTTCAACTACAAAGGTAACCGTGAGAATCCATGTAAAGTTTCACCTTCCTATGTGAAATGGGCACCATGGATTGGCCCTCTTACCAGAGCCAGCAAAAAAGTTCTTAACACCGAGTTTGCCAAACTCACAGCAAAGACATCTGTTGTAGAACAGGCAGACATTGACATTTCTGAAGAACGGCTGTCAAGTGAACTAATGAACTTAAAGGTAAATTCTGAAATTTTATGTAAATTTAATTGCAATAACTTGAAGTTTTTATTATTTATTTATAAACATTTAGTACATTATTTTACTGGACATCTACTGTGCTGGATGTTTTTGAAAGTGCTCCAGATTAGGCTATTTACTAAATGCCAAAAGCGTAAAGAAGATTATGGTGATGTACCCTGCTTTATAATTATTGGCTGTTGTTGCATCTACTTTTACACAGGTTGATGCCTTGAGGAAACTTGTTAAAGAATGTGGCATTGACTCAAAGGGCTCCAAAATGGATCTTCTCCTCCGTTTGAGGGAGGAGATGAAAACAAGGAGCACTTATGACAAAGTTTTTCAAAAAGTTTGGGGAGCATCTGGTAAGTGTCCTACATACATGTAGTACATATTTATGTAATGACATAAGAAAATATTTAATTATTGTAAACCTGTCACTATGTGTCTGTACGTGTATCTGAAGACAGCTAGGTTAATGGTCAAGCTAATCGTTTGTATTTCCATTTCAAGGTGGCTGGGCAGTGATCATGTGTCCTTGTGGCATTGTGAACTCGGTGAAATTCAACATAAGAGCTGAAAGCCCACGCGATTACGCTGATATGTTACTTTCATTCAAACATTTCCCGAACATTGTTATCTATGATTTTGCTCGTGGATTAGTTACCCATACTAACTTTCGGGAACCAGAGAGACTGCCCTTCAGTCCATATGAAGGAAGAGTGGCTGCAGCTACCCCAGAGAATATTGCATCTGCTAAGAGAGGGGAACTGAAACGGAATTTGCCATGGTTGCAGTTGAAAAAAGACCCCCCTGATCTTAATGGCCATCCTGCAACTGGTTCTGCAGAACACTATGCATTGTATGACACTTTTCATCAGTACAACACAAAGGATGAAAAAGATGTTTTGAGATTAATTGGACTTGTGCCTTAGCTATGTGGGTGGGTCAACTCCCAAACAGCGGAGCAGCTGTTCTCTAGTATGCGAAAGAACAATTACTTTATGAACTCTCTCTCCCCAGCTAGCCACATCTTCCTCATGCGTAACATTTTACTTCACCACAATGAGAAAGTTAACCAGCAGGCACTAGAGGACTTTAAACGAGTTTCTCATGGAGATGTCACCCTTGATGCACATGGAAAAGCCACTTTGGGTAGTTTGATTTTTCCTTTGATTTTGTAATTTTGACACAAGTACATTTAAATATCAGTTTTTGAACAACCAGCACTTAAATTAACAAGGATACATACAACAAAACATTACTGTCAATGCTTAGAACTGTCATTGTCTTGCAGCGCATGTGAATGTCCCTACAGATGTGGACATGCCAGGCCACTGTGGGGAGCAGGACTTTAAAGGAGTTTCTCATGGAGATGTCACCCTTGATGCACATGGAAAAGCCACTTTGGGTAGTTTGATTTTTCCTTTGATTTTGTAATTTTGACACAAGTACATTTAAATATCAGTTTTTGTAAAACCAGCACTTAAATTAACAAGGATACATACAACAAAACATTACTGTCAACGCTTAGAACGGTCATTGTCTTGCAGTGCATGTGAATGTCCCTACAGATGTGGACATGCCAGGCCACTGTGGGGAGCAGGACTTTAAACGAGTTTCTTATGGAGATGTCACCCTTGATGCACATGGAAAAGCCACTTTGGGTAGTTTGATTTTTCCTTTGATTTTGTAATTTTGACACAAGTACATTTAAATATCAGTTTTTGAACAACCAGCACTTAAATTAACAAGGCTACATACAACAAAACATTCTGTCAATGCTTAGAACTGTCATTGTCTTGCAGCGCATGTGAATGTCCCTACAGATGTGGACATGCCAGGCCACTGTGGGGAGCAGTGTGAGGCTCTGACTAGGACATCAAACCTTAGGCCCTGTCGTGCCACATGGACTCTAGGACTGCATCATCCCCTTCAAGAGCAGTTGGTATGTGGTTGGATTGCTTCATCACAATTTCTTTTCACCTTTATGTTGTTGTGTTGTCATTTTCTTTTGTGTTACAATTGTTTAAGTGTCAGAACTTAAAGCTATCAGGCTCATGATTGCTGGCATAGAGCAGTTTTAAATGAATACATAATTCATAACATTTTACACATCCTCTAGGACAGGGGTGCCCAACCCTGCTCCTGCCGATTGACTGTCCTGCACAGTTAATCTCCAACCCTAATCAAACACACCTGCCTTTAATTTTCAAGTGATCCTGAAGACCTTAATTGACTATGCACAGCTGCACTACTTCCCGAACTTAAGCCAGCTCCTTGTTTCCTGTATGCCATTATTGGCCAAACTTGATTAATTCAGTTTGGCCAATAATGGGATACAGGAAACAAGGAGCTGGCTTAAGTTCAGGAAGTAGTGCAGAGCTGCGTTCCATTCGACAGGGTCCCTACGCAGTGTTCACTGCTCCCTACTCCCTGAACACGGTACATCAGTTGAAGTGGACTTCGCTGACAATACCGCTCATTTGGAATGCCCTGCAAACGTCATCAGTTAAGTTAAGTTAACGTACGGGGTTCCGCAGATTATGATAATAAAACAAATAGATATAGGCTTACATTAATATTTCAATTGAATTTAATATCACATTTAATATATATATATATATAATATACAATAATAAATAAAAATATGATAAGGTAAATTCTGAGGTAAATGGTTGTGGTAATCGTTTATAAAGTCCCAAGGACATACAAAAAATAGCATATGTAAATGTAATATTCACCCCAATAACCGTTAAAAAATACTTAGTATAATAATGACAAAATGTATGCATACTTATACACAAACATAAACTCCTCCATCGTTATTTAGACCGCTCTGACTGGTGATGACGTGACGCGCAATGACAGTTGGGTGATTCCGCTCTCCACTTCCTGTGAAGTGATGTATCGATGTTCACTTATTCCCTACGCCGTTTGCAGTGCCCTTCCAACTGAACATGTTCGTTCCCTTCGGATTGGAATCTCACTTAAGATGGTGAAATACCCTGTGAAGTCCACTTCGCAGTTCACTAACGGTCGAATGGAACGCACCTCAGCTGTGTATAAAGTCAATTGGTTGCTTCAGGTGTGTTTGAATAGAGTTGGAGATAAACTTTACTGGACAGTCGATCAGCAAGAGCAGGGTTGGGCACACCTACTCTAGGACAACTGTTTAGGCTCTCAAAAATTATTTTGCTTTAATCCCTGGCCTGTAGTGTTTGTTTGTTTTTTTGACACAGCTTGTATTTCTTTGTAATGTGTGCAATGTGTAGGTGAATTATGTACTTGATGAGGACAGACCAATGAATGAAACGATTGTAAAGGATGGTCAGACGTGCCTCACAAGAGAGAACTTTTTATCCCTGGGACTAAGAAGGGAAATGGATTCAATGGTGGGGAATATGTCTTTTATTAAGTAATTTCACTTTTCTGGAATTAGAATTAAAAGTGTTGTATTTGCAGGTGGGAAATGCTTGCTTTAGGCTCATCAAGGAAATATTTCAGCATCAGGTGTGTCTGTCATTTTATACAGATATTTGTGACAAATTCAAAAGAATTACAATTACTGTCTGTAATTATTGATAGAGATATCTTCTACAGGGGAAAGATGTTTTCATTGTGGATCTCCATATTCCACCAACATGGCTCTTGCCCTTATCCTGTGACCCTTTTCTCTGTCTTCCAGTAAGTACCCACAATATATTTAACTAATTGTGATAACTCTCTACACTCTATCTTATACAATGCTTTTCAAAACATAGTTGCAACACACAACAAGATAAAAACACTTAAGGTCATACATCATGGAGAAAATGAAAAAATTAGCTTACACATTTAAAAAAAAATAAAGATAATAAATAATGGCTAAAATAATAGTTCAAAGTCAGAGGTAAGATTTTGCAATATTTTCTTTCTTTAAGTTGGAAGTTTTCTTTCTTTATCTTTCCTCAAAAGAAAGATGCCCTGATTTTCCCTCTGTGGACCCCAGGACACTTTCTGCTGTGTGTAAGTGCATTTTTAGTATTTATTGCAAAAGCACACTCATGGAAAGGATTCAAACTGGAAAAAGGTGACATATTTTAATTGTAGGCCCTCCTTTCTTTTTAGTCTTTTGTAATCCTCCTGGCTGCAATTTACTTTTGTGTCGTAATGGTGAAGAATTGTTGACTCATTTCCAAGACTATTTTCCCTGTAGGTTATTAAACCACTTAAAAGAGAGGTTTTGTTCCTGGATTCCAAATTTTCAGTCATGGGACAAGGCTTTGCACACGGACCTTATCGAAACATCTTAAGGTTTCTAAAGGAAGATGTTTGCTGGAAGTCGTGTTCCTCAGACTTGCGCAAACTGTTTGCGATGATGTTAGTCGTGTTCACAAGACTTGCTCAGTTTGGTTGAAATTTTAGTCGTGTTCACAAGACTTGCTCAGATTGTTTGAACTTCTGCTGTTTGCCTGTCTTGTTCCTCAGACTAACATGTTCTGTAGCTCAAAAACAATGTGTTCCTCGACAACTTTTTTTGTGTGTGCTCCAGTACTTTTAGAAGTTACTGATGCCATTTTTGTTTTAATCAGGTCTGTTGCACATCACATTGTCTCTGGACCATTGACAGAATTAACAGGCCTGGATATTGAGGTAAAAGATCATTTGCAAAGGCCATTTGTCTGCTTATCACTTTTTTAATGAATTATTGGCTTGTCACAAATTGGGCTATTAATAGAATTTTTTTTTCTCATTTTACGCTTTGACCCGTTCACAAACACAAATCTTTAAACCTTTGTAGTGTGCTGCTTATTAAATGTTGATTTTTTTATTTATTTTAAACAGGGGCTCCCTCCACAACATTTTGGCATCGACTGTGGAATCTTCATGATGATGGTCAGTTAACAGTTATCACGTAAAATATGAATTTGCTTGATGATCTTTCACAAAATGGTCATTGATGGTTTCTAGCCCATTTCACACATGCAGGTTTTTCCTTGTCTTTCCTTTACTGGACTTGTGTAAATGGAATAAGGCTCAAATGGTGCCAGTACTTTGTCATGCAGCTTTAGTTTATTCCCTTTTCCTCAGTTCCACCTAAAGCACTTTTTGTTAATGTAATGGAAATCATACTGTTGTGGAAGAGGAATTTCTATTTTTATTTTCACATTAAATTCACATACACCCCAAAAAAAAAAAGAATTACAACTTTAGTACATACACAACTTTGCTATATTTGCAGTACTCCTGATATGCTGTCATGGAGGCTCCATTTGATTTCACAATTGTAAGTATAACTTCAATGCTCATAGATATTGTTATAATATTGTCCTTCCTGATATTTCTTCCCTTTTTACCTTTAGGGTTTTTTTTGGGAGAGTTTTTATTTTCTTACTTTTATGTGGTTTAAGTCAGGGATTGGCATACTTTTTCCTTGATATAAAGTGGGCCTGTTAATCCCACAGATTTATCGGACTGGAAAATTGAGTTGGGCCTAAAAAATTAACTTGCAACTTGAACTGCAAATGTATTGTACTCCGTTCTCTTCTTCAGCACGACATGCCGTGCTTAAGGAGGTGGTGGTGCACACTGTTGGTGGAGAACCTTGAGATTGAAGGGTAACGATGTCTTTAAAAAGTTTTAGATAAATTTGAAATATCATTAGCAGTAATCTGTCAGTAATTCTTCTATTTTTTTTTTTAATACTTATTACTACAGCCATGGCCGGAGGTTTGCTCACTTCACACAGCAGGGAAAGCAGATGGCCAGGGGAAGCCTCGAACCACTTTTCCGCATCCCAAGGAAAAGAAAAATTGAGGAGGTCACTGTGGTAAGAATTCGAAAGTAATCATCTTTCTTGTGCTTTACATGTGCTAGGCTATTATGTAATATGCATCTCACTCCCTTGTTTTAAAGGAACCTGTCCCCTTAAAACAACGCAAGGCGAAGGAGCCATTCATAGTTGAATCCACTCAAAATGGAATTGGCATCTTGCAGGCATGTATCTATGAAGCACATCTATGAGCCATAGTTTAAACTCACTCACAGGATCACAGTTAGTTATATGTGCACTCCATGTAGACATGCCAGCTTGCCACTTCTTACATACTGTAGCTTAATCCAAGATCCAACAATAACCACATATTGCAGAGGTCTTCAACCCTGCTCCAAGGGACCCACTATCCTGCAGAGTTTAGCTCAGACTCTAATCAAACACTCCTGACCTCTTCAGGATCGCATGAAAATCACAGGCAGGTGTGCTGAAGCGGGTTGGAAATACATTTTGCAGGACAGTGGGTTCCCAGGAGCAGGTTTGAAGACCTCCAGTATATGCTATTAGCAGGACACAAATGAGCATGTTACAGAACATGCCAATTAAGAGGCATGTTCATCCTTTACCCTTTCCTGGTCGAGAATGATGATGGAGGCCTGTTATTTTGCCTACTGCTTTTGTAGTGATTCTTGTTTTATGTTCACAGCTGCCTGAGGAAGTTTTACAGAAGATCTTGATCCTTGTGGTGCTAGAAGATGGTGATCCTGCAATTTGCAAACTTTCTCTCACTTGCTCTCTGTTCTGGCGTATAGTAAGAGAGGAAACCTTTCTGAATGAAGCACACTTCTGCTGGCTAGACAGTAAGTTATGTCTCTTTCCTTCTGCCCTCCTCCCATATTCTTAAAGGTAAAGTCCCTCTGAGCTATAGGTGAAGGTCACCCACTCACAGGGTCTAGCACTCAATTAGGACATGGCGGCTTGCCACTTTTTACATCGCAGCAAGGGCAAAGAAAAGTGTTCGGAACTTGGAGCTACTCAATCTGTGTCCCACAGATGCCAGCAACACAACACATTAAATAGCCCCTGGAGTGGTCACTTGCCATTATTAAAATATAAATGCATGTTGTACATAGATATTGCCTAATTTATTCATTTCTATACCAGAATATGTCTGTTTACTGTTGTGATTTTTGTGCAGCTGTGGTTCTTTTGAATAAAGATTATTACATTTCTCCATTTATCTGTCCATGTCTGGGCTTAAGTTAAGGTTCTAGTGCTAAAGATTTTTTTTGTCTTTTTTTTTATAATATAATCTACACTAGACTAATATTTTGTTTTGTTTTTTAGGCGAAAGGTGTTTATTTTAATGGATAAAAAAATAGTTTTGGAGGCACACCACTACTAAAATGAAAACTGAGACACTGTTACCAGAAAATTTTGTATAAAAAAAGGAAGAAAAAAAAATGCAAACATGTTTTACACATATTTCTTTTGTCATTAGGTGTTGTAAACTGGAAGAACTTCTCAGAGGACCGTAGACGGACTTACAGAATTCCCTATGCGATCTCCTGTTGCCTTTTCTGCAATGAGTTATACAAAGATTGCGAGGGATACTGGGGATCTGGACAAAGGGGAAAACTTCAAGGATTTTACTCTGAAAATTACTTTGCTGGTTACTGCTGCATGGATTGTTTTTTTGCTGCTGGAGGCAGTGTCTGATTTGATGACCATATTAGTGCCTTGTGTTGTCCTTCAATAAACGTTTTTTTTGTGATAACTGTGTTTGTAGTTCATTTGCCTCAAAGTATCATAAGGTATGTTTGACAGCGGTGCATTTAACTGTTTATTAGTGTTGTCAGAAATTAATTGTCAGCACGTCAGGCATACAATACGACATGGAAAGATGTTTAAAAATATTTGTTTACAAAAAAATGATAAAAAAAAAGTTTTAGAAAGCCCAATTTCACAAAGACAAATTAAAAAAACAATACATAATCAATAATGCAGATTGCAACTTGCTTTGCTGTTAAAAGACAAAACAATAATTTTGAAGATGTCATCTCAGTGGTTTCTGTTAAGTTAAACTCGTGCGAGAGCATATGTAATTGTTTTCGCGTTAATTAACTGTTCTCGTTTATGTTAAACTCGTGCGAGAGCATATGGAACTGTTACTGTTCTCGCGGTGTGTTAAACTCGTGCGAGAGCATATGGAACTGTTCTCGCGGTAATTAATTTTTCTCGCGGTAATTTGGAAGTAGGCGTAACTCGAAGGGGCGGTAGGCGTAACTCGAAGGGGCGTAACTTGAAATCTTGCTAAAGTGGGCGTAACTTGAAGGGGCGTAACTTGAAGTCTTGCAGACTGCAGACAGATACTATTGGAGGCCTGAGACGCCATCCCTCGCTCCGCCTTATCAGCAAAATTAACAAATAAACACTTACCAAACCATCCAGAAACGGGACATTCTAAAACGCTTAACGTGAAAAACGCTTAACGTGGCTTACTGTACTAAGACAGTGATATTAAAAGACCAAATTTGCTACACATCATATTAATAAACCATACTATGTATAAAAAAATAAGATGAGTCCAGAAAATCAACGCAACGCGATTAATAACACTTCCCATAGAAAACCTTTATGAGAAAACGCTTAACGTGGCTTACTGTACTAAGACAGTGATATTAAAAGACCAAATTCATATTATGATGTGTAGCGAATTTGGTCTTTTAATATCACTGTCTTAGTACAGTAAGCCACGTTAAGCGTTTTTCACGTTAAGCGTTTTAGAATGTCCCTGCAGAAACCAGATGAAAAAGGAAAAAAGATAAGCGAAATTAGAAAAAAAATAGGTGGAAAACCACCACTCAGTCTTCACCCCCACCACTCTCGCACGTGCAAACTCCCAGAATTCCCGAGAGAGAGAGAGAGAGAGAGAGAGAGAGAGAGAGAGAGAGAGAGAGAGAGAGAGAAGGAGAGAGAGAGAGAGAGGGAGAGAGGGGGGGGGTTGTGGACAAGAGGGAGATGAGGTGATTCCTAACTGCTCTCTTTAAACTCTATTTTTCACCTGATAAAAGAAGCTGAGAATGAAACCAAACCCTGAGTGTGAATAACCAACATTTCAACTCTGCCACATTAATTAAAGACCTTCAAGGAGCACA
The DNA here is from genome assembly GCA_038021265.1 of Cyprinella venusta. Classification (NCBI taxonomy): domain Eukaryota; kingdom Metazoa; phylum Chordata; class Actinopteri; order Cypriniformes; family Leuciscidae; genus Cyprinella; species Cyprinella venusta. Next base: position 9,511,131 of record CM075879.1, on the reverse strand, counting down.
TCACGACCCTGCAAGGTAAATTATTTTCAAAAATTATTCTTCTCTTAAAAGGTTATTCAACTTATTAATTAAGAATTATTTTAAGAAGTTTAAAAAAAAAAGTAATAACGGTACTTGCATGGTTGTTTGCAGCATAGATACAGCATCAAGAACCTTTTTTGGTTCCATGGGAAACTAAAAGTTTCTTGATGGCAGATTACAGGTTTTCAAGGTCTATCTGTTCATCCGTTTTTTGAATTCTTTAGGTTTTAGTTCTCTAAATATGAGGCAGTAAAACACTTTTTGTTTATACATAAATAATAATGTTTTAATATTAATAATAATAATAATACAATTAATTTACCAAAAAAACTATTGATAATTAACAAAATAATGAATCATTTGAATGTAACAAAACAGAGTAACATAAGAAATCAATTGCAGACTCCAATGCAGTAAAATGAAATTTATTAATGAAATGTATTTTAGTGGACATGCATGAATCGTAATGTGAACTGTGATTCTAGTGAGAATGGTGCCGAAAACTGCTCTAGCACTCTGCTGCCTGTTACTGTCAGCTACATCTTCCCCAATCTATCCAGCACTGAGGTGAGATACACACCAACTGTTCCACCATGCATGTATTTCATTCAAAAATATTTTTAAAGTCTTAATTGGTGTAATTAACTGTTTGTTATATTCTTACTCTTATACTATAGCTCTGGTCAATAGTGTGAATTCATATTTCATTAATTTCTTCATTCATTCATTAATGTGCAAGTTGGTTTAGAATGCAATGCTATGGATTACATGGCTCAAATTTTAACTATTTTTAAATAAATACATAAATTAATATTATACAAGTGTTGTTGTAATTTATAAAACAATAGTTTATATATATATATATATATATATATATATATATATATATATATATATATATATATATATTTGTAATTGTTTTTTTTGTAAAAGTAAATGTTTAACATAAATGAACATGATAAAAATATAAACTGCTACAGATTTAACAAATCTTTTAACTTTTAACGTTTTAGAAATGGTTTGAGATGGTTTTAATGACACTGTAAAGGCGAAACTTTATGATTACAATTAGCCTACAATGTCATTTTATATCTGAAGCATGTGATTTTTTTTCCAGCAAACATATAAGAAATAACAGCTACATAATTATATATATAAGGGTGATTCTTAAACTATACTCTTTGAGCTAGACAGTTTCAGAAAATAAAAACATTTCTACAAACAGTTTTTTAGTATCAGTTGGTTTCTCAATCTGTCTAGAAACATTCCCTTAAGTTGGGTGCGATGATATGTATTGAATAATATATATATATATATATATATATATATATATATATATATATATATACATACATACATATTATGGGGGGGGGGGGGCAAACAGGAAATAATTAAATGTAATCCCGAATATATAGTTAAAACTCTGAAAATATAAATGTAATCCTGAATAAATAAATGCAATCCCGAATATATAGTTATAACTCTGAATATATAAATGTAATTCTGAATATATAAATGTAATCCCGAATATATAGTTATAACTCTGAATATATAAATGTAATTCTGAATATATAGTTATAACTCTGAATTTATAATTGTAATTCTGAATACATAAATGTAAATCCCGAATACATAAATGTAAATCCCGAATATATAAATGTTATCCCGAATATATAGTTATAACTCTGAATATATAAATGTAATTCTGAATATATAAATGTAAATCCTTAATAGTTTAAACTCTGAATATATAAATGTAATCCTGAATATATGGTAATAGCTCTGAATATATAAATGTAAATCCTAAATATATAATTATAACTCTGAATATATAAATGTAAATCCCAAATATATAAATGTAAATCCTGAATACATAGTTAAAATTCTGAATATATAAATGTAAATCCTGAATATATAGTTATAAGTCTGAATATATAAATTTAAATCCTGAATATATAGTTAAAATTCTGAATATATAAATGTAAATCCTGACTATATAGTTATGACTCAGCATGTGAGCTTCGCTCAATATTCCGCTCTATGCCAATGCGCTCCACTCAGTCGCTCACGGCCCAAACACTCAAATCCAGCTCCGACATGAAATCTCAGTGTAACGTATGGCTACTGTACTATAGCCTTTGTTGATTATTTTTAAGGTATTGTTGGGGGCTTTTAACTAAACAAGCTTTTCTCTAACCCTGTACAACGAACGCGCCAGCGCGTTCTGATAGATTTTTCTTTAATGACAGCAAAAGAAACTCTGTAAATTTTTGGCCATACAGATTAATGTGTAAGACAACTACAAATGGTCTTCTTTTATTTGTGTACATTCACAATAAGACCAAAACCTTTTGTAAAATAAAGATCTGCCTTTGTTTCAACTGTCTCTGTATCCACATAGAATCTTTCTAAAAAGTTTAAAGAATGGCCTATTATCACACAAACATTGTGCTGAGGCCACCTATGCAAAATGGTAAAGCCCCCAACAATGCATGCCTTAAAAATAATCAACAAAACCTACGTTACACTGAGATTTCATGTCGGAGCTGGATTTAAACGTTTGGGCCGTGAGTGATTGAGTGGAGTGAATTGGCATAGAGCGGAATATTGAGCGGAGCTCACATGCTGAGTTATAACTATATATTTGGGATTTACATTTATATATTCAGAGTTATAATATATTCGGGATTTACATTTATATATTCAGAGTTATAACTATATATATTCAGGATTTACATTTATATATTCAAAGTTATAAATATATATTGAGGATTTACATTTATATATTCATAGTTATAAATATTTATTCAGAGTTACGTATAACTATATATTCAGATTTACATTTATATATTCAGAGTTATAACTATATATTCAGGATTTACATTTAAATATTCAGAGTTATAACTATATTCAGGATTTACATTTATAAATTCAGAGTTATTAGTATATATTCAGGATTACATTTATATATTCAGAGTTTTAACTATATATTCGGGATTTACATTTATATATTCAGATTTACATTTATATATTCAGAGTTATAACTATATATTCAGGATTACATTTATATATTCAGAGTTATAACTATATAATCGGGATTTACATTTATATATTCGGGATTTGCATTTATATATATTCCAATTTACATTTATATATTCAGAGTTAATACTATATATTCCGAATTACATTTATATATTCGGGATTTACATTTATATATTCAGAGTTATAACAATATATATTCGGGATTACATTTATATATTCGGGATTTACATTTATATATTCGGGATTTACATTTATATATTCAGAATTACAATTATAAATTCAGAGTTATAACTATACATTCAGAATTACATTTATATATTCAGAGTTATAACTATATATTCGGGATTACATTTATATATTCAGAATTACATTAATATATTCAGAGTTATAACTATATAGTCGGGATTGCATTTATATTATTCAGGATTACATTTATATTTTCAGAGTTTTAACTATATATTCTATACATTTAATTATTTCCTGTTTGGCCCCCCATAATATGTATGTATGTATATATGTATGTATGTATGTATGTATGTATATATATATATATATATATATATATATATATATATATATATATATATATACAGGCATTTTTATCTGACAGCCCAAGAAAACGCCCAAGTTCTCTTATTTACCAACAATATTGTAGCAATAATAAAATATTTCTTACTACCTTAAAGTGATATTTCACTTTGAAATTAATTTTTGATATGTTTTACCTCCAGGGCATCCAAGATGTAGGTGTCTTTGTTTCCACAGTATCTTCCATTTTGATCATTTTAGGTAAAACCGTTGTTGTCTGTCAGTCATACAATGAAGGTGCAGGGGGTCCACCTCAAAGAGCAGTCTAAATTGAACATTATTTAATGACTTGTAAATGTAAGTTGCACATTGATGCCCTAAGAGACTAAACAAGTGGATTTTGTGAGAAAACGAACAGTATTTATATATTTTTTACCTCTTGTAATCACAGTGTCACCCAAGTGTGCTGAATCAGTTGTGCAGTGTCCAACTGAACCGAACTGAATCAGTTCAATGTTACGCCGGAAGTGATCGCTTGCGTGTGACGTCAGTCAATGTTTTACCTTTTACTAAACATATTTAGATATACCGAAATCGTCTTCCATTGCGGTTTCGCGTATATCTAAATAGAGAGCCTAAGTCCCTCCCTTTCCAGTCGCCCACCATGGGACCTTATTTCGGAAAAATATTGAATGGTAGTCAATGGCGAGAGACAACAAATATTTTGATCTCGTTTGAATTGTGCCCTGAATTACACATATGATGTTTGTCAATTTAAAAGATACATTTTAAAGTAAAGAAAGTCGCAGTTTGATGTAAAACCGTTGAGGTATAAGACTGTGAAAATACGTAATTACAAAGACTACAAACCCCAAAGGCGCAAATTTTCTCTCAATGAAAGGAAGCTAACTTTACTGAGGCTGTCTGTCATTGTTTCTACAGTCTTACGTTATAATCGTAACGTTACGCCGTCCTACCTGAATGTTTTGTACCAGATTGCACGCACACGAGCAACGGATCTCGATTCATTTCCCGGGAGATGTAGTTCACAGAGCGATTTTCACATAAAACTAAAAGTTACTCTTCTGTTGTATGACAAACTGTGACGTTTTTGACTTTGAGAATCATCTTTTAAATTGACAAACATCATATGTGTAATTGAGGGCTCTCTATATGTTTAGTGAAAGATAAAACTTCCGAAATCTCTGTATAAACAAAGAGTGACGTAGGCGCGCGCAAGTGATCACTTTCATCACATGCGCTGACCGAAGCGCACTGCTCTGAGATCCGTTGGCCCAACTTGGCCGTCGATGGTTATACAAGGTAAAAAGATATAAATACTGTTCGTTTTCTCACAAAAACCACTCGTTTTGTCTCTTAGGGCATCAATGTGCAACTTACATTTACGAGTCATTAAATAATGTTTAATTTTGACTGCTCTTTGAGGTGGACCCCCTGCACCTTCAGTGTATGACTGACAGACAACAACGGTTTTACCTAAAATGAACAAAATTGAAGATACTGTGGAAACAAAGACACCTACATCTTGGATGCCCTGGAGGTAAGCTAAAACATATCAAAAATTAATTTCAAAGTGAACTATCCCTTTAACTTAATTAATTGTATGTTTCTTGTTTTTACATTAACATTTTAGTATTATAGCCCAAAATACTTTGCTGTTTAGCACAAACAATGTAATTTCCACCACAACCTGTCTTTTCCACCACAATGTACACCGTTGTGGAAATGACTGTGGTGGGAATGACATTTCCCCCTTTTCCTCTAAAATATATGCTATGTTAGCCAGTTAATATTAGTTTTACAGTTAGCATTAAATATACAGAAATTACACATTATTAAATAAATTTTATCCAGTTATTTTTACGTCCATGTGAAATATGAGCCGTTTGGAAATGACGGCCAATAAACATATTCTCAGTTTTAGTCATATTTACCTTAATTTTTCTTCTTTTCATTACCCCCTAAAGAGGTCACCCTTTCACCCAGCCATTGTCACGGTTGAGGTGTAGATAAAGACAGGCAGACGCAAAAAGCTCCAATGTTTACTCAAAATCAAACAGGTACAGACAGGCAGGCAGAGGGAACACTCACCAAACACGATAACATAACATACAATAACCGACAAGGACTGACTTAACAGAAGCAAACTAAATACATGCACAAATCAAACCTAACAATGTGACGACAGGTGACACAGATGATCAGGACGATGAACAAGTGGATAATTGAGGGAGTGAGTTCAGGTGAGACAAGAGGATCCTGGGAAGTGTAGTGCAGATGACGAAGACAGAATGGTGCAGACGAGGACTGGGACAGCCATGTGTTCACTGTGGAGTTTCTATTGCTATGGTTACTAAGTATTCAAACCTAAAACAATGATCCCAGGATTCTATTCAGTGTGGTGTAAATGACAGTGAATCCAAGGGACAAGCGTTCTACTTATGAAAAATACAAGAAAATGTGAATAATATTGCAATATATAATATATAACAAGTGGATAATTGAGGGAGTGAGTTCAGGTGTGGAGACAAGGGGATCCTGGGAAGTGTAGTGCAGATGACGAAGACAGAATGGTGCAGACGAGGACTGGGACAGCCATGTGTTCACTGTGGAGTTTCTATTGCTATGGTTACTAAGTATTCAAATCTAAAACAATGATTCAGTGTGGACTGTGACATTACTACCCCCTCCCGGTAGGCGTGACCTCATGCCGCAGAAAAGGGGTTGGAGGGTGGGCGCCCTGAAGGCTGGCCAGGTCGTAGGGCGGAGCAGGACGTGGATGTGACCAGGGCGGAGCAGGCTGAGGGCGTGGGCCAGGGCGGAGCAGGCTGAGGGCATAGCAGGCTGAGGGCGTGGCGGAGCAGGCTGAGGGCGTGGCCAGGATGGAGCAGACGAACCCTCGGGCATCCAGGGCAGAGCTGTTGGACCCTCGGGCGTCCAGGGTGGAGCAGACGAACCCTTGGGCGTCCAGGGCGGAGCAGACGAACCCTCAGGCGTCCAGGGCGGAGCTGTTGGACTTTCGGACGTCCAGGGCGGAGCAGACGAACCCTCGGGCGTCCAGGGCGGAACTGTTGGACCCTCGGGCGTCCAGGATGGAGCAGGCTGTTCAGGCAGCCATGGCGGTGAGGACCCTTCGGGCGGCCATGGCTGAACGGACCCTTCGGGCGGCCATGGCGGAGAGGACCCCTCGGGTGGCCGTGGCTGGGACATTGTGCCCCCCCAAAAAATATTTGGGGTGAATCCCCGGATTAGGGGCAGACGGGGCACGATCAGTCTCTAGCGGGGCGGTCTCGGCGGGACGAGACTCTGGCTGGGCTGTCTCGGCGGGACGAGACTCTGGCTGGGCTGTCTCGTTGGGACGAGACTCTGGCTGGGCTGTCTCGGCAGGACGAGACTCTGGCTGTGCTGTCTCTAAAACAATGATCCCAGGATTCTATTTAGTGTGGTGTAAATGACAGTGAATCCAAGGGACAAGCGTTCTGAAAAATATAAGAAAATGTGAATAAATATTGCAATATATATTATGTATAATTGAAATAGAGATTAGTTTATAATTTGTACTAAAAATCTACATTATTTAAATATTTCATTTAGAATTAAGCGAGGTTGAAGGTACAAAGTCTGGCTAAGGGACGGGGGAAACAGTAAAAATCATGCATAAAAGGCCTCATATTATATAATAAAAAGAATGACTGAGCCATGATAGATTTTTATAAGTTCCCCTTAGGAAGTAAGTCTGACAAAAACAAAAAAGAAGAAATGTTTTTTAGATTTTATTATTTCATCCAGGGACAAGAAAAGTACCATAGTTAAAGAATCCCCCATAAATTATAATTACAAATCCTTTTAAATTTAAGGCTACTTAAATTGTCAACAATATTATATAACAGCCAACCATTCTCATTGCGTTCAGAACATGGCATTTGCAGCCCTTGTTGGGATACAACTAATTAACAGTGTGTGACTCATTTTTACACAAATGTAGACACACACCTCTATGCAAACCCATGGACAGGGAGTAGGGTGTGAATAATACTAACAAAGAAATACTAACAAAGCCTGTGTGCTACTTTTGAACGTAGGCCATGTTTAGAAGCTGTCATAGGTCACATGAATTGACAAAGCCTGAAGTGAAAGGGTCAGGGCTTCATCTAATTTAATTATGTCCCTTGCTACATAAGGGACATAAACTATATTGGCCAATATACCTCCCATGTGTCATTTTTGACAGTAGCAGATTCACCCAACACCGCCTGATATGGGCCGTATCATTCTGAAAAGCAAAATAAATTTAGAAATGGATGTTTAAAATGTCCAAAAGTAATACCTTTCCTAAAAATATTGAGAGAAGGGATGGTGCTTACCTGGGTAAAGTTAACTGGTAGGGCCTACACAAGCTTCCTCCTGGGCTAGTGGCATCACAGACCCTAAAATTTACTTTGCTAAGAACAGCTCGTTTGCATTTAAAGAGCCCAGACACAAAACGATGCATTTTTGCTCACCCTTAATATAAAAAAGACAATTTTAATATGCTATAAAAAAAACATCTGAGAGTAATTTTTTACTAAAATTCACACATACACACACTGGGGAAATCAGAAAGTTAATTTACATATTGTAAAGAGGGGTATTAAAAAACGCTTTGACAATTACAAATATAGATCAAATTATTCACTTGTCAATATCAATCAATCAATCAATCATTTATTTATAGAGCACATTTAAAACACAACCGAAGTTGACCAAAGTGCTTTACAAGGAATAAAAGAGACACAGATATAAAACTGCAATATAAATATAAAAACAAACGAGACAAGAAGGCACTCAAAAAAATAAAAAAAAAAAATAAAATAATAATGATAACAATAAATAAAAAGAACAGAAAAACAGGAAGACAGATTACAGGGTGTTAAAAGCCAGGGTGAATAAATGAGTCTTTAGTTGAGATTTAAAAGTACAAACAGATGGAGCTTGCCTAATTGCAGGAGGAAGGCTATTCCACAGCTTCGGCCCAGCAGCAGCAAAAGCACGCTCACCACGTTTTTTGAGTTTAACTTTAGGGACTGTAAGATGGCCAAGGTCAGAGGATCTCAGGTTTCTAGAAGGAGTGTACGGAGTCAGAAGATCAGTTAAATATTGTGGAGCCAGATTATTCTGAGTTTTATAGACAAATAATAAAATTTTAAACTGAATCCTATACTTTACTGGGAGCCAGTGCAGAGACATTAAGATAGGTGTTATGTGGTCAAACTTTCGCTTCCCTTCAAGTAGTCTAGCGGCAGCATTTTGGACCAACTGTAGATGCGAGAAGGAAGCCTGAGAAATACCATAATACAGAGAATTACAGTAATCAAGCCTCGATGTAATAAATGCATGAACAGCTGTTTCCAAATTTCTCCTGGATAAGATGGGCTTCACTTTACTAAGAAGGCGAAGTTGATAAAAGCATGATTTGACAACCGAGGAGATCTGTTTATCAAAGTTTAAACTAGAGTCAAAAAGGAAGCCCAAATTTCTGGGACACTTTGTGTTATAAGGGGAGAGACAACCCTGGTCAAAGTCGAAGACGCAGTTTTCTTTTGGGCCGAAAATAATAAACTCAGATTTATTTTCATTTAAGTTTAAAAAATTACTTGAAAGCCATGACTTCAGTTCATTTAGACAATCTAGCAGCGGCTGAAGAGTATATTTGTTGTTACGTTGCAAGGGCAGGTAGAGCTGTGTATCGTCGGCATATAGATGAAAAAAAACACCATATTTTTTAAAAATAGCAGCCCACAGGGAGCAGGTACAAAGAAAACAACACAGGCCCAAGGATTGAACCCTGAGGAACACCACAACCAAGGTGTTTGTTAGTGGATGAGTATTGTCCCAAATGAACAGTAAAACATCTATCTGACAGGTAAGAGTGAAACCATTGTAAAACAGAACCGCGAAGTCCTATACAAGACTCCAAGCGTGACAGAAGAATGTTGTGGTCGACTAAATCAAAAGCAGCACTTAGGTCTAGCAGGACCAAAGCCATTTGTTTTCCTGAATCAGTGGTGAGATAAATATCATTTAAGACTCTTAAAAGAGCAGATTCAGTGCTATGTAGTGCTTTAAAACCTGATTGAAAAACTTCATTGATAGAATTATTTAACATGAAAGATTGTAATTGAGTCAATACAACTTTCTCCATGATCTTTGATATAAAAGGAAGATTTGAAATGGGTCGAAAACTGGAAAGAGATGAAGGTTCAAGATTAGGTTTTTTGATATATGGTGTTATCGCAGCATGTTTAAGGCAGACTGGAACAGTGCCCATATATAGGCATTTATTAATGACTGATAATAGAGCTGGACCAATTGCATCCATGGTTTGTTTGATGAAATGTGAAGGAACAATATCATGTGGACATGAAGTGGGCTTAAGGCAGTCCACAATTTCCTTACAGGAGTGCAAGATGAATGGCTCAAACTCAGACCATGTGGAGGAGTATAACGGAATCTCTAACAGTGTGTATCCAGTCTGAGCCATTTGAGATCTAATATCCAAAACCTTGTTTGTGAAGAAGTTTCCAAAACTTTCGCAAAGGGAGACAGAAGGCTCAGGGAAAAAAATAACAGGTGGATTTAGCACAGAGTCAACAGTGGAAAAGAGGACACGAGAGTTATGTCTATTTTTCTTAATCAGATCAGAGAGATATTTGCACTTAGCAGCTTTGGCTGCCCTCTGAAACGTAAAAAGTGAATCTCTCATAATTTCATAAGAGACCTGTAATTTGTCCTTTTTCCACTTGCGCTCGGCCTGTCGGCAGGCCTGTCTGAGAGAGCGCACTGATTCATTAAGCCAAGGAATTGGTTCTGATTTACGAAATTTAAGCTTTAATGGGGCAATACTGTTCAAGATGGAAGCACAAGTAGAGTTAAAATAACTGAGGTGTTCGTACGCATCCAAGTTATGTAGAGTAGATTCCGTTTCAGAAGAGTTCCATACAGAGCCGGCGCCAGCCGTGCGCTGATGAGGGGGCGTCTGAAAACCGAGAGGGGGCTTTAACATTAACGCACGTCACCACTTTTTTCCGGGGTCACTTTTTAAAACATCTTCGACTTCGCGGTACGGATGTACCCATAAAAATGGATTAAACATCTTCAGTTAACTAGCAGAGCATTCATTTTGTTCGTTTGTCAAATTAGAGTCGTTATAGTGCTGAAATGTGTTTTTTTAATCAATCAAAGAAGTTCTCTTTAGATCAGTGAAGCGGATATCTTGTGGCTCGCGCTGTCTTCACGGACATGCGCTTCCGTTGCGGAGACCTTTTAAAAGGCCCACCCAAAACCTTTCTTCAAAAATCTTCTGAGAGCGCACCTATAACTTATCGATGTCCAGCAATCGATCAAAATAGTAGATTGTGTTTAATTTGTCGTTTGATGAGATGTAGCCTATAATATGTGTTTGTGGCGAGAATTTTCGCGTGAAGAAATCCGACGATGCATAGGCTAGCCTATAGGCTATTTTATGGTCCAGTGGCATTAGATTTTTTTAGGCTAATTTATTGCAGGCTACAAATTGTATTATTTTAAATTCTTAATATATGTAGCCTACAAATTCATTAATCTTTTTGTACCTAACATGATGAAACGGCTTTGTGAATGTGTCCCCTCACAATGATAAACGAATTAGGCTATACGTTATAGGTCTATTTTCAGTTCAAAATGGCAAAATTAGAAAAAAGTTTATTAATTTGCCTGATTATTTTTATCATACGTTTAACATTTATGACCTAAAAACGGTCAAATATGAAATGTTTTTGCTACTTGCATCAACTCGCACTTGACAGTAAACTGATCGTTGAGTTGCTCTAAAATTCACGCTCAGCAGCTTTGTGAATAAAGCCGGACAATTTTGATTTTATTGGTCATCTCAAATATTCCGACATTATTATTATTATTTAAGAGAATTCAGAATTGCGAGAAATAAAGTCAGAATTGCGAGATAATAAAATCTGAATTTAAAATCTGGTTTAGACGTAGCCAATAAATACACACATAAGTAGGCTACTAGCAAAACAACGATTTTGAGTTTGTAAAATAACCACTAATGTCTATGGAAGTGGCAATTCCATTTATAATAAGACGACACGTTTTACAAGAAACACATTGTGTGAATAGTTAGGTACATTTTGCTTTATTCAAACCCAGTTCACCTGCCACTTATACTTTCATGTATTTCGTGATTTTCAATGGGAGAAATTGACGTGTTGTAAATCCAACAGATCCGATTCTGAACTATGGAATAATCCAACAGTCGCTGCCACCCATCGCACATAGCTACAGCTCTAACTAACGCGATCGTTATAAACGTGTTTAAACAACAAAACACATCCACTTGCACATATTTGACAATCGGAATATCAGTGTTTCATGCTATAGCTAATACATTTGTGAATATTTTGAATAAAAAAAGGAAAAATGACATAAAAGCAGATCATCGTTCATTCAGCTGTTTTGTGATTGCGCTCGGTCAAGTGACAAGCAATGACGCGTCACCGTGGAAACATTAAAGTGAAAAGTTCTAAATAACGGTTGCGTTTTTGTTTTTACTTACGTGTGGAAGGGTTACAATATTATTGATTTAGCTTAATATTCATAAAAATAGGGAAATGTGAAAATGTAATTGGCAAAACAGGATTTTTAAATAACATATTTTATCAGTAAAATACCATTTGCATTCATTGTGATCTGAGGGGGCGGGAGAGTCCCGTTTAGGGGGCGTGATTGATTAAGAGGTTAGTGATGTAGGTGAAAATTAGACATAGGCTAGAGAATATCAGGCCTGTATATTTGTAATAAGTCATCATCACAATATCATATGTTCTGCTTATTTCAGTTACACTCACAGGACACACAGGACTTTTTCACAGGACTTTAATCACTAAAGACAAAGTGTTCTCTAAATGTCCAATACAAGACATTAGATAGGCTACACAACATTCAAGTTAATGCTACTGAGCATAATATACAATGTTGAGCAACTTATATTGCATTTCAAGCCAAGGAACACATTTAAAAGTCTCGTAAGGTCTTGCTTTCCCTGGGAATAGAACCCATGACTCTGGTGTTGCAAGCATAACATTCAACTCTTTGAGCTACATGAATTAATGGTCAATTCAATGGCTTGATAACTTGGTTGATCAAATGATTACATGCTTATACAAATATGCGGTGTAAATACAGAATTGTTCAGAAAGAAACAAAGAAATTATTTTTTATTTTATGAATCTTTTGAAAATGTTACATTAAGTTCATAAGATAATTAACTTCATGTTATGGATGATACGGACGCATCACAGCTGGTTGTTTGAAAAAGAGATCTAAATATCATCAGAGTAAAATAAGCTGACAAGATAAAAATAATTGATCCATTATAAAATTAGGCTATGCAGATCGAAAAATGCAACTTGTTGAAAAAAGATAAATTACTTTGCAATTTATGTTTCTTTTAGGTAGCCTACTTTAACTTACATTTATTGTTATTTGTGATTAGAACTCATGACAACACAAGTGCGCTGACAAGTCTGTTCATCCAATGAAAGCGAATGACCCTTGTTAACATGGGCGTGGTTTCTGAGCTTGACACTAAAGTATGTTAAACTTCTTTGAAAATGCGTCAAATACAAAGGAAATGGAATATCATACACTGCAAAAACAAAGCGCTTTATTTGCATACCGTGTACACAACTGGTGAAATTCGTTTTTATCGGTGAAAAATAGGGCACGAATCTGTCGCTGTTAACATCTGCTGGAAATCCAGGTAAAACTGTGTCTGCGTGCGTCCCCAGTTAACATGATCCCCAGTTGATCCGTAACACCGGCCCTGGTTCCTCATGAAATGCTACCTGAACTCCTCACTGGAACGTGTTGTAAAGTTACGAGACATACGCCCCATGGGCTGGTTGTTTAGACTTAGAGTTTGACCAGAATATGGAACAGAGAAAAATACAGGCATATGATCAGAAAAAATTTGCATTGCTAACAGTGATATCTGAGACAGATAGTCCATGGGTTAAAATCAAGTCCAAAGTATGACCCTGTTGATGCGTAGGGCCAGATACCCACTGAACAAAGTCAAAATACTCAATAAGATTTAAAAACTCCCTTGCCAAAGTTAAAGATGTACAACAGACATGAATATTAAAATCACCAATCAGTAGTATTTTATCATGAGGAATAACAATAGCCTATCCCCCAGAAATGCAGCAAATTCATTAATAAATTCTGAATTATGTTTAGGGTGACGATATAACAAAGCAACAGTGACAGGGTTAGCAAGTAGTATTTGAAAGAGTTGTACCTCAAAGCTGCTATATGAGTCTGTAGATAAGGATCGGCATGGAAAAGTGTTTTTAAAAACAGTCGCAAGCCCCCCACCGCGGCCAGATGAGCGCGGGGTATTTAGAAAGTTACAATCCTGTGGTAAAGTTCAGCAAGCGAGCTTGATTCGCCAGGTTTAATCCATGTCTCAGTAACACAAAGGAAGTCCAGGGCTTGCGCAGTAAAAAGGTCGTTTAAAATGAAAGTTTTGTTTACCAGCGACCGTGTATTGACAAGGGCCATCTTCAGTACAGATGAGTCACTTACCGCTTGCGTTGCTCGGCATAGTGGTCGAAGGTCGCGGAGATTAGATCCGCCACGGCAGAGACGATGTTTCGTCCTCTGATGACGCATGGATATGATAACAGGGATAATCGTCGCTCAAAACGCCTTCCTGCATCGCGTCCATGGACCTGGCCTCCCAACGAGTAGAATTGGCACCTTGCACTATAATTCTCCCAAGCCGATACAGCTCTTTGACGAACGAAGCCTCCCCGTTTGCCGCGCCTCCTCCGGCGCTTCTTTTTAGGTAAGTCCGTAGGACACCTATACAGGTGTATTGGAAGGTTGGTCGGAAATGGCAATGGGAACGCTCTATATCCAGTAACATCACCTTTAGTAGAGTCCATAACCACACTACGGATGTTATGCAGTGTTTGGCGGTTATACAACAGGATGGAGTTACAATTTGTGATGATAAGGGAAGTAAATAGAAAAACAACACATGCCAACGGCAAAGTAAAAGAGGGCAACAGACGGCCAGCCAACACCGGCGCCATCTTGTTTTCAAAAATTTCGACCCAAAAATTTCAAAAATTGTTTTAAAAAATTTCAATAGGCTACTTGAAAAAAGAAAAGAAAATCTATTTTCATTGGGATCAGCCGGAAAGTCTTTTGATGACCATTATGGATGTTGGGTTATCCTTAAAATAAATGTTATGGGGAAACAAAAAACACCGTAATTACTTACCATTAGCATGAATACTCCAGAGTCCACATATCCTAACTGTGCTGGAACACCCTAGAAAAGAAATCAAAAAGGAAAAAATTATATTTACACTAAAGATAGCAAATAAATCCATTGTTGTTACATGAAATCAATATCTTGTTTTTAACAAGCTCCTGGAACCATCTTTATTGCAATTGAGCTTAAAAAGAAGGGAAAAAGTTAGCTATTTTATACACACAAGAGAGAGAGAGAGTGAGAGAGGTATAGACACATGACACCATTAGGCCTGACTAGGGAGCAGGTGAAATTCTGTTTTTTTTTTGTTTGGTTTTTTTTTAATGCCACTGTCTATGCCCATCTAAAGCCAGAGAACCAAGTGTTGAACTGAACCGCTGGACTTTAAAACTTCAGTTTCAGGGTTTAGAACAGATCTTGCCAATATTAGGCCTTAGTTCAATTGGAAATTGTTGTAGCTTTTATAAACAAGCCTTAGAAAATGTTTTACTGTTGTGAATATTAAAAGAAACAATCACACTGACATTATTATATGTATAATGCATAAAACTTCAAGTGGAATACAGAACAGTTTTTTGCCCTGGACTTGACATCTCCCTAGTTGTACAGTCTTTTCCAAAAGTAAAGCGTATTCCTCCAACACATGCAGTGTGTAGGAAACTTTTCTTTCCTTGTAGAAAAGTTAGCAACTGAGGAGACCAGGAGACTTTTGAGGTATCTTTCACGCAGAAGTTCTTTATTGCGTCGCTGTAGTCATCTCAAAGATAGTCTGACTTAAGGAAAACATTCCCTTACAATTTATACATTTAGAGGGGAGGAGTTCACATTGAGGGGGAAGAAACTGAAACAAAAGTAAATGTATATGATTCAACAGGCACCTCAGTTCATCAGCATAGCAGTTTTCTGTGCCTTGAGATGCTAATCTGGAGGAGTTACACTGAGGAGGAGTCTCTTGAAACAAAGCAAATGTAAATGATTCAGCAGATTACCAGAGACGCTAATCTAATCAGTCTGACCAGCGTGGTCACACTTTTACCATTACAAAAGCAAAGCTGAATCTTGAACTTAATGGCCAGGAAGTGCATAAAGACAAAAGCTAATGTGTGACACCTGGAAAGCTTGGCTTAATCTTATTGGCCTCAAAATGGTAAACACTGTATACATTTTACAGTTGAAAAATACTGTTAAACCTTTATGAAACATTTAATAAATTTGTATTCCTTCAAGTGTATAGGAGGATCTTTTGTGACGTCATCGTTTACGTTTGTCGCGTTGCATCATGGGAATCGTGTGGCAAGAAACACCGCTAGATACATGTAATTTGATTGTTTTGCACGTTTGGAGGAGGATTTAGAAAAGAGGATGGCTCTTGCTGTGTGGTCGATTGTACGGCTTGTTGGGGGCCTGATAAGTTTTTCATTTCATTTTAAATAAATAAATAAATAAGAACACTGATCAATGAAGATTTACCCGGCTTTGCAGTGAGCAGTGACTATTTCTCCGTTCTGCGATCACCCACGGGAGATGTGAATCACGCTGTGACTTTGCTTGGCCAGGTCTAACCTCGGCATTAACAGACTGATCTCATGAAATGGCACATGTATAACACGCCATTTCTTATTTCCAACACGCATAATCGCTTTTCAGCGTGTTTATGAACACAATTGACTTAATGTTACATTACTGTATATAAATATGACCTACCCCGTACCTAAACCTAACCGTCACTGTGGTTAATACCATTTATGAGTCTTCCCCTACCATCCTGGGAAAAAAATATCGCTCCCCAGATGTAGATCTACATTTTGCTACATTTAACGGCAGAGACATACACGCATAGTAAAATGCATAAAGATAACACGCCAATTAGATTTGAAAGTGGCGTGAATGTTTAAGCAAAAGTCATGATGTCATGTTGATTTTAGCACTATCACTGCTTTCTGTTTGGCAGAAAAGATCGGCTCAACTTTTCGAGAAACATAACAATATAGGCCTCCCGACTTTTGAAAGCGTTTAATCTTTCATGAGTGAAGGGTCCAGGGATTTCTATTAAATAAGAATAAATGTCTCCCCAGCAGATTATAGTGGCCAAGACACAGGCAAGTCGGACCGAAGTTTTTTGACATCCCAAATCACGCTTTGAATGATTTCAATTTTGTCACCAATACAAATTTTGAGCTTCTCTCCAAACCTCCTCCGGTCGTCAGATATTAAAGTGCTTATATATTGTGGATTTTGCCTATTAACTTTCTTGAAAGTGCTTGCCGCGTCTTTACAGCCGTACATTCTATTGTTTTCTTGCCACCCAACGATTCGCGTATGCGTACAATGATGTCAACAAAGATCCTCCTATAGGAGAAAATAACATACCTCAAAACAGCAACAAATTCATTCACATATAAAAGTTGAAAACTTTAGAATTACATCTTTAACATGGGCAGGTTTTTGAGTGTTCTGTGCAAATTAACCTTTGTTAGTAAGATTTTGGTAAATAATTGGCTTCTTACCTGCCATAATTGTTTGGCAGTTACACAAGAGGTGTAGAACAGGTGTCGTACACAGAGTTAAAGATAGAAATGTATTAAAAAAACTGTTTTGTCAAAAAAAATGCAATAGTAATAAAACAAAAATCAATAAATGGTTGGATATCATCAGACCAACCCCTGAAAAATCAGCATTACCTTAATTCCAATCAATAGATTAAGCTACCATGTTAACAAACACTAAAATTTAATGGTGATAATAATATTAATGTTGTATAGCTATGGGGTCATGACATGAGAAACCAAAATTGCCTCGATCTTTTGGTATATAAGAGATCTATGTACTATTAAAACTTCCTTCAAGTTTCATAGCTTAAGATGTCCTCCCCATTATAAATGAACCATTTATTTAATCAAGCTCTAAATACAGCTCGTTCTGAATCCATGGTATGAAGTGACGTCAGTCGGTACGAAGTGACGTACCAGTTGTTTGCATATGACCGCCTCCAGCAAGACAACTACACCTCATTTCGCGTGCAGCGAGTGGGTCTGTTTACAAGATGACTGTGATGCCACGCAGATGTGCTGTTGCTGCTGTGGACAAACAACATGTTTGAATACGCTTCTGAATGATCCGGACGTCAGAGAAAGCAGTCGGATGCAGTTTATTTGTAGCATATGCAGCGCGCCAAAGCTTTATTTGAACGGTGAGAGAGATGAGTGTGACAGGGCATGTTACTGAAAGAACGTGCAGAGAGCAAGTGAGCCCCTGCCTTGCGCGCGCCTTCAAACTGTCTTTCTTTCTTTCTTTCTTTCTTTCTTTCTTTCTTTCTTTCTCTCTCTCTCTCTCTCTCTCCCTCCCTCCCTCGCGCATATGAATCAAAATCAATTGAGAATTGACACGATGGTAAAAGATCGGAAGACCGGAGTTTCACGTGGTGGAGCATTGTGTAGTCTACATGTGATACAAAATGATTAACGTGAATAATTTATGCAGCAGCACTGACGTTAGCCAATCATGACAGTATAGGCGTTAACACTGAAGTCTTAAAGGGGAAACACCCCAAAACAGACTGTTTGAATCAGAGGTGAGAAACAGGGTGGGAAAATGTCATAAATAACTACATTTTTTCATTTTTTTTCTACAAAAAACTATAGTAATATATAATTGCACCTAAGAGAACATAATAAAACAAAACAAAAAAACATGTCATGACCCCTTTAAAGTTAATGGTAACGTTAGCCCCTCACAAACAACAAGGACCACAAGGTGCACAAGCTACTTTTCTACAAATGATTAAACTAGTGTAACGCGCGTGAACAATACTGAAACATATAATAAATGAAAGAGACCCCTAAACTTCAATGAATGATCATACTCCCATTGGTTCCACTTTTAGAGGAATTATCCTCTGCTTATAGTTCTTACCCAGCGCTGTTCCGTGGGTTCTTGGCCTCGCTCTGTTATCACCTCAATAAGGAGGGCACTGACAAAGAGCTCCGGTGACTACAACACTTGTTTATTGAACATCACAACATCGTGAAATGGCCGCAGCCGATTACATAGTGCATCTGGTCTGTTTCTCTCTCTGAACCCCACTACATGTACATGTAGTGTGGGTGATCTTGGTGAACTTTGGGAATGGGGGGGGTAGTGATGGAGAGCGGTTTCTGTTAGGGCTGCACGATGTATCACTTTAACATCGATATCGCGATGTGCGAATCCACGATAGTCACATCGCAAGGATGTGCGATGTCACTCATAGGGATCGTAGTAGTTCCGTGATCGTGATCAGTAGGCTAGGTGCCAGCAGCTCCCTGGCCCGTAAGGCTTGTGATTCGCGGATTAAATGCAAAGTTTAACCATATAGTGTGAGAGTTTATCAATTTGCAAGTCCTGTCAGTTTCAACATCAAGCGCAAGAAGACTGGAACTTGCGCGCTATTTTCTGTCAGTCTTACTAAAGCGCATTTTTGAAAAAGCCGCCGCCATTACTGAAAACTTGTGGGCCTGCTGTCAGGTACATGTGATTGGTTGCTGCTACGTTGGACGATACTGATTAGCTGCCACGACCTGGCAGGTCGCTCCTAATTTGGTAGGGCTTCCGGCTGTCAACGGTAGCTACTTCCTGCTGCCAGTGACAGCTCCTGCTGCGAGCTGCCGATTTTTCGCTGAACCCCTAGTGGCCGGAGATAGGTCTAACTGCAGAACCACAGAACCATACGCGTCATAGCAGTGTGAGGACCACAGCGCCAGCCTGGCAGTCTGATGGCGGAAGTGGGCCATATAAGGCATAGGGCTACTTCCACGTTTTGGAATAGATACAGTCGGATGGTCTGGGAAAGCCCCCGGGAACGCCCCGTCACGTGGTGTGAATTTAGCCCGTGGGGGAAAACATTGCCTTGGCGCTCATTGAAATACATACGACAATCATGCCGAAGAGTTGCTGTGTCATTTTCTGTACCACCAATAAACTAACAAATTCTACATCCTTTCTTACATACAGAACCGGATAGGAGGACAAAATGGCAAAATTAATCATATCTTATTAGATTACTGTGTGAGTAGATCCTGTGTGATATAGTAGTAGATGTTTTAACTCATATTAGGCAGTGGGCCAGATTTGTCTGACGTTAACGTTACATCCATTACGAAAAAGAACTATAGTAATCCTATGGCTATTAGTATTCTATAGTAGTGTATAATACTTCTGTGATGTTCTTTAATACCTCTATACTTCTAGGCTATGTCCCAAAATATTATAGTATTCCTATAGGATTAACGTTACTATAATATTTTGTCCTAAAATACTACAAGATTCCTTTAGTTGTTTTTCATAAGGGATATGTCTCATTCACATTAGCGTGATCAGCCGAAGGTTATCAGACTGCAGTCTGTGAGAATTCGGATAACTGTCAGCAAAGTCCCTCTGCAACTTCTACTGATCACCGTTTTACAAAAGGATTAATAGTTTGGAGTGAAGCATACGTACAATTGGTAAGTGACATGGTTTTATGGACTTATAGTAACTTATACGCAAGTTGATTGAGTTACAGGCTTATGTTGCCGGTAGCTTCCGCGATGTCTTGCCTGGAGATTCAACCAGATATAATAGTCTGGAAACACCTCCGGCAGGGCCGTGCAGAGACCTCTGGAGGGGCAGGTGCTCAAAGTATAAAATGGGGCACATGGAAACAAGGCCTTAAATAGTGTAGCGGCCCCTTGGATTTACTGATCAAAACGCAGAGAGTTTCAAACGGGTGTCGATTTATTTATTCCTCTCAACGTGCACCATGCACCATGAACACCGTGAAAACTACAGAATAAACAGAAGAAGTACAAAATGCTTCAATGTAGTTTCACAAATAATTGCACATAAATAGTGTTCACATATTAATCATGTTTACACACAATGCAAATCATTTTTAACTAACAACCAATATTAATATGAAATGATTTTAAGCCTTTATGACAAAAAATATCACATGCTTTTAAATGAAATACAATATGGTTGCTCACAGAGATGATATTGCTTGTATAATAACGACATGTGCAATTAACCATAAACAAATGATGTAGTGAAATTTCTTTTCCTTACAATTCCATCTAATGACAATAAACCAGACACACTTTCATACCTCATTCCGCTATCCAAGGACGCTATTCAAATAGTTTCCACCATCAGCTATCGTGCTCTCTGGACACTCTCACAGTTCGTAGGTCTTAGAAATAACACGTATAAACAATACAAAATAATAAAATCACAATGTGAACTCTTTCTTTACAAGAATCAAAAGGATGAACATGAAAAATAACTACATATTTAACAGTTTTACCGTTCTTCCGACGACACGTGAGCATCACATTATGAGGAGAGAGTGGCAGGAAGTTTTTGCGTCACAAACACATTAGAAGAAGAAAATGCGCCTTTTTCAAAATAAAAGCCAAACAGACAAAGTGACACTGTAGAACTATAAATATAATAATAAAATAATATAAAATATTTATATAAATGTAATACTATGTAAGATAATATTAAAGTGATTTATCAGACATTTACACTCCCACCAAATCCTAGTACCATGAATGAACAAATATACAGAGTGAATGAATTGTACAGGATTTCTTGACTCTAAGAAATGAATAGCCTTAACTTAAGCTATCAGAGGTGTAACTATATAGTCTCACGGATAATAAAGTGGTGTGCAGTGATGTCGATTGCTTTCTTCTAATCAGTTCTCAAGAAGGAGCACCAATTTTTTTAACGGCCTCTCAATTACTGAGGGCTTGGATGGAAGATCTTGTTTTTTATAAGGTTTCCTCTCCCCAACTTGCACCTTAACTCGACAAACTAAGCCGTCACTACCTTGAACAGTCTCAATCACTCGTCCAAGCTGCCACTGATTTCTTGGGAGATGGTCATCTTTAATAATGACAATATCATTCACATTGAGGTTGCGCTGAGGTGAGTGCCATTTCTGTCGTATGGACAAGTTCAACAGATACTCCCTTTTCCAGCGGCTCCAGAACTGTTCAATGAGATACTGAACTCTTCTCCACCTCTTTGTCGCATACAGGTCCTCCTTGACAAATACTCCAGGAGGAGGAAGAGCAACTTTAGATTTCATCATTATGAGGTGATTCGGTGTTATAGGCTCCAGTGCCTGAGGATCATTGAGTCCATCCACTGTTAACGGGCGGCTGTTAACAATTGCCATGGCCTCATATAGCAGTGTTCTGAGGGAGGCGTCATCAAGTCGGCCTGGGCACTGTGCAAAGGTGGCATTCAGCACGTTTCTAACAGTTCTGATCTGGCGTTCCCAGACACCGCCTGCTTGACTGTCAGAGGGAGCATTGAAAACAAATTCGCACTGCTTCTCAGTCAGGAAGATTTCCAATTGCTTAGCGTCACATTGTTTAAGTGCTTCCTTGAGCTCATTCCTAGCGCCAACAAAATTAGACCCTTGGTCACAGCGCAGTTGTTGAACAGCTCCTCTCAGGCTGATGAAGCATCTCAACGAGTTGATGAATGAGTCTGTTGATAAATCTTCGAGCATTTCAATATGAACAGCTCTAGAGTACAGACATGTGAAAATCAAGCCATATCTTTTGTATTCTTTGCGGGCTTTCTTTACAATGAACGGGCCGAAACAGTCCATGCCACTGAATGTGAAAGGTGCTGAGGCTTCGACGCGTTCTTTGGGAAGTTCAGCCGTTTTCTGTGTCTCTGTCGGGCGTCGCAGTTTTCTGCAAAACACACAAGCGTGTATCAGCTTGGCGACCAACTTGCTCCCACCAATTACCCAGAATCCATTGGCCCGAAGCTCCATTAAAGTCTGGCTTCGCCCCTGATGACATGTCTTAGCGTGGAAATGGGACACAATCAGCTGGGTGATGTGGCTGTTGTTTGGTAGGATGACTGGGTGCTTGACTTTGTAACCTAGCGATGACTGGTTTAATCTCCCACCAACACGAAGAAGTCCTTCAGACAAGATAGGGTCAAGGTGAAAAAGAGAGTTTGATTTCGGAAGGTCCCTTTTGCTCTGAAGCATCTTAATCTCCTGGGGGAAGGCTTGCTGCTGTACGATCTTAATTACTTCGTCTGCAGCCTTTGCACGCTCCTTAACAGTCACATACTCACTGTATTGTTTCTGTTTAGATCCCAACCTCTTGATTCTTGCCACCACTTTAAGAATTGTCGTCCAGGAGGAAAACTGACTCAAACGCCTGAGGATGTCATTGCAGTTTTTGACTTCAGTAGCAAGCACCTGAATTGTCTTGACCTCAGGATCCCCAATGAGTAATTCCGATGGAGCGCTGGGTGTTAGGAGTAATTCACGCTCCCAGAGAAACTTTGGACCTCGCAGCCAGTCTGTTGCATGAATGTCTGAAGCACGAAGACCTCGGGAAGCATGATCTGCCGGGTTTTCTGCAGTATCCACATAGTGCCACTGACTGGGATCACTGTTATCCCTTATCAGCTGAACACGGTTCGCAACAAATATGTGGAACCTACGGGCATCATTGTTAATGTACCCAAGCACAACTTGCGAATCTGTCCAGAAAACCTCTTCGTCAATCTTCATGTCAAGTTCACATCTTAACATGACACTGAGTTTCGTAGAAACCACTGCTGCCGCGAGTTCTAGCCTCGGAATACTTGTGACCTTTGAGGGCGCAACTCTTGCTTTCCCCAACACGAGACTGCAATGGACTTCATCCATGTCATTTTTATACCTGAGGTAAGAGCATGCACCGTACCCCACGCAGCTGGCATCCGAAAAATGGTGCAGCTCTACTCTGACAATGTTATGGAAGTCATATGGGTGGTAACATCTCGGAATTGAAACATTTTTCAACCTGTGAAGCCCATTTAGCCACTCCTCCCACCGTGGCTTCATATCTTCTGGGAGTGGATCATCCCATCCGATCCCTCTGTGGCACAGCTCTTGAAGAATACGCTTTCCAGTTAGGCTGAATGGAGCGATGAACCCAAGTGGATCATAAAGAGAGGCAATGACAGAAAGGCAACCACGCCTGGTTGAAGGCTGATCCTTTAAGCTGCTGCTAAAGCTGAAAGTGTCCGTTTTAATAGACCATTGAATGCCGAGTGCACGCTCTGATAGGGTTGGGTCAAGTCCTAGAGGTTCGATGGTTGCTGCTCTTTCTGAGGGATCTAAGGAGGCGAGGGCTGCTTCCTCATTTGAGTTGAATTTATGGAGACGTAGACCTCCTCTTTTGCACAACTCCTGTGACTCAGTTATCAGTTTCTTGGCTTCCTCGACCGATGGGACGCTGACTAGCCCGTCATCAACATAAAAGTTCTTCTCTACAAATTGGTAACATCTCGGAATTGAAACATCTTTCAACCTGTGAAGCCCATTTAGCCACTCCTCCCACCGTGGCTTCATATCTTCTGGGAGTGGATCATCCCATCCGATCCCTCTGTGGCACAGCTCTTGAAGAATACGCTTTCCAGTTAGGCTGAATGGAGCGATGAACCCAAGTGGATCATAAAGAGAGGCAATGACAGAAAGGCAACCACGCCTGGTTGAAGGCTGATCCTTTAAGCTGCTGCTAAAGCTGAAAGTGTCCGTTTTAATAGACCATTGAATGCCGAGTGCACGCTCTGATAGGGTTGGGTCAAGTCCTAGAGGTTCGATGGTTGCTGCTCTTTCTGAGGGATCTAAGGAGGCGAGGGCTGCTTCCTCATTTGAGTTGAATTTATGGAGACGTAGACCTCCTCTTTTGCACAACTCCTGTGACTCAGTTATCAGTTTCTTGGCTTCCTCGACCGATGGGACGCTGACTAGCCCGTCATCAACATAAAAGTTCTTCTCTACAAATGTTGATGCCAATGGATAGGTAGCCTTGTGTTGCCGAGCCAGATGTTTCAAGCCAAAATTGGCGCATCCTGGGGACGAGGCGGCTCCGAAGAGATGAACTGCCATCCTGTATTCCTGTGGCTCCTTCTCCAAATCTCCACCTTTCCACCAGAGGAATTTCAGATAATTCCGGGATTCAGGAGTGACAGAGAACTGATAAAACATTCGCTCGATATCACAGATAATCGCCACAGCCTCCTTCCTGAAGCGGCAAAGAACTCCTACCAGAGGATTGATAAGATCAGGCCCAGTTAGTAGAGTGTCGTTTAGAGAGACTCCATGGAATTTGGCTGAACAGTCAAACACAACTCTCAGCTTGTCCGGTTTTCTGGGGTGATAGATGCCGTGATGCAGAAGGTACCACTCAGTCTCTCCAGCAGATGTTGTAGGGGCAGGCTCTGCATCACCCCTGCTAATTGTTTCTTCCATGAATGTTTTGTATTGATCATAATATTGTTTATTGGTCTTTAATTTCTTCTTCAGGCACTGCAGTCGAACCGTGGCTAGCCTCTTGTTGTTCGAAAGTTTGGGTGGACTGTTGCCCTTGAAGGGGAGGGGCATCTCATAATGTCCATCTTTCTTCTGCGTGATGTTGTCACTGAGGAACTGTATGAAATGAACATCGTTCTGAGACACATATTTATCTTCATAAGTTCTCTCTGTGAAGTCTGATTCTAGGGCCTTTAGAACATCTGTCGTCAATGGAATTGGCAGTTCCTTTACTGTGAGCCGATGCACAAAGCTCTGATTTCCTTGTCTGTCTAGGTGAGGGTTTGATGAGCCTATGATACTCCATCCTAGATTGGATCTCTGTGCAAACGGTTGATTTTTCTCACCAATGATAACCTCAAGAGGAGCCAGTGCTGCTGGACAGTCATATCCGATCAGGAGCCCTACATCACAATCTTGAAGGGGTGGTAGCTTATCTGCCAGATGTCTGAGATGAGGCCACTGTAATGCTGTTTCCTTTGTTGGGACGTAAGACTTGTCCACCGGAATAAAGTCACGACTGTAAGCCTGCTGCACTTGGATGTGGTTCTTAGAATGCAGTCCTCGAACTTGTAGACCATGGATGTTCTTGCTAGATATGATTGTATCTATAGCCGTCATAGTACTCAATTTTAGTTTGACTGGTTGGGCATCAACATTCAGCTTGTCAAGTACATCTTCTAAGACAAACGTTGAGTCACTCTGGGTGTCCAGTATTGCGTACGTAAGTACTTCTCTGTGTGGCTCTTGTATTGAAGACACAAGGACTGGGACGATACTTGAGGTAGCGGAAGCACGTTGTGTTGATGTATGGGATACGACCTTGTGTGTTTCAAAGCTTGCATGGTTTTCTGTGGAAGTGGTGCTGTTCGTTGTTGCTTCCACAGGTCTTTGTTTCCTGTCTTCGTGCAAGCAGGTTGGGTGACGACGGCTGCATATGTTGCATGTGTGTCGCCTCTTACACTCTTTGGTCATGTGACTCTTCCTCAGGCACCCAAAGCAGAGCCGATTTTCACAGATGAATGCTCTTTTGTCTTCACTACTTTTCGCTGCAAAGGTGGGACATTTGGTGATGTTATGAACTTCACTTTTACAGACACAGCAAGGTGATTTTGGTTTACTGCCATTTGTTTCTCCTGAGCGAAACTCTTTGGTTGTGCATTCGTGTTGAAAGCTCTGGCTCTCTTTGGTAATCTTTCATCTGTTGCCTTGAAATTAATCAACAATGGAGAAGCAATAGGGTTACAAGCTATCCGCGCCTCTTTGCTCAGGAACTTTGTAAAGCATGCAAGATCTGGATAGCTGCCAGATGTGTCAAGTTCCTCTACAACAATTCGACTCCACTTGCGCACAATCCATTCTGGTAGTTTTTTGACCAACTTGTAGTTTTCCTCACAATCGTTAAGGATAGCTAGTCCTTTGACATGTGGGATTGCCTCAGAGCAGCCTTGAAGGAAATCGGCGAACGCTTGTAGTGCTAGTGGGTCGTTTGTGTTGATTTTCGGCCATCTCATGAGCTTATCTCGGAACGCCTTTTGTATGATGAACGGATTCCCATATCTGTCATGTAAGACTTTCCATGCTCCATGGTATGCGCTATCTGAATCTCGATAAAAGAAACCTTCTACAGCTTTACGCGCCTCTCCAGCAAGATAATTTTTGAGATAAAACATCTTCTCACTTGGTGGGAGGGGTTTTCTGTCAATGAGAGATATGAATGACATCTTCCAATCTGTAAACTGTAAAGGATCACCACTGAACGTGGTTGGTTCAGGGACTGGCAAGCGGTTCAGGCTTAATGAGCTGGCGATTGCTTGGGCTAAACTGACAGATTCTTGGGTCATTGTCCCTTCAGGAGCAGCTTGGTGAGGTTGGAAGGATGCAGCATCATCCTCGATTTAATCGAGGTTCAGTTTCCGATTTGTAGCGAGCAAAGTTAGTTTTGTCAATCTCCTGATCATGGTTCTCAAAACCTTCAAAATCATCATATGCTCTAACACGAGCTGTTGCTATGGCAACGTCTTTTGCTGCTTGTAACTGCTGCAATTTGGCTCTCTCTCTTGTTCCAACTGTTGTTGCATTTCTACCTCCTTTTGTTTCATTTCTACTAACATTTTCGCCTCTTTAAGTTTCCATTCATTCTCTAACTTGTGAAGATGTGCTTGCTGTGTTTGGATTTCTTTCATGGCTTTTGATTGTTCCAGCTTAGCCGCAAGCTCTGCTTGTGCATCTACTCTACTGCTGTTGGTACTGGCTGAGCTGGAGTGGTTGCTAGATCTCTCAGGTGACTCCGCTGAGCTTACCGTTTCAGTTTTAGTGTGCCCAAAGACAGATCCGTATTCATCTTTGTTTAATGTTTCTCTTACTCTTTCCTTCTCAAGTTGGTCATTATAATCTTGATTAATAGTCTCTAAACGGTTACTTATGAGATCACAAATGTCTTTTGTTAGCGTAACACAGGCATCCATTTTCTTCACAATCTCTGGTGTGGTGTTACCATTGTGTAGGATAGGTTCATACTGCTGGCTTACGTCATCATGCTTTGCTTGAATGTCTTTCTGTAATTCATTAAGGTCTTCTGATGAACAGAGGGTCTTTAATTTTTTCCTAGTCTCCCTTGCTATCAGTTTCCAAGAGTCATAGGTCTTGTTGAATGCTTTCTCACGTTTTCTGGTGTCTTTGTCATGCATCTCTTGACCTTTCTCAGTTAGCTTTCTTTCACGTGAGCTGGACCTAACTGCTGTGCCTTTAAGCGACATCTTGTTTGTTTGTGCTGCTGCTTTAAGTCGAGTGTAGCCTTTAATTGTCCTATGCCTGAATTTACACTTGTAAGCTGTAGTTACCTTTTACCACAGAGTAATGTTACCAAGCACTAACAGATTATGGACATCTAAAAGGATTTTTGTATAAAACAGTAACAACAGTAACGCATTTTTAGAAGCGTTGGAAACTGAGAATTAGCTCACCAGTTATTTTGACCCTATAATACCACCTTATTATTTCAGTCACTTCAGTTACGCTGTACGTTTGACAAGAAATAGTCCATTTTTTAGCGTTTTTGCTCCTTGGCATCCAGTGTCTCTTTTTGCATCTCTAGTTGTACCTTAAGCATGCTGTTCATTTCAAGTCTTGCCTGGGTGCAGGAGTTGGATGTAAGCAATGTAAACTGGCTGGTATCAGGTTGGTAGTTGAACCTCGGATGTGATGGCGTCAGCTTCTCACCAGGGATGACAGGGCTGGTGCAGCGATGAGTTTTCACTGTAGCGGCCCCTTGGATTTACTGATCAAAACGCAGAGAGTTTCAAACGGGTGTCGATTTATTTATTCCTCTCAACGTGCACCATGGACCATGAACACCGTGAAAACTACAGAATAAACAGAAGAAGTACAAAATGCTTCAATGTAGTTTCACAAATAATTGCACATAAATAGTGTTCACATATTAATCATGTTTACACACAATGCAAATCATTTTTAACTAACAACCAATATTAATATGAAATGATTTTTAAGCCTTTATGACAAAAAATAT
Organism: Cyprinella venusta; assembly: GCA_038021265.1. Classification (NCBI taxonomy): domain Eukaryota; kingdom Metazoa; phylum Chordata; class Actinopteri; order Cypriniformes; family Leuciscidae; genus Cyprinella; species Cyprinella venusta. The sequence goes on along the minus strand of CM075879.1, from coordinate 9,482,310 downwards.
CACATGCTTTTAAATGAAATACAATATGGTTGCTCACAGAGATGATATTGCTTGTATATTGACGACATGTGCAATTAACCATAAACAAATGATGTAGTGAAATTTCTTTTCCTTACAATCCCATCTAATGACAATAAACCAGACACACTTTCATACCTCATTCCGCTATCCAAGGACGCTATTCAAATAGTTTCCACCATCAGCTATCGTGCTCTCTGGACACTCTCACAGTTCGTAGGTCTTAGAAATAACACGTATAAACAATACAAAATAATAAAATCACAATATGAACTCTTTCTTTACAAGAATCAAAAGGATGAACATGAAAAATAACTACATATTTAACAGTTTTACCGTTCTTCCGACGACACGTGAGCATCACATTATGAGGAGAGAGTGGCAGGAAGTTTTTTTGCGTCACAAACACATTAGAAGAAGAAAATGCGCCTTTTTCAAAATAAAAGCCAAACAGACAAAGTGACACTGTAGAACTATAAATATAATAATAAAATAATATAAAATATTTATATAAATGTAATACTATGTAAGATAATATTAAAGTGATTTATCAGACATTTACAAATAGGGCTGTGTTCAAAATATCAATACAGTAAAATATCAATACAGATGATTCTGCATCGATACAGCAGCAAATGCATTGATGCAGTTTTGTAAAAGAGACCGAACAGGAAAGACAAATTTAAAGTTTAAAATTAAAAAAAATAATTTATGTGCTCTATAATTCTGTGATTAGAAACTGAAGCATCTTAAGTTGTCCCAACCTGATGGCTTTTTCTTCTCTGTTTTAAAGAATAATAAAGAACAGCTGTTATAGTGAACTGTGTAGGACAAAATCAACATGGCCCATGTTTCGTGCAGTACAGTATAGTTTTATTTAATGGCATATCAGCATCTGTGTCTATTTTCATGGCAAAAACTGATTTACAAAACTACCTGAATTACATTTTATACAATGAAAATAAAAACAAAGCAAACAGAAACAGCAATTAATACTTTACAAGATTTTTAACATTAATGTGATACCTGTTCTGGTAAATTCTTACTAAAGTCCTTAAGTGAGTTTGCTGCATTTGCTGTTGATGTTGTTGTTACTGCTGCTGCTGATACTGCTGGAGTTGATCTGAGACTGTAGACATTAAAATAAACAGAGATATAGTGTATTAGCTGATTAAACCATTTTTATGTGACCATGACAAGATGTAAAGATTGCTAACAGTGTTTGGAAGTGGCTCGATCACTAGTTCACTGACCGGCTAAAGCTACAGATTCTGCCCAGGCTGCTATAGTAGCTGTAATAATACAATAATAGTATATAATAGTAACGTTACTAGGGGAGATGTTCACAGAGGCTTCTGCACACAAAACATAAGATACTGGTAAGCCTATGTGATAACTTACCAGAGTTGTGATAATAATTTTTATGGCACTCCACGTTTTTTAAATAAATACTGTTATAATAATAATAATAATAATAATAGTAAAAGTAAAAATAATAGTTTTTAGTCAAATAACATCCCTCCACGCCCGTGAAACTTTTCTCCCTCAAACAGCAAGCTAACGTTACTTCTACAGCCTACACACAGCAATACAAACAACATCTCTATATGCATGCTCTCTTCACGTCGTTCTAAAATAATAATAATGAGTAAACAAACATCAAAATCACTTCGCTGAGGACAGAACACCACGCCGACCACGCCCCCCAAGTATGACGAGTTGCCGACTGTATGTTTTAAAGTTTAAAACAACGTTATTATAAAGACTTTTTCAAACGATTTAATTGAAAATATATATTTATGTATAATTTAATAGTAGGCTATAAAAGATAAGAATTATGATTTGTCCTATTAACAAAAGACAACATTAAGTAAGGGTTAATGCCCGACGGTTGCCTCCGCCGAAGTGCATTAAAACAACGGACACCTCGGAGGGCATTAACCCGCTTATACCATGGTCACTTGCCAAATAAAACATTTTTAAAACATTAGTTTATATTTTAATTAGGCTAAATCTAGTTTTATACAAATAATAACTTGCCTTGCTTGACTGTTTAGCAACCGGAGATATTTATAGTCCGCTTAGCTCGTATCCCTTCAGGTTCACAATGCATTTTTGTTTTCATGAAACACAAAGGTAGGCATAGTTTTTTTATTACACATAAAACAATTAATCAAACAACAATAAAAAAACAATTAGCTCTGAGCTCCAGCGATTTGCGCTTAACGTTATAGAGGGCAATAAATTAATCAGATCAAAGAGAGGGTCACTCTCCTCCTGCCTTGGTTGTCTGGACAGCTGCAACTCCCGCAGGGTCTCATGCAGGGGTGCGTTTCCCGAAAGCATCGTTAGCCAGTCCCTCCAGAAAAACGCGATTATGCGATCGCTGAATTCAATGCAAAATCAGCCAAAGTCCGCATATTTTTGCGGGGGCCGCATTTTTTCAAATACGCCGCACTTTCGCCGCATAAATTGCCGATTTCCGTGCAAAATATGCGGGGTTTGCATAATTTCATAATCCTCGCATTTTCGTTGCATTAAAAGTCACATGTATCTTAGCAGAAAGTTGAAACATGTTGCGTTTGCTTCACACAAGAGCCGCCATTTCCCCCCGTTTCCATGGGAACGTTATGAAGTGACGCAATAGGCTTTATGCACAACTTACTTCCGCATTCTCTGTAAAACGGGTCTCATCGCTTCCGGTCCAGATCTTTTGTATGTGCTTCATGAAATTTTTTGCGGTTTTAATCAAGATAACTTAAAAGGAGCTTTCAAAGATTAGCATAACCAATATCCCTCACATGTGAAGAGTGATATTTAAACGTTTTATATTTTTTATTCTTCACAGCAACGTTTAGATATTTAAATGGAATAAAACGCCAATAACAAAGTGAAATAGGTAGGTTAGCTGATTACCTTACAAATCCATAGATATCGTAGTCAGTACTTACGGCCGTTAACACTTTCTCTGACAAGCGGATGCGACGAGACCCGTTTTCCGGTTTGGTCACGTGACGCTCGACATAAAGCCTATTACGCGACGCCAGACAGACTCACGGAGGCGATCGACATCTCACAAATCGAACTCGTATAACTGTCTGTCACACGTTCTACCGTCACATCGTTACTTAATAAACAACATAAGATAAAAGAATTAGCATCAAACAGAAATGAGCCGCACACATGGGGTGTTGGAGGCGTACATATAATATAACACTGCAGAGAGTTCAACAGGAGCGCGCAGCTCTTAAAGGGGCCACACCTTATTTACACTCGTTACAGTCTGAAATAAAACATGATGAGGAATGAAATATTCCCTGCACTTTCTATGATGTAGTATGCTTGCTTATTAAAAGAAGTAATAAGAAATGACTCTTACATTAGCCTAGTGAGAACAGGGTGTTGGGGGAATCACTTTTTTATTCTCTTTTTCATCAAACCGCAATTTTTGCAAGTTCCCTCAATTTTTGCATAGTCCTGCAATTTCATCTTATAAAACTGCATAAATATCCCGCATATTCCGTTGCATTTTTAAAGAAAACGGGCCGCGTAATCAATCAATTTTTGCCCACAACAATCACAAAAAAACTCTCAAGGACTGAATCCTTTTATGGTAAATGTTATATTTAAATCGCAAATTTTTTCACAAATTTTTGGAAATTACCACCACAAAATCAGTCATTTTGATCGCAAAAATCACAAAAAAAAATCGTGAAATCCTGGAGGGACTGGTTAGCCAACTAGGGTCGCAAGTTACGTCGTTACCAATAGAGTTCAATGGAGCAGAGCAGCAGCGGTGTAATTTTCTCCGTTTTATTTATAGCTACATTTTTTCTTTCTTCAGCATCATACCAGTCGTCAAAGTTGCCATATTCTCCATAAATGTTAAAAGAAATAGCACGAAGTCGCTCATTGTTGTATTAGGCTATAATATCTAACGTTAGATGATAGAGCATGTGACTGCCTGTTGCTATGTTTACTCACAGCCGTTGTAGGCAGCGCATTTATTTATTAATTTCGAATGGTAAACATGCAGTTTCGCCAGAACTACTTTACTAGGTGTCCTCTGTCACTTTTTAACGGACACCCTGCAGCCAATCAGAATCGAGTATTCACCCAGACCATGCCCAGATAGCACAAGGCTGTCTGATCTCCTATTTACATCTGGAAGACGTATTTTAAAGAGTGTTTGCTCATCTGGAAGACGTCTATAGGACGTTTCCTGCAGATGTCAAATAGACGTTTATAAGATGTCAGTTTAACGTGCATTCTAAATCATTACATCTTAGAGACATCTTCTAAACGTCTGTTTGACATCTGCAGGATATGGAAGGCCAAAAGGGTCAAATTTCGCCACTAACCAAACGCGTTTCATTCTCAAAACGCCGTTGTTTACGGCGTTTAAGACGAAAAGACGCCGCAAATTACGGCGTCCTGTGGTACATACGCCGCAAATTACGGCGTTTACAAAGCAAATTCGCCGTCATTTTCGGCGTTTTTTTTTATCCAGCCAATGACGCCGTTTCTGACGCCGCAGGCCACCCACAGTGCGCCGTTATTTTCGGCGCTTCTGTCTGACAAAGACGGCGTAAAAAGCGGCGTTTTGTATAATATTATAAGCAGCCCCACCCTTTTCTTCAAAGTTCAGCCCATCTAATGGATGGAAAGACAGATATAGTAGATTGTCGATCTGAATAGCGATCCGTCTTTAAGGTTCTGTTTTTGGAATGTTATCCTGTCAAATTTTTATTTCTTCATTGGGCATGTGTAGGCTATCGCTTTTTTCCTTTATCGTATGTAAATATATAGTATGATCCAAGCCTCTGTTTACATTCATGTCTGTGAAATACATTAGATTACCCAAATGCAGATAAGTCTTCAGTAGGGCAGTGGTCTACTTGCATAACACAATAGTGTATCGTTTTGCTCTTAGAGACAGGGGTTCGACTCCCAGGTCCGATCGTATTTTATCGTTTCTTTGGTATGGCTATTGGTCTGTATGTCTTTTAAATTTCGGAAGACTACCCGATAGCTGACAACTGACTGAGTAAAAGACAGCAGCAACTGTTTTAAGCCCGCTTTATAAGCACTTTATTGCACAAGTTGAATTTTTGCACTTGATGGTGGTGTAATTTATTTATTTATTATTATACATTGGGTGCTAATGTGAATTCCTTACTTCGTTGCTGGTTGTTTTTTTTTTTTTTTTTTTAGTGCTGTATGTTAGCCTATGTATTTTTAAGATCGCAAGACTCTGGAGTTTTAGCAGTTCCCAGGATACACGAAAGGAGGTCCTTCCTAAACGATTCAACTATTTAAACAAGAGATGACGCTCCAGCCCAAGCGCGGACTGTACATTTATATCTGCTTCCTTTACAGATTTGCGGGAACCAATCACAAACCGGCTTATCCACCTTGCGCGCTATTGGCGAGTTTAATCGAATCTAATTCTCGACGATACTCAATAGCTTCTTTTAAGCAAATAAATCGCTCGAGTGGGTGTGAATACCACAAACTTATTTTTCTTTTCTTTTTTCTTTTTTTGCATAACCTGCAGAAACAGACTTCTCACCAAAACAATATAAGATCCCGTATTACAGAAGTATAGCCTAGTATTTACATCATGCAAACTTAGCCTGCAGAACTTCGTAAAAACGAGGAACAAAAACGTTTCATTTTCTTTAACAACACCATTACATGATAAAAAACAAATACATACCAAATAGCAAATCAAATATGAAGCCTACCTCTGTAGAGGTGCACAATTTAATATCCTACATTTAATATTTGACATTAATCAATACATTTCCAGCTCTTTACATTAAACTAGTTGACTTATATGAACTAATAAAATAAGGTTTAAATTAAGATAAATTTCTTTATAGGTAGCATTGCTTATTCCACCACACAAATGACTGTTTATAAGGCGACAATTCTTTACATGATTGTAGGCTGTAGCCTATCTTGAAGATTATTTATATTGAATTGCATTGATCTGTTGTGAAGACAAAGATTGACATTTCGTTTAACAAAATAAGAACACAATATTGTATACAATATTGTATATATATATATATATATATATATATATATATATATATATATATATATATTGGCTACATAGGCTACATAATACACATGTAGAAAACGTAGAATCGAAAACGAAACGAAAATCGTTTAACGAAATAAGATCTCGTTATTAGCCTACGAGAAAATAATATGTATGCGGCAGCAAAGAGTAAAATAAAAATAAAAACTTCATATAATCGTTATAATAGGCTATATCACAACAGAATGAACATGGTAGACCTAGTTCAAAATTACCCTATTATTTACCATTAGCAAATATGCATGTTTATTTTAAGGCAAGGGCAGCGTGAAAATAAATAGCCTGTCTTGTATGATTGTTGATAGCAGCGGTAGTCCGCACTTGGGCTGGAGCGTCATCTCTTGTTTTAATAGTTGAATCGTTTAGGAAGGCTCTACCTCCTTTCGTGTATCCTGGGAACTGCTAAAACTCCAGAGTCTTGCGATCTTAAAAAGCGAAATGGACTATATCGTGAAGCATCTGCCCATCTACATCATTAGGCCATAATCAGCAATAAGGGACACATAAAACATAAAACACATAGGCTAACATACAGCACTCAAAAAAAAAAAAAAAAAAAAAAAAAACAAACGAAGTAAGGAATTCACATTAGCACCCAATGTATAATAATAAATACATAAATTACACCACCATCAAGTGCAAAAATTCGCGGGCTTAAAACAGTTGCTGCTGTCTTTTACTCAGTCAGTTGTCAGCTATCGGGTAGTCTTCCGAAATTTAAAAGACATACAGACCAATAGCCATACCAAAGAAACGATAAAATACGATCGGACCTGGGAGTCGAACCCCTGTCTCTAAGAGCAAAACGATACACTATTGTGTTATGCAAGTAGACCACTGCCCTACTGAAGACTTATCTGCATTTGGGTAATCTAATGTATTTCACAGACATGAATGTAAACAGAGGCTTGGATCATACTATATATTTACATACGATAAAGGAAAAAAGCGATAGCCTACACATGCCCAATGAAGAAATAAAAATTTGACAGGATAACATTCCAAAAACAGAACCTTAAAGACGGATCGCTATTCAGATCGACAATCTACTATATCTGTCTTTCCATCCATTAGATGGGCTGAACTTTGAAGAAAAGGGTGGGGCTGCTTATAATATTATACAAAACGCCGCTTTTTACGCCGTCTTTGTCAGACAGAAGCGCCGCAAATAACGGCGCACTGTGGGTGGCCTGCGGCGTCAGAAACGGCGTCATTGGCTGGATAAAAAAAACGCCGAAAATGACGGCGAATTTGCTTTGTAAACGCCGTAATTTGCGGCGTATGTACCACAGGACGCCGTAATTTGCGGCGTCTTTTCGTCTTAAACGCCGTAAACAACGGCGTTTTGAGAATGAAACGCGTTTGGTTAGTGGCGAAATTTGACCCTTTTGGCCTTCCATAGCAGGAAACGTCCTATAGACGTCTTGCAGATGAGCAAACACCCTTTAAAATACGTCTTCCAGATGTAAATAGGAGATCAGACAGCCTTGTGCTATCTGGGTGGTATAGACGAATCCGACGAGCGTTCTTGTGTAGGCTGCCATCTTGTGGCGACGCCATTACTGAGCTGTCACACCGGCATAGACATATGCACCGGTATGTAAACAAACCTCGGAGATAAGGTTATAACGCACCCTCGATGACAGCTACAGCCAGCCAGACTTGTTAGGTTGATGATGTTGGACACTGGCCTCCAGTCACAGATGAAGGTACAAACGATCTTACAGATTATTTATGAAAATAGCTTGGCAAGCTAGCTAGGCTAACGTTTGCTACCGAATAAACTAAAAAAAGATCTGTCCATTTGGCAACAATAAATAAATAAATGAAATCAAATAAACAAATTCATGTTTTTCATTTGTGTTCATTATTTATCTCATTTTTACATTGGCTGCAACGGGCATGGGTAAGGTAACGTTACAGCTAGAAAGTATACACAATATCGACCAACTAGTGTTTTTAAACCATGGAAAGAGGTCAATATAACAGCAGGAGAACAATTATGTCACATAACGTTACATTTAGCTCAGGAAAGCCATTTAATGACCATAGCATGTTAATTAAATAGAAAAAATAGCAAGAGAGGAGATTTTGCTGATCACTATATCACACATTTATTATATATTTTTTTACTTATGTCATTAAATAATTATTATACGCGAATGTCCGCGTCTTGTACTGCCCAGGAAATCTGTGTAAACCGTACGGCACCTGACAGGGGCAGTCGACCCGGGGTATTCACAATGTTTTCTCTTCAAAATTGAAATTTTACTGCCACAATTGAAACAATTTATAACGGAAACTGTTTACCCACTCGACATTATACAAGGGCTAACGTTGTAACTTTAGTGACAGTCGTAAATCGCGGGCTGTTTATTCCTGTGGACGCAAGTTGTAAATAAAACAATAGAAGGCAATGGAGCAACGCTACCCAGTAACATCTCAGTAATGGCGCCCGCTTACTTCCGTTTTTTTCGCCGGATTCGTCTATAATAAATGTTAATAGTTTTTTTCAAAATTTAAAATGATACTTTATCCGTTTGGTTTGTTGAGTTAAAAGATTAACAATATCAATTGAACAGCTTAAAAAACCAAAACAAAAAACAAGGAAAACAAAGCTTAAGCATTTGAACATATGATTTAATTGAAAATCATTTTTAATACTCAACCAACATTTTTTTCATAGACCATACACAACAATTATATGATAGACTGAAAAAAATGATTCATTTAAATAAAATTTGTTTTTTCCTCTGAAATATCAAAAGATCGTTGAGTGCTCTATAGGAGAAATATATATTTCAATTCTCATGGTCAAAAAATTACGCCAACAACAACTTAAATCACAAACCATGACAAAGTGATACAATCCAACTGTAAAACAACAATATAGGCCTACATGATCAAGTGCCTTCGTCACAATTCTCACTTAGTCACATAGTATTTTTTACAATACAGATTGTTTCAAAGCAAGTTTACAGCGATAGGAAAACAATTCAACAAAGATTGTCTCTGCAGATCTAGAACAAAATAGTGTCATAATCCAAGTAATTTCAGTGTTTATTCATTTCTGTTGTAAAAAACGTTATTTCAGTTAATCAATCTATATACTGTAGCCAGGGCCTGAAGTTAACTTTTTCGGCCACCGGCCACTGTGGCAGGTGGATTTAAAAATTCACCTGCCACAGAGACTTTTTACCAGCCATTTTTTTGGCTTTTTATTTAACGTGACATCGTCCAGATTCAGATTACGTTAATCTGACATCGTCCAGATTAACGTGACATCGTCCAGATAACATCCCGCCAGATTGCCTGAATCCATTTCCGTCGAACTTCATCGACAGGGAACTGACGAGGGAAGGAATGAAAACGACAGATATGGCTGCTTTTGGGAATAACAAAAAAGATTGGTACGCAACAAACTCTTACTAGTTGCCTGCGGCGCTATCTGTTATGAATGGAGCGGAAGAAGATTACCACGACAATTGCGTATTTCCGCTCACAAATACGGAAGTTTTGAGAAAGGTCTATTTCAGGCCCTGACTGTAGCCATTCTGATGTCTTCGTCCAGCTCAGTTCTCATATAATGGTGTCACCTATCCGCATTCCCATTACCCTTCAAATTGTGCATATTTAAAATTGAATACACGCACAATGGAAAGACGTCTATTTCGCAAAAACTCTTGTTTATCGTAAAAATGTTTTTATGCTCGCATGAGGGTTTTCAGGCAATTCGAAAAAGGAATATTGCGCAAAACTGCAATGGAAACAGGTTTTGCGCATTTACAATCACCTGACAATTAGAAGACGCGGTGTGTTTGGGGTCCGTGTCCGCAATAATAATATTAGGCTAATTATCATAACATGTATTAGGCTTTATGCAGAAGACGTTTTTTATCCAAAAAAAGAACAAAGCAATTCGTCACTTGTCATTTATAATACAGGGCTAAGATTATTTCCTATAAACAGTGGAAACAACATAAACAGTGGAAACAACTTAAAATAGGCTACTCTATAATTTCTGGTCATACAGAAAACAATAATACATTAATCGCGACTACATGTATTTGTGTAAACTCACAATAACAAGAAAACATTGTGTTTTTGTAAAATAAACTAAAACAATCTCCATGAACTAAAGTGTAGGCAAAGGCTTGAATAGGCTCTATGCACAACTGCACTACTTCCTGAACTTCAGCCAGCTCCTTGTTTCCTGTATACCATTATTGGACAATTTGATTAATTCAGGTGTGCTTGACCTTAGTAGTCACGGCAACAATAATCAAACACACCTGAATTAATCAATGTGTCCAATAATGCCAGACAGGAAACAAGAAGCTGGCTGAAGTTCAGGAAGTAGTGGAGCTGTGCATAGAGCCTATTGTCCACTTTAAAATGAACAAATTAGAATTGAAAACTAATATCTTCTGATTAAGTAATCTGTATGAAAGTTGCATTAAGGTGCATCCGCTTTATATGGCCCACTTCCGGCATCAGACTGTCAGGCTGGCGCTGTCGTCCTCTCAACTGCTATGACGTGTGGTTCTGCGGTTCTGCAGTTGGTTAATATTGCCGGAGATCTACTTTAAGAAGCTTCCTAAGGGACACTTCGGGGAACTCAAAGGAACATAAACAACTTCAGTAAGATATATCTTTTTGAGTCTTCTTAGCACGCCAAGAGTGAGCATTATCAGGGAACCGGGCCCTGTCTTTTATTCCTGGGAAATAACAGTGAATAAATCTTCAATAGCTTCTTTTGTAGACTTTACAGAAATTGACTACCAAAAATAACCTTAAAAAATAACAATAACCAAAATTATTCTATTACTGTAAATCTGACTAAAACAACTCCTGTCTAAAAAAGTCTCCAAAGCATCCAGTATTTTGATTGTATGTAGAAAAACACCTGTTCTACCTAACCTTATAGAGTATTTTCACATCTTATGAATGTAAAAGTGATAAACACAGTGCTTTGTGTGTTTGTTAGGTTTGGTCAGCGAGCAGCTGCGATCTTGATGACGTCCTCTATTGAGGATCCAATGCAGCTGACATCAGACACTTCACTGCTGCACACACCAGATGCTGAGCTTAGGTAGGTCGTTTGTTCGTTCATTCCTTCATTCATTCATTCACTCATTCATTCATTCATTCATTCATTCATTCATTCATTCATTCATTCATACACCCATGGCTCAACAATAAAAAAATGTTTTTATTTTCTAATAGTTTGAATTTTTGCTTGCCATTGGTTTAACACTTTCACTAGCCATAGCTACTAAAAAAATGAAATAAAGAAATTAATCAATCAATCAATCAATCAATCAATCAATCAATCAATCAATCAATCAATAAATCAATCAATCAATCAATTAATTATATTTTTTATAATTAATTAATAAAGAATCATTTATCTTTTTAGAAGCAGCATTGGCCCAACAGTAATTACAATTTTTGTCAAAGGGCACCTATTATGCCTATTTTACAAGATGTAATATAGGTCTCAGGTGTCCACAGAATGTATTTGTGAAGTTTCAGCACAAAATACCCCAAAATTAATTTATTATAAGCATTTTAAAATGTCATTTTTGGGGCCTGTTTTAAAAAGAGCTGTTTTGGTGTGCACCAACTTAAATGCATATTCCCGCCCTGCCTTTGGATGAGGGCATAACTTGCATAACTGTGGCAGTCGGTCTAAGCAGAATGGCTAAAGAGTGAGAGACCCACTGTTTTGTATGTCATTCAGGCGTACATGTTTGAATCGGAATATATAAATAGTCTCTGATCAGAGACCCAGATGACGAAGAGACTCCAGCAAAATAAACACAAATGAGAATGGACCAGTACGTGTCGGTATGGTTATTTGATACATTTCTGTTTATAGAGTTGTAATCGTGTCCCCTTTGTAATTATGGATGTGCAAAACACACCCACAGACACACACAAACACTAACATTGGCGAATTTTTTTGAAACTACAAACACATACTCTGATAAAGTTTGCTACGTACTAGCGAAATTACATTTATGCGAGGGACCTGTTGCGTCATGTTTACATTACTTGTGATACCCCGAGGGGTCTTCTCTGCCCTGGCCGCCCGAGGGGTCTTCTCCGCACTGGCCCCCCAGGGGTCTTCACCGCCCTGGCCCCCCGAAGGGTCTTCACCGCCCTGGCCGCCCAAGGGGTCTTCACCGTCCTGGCCGCCCGATGGACTCTGTGTTTCGCCTTGGCCGCCCGATGGACTCTGTTTCGCCCTGGCCGCCCGATGGACTCTATGTTTCGCCCTTGCCGCCCGATGGACTCTGTGTTTCGCCCAGGATGCCCGATGGACTCTCTGTTTCGCCTTGGACACCCAATGGACTCTCTGTTTTGCTCTGGTCCCCGGTTAAGCCCTCACCCCTTGTTCCTGTCTCCCTTCACGGACCTGGCCCACCATCCCTACCCCTGATCCTCCACCGTTCCACCTCCCTTCTGAACTCTTGTGTCATGTTTTTGTGTGTTGTCGCGGAGTGTCTGGTAGCCGCTCCGTAGAGGGGGGGTTATGTCACAGTGTCTGGTTGTGTTTCCCTTGTTTATCACTAGAGGTCCTCGTTCTCACAGTGTCCTTCACATTTGACTTAATTTCCCAGCATTCTGTCTGTCACTGTCACTCATCAGTTCATTGCCTTCAGCGGTTCCCCGTAATCATTAGCCATGTTTCCATCCACACGTTTTTATCCGAATTAAGTGATATCGAATGAAAAATACCTTATGGAAACAGTGTTCGATTAAATTTCATGAATATCGACTCAAATGAAATACGTTCGATCTCATCGGATTTTATCTTGATCGATATACGGCTAATGTGATAAAAGCTGATGGAAACGTTATTTGCAGAATAAATAATGAATTGTGATTAAGTTTTAGGCCCTTTTATGGTGGCAACATGCCAAAAAACATAGAAGAAGACGAGTTCATTTCCGGCCAGTATTCCCGCTCTGTTTTCGCACACATGGCGGATGTCAACAAAGACAGATGCAAGTGGACAAAGCAAAAAAATGCTTCAACCAAAGGGTTTCCGTGAAGTGTCTCTGAACCACGATCTCCCAGAACTGATGGAGCACTGTCGTTCCCACACCACAGGCTCCCTCCGTTGTCGACAGACATTGACGTGCTTCTGCATCAGCAATGTGTTTATAGCGTCGTTGTTTTCTAAGGTTAGGTTTGCTTGTTATTACGTGGCTTTGTTGAATTCTAATGTAGAATGTGGTCTGTTATTTCTTGTTAACAGACTGCGGCGCTGCTAAGTACACTCTAAAAAATGCTGGGTTGTTTGTTTTAACCCAATTTTGGGTCAAATATGGACAAACCCGAAATGTTGGGTTAAAAATGTAATGTAAAAATTTAATCCAACGCCTGGGTTAGTCCATATTTGACCCAAAGTTGGGTTTAAACAACCCAGCATTTTTTAGAGTGTATAACACACCATTGCCATGGACACAGTTCAGAGACGGAACATACCATTTTCTTTAGCAGAAGCAATACTTGTTTTTAAATCAATAAACTCCTTTTTAAGTCAATATTTTGTGTCAAATTATTGATTTATTTGGTAGGTACCCGTGTAATAAGCAGGATAATGTATAGCGAGGCGGTTATAGTGAATACAACCCCTTCAGGCTAACAACCACCTCGCATATACATTATCCCTTACATATGTCGCTATCAGCTGGCACATAAGCATTATTAGGCTACAACTTGTGAAATATTGATCATTGATCTGTTTTGTCAAGCAAAACTTTGTTCGCAAAAGTCTGCTTGAATGTTGTTCGATTCAGTGCGAAAATTAATGGAAACACCTTAAAATGTCTCAGTTCGATATACCAATTTGATCACAAAACAGCATGTGACGTCATTACGTACAGGTTTTTATTCGCTTTAAACCCGTTGGATGGAAACACACTTTCACCAGCTTTATTCGCATGAGTTTTTTACCGAACTTCAGATAATTCGATTGAAAAGTGGATGGAAACATGGCTATTGTTCCCAGCTGTTCTTTGTTAGTCTTGTTAGATATGTGTATATATTCCCTGTCTGTGTTAGTATGCGTACGGAGTTGTTGTTTTATGTCACCACACTTTGGAGTTCTGTGTTCATTGCCAGTTTCTTGTTTTGTTTGTTTATTTGTATTTGGATTGATAACATGAACTTTGAACCTTGCCAGGATGACTACGAGATGGATTGCCCTTAATTAAAACTACTGCAACTGGATTTCTTGTTCCCTGTGTGTGTTCGTGCATCACAGAGTGTAGTGAAGGTGGACTGGTTCTTAGGTATACTTGGTCATCGCCATGGTGTGTCGGTAAGGACACGGAGACAGAAATCCATTTAAATGACTTTAATGTCCATCAAATTCACTGGTTACATTGGAATGGATGGTAACTTAGGTGCTTGCGTTTATGTTTGTGTGGTCTAAACAAAGAAAAGAAGAAATAACTTACGTAAATTACATGAGTCTAGAATAACATAACGTTACCACATGTAAATTACCAGATAACATAACAGATGTAAAGCACAAAGCACTATAACACAATAAATGTAAATAGTATGCATCCTCATACTTGTTAGATTCATGAACCAAATAGCTACACATGTATCTGCATAGATCAATATACGTACATTGAGTGTACATTTGACAGATTCATCATGCACATAATAATCTAACATTTCTATTAGGCAGAAAATATGCCACAATGGCCTAAACGGGTTAACATTACACTATTCCAAATAAATGTATTCGGTTTAGGCACTTCTGTTTCTACGAACGTTCACTTGGGCGGAGCCGCGGATCTTACATGCTTCATTTTATCATAAACAACTTAGAGGCTAGTCTTGATCAGCAGCAACAACAGTAATATATATATAAGATAAATAAACACTTACTTCTAGTCATTAACGCACACGACTCAAGCAGGAGTTAGGAAGGAAACAACACGCGAACCATCTCTCATTAATGATGAAGCGAAACGAAACTAAAAGTTCTGCACACGGTCACCTGGCCGATGCTGTGGTTTGATTGGCTGTCCGTCAGCATGATCGGGGCATGACAGCGTGATCGGAGCATGATCACTATGTCACTTGTTGGTGTATTTGCTGAATGGATAATAAAGTTTCCAGCAGATGGCGCCACTGACCTTCTCTTCTACAGCCGCCCCTACATTTGCTTAGCAAATGTACTTTCCATTTTTTTGTTAGTCTGTTTAAGGGTCGTCATCTGGGATAGCCGGCAGTGTGATGAGACGAGACACTGGTCGATGGTAGTGCTTGTTCTTTACCTCGATCTCTGCAGAACGGACCCGGCCATCCGATCCAGGATATGTGGTTATTACCTTGCCGACAGGCCACATAGCACGAGGAAGTTGGTGGTCTACTACCATAACGACAGTCCCAGGTGTGAGGTTGCTGCACTCATTTTTGACGTGGTTGCAGCGTGGGTAAGTAATTCTTAATAAAGCTTGTCCAAAACTGATCTGCCAATACTTGTGAGTGCCGCCATCTTCTCCGACTAAGAATTTCGGATTCTGGGTAAATCACTTGTGGTAGTGATGCGTCTGGCCGCCCCATCAACAGGTAGTTTGGGGTCACCGGATCTGGATCCGCTACATCGGAAGAGACATATCCCAGTGGTTTTGCATTGAGTATGCCCTCAACTTCAATAAGGAATGTTCGGAGGACTTCCTCTGTAAGTATCTGAGATCCTACTACGGTATGTGGGGCAGTTTTAACTGAACGGATCTCGCGCTCCCACATACCTCCGAAATGTGGGGCGTTTGTGGGGTTATACCGGAACTGTATCTTTTGTTTCGCTAATTGAGTTTGGAGATGTGGGCTCATGGACTTGAAAGTTGACTGTAGCTCTTTATCTCCTCCTCGAAAATTAGTGCCTTGATCCACTAGGATTTCAAAAGGAGTTCCACGTCGAGCAACCATGCGCCGAAGAGCCATCAGAAAGGAGTCTGTTGTCTGTCTGTCTGTATCCATGTTAGTCTGTCTGTATCCATGTTACTCAGTAGATCTAAGTGGACACAGTGGGTGGTCATGCACTTAAAAATGATTCCCCACCTCTTTTCATTGCTCCTCCCTCTTTTTACCTGAAATGGGCCAAAACAATCTACCCCTGTAGAAAAGAAGGCCGGTTTCAGCAGGCGGACTCTGGCGGGAGGAAGTTCTGCCATCTTTGGAATATTAGGTTTGGCTCTCCATCTTTGGCATTCAACACAGGAATGTTGATGGCGCTTTATTGCTTCTCTCCCTCTGAGGATCCAGTAATATCTTCGCATTTCTGCGAATACCCTTTCTGGACCGGGATGACAGAGTTTAGTGTCGAATTGTTTAATGAGGAGGCGAGTTATAGGATGTTTTGGGTCCAAGACTATGGGATGTACAGTATTGTAGCTTAAGTGGGTAGCTTGACGTAGTCGTCCTCCTACCCGGATGAGTGCAGTCGTTTCGTCTAACTCTGGTGACAATGTGAGCAAACGACTAGATGAAGGGATTGGCTTACCAGTTGTAAGAGCTTGATATTCTGTTGGGAAACTGTCTAATTGGGCTCTCCTTAAAAGGTTTGTTTCGGCTTGCTGGTACTCCGGTGTTCCTGGGTTACCTGTTTTTCCCGCAGCCTCATGCATGGATCTAGAGGTAGCTTCCAGGAGTTCCTCAAAGGTCGAGAACTGAGTCGCATCTGGCAGTGGTGTTATAGGATCGTCGCAGGTTGCAGTGAGGCCAAAAAACTTTGCTTTACGAAGCTCAGAAGGGTCAATGGCAGGACTTTCTGGCCATGATTCAGGTGGTAGGTAGAGGAAGTCTGGCCCCTTACACCATCGATTGGGTTGGGTTAATTCAAGCAAGGTTTTGCCACGTGTAATGTCATCTGCAGCATTCCTTTCTGAATCCACATAGCGCCAACAGTGACCTTCAGTAAGTTCCTGTATCTCCGTTACTCTGGTTCCTACAAAAACTTTGAATCTGCAGGACTCCGATTTCAGCCAGGTGAGTACTGTTGTTGAGTCACTCCACAAGAATGTGTTCCTGATTTCCAGTGAGAGCTCATTATGAAGTAGCTTGGCCAGCTGTGCTCCAGTAAGGGCGGCGCATAGTTCAAGCCTAGGTATGGATTGTTGCCTTTTTGGAGATACTCTGGATCTAGCATGGACGAATGCCAGTTCAACTTGACCTTGGTGTTCAGTACGGAGGTATGCTACTGACCCATAGGCTGCCTCAGAGGCGTCACAGAAGATGTGAAGTTCTCGTTCCACCTCTGGGACATCTAGTGTGGCTGACACATAACACCGGGGTATAGTGATGAGTGGTAGGTGTTCCAGTTCTGCTTCCCAATTTTGCCAGGCCTGCAGCAGCTCAGAAGGAAGGAGGGGGTCATCCCATTCTCGTTCTTTCTCCCACAATTGTCTTACTAGAATTTTGGCTCTGGTTGTGAAAGGTATCATGTAACCCAAGGGGTCGTACTGGCTGGCGAGTACCCGGTATATGTTTCTCATTGTTACCTCATTGTAGGATAGAGGACGATGGCGGTAATGTAGGGTGTCTGGTACGCAGTGCCAGTTTAATCCCAGGGTCATTTCTTGAGGGTCTGATTGACTGCGGGAAATCCACAACTCTGTGTTTTCTGATCTAGCCTCTTTGGGGAGATGACTAATCACTGAGGCCTCATTGCTTGCCCATTGGCGGATTTCAAACCCACCTGAAGCCAGTAGGGACCTTAGTCCATCGATTAGCTCGCGGGCTTCAACTGAGGATGCGGTGCTCTGTAAACAGTTGTCGACATAAAAGCAGCGTTCAACTGACTGTCGTATTTTATCACCCTGCTGGCAATGGGTGAAAACGTGTCGCTGCACTGCAAATGTCGCACAACAGGGGCTACAGGTTGTTCCAAATGGAAGGACCTGCCACTCGTACACATCCGGTGGGATCCCAGGCTTCAGGTCCCGCCACAAGAACCTTAGAAGGGGTTTGTCTTTGGGGAGCAAGCGAATCTGGTGGAACATCCCCTTTATGTCTCCACTGATTGCTACTCGATGTTCTCTGAAGCGGATTAACACTCCAAGGAGAGAGGGGCCCAGTGTAGGTCCGGGTAATAACTGCTTGTTTAAATTGTCCCCATTAAAGGTGTACGAGCAGTTGAATACCACTCTATGCTTCCCATTGTGGGTCACAATATGGTGTGGCAGATACCATGATTCTGTTGACTGGGCTGCCTTTTGAGGTGGTATTTTAGTGGCGTATCCAGCTTTCTCCAGTCTTTGAATCTCTTCTTGATACTTGTTAGCTAATGTCAGGTCCTTAGCTAACCGACGTTCAGTGTTACGGAGGTGGCCCATCACAGCATCCTTTGGAGCATGTAACAGAGGCATTGTTTTAACTCTCAAAAGTGGAGTGGCGTATCGTTCAATCCCGTCTACTTCCACTCGCACTGTTTGTGTCTCCAGCATGTTCAGTGCTTCTTGGTCTTGTTGTGACCTGATCACCATCTTTTCACTGCGATAAGGAAGGGTGTCCATCTGCCATAGCCTTTCAACTTGATGAAACAGTTCTGCAGATGGTGAACAATTAGATGTGAACAGACACTGCGAGACTGGGAGTTGATCCTGAAGATGTTTGGAGGGGCCCTGCAAGGTCCAGCCGAGACGGGTTCTGGCAGCGGCTGGGCCACCAGGTGGGCCCAATCGCACTGGCTCAATTGGGGTTATGAGCTCAGTATGATCTGATCCGATAAGCAGTAGGGGACAAGCTTTGACCAGAGGTGGTATTGGTATGCCTCTGAGGTGTCTGTACCTACCCTGCAGGGTATTCACCGGGTAGTTATATTCTGCTAGCCCAAATTCATCTGCTGTAAAGGCCCCTTCGATGCTGAACTTTTCTCTTGGGTTACTTGGGGTGGATAAACTAAAGTTCACCGAAGCACCATGCAATGTCCTGATGTCTTGATGCACTGTCCGTAAATTCAATTGCTCTGGTCTACCCTTTAAGCCGAGGTGTTGTGCAGCTGTGGCGAGCAAAATGGTGCGCTCTGAGCCATCGTCAAGCACAGCAAATGTTTCCAAAGTTTTGTGCTGGTGATGGATGGTAACCTTCACGACTTTCAGAAACACTTTCCCACCACATCGTGGTTGGTCCAAGAATAAAGTTTCAGTGGTGGAGTTGTACAGGCTATTGCTCTCACTGATAACCTCATCCTTCCTTTGGTTGATGTTGTGGAGTATGGAGAGGTGTTTGGCTTGGCAAAGGTGGCAAGGCCTCTTTAGGTCACAATCTTTAGCCATGTGGGAGCGTGCACATTTCCAGCACCGTTTATTGTCTTTGATCCAGCCAACCATTTGCTCTTTGGTTAATGCTGTGAATGTGGTACATTGGCTAAGGTAATGTTCTCCACTACAGTATGGACAGATGGCTTTGGGCTTAGTGGGTACCTTGGGATGAACTGCCTTGGGTTTGGTTACTGTTTCTGTGACTTGTCTTTGTTCCCCGCCATGAAGTATGGTGGTGTGTTTGTTTTGTCCCCGAATTACTACCCGTTGATCTCGTTTTGTGGCTCTTATCTCGTCAGTTGGGTCAAATTCCATACAGTTAGCTTCTAGCTGCAGCCAGTCTGCAAACTCGAGGAGGGAGAACTTAGACTTATCTGGATTTCTCTTGAGGTGATGCCTCCTGAATTGAGTTTGTTGTGAACGGGGAAGACGATTCAGAAGACGTTTCACATTTGACCCACTGTGCAGTTCTTCAATCCCATCCTCCTTTAGGGCTTTGAGCATGCCGACTATTGCTTGGACTCTGAGGGAAAAGTCATCGAATGCCCGCTCATCACCAGCACGGATAGGTGGCAGGCTCTCCAAAGTCTCTATTTCCTTCAGTACGAACTGGTAGGGACGACCGTACCTTCTGTCAAGGGCTTGCAGGGCGTTAGTGTAAGGAGTGACTGACTCTGCATGTGCTAACACTAACCTGTGACCATTCGGCACCTTCACATGCTTTAGGAGGATTGAGTACTTATAATGCTCTGATAATTGTGGATGAAGCAGGTTGTCCAGAGCAATTCTAAGTTCCACGTACTGGGCTCGGTCTTCTTTTATGAAATCTGGGAAGGTTGGGCCTTCTACTGTTGGAACCCAGTATGATGATAAGGGATGGGGAGTGTAGGGTACCGCCTCAGCTCTAAGCTGAGATGTTGTAGCTGGGTACACAGTTTTTGGCATGGGCTCAGACTCTGAAGCAAACTGACTATGTACTGGAAAGGTTTCTGGGGCTGATACTTGATAAAAGGGAAGCTGGGTTGTCTGACTTGGTCTCTGTTCAAGTTGAGGAGCCAATGGTTTCATCCAGGGCTCTTCTCTGTTGTACACTCGGGTTCTGATTGGGTCTGACCGAGAACTGCAGCATGGTGAGGCGTACTGGTGTGCCGAAAGGGTACTCTCTCTGCTCACAGGAGGTGGTGACTGGAAATGAGTGTCTCTGATTTGTGTTTTCCTCAACACTTGAGAAAGCTCATCAAAGAAAGGGGTTTGGGGTTTGGCAGGCTCTGGCCAAGGATGACGGTTTGAGCAGACATCATCAGGGCTAACATCGGATTTCGACTGTCCCTTCTCCACTGATTTCAGGATCTGGGCTCTAGGTGTCTGATGTCGGGATGATGCTCGTGAGGAGTGAGTAGATGCTTGAGGAGTGCTGTGTAGCAGGACTTTCTCCAAGAGTTCTGTTTGACGCCTTGCTGTCTCGCTCTGTTGTCTGTTAATTTCCATTATTTGCAGCATAAAATCCTCGGATGATCCAGCTATTCCGAATGGGTGGTGCGATGAGATGGGGGTTGAAGTCACCATTACCTTCTCTTTAGGTCTAACAGCCTGTCCTGAAGGGTTCTCAGCATAGTCGACCACATAGTCATCTAGGTAGACAGGCCTCTGAATTGCTCTTTTTGGACGTCGGGATGAGGCAGGGGCAGACTTTGACATCGCCGACTCTGGGGTTGCCATGGTAATGACCTGGATCCGGCTCGAAGGACCAATTTTGTAGTGAAGGTGGACTGGTTCTTAGGTATACTTGGTCATCGCCATGGTGTGTCGGTAAGGACACGGAGACAGAAATCCATTTAAATGACTTTAATGTCCATCAAATTCACTGGTTACATTGGAATGGATGGTAACTTAGGTGCTTGCGTTTATGTTTGTGTGGTCTAAACAAAGAAAAGAAGAAATAACTTACGTAAATTACATGAGTCTAGAATAACATAACGTTACCACATGTAAATTACCAGATAACATAACAGATGTAAAGCACAAAGCACTATAACACAATAAATGTAAATAGTATGCATCCTCATACTTGTTAGATTCATGAACCAAATAGCTACACATGTATCTGCATAGATCAATATACGTACATTGAGTGTACATTTGACAGATTCATCATGCACATAATAATCTAACATTTCTATTAGGCAGAAAATATGCCACAATGGCCTAAACGGGTTAACATTACACTATTCCAAATAAATGTATTCGGTTTAGGCACTTCTGTTTCTACGAACGTTCACTTGGGCGGAGCCGCGGATCTTACGTGCTTCATTTTATCATAAACAACTTAGAGGCTAGTCTTGATCAGCAGCAACAACAGTAATATATATATATAAGATAAATAAACACTTACTTCTAGTCATTAACGCACACGACTCAAGCAGGAGTTAGGAAGGAAACAACACGCGAACCATCTCTCATTAATGATGAAGCGAAACGAAACTAAAAGTTCTGCACACGGTCACCTGGCCGATGCTGTGGTTTGATTGGCTGTCCGTCAGCATGATCGGGGCATGACAGCGTGATCAGAGCATGATCACTATGTCACTTGTTGGTGTATTTGCTGAATGGATAATAAAGTTTCCAGCAGATGGCGCCACTGACCTTCTCTTCTACACAGAGGGTGGGGTCTATGCCACAACCACACTGTCAATCAAACCCCTTGCTCAATTCTATGGGTGCTTCTCAATATCCCTCCTTGTCTCCTCGCTCCTCCGTCCTCCCTCCTATGACCCGGAAACCGATCGAGGTCAGCCATCTTGAAGGACATCTCAATTCTCTAATTGCACCGTGAGGAGTTGAGGATCGAGGAGATAGGAGGCTCCCTGAGGAGTCATAAGCGAGGATACACAGGTGCATCCTACGCGGAACTGTTATAATGACTAAACGTGACGCACGTGCAAATTCTCCTCCCCCTTCACAAACACCATGTAAAAGTGAATTTTGCATAATTGGTGCCCTTTAACTTGAAATATAGTCATCTTACTGTCATAACTGTATAATGTTTAAACTCTATTTTTAGGTTTGGAAGACATGCTGACGCCATCTTTACCAACAGCTACAGAAAAGTTCTGGGTCAAATATCTGCCAGAAAATTCCTTCAAACTGTTATGGGCAAAAGACTTGGGTATGTTTCTTTTTTAGACATTTATTTGAACAAATATTTTTAAAACAGGGTAATTATTTTTTATTATCTGAAAATTATTATTTTCAGATATTATTTTTATTATTTAGAATTATTTTTATTATCTATTTTTTATCACTGACACGTGTCTTTAATATTATGGCTCTGTGCTTTTAAGATTTGTGAACACTCAATATATTGGCATGCATCATTGATGTTTAAATATGACCAATCAAGTATTAAAATCTTGGGTTCCAAGGATTTAAGAATGCAACATTATAATTACATTATAATTAATTATTTTATTTTCAAAGATGAAAAAAAAATGTCATACATGTGGATACTTGTGATGATGTACCAAATTAATAATTAATTCTACATTTGTCAACAGACCAGAAACTCAAAACTATGTAAAACGCCAATCCGGCATATATGGAGACACCTACAAGCAAGATGTGGATATGGATGTCATTGAGAGGGAACAAAGTTACAGAGAACCACGAAGACTTAAGTTCTCAGTAGCTACACACTGATGAAAACATTAAAAACCATAACAACAAATGAACTGTCTTTAATAATTGCTTTTGCCACATTTCACAATGGATTACTAAAACTCAGTTCACCCCTCGGAAATAAGGAGTCCCTAACTAAAATACACAAATGTTTAAATCATTGTATTTTACATCCAAACAGTAAAACCACATATGGTTGTATAGTCGTATAATTGAACATTCCCTAAGCCTCTCCTAACACTGATGAAAAAAATCCTACATTAGGATCTCTGCCAAATAAACAGTATCGTGAGATTCTAAAGTGAGCATGCGATGGACACTTTGCCATCCCATGAGGATGAGAGGATTTGTGAATGGCAGAGAAGTGATGCAATTGACTTTGGTACGTCACATCATAGATATCATATAGAGACTAGATGCCCTATTGGCCGCTGGGCACTGAGAAATCCGTCCGCCATCTTGAACAGGTCGTTTTCCTATTGTGTTGCATAGCAGCAGTAGATGCCAGAGCACTGTGCACCATATTCATGCTCAAATCGGCGGATTATCGCTCGGGAATTACTTTTCACAAGTAAGATATAACATTAAACATTACTTTACTATTGGTTGTATTTTGTGAATAAAATATCCCATGTGTCCTGTATCATATCTACAAGTATGACCTTTGCAGAAAAAAAAACCCTGCGTGAAATTCAGTTCGATATTCAGTGAGACATGATTAATTAAATGCGCTGACAGCTCATATCACCTGCCAAACATATTACACTGAGTGGAGCACATGACCGGTCTAAAATGACGGCCCCACGGCTTGTCCGTGCCAATAGGCAGTAGCGGTCGATAGGGCGTCAATCTATGATGTCTATGGGTCACATGAGCGGTCATGAATTTACTTAACTCAAAATAAGAACCTCTTCAGAGAGTATGCAATTTCAGACGCAGCCTATTGAAAATACAAGTAAAACACTCAAAGCAACAAATGTGAATACAGCTGTGATCATTGACACAAGTTGGAAAACCTGTAATCATTGAAACGGAATTGTGTACTGTGATTTCCAATGCATGTATACATTTCTAAAAAATGTAAGTCCTGTTTGAACACCAGGGGCCTCATTTATAAAACGTGTACAAATAGATTTAATCTAGACTCTGCGCTATAATCCACAGCAACATTCATATTTAGAAAAAACAGTCTTTAACGTGGAAAAAAGTTTACTGCCACGTCAGGGTCTAAGCAGCCTTATGCACTCTTCCTTGTAGGCCTATGGTATTTGGAAATATAAGCAAATCTCAAGTAAAGCATTTGGATTTTGATTGGGGATCTTTATGTTCATGACATTAATATGAGGGTGTTTACAAGGCGGAGATCTAAAACCATTCAGCTGTGCACAATTTCAAGATCATTTGCAATTTATAAATGTCACTTCTGGAAGAGAGACATATGCACGTTTGTAAACTTTCATTCTCTGAATCACACGCTTCGCACATTTGAGAAATTTCTTAGCAACATTTTATATATGACGCCCTAGAACTTTCTTAATTTGGAGTATGCATGCCTGCATCATGTTTTTAAATGGGAAATAACTTCCAGATAAATTAAAAAATGAGAACAGATTGTCCAGTTTACTCAATATTATTTATCTACACAACAAAATTGTGTTTCTCTCCAAACTTGATTTCTTTACCTTTGATTAATGTGGTCCTTGTGCACTACTAGATTCAATTATGTTGGGTGAAAACCACATCATTTAATTTAATAAACCATTCAAGTTCTCATTTTGCTGATATTATTGTAGTTCCCAGGATCCTTTGTATGGGACTTAAAAGGATACTTCACCGCTTTTTCATATTAAACTATGTTATACTACAGGGCTGTTGAATGCTTGATTATGATTGGTTGAGAACGTTCTAAAGGTGTGCAATTATTTTCAGGGAAACACACGGCTAAAGTAGATTCAGGCAAGTTTGAACCGCATTACAGTTCCATATCACTGCGCGTAGTTAAGACATGCAGCCCCATGAACTTGATCTGCAATTTTCAATGTCTAACTTCACAATCAATTTACACATACAATTTAATTTTATTAAATAAAGTATAGTCCTATCTAGGGACTATACTTTATATACTAACAGGCTAAATAGAAAATTAAACTGAAAAGGCTATATAAATAAATTAATAGTCCTGTTGCACGGATTTTCGTAATTAGCCTATTCCAGATAATATAACAAATAAATAATTATTGATAGGCTGACTTGTTAAAAGGGCTTTATGTTTTTCATTTATTGGGTTATCTACTGTCAATTATAGAAAACAATAATGAACAAATTAATTAAAACGAAGTTAATAAATAAATAATAATATTGACGCACATGCTTTTCTGTCTCATTATTTCAACTTCTCTCTCTCTCTCTCTCTCTCTCTCTCTCTCTCTCTCACGTACACACACACAATTGTTCGCAACAATTGAACATTAATTGTAAATCATAGAGATCATGATGTTCGTTAGGATCGATGACTCCTGACTTCATATTTGTGAGCTTTTTATTTCTTTACAGCAGAGGATGTAGACGTAGTCGTCGGGATTCTTGCGGGTATGGTCACCAACCACCCGGTACCTAACGTCCGGTGTTATACCATCCCATTCAGCGGTGTACAAAGGCTCTTATCCGCCGTCACTGAGATCCTTCCAGACGAATTTGTAAAATAGAGACCAGTCTTTTTCAGGAAATGCAACGCACTCATCTTGGCCATAGACAGTAAAAGAAATGGACACAGCGACCCCGTTGATTTCAACGGAGAGAGCTGAAGCTCAACATGGGCACTCACTTCCTGATAGCAGAGCGTTCTGCGCAGGCTCCAACTGAGCTTGACGACGTAATTGTCACGTGAGCAAACTGACCGACTTATAGTAGCTGTGCCAAGAGAAATTTTAATCGTGCACAGAGACGGCGAAGCGCAACCTGGAGCAACTTTTGGTAAGTATTCTGATTAGTTATTTTGTCATTTTGCTTCTATTTATGCCATGGGCTGACTTTTAGACTGTAAAAGATTGCCCGCGAGGCTGTGTGAGCTTCTCTTCCTGTCTATACGGTAATTTTTTACTGTGCGACTGACAGTCGAGTGGTTATGACGCAATTTTTAGCCTATTTTTACAAGAACGGCTTCTACGTGGCCATAACGTAACATACAACGTAATGGAGCCGCATTTTCGTGTTTCTTTAGGAATAAATAATGGATAAATGGAGTCTTTGGATGCCTCAGATGTAAAGTTATTCGCTGTCAAAGTGACGCCAAAATGAATGGGAGTCAATGGGATGCTAACAGCACGTGATGGGCTACAATGACGGCCCCCATGCACCTTCAGAATTGAAGGTAGAATTGGGCCCTCATTTAAATTATGGAATAATTGTTAAAAAAATAAATAAAATATTCATATTTGTGCAAAAAAATGTCTAATATTTGAGTTACATAAAAGCTTTTTATTTGTGTTCTTCTTAATTGTAGCCTATTGTTCTGTTACTTTTGACCCACCTGTGTGTTACTTTCGTCCCTACTTACGGGGTCGAAAGTAACAATATACAACTTATGTTCTTAATTAAAATTATACTTAAAGTGCAACTTGCAGGTTGGACACCCCTATATAGCATAGTGTAAGTTGACGATAAAACAACAAGATTTTCTGAACTGGAGTAATATATATTTAGCCATTAACGATATTTTGAGAAAAATTGTGATAAAATAACTCCCGCGTCTACAACGCACTAACCGGAAGTGACGATTGGCGAGGCAGTCTGTTCAAGTTCAGGCTCAGGTTACAATGGATGCGAACGACGAAACCGGGTTCTCCGATGTTGACGAATATGCCTATGATGACCCACAGGCAAATAATTATGAGCCTTCTAGGCGAGATAGAAGTCAGGGGGAGATCGGGAGACGAGCAATGGGCAGAGGAAAGAAGTAACGTTAGAGTTGTGGTGTCGAGAAAACCAGTGGCTAATACAGGGCAAGTGAGTTCATGTAAGTTAGCACCGCGGCTAACGCTGATTCATCTACTGTATGGCTATACCTTGGTGTTTTGCAATAAATCTGCTTTAGCAAACATACATTTCACTTTGTTCTTGATTAAACATCTATTTAGATTGTCTTTATTTAAGCCAGCAACGTTTTGTCTTCTCATATTCTATGCTGACAGTGATTATGCAGACCATCCAAGCTGGTTAGCACTATCCACATTGACTAATGATCATGCCATAACAACAAATAAATAATGCTTTTCAAATGCAGTTTGTGATACCATTTAAAGCGAGTGAAATGTGCGCCACAAACGGCCGAGTGTGTGTGTGTGGTAACAGACGCGGCAGTGAAGTCTGCTCTATTCACCTGCACATAACGCACCCAAGACCAAAAAGCCTTGTTCTTCCTTGAAGGAAAATGATGGATATGATGTCCTGACAGGCTGGAATTCGTGCAACAACCACAAACACAATAATTTACCATTATGGCTTCGATCTAAAACTATATGTCTCTCGCTACTGCTCTAACTACATCAACACCCAGCAATGAGAAAGCGGCCGCGAGCTGATTTGTTTTCCTCGGGCCACGTCATATGACGCGTTGCTTGCTGGAAAGGCGTTATTCCAGAGCCCAGCGCATTTTCATCAAAATCTCTACATCAAATGAGATTTCATTAGTAATTTTTACATAAGTGTTTTTAAAAGACCTCTGCAGACAATTTAAAGTATTAATTCAGAAATAAAATCAACCTGCATGTTGCACTTTAAGTCAGTCAACATTTGTACAAAATACCACCTGGTATTGAAAGACCATACTTGTGAGTTATTGACCACAGCAAAATATAGCTATGTCTAAAACAATAAATTTTAAAAAGATGTTTTTCTGAAAAATGGTACTTTCGCCCCCGCTCTCCCCTACTTGAATAACGTTAGCGGTCAAGAAACCCCCCACCCCCAAAACAAAAATGGTTTGGCCACTGATCAAAATTTGATGTTGTGATTTGATTTGAACTTCAGGGGCCTGTACCATGATAGTAGTTGAACAAACTCAGGGTTGCAGGATTAGTTTTGAGTTGACAAAACCAAACCAATCCAACCAGGCTTTGTTGGTACCATGATGCTGATCATCAACTTTCTCTGTCAACTCAGGCTTTAATCCTGAGATTAGGAGTTTAGGTGTGACATCAACAGCGAACAGCCAATCACATGCTGAGAAACAGTGAAACTCATTCAAAACTCATTGAAATGAATTTCTCGCGAGAGCTACTTCTCGCAATTCACTTATTAAATAAAAGTATTCAAATAATACAAATTTAAACATTTACACAGCAAGAAAAAAAAATAGCTGTCTATGAAAGAGGACAACTAAAAGAAAGTCTTGTTACTGTATATCAGTGCTAAAGTTGTGAAGTTAGTTTATACAGTTGATAAAGGTATATTAGAGAATTAAACATTTAAGCTCATATGTCATTTTATAGCTTCATTTATAGATTCTAAAGCATAATTATATTACCTTTATATATGTATTCATTTAAAATCTGCGTATAATAAGAATTGAAGAACTGAAATTACATGTGAGATCGTTTAAAGGTATAATAATTACATAAATAATTTCTAAATCATACAAATTTATTATTCTAAATAAGCATTACTAAAAGCCAGATGATTTTGTCTTTAAAATAATTTGCTATGTAGTGACCTTTAATTTGGAGTAGAAAAGGTGGAGTGACTTTATCGCATCAGACATGTGTGACTTTGCTCACAGCTGATTGGTCCAAGTTCGGTTTGCAACCTCTTACCTGGAACATACCTGCCCCGGACCAGGTTAGCCGTGGAGCGTAAGTTACTATGGCGATGAACACTGCTAAAAGCCAAACCACCTTCATGGTGCCTAAAACCCAGGGTAAGCGCAAACTAAACTGAAACTGGCTAGCTGGCTAGGCACCTAAACCGGCTTCATGGTACAGGCCCCAGGTGAACGTTACTTACGCTTAAAATGTCCGGTCAACACAAGTCAGGTGCTCAGAAAAGAAAAGAGAAGAGAAGAAGAAAATAGAGGTCTTCGAGATGTCATAAAAAGATGTTCTTCGGTACGAAAAAAAAATTTAAACGTCTTTTTTCTCAAACCCGGTACTTGATGCGCGTCACGCGTGCATACTTGAAGCGCGTGCAGTTGCGTCCTCTTCATTTTCATAAAAGCGCTGATATGTCCGACCGGCGGTGCTGCGGATGTGGTGGCTGTAAATCCACATGTTGATAAGAAAGGAGAAAAGAGCCACATTTGGAAATATGTTGGATATTAGCTCATAATAGCGACTCGGTCATCGCGCTCATTTTAAGGCGCGCAAGTTCAGTGTTGCATAGCAACGACAGACGCCAGAGAGCACGCGCTTGTGGAAAGGAGAAAGCGGTGTGAACTGCGCTCTCCATGATGAGAAAGTATTAGCAAAGAATTCAATGATTTCTAGCCCTTGCATTAGCTTTACTACTAGATATATTTAGGGAGATGAGAAATAAAAAGCAGGCTGAAATGGGTCACTGTTGGCATCGGGTAAATATGCTGCTGTGCTCATGCTTAATTTAATTTGAAAGCACACTTTTGATGGGCAAAAAATAAATATGATTTCACACAAAAAGTATTCAAAATGCACAGATTTCGCATGTTTAGTGTGTTTTAACAAGAACTGCTGTAGGCTATATCAGAAAATAAAATACATTTATTTATTAGAGGAGAGAAAGAGGAGAGGAACAGGGGAGGAGAGGAGAGGAAGAGCAGAGGAGAGGAGAAGAGAGGAAGACAAGAGGACAGGAACAGGGAGAGAAAGAGCAGAGGAGAGGAAGATGAGAGGAACAGGACAGGAGAGGTAGAGGAGAGGAACAGGAGAGGAAGAATGAGGGGGACAGAATGTCAAGTGTACTGATAGCATTTTTTTTTCTTCAGACTTTTGTTGACAGATTTTTGCATAATTGGCTTAATATATAAAGCAATAAAACAGAAAGAAATGAAGAAAGTTGTCCAGTACTTTATATTGCACATGCAGGGTTTTTCCTGGCCTAAAATGAAGCGGAGGTGGTAAAATCCTGATCAGAATTTCAATGATTTTAGATAATAAAATGTGTATTTTTCGTAGACCATCATATAGTCTATTGTGTTACCCACAGTATTTTTGTAGGTGGATCTCGGTATCTAGTGGGGTCTGGGGGTCTCAGTACCTGGGTGGGGGGGGCCATCTAAGATTATCCTGTCCCGGGCCCAGTCAAGACTGTCAGCTGGCCTGTGCTTGATAGTGAGTACTAAAATACATCTTATTTGTATATCTTCATAATTATAAAGTTAGATTTTTTATTACATGTGATTCTGACATAATGTCAGTCACTACATGCACTGCGCTCCTTCCTCTCCACTAGTCTCAGGTAAATAATGCGTCTTCAGCTCAGCTGTCGGAGTTCATGTGTTTTGGGGGGCGATTTTTATACTTTCTTTTTCAGAGTACTTATATTTTAATTATGCATTGATACTTAAAATAGATTTACACTAGCCGAGTGGCTTACCATGAGGTCCTAGGAGTCAAGCAATTTTTTTAAAAAAAAATCTGGACCACATCTGTGATGTCACACCAATCACAAAATGTATTTCAATCCAATAGACACCCAGCTACAACACAGTAATAATTGTTTTGATTGACTTACAAAATTAACCCTTTACAGTACCAAAAAGCTTAAATTTACTTTAAAGTCGTTGTGATATTAACAGTGTTCATTAAAGGGATACTCCACATTTTTTTGGAAATACGCTCATTTTACAACTCCCCCAGAGTTAAACTGTTGAGTTTTACCTTTTTTGAATCCATTCAGCCGATCTCCGGTTCTGGCGGTACCACTTTTAGCATAGCTTACCATACATCATTGAAGTGTATAAAGAAAGTTTGAACAAATTTGGAAAAAAGTTTTTCATCATACAAAAGTAAATTATGCTTTGATATATAAAGAAATGCTAATGGTCTTGTGCACTTCAATGATGTATCTATTTTAGAATAATAAGGTTGATAATTCTGTCACTTATGTTTTAACAAGAAAACTTTTGCTTTTAAACATATTTATACTGTATGTGTATTAGAAATTAATAACAATTAACATCTAACTGTATAAAATATTTGTTCTGACCGTGTTAGGTTGAGTGGGACAGTGCATTTCAGGTTGAGTGGGACAGTTTTAGTGCAGCCATTTCATGAACAAAATATAACATTTTAAAGTTATAAGTAATAATAATGTGGTTAAATATACAATTTTAGGTTGGTAACTTCAATATACACAAGATGGGACCCATGCAGAGAGGAGAGGGACAGAGAGAGAGAGAGAGAGAGAGAGAGAGAGAGAGAGAGAGAGAGAGAGAGAGAGAGAGAGAGAGAGAGAGAGAGAGAGAGAAAGAGAAAACAATACAGGACAGAACAGGGCAATAGGCTACAGAAAAGGAAAAGACAGCAAAGTAGGAAAGGAAAAAAAAAACTAAATCAGTGGAGTGAAGAGAGAATGGAAGGGGCTATTGAAGAATATGAGCAGGAGGTGACTGAAGGACAACAGGGCATTTAACCAGGGCATGGAACATCCAATAATCAACACTGCAAAGGTGAGAGAAAGGGTTAGTGAGTGGCTACCGCCAGCCCCTGCTCTCAGTTCAGGTAAAAGGATGTAGGCTTAATGAAAGTTACATTCATTTAATGCTGAGAGAAGTTTACAATGTTAAAATATTTGCATTAGTTCCAGAAATTCATTCAAATTTCAAAATGCTTCCAAGTATTATATAAGTAATTGATTGAAGGTCTCCATAGTTGTATTTTGCGCTTCATAATGCGCACACATTTTCAATGCATGTATTCTGGTTTTATTTACGTTTTATACAACATCCCATCCTTCATTGGAATTGGGGGTTGTATTTTTCATGTTCATTTTAACGATAAAATATAGTGTCCCACTTTCCCTAACAAAGTGTCCCACTCAACCTGAGTGCTTCCAGTTTCTGGAGAGGTTGTCAGATGTTGTTTAAAGATGAACAGTTTGTTAATAAATACATAAATTGGGGAAAATTCACCATAGCGGCCTTAATTACCACCTATTTAAACAAAACACAAACAATTTGAATACATTCTAACTGACGTAGGTTGTTCAAAATGCAATTTACCAAAAAGTGTCCCACTTTACCTGACTTCACCCTACACGTTTTTTCATTGCCATCATTTACACTGTGATGAAGATGAATTTCGTGTAAGATTCATAACATATTTGGTGTTCTGCATGTAAGAGTTTCCATGATGAAAGCATTGTTGACTCTTATGAGGACAGCCTAGGAAAAAAAAATATCGCTCCCCAGATGTAGATCTACATTTTGCTTCGTTTCGCTTCGGACATTTAACGGTACATATACACGCATACACGCAGATAGCTGAAAATGTGTATAGATAACACACGACTTGAAAGTGCCGTTTACGCAAAAGTCATCTTGTCATGTTGAAACTCCAGAGACAAGTAGCCTACCCAGCCCGTTCTCATCCCAAAGCGCCATATACGACGCTTTTGCAAAAGCGTAAATATCGAACGCACATGGCACCCTTTAGCGCCAAATGAGACGCAGAAATATTAGGTCCAAAAGCGCCCCCTAGTGTTCTAACCCTTACCCCACACCATACCTAAACTTAACCAAAACGAAAGCGTCTAATTAGGCTAGACGTTAAAGGGTGCCGTGAGCGCCGCATTTTTACGCTTTTGCAAAAGTGTCAAATATAACGCTTTGGGATGAGAATGCGCATCGTCAGCTGCGATGGTCGAAGTGCAGGGCAAGGAGCACTTCTTGGAAAAGAGGACCTGCGTCGAGTTTTGCATCTTTAAGCTCAAACGAGGATACCTGCTGATGATCTGGATACACGCAAGGGCAGGTCCTGTGTGGCAAAAGGGTGGTTGCCATGGTTGCGAGAGAGCAGGGCCGTGCAGAGACCTTTGGAGGGGCAGGTGCTCAAAGTAAGGGGCACATGGAAAAAAGTCTTTAGGGCTGTGCTCAAAATATCAATATAGATGATTCTGCATCGATACAGCAGCAAATGCATTGATGCAGTTTTGAAAAAGAAACAGAACAGAAAAGACAAATTTAAAGTTTAAAATGTAAAAAAATAATTTATGTGCTCTATATATAACCCTGGGATTAGAAACTGAAGCATCTTAAATTGTCCCAACCTGATGGCTTTTTCTTCTCTGTTATACAGAATAACAAAGAACAGCTGTTATAGTGAACTGTGTAGGACAAAATCAACGTGGCCCATGTTTTGTGCAGTACAGTATTATTTAATGGCATATCAGCATCTGTGGCTATTTTCATGGCAAAAACTGATTTACAAAAATACAAGAGTTACATTTTATACAAAGAAAATAAAAACAAAGCAAACAGAAACAGCAATTAATACTTTACAAGATTTTACTGTAATATTAATGTGATGCCTGTTCTGGTAAGTCTTTAAGTGAGTTTGCTGCCTTTGCTGTTGATGTTGTTACTGCTGCTGCTGCTGATGATGATGATACTGCTGGAGTTGATCTGAGACTGTAGACATTAAAATAAACAGAGATATGGTATTAGCTGATTAAACCATTTTTATGTGACCATGACAAGATGTAAAGATTGCTGACAGTGTTTAACTGGCTCACCAGGTGACTGACCTGCTAAAGCTACAGATTCTGTCCAGGCTGCTATAGTATAATAATACAATAATAGTATATAATGGTAACGTTACTAGGGCAGATGTTCACAGAGGCTTCTGCACACAAAACATAAGATACTACAAACTGGTAAGCCTATGTGATAACTTTCCAGAGTTGTGATAATATTTTTTATGGCACTCCACGTTTTTTTAAAATAAATACTGTAATAATAATAATAATAATAATAATAATAGTTTAAAGTAAAAATAATAGTTTTTAGTCAAATAACACCCCTCCACGCCCGTGAAACTTTTCTCCCTCAAACAGCAAGCTAACGTTACTTCTACAGCCTACACACAGCAATACAAACAATATATCTCTCTGCATGCTCTCGTCACGTAGTTCTAGTAAAATAATAAAAATAAGTAAACAAACATCAAAATCACTTCGCTGAGAATAGAACACCACTTACCAGCAGCCGCAAGAGTTGAAGCTATCCTCTGGGAATGCGCGATTGCGCGTTAGCCGCGCGAAATTAAAAAATGCGCGTGCAGCGTGAGGAATCGCCATAGACAGTAAAAGAAATGGACACAGCGACCCCGTTGATTTCAACGGAGAGAGCTGAAGCTCAACATGGGCACTCACTTCCTGATAGCTGAGCGTTCTGCGCAGGCTTAAACTGAGTTTGATGACGTAGATGTCACGTAAGCAAACTGACTGACTTATAGTAGCCATGCCAAGAGAAATTTTAATCGTGCACAGAGATGGCGAAGCGCGACCTGGAGCAACTTTTGGTATGTATTCTGATTAGTTATTTTGTCAGTTTGCTTCTATTTATGCCATGGGCTGACTTTTAGACAGTAAAAGATTGCCCGCGAGGGTGGGTGAGCTTCTCTTCCTGTCTATACGGTAATTCTCAACTGTGCGACGGACAGTCGAGTGGTTATGACGCAATTTTTAGCCTATTTTTACAAGAAAGGCTTCTACGTGGCCATAACGTAACATACAAAGTAATGGAGCCTTTTATACATTGTCGTGTTTCTTTAGAAATAAATAATGGATAAATGGAGTCTTTGGACGCCTCAGATGTATAGTTATTCGCTGTCATAGTGACGCCAAAATGAATGGGAGTCAAGGGGATGCTAACAGCAGGTGATAGTAGGCTACAATGACGGCCCCCAGAGGCAGCTTCAGCTTCCGGCTGATGGATTACCCCCTTGGGAATCGCCCCGGATAAGTTCGTCAGGTGAAAGGTCATCATGCGGGTCATTTTATTTACGGCTAAATTATTATTCATACATTTTACTACTACTTAGATTAGGCAGGCATCCACAAAAGTGCCTTTAAATACAAAAAAGGAAAATAAATTTTGTCTTGACAAAAGGGCACTTTGGGCACCAAGGGGCAAAAGGGCAGGTGCTCGAGCACCCAACGCCCCCCCCCCCCCCCATTTTTTTGTCATTTTTTTGTCAAAGTCATTTTTTTGAGTGCATTAAGCACTCTCACTTCCAGGCTTTGGTCTGGCGGCAGGCCCACTTGCAGCAGTCAGTTCTGCCACCCCCTGAAACCATGGGATGGAAGACAGAGGGGAATTCCGTTACTCATGTATCTACCCCCAGTTCCAGATGCCTGTGAGGAGTTAATCACCTGTGCCTGCACCATTGGGTGCAAGACAGCCTGATGCGGCTGCAAGCCTAATCCATGCACTGCATCCTGGAAATGCAGAAAGTCCAATGATACTTGTATGAACGAATAACTTTTGGAATATCTGTGATCACACTATTGTTGCTTGATTTTGTTGCAATTTCAGAGTTCCAGCAGCCATTTGAACATTAAAAACCATCCCTTTCATGTTAATGTTGTTTTTTTCATTGTTTACATGTTTACATATTCTGAGAATGCACAGTTTAGTTCTAATGTTTAATGTTTAAACTGCAATAAATGCATTAAAACTGTAGTGTTGGTAAATGTTATACCATAGTTGATAAATGCTATAGCCCTTTAAGGGTGCTGTTATATGGAAACGGGGGCGTGGTCGCGGGACCGGAGTGCGAGGGTTGCAGCAGTGTAAGGCAGAAGGAGAGCAATAAAAATTAAAGCTGCAAGCAGCATTTAGCGGGGTTCAAGCAGTTTAGGCCTTTGAGGCCTTTAAGCACAAAAGCATCAAAAGACATTAAGTTTTAAGTTTCAATGATTTTACATTTTTAACAATTATAGCGCCACCTATGGTCCGATCTACATGAAACTTCCCATGCTTTTTGAATAAGTTATGACACATGTACTCATCGATTTTTGTGAAGTTCTGACTTTTCCTTTAGGATTTATAGGCTTTTGGGTGCATTTTGTCATGCCACCTTTAGTAAATGACCATGTGAAAGCAAAACAAATGACAAAGTTCAACTTTTTTTGATAATTATTGATCTAGAGAGTCCAAAGAATTGTCCTAGACTAGTCTGGTTCCAATCGGGCAAAAAACCAGGGACTAGTTCGCAAAAATAGGTTTTTAACATATTCGTGAATATTTAACAAACAATTTGATTGACAGCAATGGTTCTAGAGGCAAAGTTGTTCATCATGAGGAGATCTATGAAATGAAATTGCATTTCGTGGGGATGTGCGCAACACCACGTGATTACAGAGCCACAAAACTCGTTAGCGCCAACTAGTGGCCAATTTCTTTCAAAATTGTTACAGACCTTTAGGGCCATGAGTTGAACATGCCCATCGAGTTTCGTTGCGATCGGCCTTTGTTAACCTTGTTTCATAGATGCTCAATTTTTTTACAGTCAATACTGGCAATTTACCATTGGAAACATATGGTTTTAAAGCTTTTAACAGTTATAGCACCACCTATAGTCCGATCTCAATGAAACTTTGCATGCTTCTTTGGCATGTTATGACACATATGCTCATCAATGTTTGTGAAGTTCTGAGTTTTCATTTAGGATTTATAGGCTTTTGGGTGCATTTTTTCACGCCCCTTTTCTAGATAACCATTTAAGACCATGCACAAATTTAAAAAGTTCAACTTTTTTTGATAATTATTGATCTAGAGAGTCCAAAGAATTATCCTAGACTGGTCTGCTTCCGATCGGGCAAAAAACCAGGGACTAGTTCACAAAAGTAGGTTTTTGACATATTTGTGAATATTTGATGAACGATTTGATTGACAGCAATGGTTCCAGAGGCAAAGTTGTTCATCATGAGGAGATCTATCAATTGATATGCATATTGGGGGGGTGAGTACAACACCACGTGATTACAGAGCCATAAAACTCGTTAGCGCCAACTAGTGGCCGATTCCTTTCAAAATTCTTACAGACCTCTAGGGCCATGAGTCGAACATGCCCAACGAGTTTCGTTCCGATCGGCCTTCGTTAACCTTGTTTCATGGGTGCTCAAATTCTTGGTTGATGGCGGCCATGTTTTTTGAGATACGCCAATGTCCTCATACACAAACATGGGGCCTTGGACCAAGACACTGCATACCAATTTTCAAGTCAATCGGACTAACGGTCACATGGTTATATCCCTTTTTATGTTTTTTCATTTTATAGCGCCACCTAGCGTTCAATCGTCGCGGTTTTTTTACTGTGACCTCAAATTGAACTCCTACACATGAGTACCGAGTTTGGTGAAGATATCTCATTTAATTCTTGAGTTATAGCCATTTTAGTAAAGTAGGCTCCTCCCACAACGTTTATTTTGCGCCCCCTAGCGACCGTAAATAGAAATGTCAACATTTTTTCAATAATTATTGATCTTCAGACTCCAGAGAACATTTCTGCACTGGTTTGGTTCCGATCGGGCGAAAAACCAGGGACTAGTTCGCAAAAGTAGGTTTTTGACATATTTGTGAATATTTGACGAACGATTCGATTGACAGCAATGGTTCTAGAGGCAAAGTTGTTCATCATGAGGAGATCTATCAATTGATATGCATATTGGGGGGGTGTGTACAACACCACGTGATTACAGAGCCATAAAACTCATTAGCCCCAACTAGTGGCCGATTCCTTTCAAAATTCTTACAGACCTCTAGGGCCATGAGTCGAACATGCCCATCGAGTTTCGTTCCGATCGGCCTTCGTTAACCTTGTTTCATGGGTGCTCAAACTTCATTTGCCGATGGCGGCCATGTTTTTCGAGTTTCGCCAATGTCCTCATAGACATACATGGGGCCTTGGACCAAGACATTGCATACCAATTTTCAAGTCAATCGGACTAACGGTCAGGTAGTTATATGTTTTTTTCATATTATAGCGCCACCTAGCGTTCAATCGTCGCGGTTTTTTTACTGTGACCTCAAATTGAACTCTTACACATGAGTACCGAGTTTGGTGAAGATATCTCATTTACTTCTCGAGTTATAGCCATTTTAGTAAAATAGATTCATCCCACAACGTTTATTTTGCTCCCCCTAGCGACCGTAAATAGAAATTTCAACATTTTTTCAATAATTATTGATCTTCAGACTCCAGAGAACATTTCTGCATTGGTTTGGTTCCGATCGGGCGAAAAACCAGGGACTAGTTCGCAAAAGTGGTTTTTCAACAAAATTCAAAATGGCGGAAAAATTTTAATACCGGAAATGAAATCGGAGATATACGTTTTGTTCGTCAGGTGACCAGCTTTCCAATGATATAAGACACTTGAGTGTACGACTTACGGTCTAGGAGTTATGACCAGTTTCGCGCAATTGGTTGTTATAGCGCCACCTATGGGCCAATCGGGCTCATAATTTGATAACCTCTCCTCGATTTTTGTACTACCATCTGACGAAGTTTCAGATCTGCAGCACTTACGGTTTGGTCTGCACGATGCGTTTTACGGCAGAAGAAAAATAATAATAATAATAATTAAAGCTGCAAGCAGCATTTAGCGGGGTTCAAGCAGTTTAGGCCTTTGAGGCCTTTAAGCACAAAAGCATCAAAAGACATTAAGTTTTAAGTTTCAATGATTTTACATTTTTAACAATTATAGCGCCACCTATGGTCCGATCTACATGAAACTTTCCATGCTTTTTGAATAAGTTATGACACATGTACCCATCGATTTTTGTGAAGTTCTGAGTTTTCCTTTAGGATTTATAGGCTTTTGGGTGCATTTTGTCATGCCCCCTTTAGTAAATGACCATGTGAAAGCAAAACAAATGACAAAGTTCAACTTTTTTTGATAATTATTGATCTAGAGAGTCCAACGAATTGTCCTAGACTAGTCTGGTTCCAATCGGGCAAAAAACCAGGGACTAGTTCGCAAAAATAGGTTTTTAACATATTCGTGAATATTTAACAAACAATTTGATTGACAGCAATGGTTCTAGAGGCAAAGTTGTTCATCATGAGGAGATCTATGAAATGAAATTGCATTTCGTGGGGATGTGCGCAACACCACGTGATTACAGAGCCACAAAACTTGTTAGCGCCAACTAGTGGCCAATTTCTTTCAAAATTGTTACAGACCTTTAGGGCCATGAGTTGAACATGCCCATCGAGTTTCGTTGCGATCGGCCTTTGTTAACCTTGTTTCATAGATGCTCAATTTTTTACAGTCAATACTGGCAATTTACCATTGGAAACATATGGTTTTAAAGCTTTTTAACAGTTATAGTACCACCTATAGTCCGATCTCAATGAAACTTTGCATGCTTCTTTGGCATGTTATGACACATATGCTCATCAATGTTTGTGAAGTTCTGAGTTTTCATTTAGGATTTATAGGCTTTTGGGTGCATTTTTTCACGCCCCTTTTCTAAATAACCATTTAAGACCATGCACAAATTTAAAAAGTTCAACTTTTTTTGATAATTATTCATCTAGAGAGTCCAAAGAATTATCCTAGACTGGTCTGCTTCCGATCGGGCGAAAAACCAGGGACTAGTTCGCAAAAGTAGGTTTTTGACATATTTGTGATTATTTGATGAACGATTTGATTGACAGCAATGGTTCTAGAGGCAAAGTTGTTCATCATGAGGAAATCTATCAATTGATATGCATATTGGGGGGGGGTGAGTACAACACCACGTGATTACAGAGCCATAAAACTCGTTAGCGCCAACTAGTGGCCGATTCCTTTCAAAATTCTTACAGAACTCTAGGGCCATGAGTCGAACATGCCCAACGAGTTTCGTTCCGATCGGCCTTCGTTAACCTTGTTTCATGGTGCTCAAATTCATTGGTTGATGGCGGCCATGTTTTTTGAGATACGCCAATGTCCTCATACACAAACATGGGGCCTTGGACCAAGACACTGCATACCAATTTTCAAGTCAATCGGACTAATGGTCACATGGTTATAGCCCTTTTTATGTTTTCTTC
This sequence comes from Cyprinella venusta, assembly GCA_038021265.1. Taxonomy (NCBI): domain Eukaryota; kingdom Metazoa; phylum Chordata; class Actinopteri; order Cypriniformes; family Leuciscidae; genus Cyprinella; species Cyprinella venusta. The sequence continues at coordinate 9,442,201 of CM075879.1, read as the reverse complement.
AATTTATAGCGCCACCTAGCGTTCAATCGTCGCGGTTTTTTTTACTGTGACCTCAAATTGAACTCCTACACATGAGTACCGAGTTTGGTGAAGATATCTCATTTACTTCTTGAGTTATAGCCATTTTAGTAAAGTAGGCTCCTCCCACAAAGTTTATTTTGCGCCCCCTAGCGACCGTAAAAAGAAAATTTCAACATTTTTTCAATAATTATTGATCTTCAGACTCCAGAGAACATTTCTGCACTGGTTTGGTTCCGATCGGGCAAAAAACCAGGGACTAGTTCGCAAAAGTATGTTTTTGACATATTTGTGAATATTTGATGAACGATTTGATTGACAGCAATGGTTCTAGAGGCAAAGTTGTTCATCATGAGGAGATCTATCAATTGATATGCATATTGGGGGGATGTGTACAACACCACGTGATTACAGAGCCATAAAACTCGTTAGCGCCAACTAGTGGCCGATTCCTTTCAAAATTCTTACAGACCTCTAGGGCCATGAGTCGAACATGCCCATCGAGTTTCGTTCCGATCGGCCTTCGTTAACCTTGTTTCATGGGTGCTTAAACTTCATTGGTCGATGGCGGCCATGTTTTTTGAGATACACCAATGTCCTCATACATTTACATGGGGCCTTGGACCAAGACAGTGCATACCAATTTTCAAGTCAATCAGACTAACGGTCAGGTAGTTATACGTTTTTTTCATATTATAGCGCCACCTAGTGTTCAATTGTCACATTTTTTTTACTATGAACTCAAATTGAACTCATACACATGTGTACCGAGTTTGGTGAAAATATCTCATTTACTTCTCGAGTTATAGCCATTTTAGTAAAGTAGGCTCCTCCCACAGCGATTATTTTGGGCCTCCTAGCGACCGTAAATAGAAATTTCAACATTTTTTCAATAATTATTGATTTTCAGACTCCAGAGAACATTTCTGCACTGGTTTGGTTCCGATCGGGCGAAAAACCAGGGACTAGTTCGCAAAAGTAGTTTTTCGACAAAATTCAAAATAGCGAAAAAATTTGCATACCGGAAATGAAATCGGAGATATACGTTTTGTTCGTGAGGTGACCAGCTTTCCAATGATATAAGACACTTGAGTGTACGACTTACGGGTTAGGAGTTATGAGCCGTTTCGCGCAATTGGTTGCTATAGCGCCACCTATGGGCCAATCGGGCTCATAATTTGATAACCTCTCCTCGATTTTTGTACTACCATCTGACAAAGTTTCAGGGCTCTGGCCCTTACGGTTTGGTCTGCACGATGCGTTTTACGGCAGAAGAAAAATAATAATAATAATAATAATAATAAAAATCAGTACAATTACAATAGGGTTTCTGCACTTCGTGCTTGAACCCCTAACAAGGAATAAGTTCGACTAAAGCTAGTCTGTATTGTGTCAGTTATTGATGAATCTACATGGTGTCAGAAGTGGTCGAACATGGCACAAGGTCTCTGCCGTATTGATCCGCTAATATTCGACGAGCACATTGCTGACAACTGGAGCAAATTCGAAAAAGAATGGCACATATACTGCAATGCTGGTCTATCAGACAAATCGAAAAAAGTGCAGGCGTACACTCTGCTGAATTTAGCGGGCCCCGACGAGGTGGAGAAATCCGAGGCTTTCACGTTTGCAGAGGGAGAGGACAGAGAAGACTCCGACGTGCTACTGAAAAAGTTTGCAGAACTCTGTTTGCCCACAAAGAACATTATAATGGACAGATACGTTTTCAACACGACTAATCAAAAACCTGGTGAGTCCATTCAGTCGTATGTTTCTACCTTAAAGTTACTCGCAAAAAAATGCGACTTTGGAATTTTAAATGACAAGCTAATCCGTGACAGCATAGTTTGCGGGATTGAAAGTGATGGCGTGCGGAAACAGCTGCTCCGCGGAAAAAATCTGATGTTGGACTCTGCAGTTAATATATGCCTGTTATATGAGCAATCTGAAAAGAGCACAAAAGAACTGAAACATGAGTCTGAAGTTTGTGCAATACACGATCGCTGCATCAATTGCAACAGATATCACGTCCCTGATAAACTCAAGTGCTCTGCTTTTAATAAACAGTGCAACAACTGTGGAAAATGGAACCATTTTGCAAAATGCTGTAGATCAACTCCATCATACAAAACGGCACCACAGTCACAAACTCGTGACTACCATCCTAAACGAACTACTGCACAGTTCAGAAACCATAAGCCTAATCGGGTGAATGAATTAGGCACGAATCTGGATGCCCCTGAGGACACTTTCTATTGTGAGACAGTGGATGATGTTTCGCAGAAAGGTGAAATATTCACAACAGTGCAACTGACACACGGGTTTGGCAAATTGAAACTGAAGGTGGACACAGGTGCCAAATGCAATGTTATATCTGCCCACCAGTTACACCTCATCGCACCTTCAGCTCACATAAACACCACTGAAAAAGTTAATCTCGTTGCATATGGTGGGCAAACCATCAATACTGAGGGCACAACGATGCTAGATTGTGAACAAGGACAACTGAAATTCCATGTTGTAAATCGCAATGTGAGACCACTACTAGGATTGCAAGACAGTATAGCTATGGGTCTGATACAGTTAGGACCACATGTGCATGCAGTACAAAACCAAGAACCAGAGGTACAAGAGTTCAGTGATCTGTTTGACACCACAGTGCTTGGCAAACTGCCTGTTGTTTATCACATGCGATTAGACATGTCAATTGCGCCCTCTGTCTGTGCACCTAAAAAAGTACCCATAGCAATGAAGGGGAAAGTCATGGCAGAGCTTGAGGGAATGACTACATTGGGTGTAATCACCCCTGAAACCGACGCCACTGAATGGGTGTCTGCCATGGTCGCTGCAAAAAAGAAAGATGGCTCTGTAAGAATCTGCATAGATCCAGTGCATCTGAACAAGGCACTCTTAAGGCCCCACCATCCACTGAAAACCATTGAGCAGGTCATCGCTGATATGCCGGGTGCCAAGGTTTTCAGTATCCTTGACGCAAAATGTGGATTTTGGCAAATCCCCTTAGACGAGGCATCTTCGAAACTGACCACATTCATGACGCCTTTTGGCAGGTACAGATTCCTGCGCATGCCTTACGAAATTTCCACTGGCAGTGAAGTGTTCCAGCGATCCATGGAGCAGCTCTTTGATGCACAACCATGTCAAATTGTGGTAGATGACATACTAGTCTGGGGCTGCACACTACAGGAACATGATGAGCGACTGAAACAGGTCCTCCACAAAATTCACAGCTGTAACATGAAACTAAACCCTGATAAGTGCAAATTTCGTGTCACCTCAGTTCCTTATGTAGGCCATATCCTGACTGCTCATGGCGTCAAACCTGACCCCGACAAGACCACAGCCACAGCTATCCGCCAAATGCCAAAACCTGAGGACAAACAGGCCTTACAACGGTTTCTTGGCATGACCAACTACTTATCGATATTGTTTCCACACTATAGTGATGTTACAGGCCCTCTACGTGAACTGTTGAAGCAGGATGTGGAATGGTTGTGGCATGAGCTGCAGGATGCCGCTTTCCAAAAGCTGAAGGACGCTGTATCCAGTCCCCCCGTTCTGCAATACTTTGATGTCACCAAACCTGTCATCCTTTCAGCTGACGCATCCCAACATGGACTGGGTGCTGTGTGTCTTCAACAGGGCGCTCCTGTTGCATTTGCTTCACGCGCCCTAACACCAACTGAATCTCGGTATGCCCAAATCGAGAAGGAAATGTTAGCATTAGTATTTGCAACTAAGAAGTTTCATGACTTCATTTATGGCCGACCCGTCACCGTGGAAACAGATCACCAGCCTCTCATCACAATCTTAAAAAAGCCGCTACACACCGCCTCAGCACGTCTTCAAAGTATGATGCTCAAGCTCCAACGTTACAGTCTCAACGTAATCTACAAACGGGGCAAGGATCGCTGACGCCCTATCACGTGCTCATCTCCCCTCCACTGACCCTCCCCTTTCGGATGATCTGCTAGAGGTAATGACACTCAACGATCTCTCATCACAGCGGAAAGAGGAACTTCGAACTGTTGTAAAATCTGATCCCACATGCCAAAGACTTGTTAACATGATAATGCATGGTTGGCCAAACTCCTTCAGAGAGCTCCCTCATGATCTCCGCCCATTCTTTTCCATGAGAGAGGAGTTTGTTGTTGAAGATGGACTGATTTTTCGAGGACAGAGACTCCTGATACCACCATCGCTACAAAGTTACTACGTGACTCAGCTACATCAGGGCCATCCAGGTCTGGTGGCCACAAAACGCAGGGCAAAAGAAACAATGTACTGGCCCACGATGTATGATGATATCAAGAGAGCAATCTCTCGTTGTGCTCCCTGTAACGCCCTTAGACCCCATCAATCACATGAACCGATACAACCACACAATGTTCCTGATCTTCCCTGGATGTTCACTGCGGCAGACATATTTGAATGGCATGGAAAAATGCATTTGGTCCTAGTGGACTCATTCTCTGGTTGGTTTGAGCTTGACCACCTACCCGACATGAGAAGTGTCACTGTAATTGCGAAACTTAAGAGACACTTCGCCGTCCATGGCATTCCTCAGACGCTCATGACAGACAATGCACGGCAGTGTATGTAGCGAATTTTCAGATTTTGCTCGTGCATGGGACTTTGAGCACATTCGGAGTACCCCATATTACCCACAATCCAACGGGCTTGCAGAACGTGCAGTGCAGTCCGCCAAGCATCTGCTTGAAAAATGCCATAGAGAGCACAGTGACATTCAGGCTGCTTTACTCCACCTGCGTAACCTTTCACGTGCTGACCTGCCATCACCTGCCCAACTGCTCCTCTCTAGACGGACGAGGACTTTTCTTCCTGAGCTGAAGGACAGACTGATGCCCTCTGTATGCAGCAACGTCCAGGCAGCTCTTACCAGGAGGAGAAAGGAAAGCAAAGCATACTATGACCGCAATGCCCATACCCTTCCACCCCTACAACAGGGTCAGACAGTAAGGATGCAGACGGCTCGCGGTTTCGACAAACTGGCAGTTGTACAGGGTCATGCTGCTCAACCTAACAGCTATATGGTGACCTCTCAGGGCAGACAATACGTAAGAATCGGCGTCTGCTTCTCGGTGTTCAAGAGCCTGCGCCCACTGATTGTTCAGAAGATGATTACAGGCCACTTCCACCAGTGCCGCCTCTTACAAACCTCTCGTCATCTACAATCCTACCATCTCAGAGCGAAGCACCTGCCACTGGTGTTGTCGCTGAAACTGCCCAACCTGTAGTGACTCGTTCAGGGAGAGTTAGCCGTCCCAACCCACGTTATCAGGACTATGTAACTGGTTAAATATGCCTGTCACATTTGTTACAGTGTTAAATGTTATACTGCTTATTCACATGTTCAGTTGGTGAGTGTTAGCTTAAGGGAAGGGATGTAGTGTTGGTAAATGTTATACCATAGTTGATAAATGCTATAGCCCTTTAAGGGTGCTGTTATATGGAAACGGGGGCGTGGTCGCGAGACCGGAGTGTGAGGGTTGCAGCAGTGTAAAGGGGGTCGCACACCGGACGCGCAGCGCCGCGCCGCGTCACGTCGCGTCTAGGACAACTCAAGGTATCACACACCGGACGCGCACTTTCTCATTAGTGTATGGCCAGCAATATTGTAATGTTTAATGACAGGAAATGAAGATAATGTCTGTTCTATGTTATTATTGTACTGCACAATTAAATAAAATCGCTGCTGAGTCTGCAATCTGAAAACTTTACCTCAGAGCATCCGTTAACTGAATGAATTGAGAATCTCACCTGAAAAATCCAATAACATTCAGCAATTGTCATTCAAGCGGCTGATTTCTGTAAATGAATGCAAAACCAAATGTATATTGCAGCATAGTGCGAAGTCAGGATCCATCCGCAACGATTTGAGTCAAAAATAATTACAATTTTATATAAACTATGTAAATGGCGCTCTGTGGCGCTGCAGGGTTTTGAACACGGTCCTGAGCCGTTGCTGGGCGCCGCGGACAGACGCCGAATGGCGCCGCCGGTGTGTGTACACTCATAGAGAATAATGTGTTTGAATTTTAAAGACGTGGCGCTGCGCGTCCGGTGTGCGACCCCCATAAGGCAGAAGGAGAGCAATAAAAACAAGGAATAAGTTCGACTAAAGCTAGTCTGTATTGTGTCAGTTATTGATGAATCTACAAAAACATAACAAATGGTTTAAAAATGTTTAAATGCTTAAAAATGTTTAAACTGCATAATAAATGTTTTTTTTGGCAGCCATTTTGTTTGTTATTGTTTATGCCAAAACAGTGATGTTTACAACTTGTTAGACGGCAGAATTGCATTCAGCACCTAAAAACCATATAGTAACAACGCTTGAAGTACTTTTCCTCAAAAATGCCTACTGCATCTTATCCAAGGCTATTTATCTATTTTGGGACTCAACTAGCCCATAGGGGTGTAGCCAAACAAGCAGAAGTTCCTCCAGGGTGTAACTTTGTACATGACAACCTTTTCACCTCAAAGCCTTCTTCATGAAATGACAAAACGAGATATTGGATGTCTTGGAATGAATTGTGTCAATAGGTCTAATTGAAGAATTTGAATGAATTCTTACTATGTTGTTTCCCACCGGTCACTATTGTGACCGAGTATAAAACTTTTCACTTAACCAACATAAAATCAAAAAAGGCATATTGTTTTAGTGTTAGGGAGGTCTAAGGAGTAAAATGCATGTACTCAAGTTGCAAGAAAAAATTTGGGATTAAACGGGTTAATAACTCCGCTTCGCGTCTTGACCGCATTACCACCTCGGGTGTGCATTATTTTTCTAATAATTCAACAGCCTGTCGTCAATTATTCCTTACTTATTCCCTTGACTAAGACGAGTTGATAGTACATACATCTCTTGCCTCAGTGCGTGCACTCAATCGCTCTGGTGCGCGAGACACTTTGGCCTCGTATACACTGCATGGTTCAAGTGACCCAAATCCGATTTTTTCCTCTCATGTGGCACAGATCGGATATGACCGGTGAACGTGTAAGCAGGAAAAAAACGCATGGATTCCGATTTTCTCAGATCGGATTCAGGCCTCATTCATATGTGGTAATAAATCGGATATGAATCAGATACGTGCATTTGCGTGTGCCATATAAGCAGACAAATCGGATATTCCCCAGTAAACGCGAGTCATGCGTCATTAAAAACTGCGCGATTAGAGGCGCGAGCCGCGCGATGGAAGAAAGGATACACACAGCGGAGCAATGCGGAGGTTTCATGTCTTTTGAGTGTTTGGGGTGAAGAGTGCAGGCGAAAATGCAGGGTTGTTACAGAAATAAATCCGTTTTTGAAGACATTTCACGAGATATGAGGCATCGTTTTAAGTGCTCATGGCCAGAGCCTCTCTTTTTTCCGCCGTACGAGACCAATGTTTTGATGACTTATTGAAATATTGTGGAAAGAAAACACTGGATAATTTTATTCGCATATGCATCCATTGAATTTCGTGCTGTTTTGCTTAATTTCCTGGTTTAGAACCATCAGAACGTCTGCATTTGGTAGCAGTGTATAGTGTGAATGCAAAAATCGGATATGGGTCACTTTTAAAAGATGATGTAAGCAGGTCGTCAAAAAATCGGATATAGTCAGAAAATCGGATTTTGGCATCAAGACCTGCAGTGTAAATGCAGCCTTTGATAGCATTTAACTAGCCCAGTTCATTCAATATGGGCCAAGCAGAGAAGCGATCAAACACCTCCACGTTTTCTCTATTTAAATACAGTTACACGAGTAGTGTAACTCAACCTAGGACAGTGACACAAAATAAAACATTGTGCTTTTCTAAGAGTGTAAGTGGATAACTATATTGTATGGCGGAATACCACAGCAAGTGCTTGGGAGCACTTTGACTCGCCGAGTCGAAGTGCTCCCAAGGCTCGAAGTGCTCTCTCTGGCTCTAATTTTTTTGAGAGCCAGATTACAAAAACAAAAGTCTCACCATTAAAAGCCATGTCCCAAGCATTTCAACAAACATATACAGTACAGTAGTTTGAACCAGTGTAGCGGCAGCCAGTAACCGCTAAGAGGCTGAGTAGAGGGAATAAAAGTTGACGCGTTTCCACTGCAGATCCAGATGATTTATTGTGACATTGAAATGAACATGATGGATGATGACAGTAAAGTAAACCAAAAGTAATGAAATAAAAAAAAAATGAAATGAAAACGGTCAACAAAAAGTGACCGTCCCAGCTACTCACCCCCTTCCAATCTCCTAACCACACACGCAAACTAACCGAAACTAACAGGTAATATGCACCTACAACAAGTGACGTAACAAACTGAAAGTAAAAATTTCAAAATAAAAGACATCAACCTAAACCTGGCACCTACAACCAGTGTAAGTTTTAAAATAAATTTTATTCTCCTAAGGTCAACTTTATCAAAAAAAATCTATAGCCTTACAAATGAATAAAAGAATGCCCAGGAGAAGATAACAAGTCACTGGACAACATTACTTGCATATAAAGACTCACAATGCATGTGCCATGGATAAATAAATTGGAATAGCCTCCGGATGGATAATGATGGAAAAAAAAAATATATATATATATATATCATGTTGTTAATGAAAATAAACAAAAAACAAAAGTTCTTGTTTTTATTAATAATGCATCAATGTTTTTGAAAAAGAAACATCTAAAATTAAGCCTATTTGACAGATTTTGCTGCACGTTGCATTTAACTGTATTTTCCTTGTGTGATTTCAATCATATTTCAAGCAATTTAAAACCATCATGGAGAACAGTGTGCATCTGAAGTGTCATAGGTGAAGGAAATAATCCATTATTTATCAGCTTTAATATATCGGCCATATTTCTTATCAGGCCGATATTGGGTGAGATCTAAACTGAGCTGGATGATAACATCACGGTTTTCTCCAGAACTGCCTTGTAGATGAAACAAACTAAGTTATTAATTGATCTTTATAAGGACTGAATCAACACTGAACTGACTTCAGGTGAACAATGACACTTTACTTTTTAGAGCTGCTTTGCAGTCGACTTAAACTGTTTGCATCATTGAATCATTTTCCTGTTATCATTGTAAAGCTGCTTTGAAACAATCTGTATTGTATAAAGCACTTTATAAATAAAGGTGACTCGAAAAAATTTGTTTTCCAGGTGCAATTGAACACAACAACAATACCACCAATTAGAGCAACAGAGGTCATCCTCCTAAAGTGATGCCATGGAGAGAGCACCATATAGGGCTGTGGTCCGAAATAACCCCAATATTATGTGCTATTTGAAGGGACAGTCATTTGTAGTGGTGTCTGAAATCATAGTGCACATTTCAGCACTCATTCAATCAAATAATGCACCTCAATGTACAAAACAGCTAGCCGCTAAAAATACACATGCACTGAGAGTTGCACCAAACGAATTCCCATATCTCACCAGCACTTGCCATCCATAGCACTTCAGTCACACTCAGAATCCGAAATCTTTGATTCACCAAATAATCCCTTACTTCCATTTCACACTTTTGATTGCCTAAATTAGTATATTCAACATTTTAGAATAGTAAAGAATGACTTTTGTGGTAGCAGATATATCAGCATTATATCCGTCACATTGCTCTCTAAAAATTGACTCCAGAAAAAAAGCACTGAATAAACATGTTTTAATGGTTTTATTTATTTAAAAAAAATCAAAAACAAACAAACAAAACAAAAAAAAACAAACACATAACTAACACACGTTAGCCTTCTGTGTGGTGATTATTGGGAGAATGATTCGACAATTCAGTTCGCTTGATGACAAAGAAAACTTCTTGCTCCCAACAGGAACATGCTTCACTATTCATTACAAAACTCTGAGGACAGGAATTTGTATTCAAAAAATTAAAATGACCCCCCCCCCCAAAAAAAAAACAAAAAAAAACAAAACAAAAACAAAACAACAACAAGAACAACACATCACAAGTTTTCATTTGCATTAACACCAAAGACTCAATGTACAAGCAACAACCATCATATATATCCTCAATGTATCATTCATCTTACAGTGCTTTATTTTCAGGATCAAACAAAAACAAACATGTTTCTCATTTGTCAATTTCAGAACATTTCGGCTTACACCTTTGTTTCTCTTTTAAACCACCACCAATATTTCTGTTTCCAAATTTCTTAAAGTAAAAAAAAAAAAAAAAAGAATATGAAGCGTCCACGGTTGTCTTCTCTTGATTTTGCCAGCATCATTTTCTTTCGAGTCTGAAAGAGAGAATATTAAGTTCTGATTAAAACTAGATTTGTACTTCTTGAAGGTATAGTAGTGCAAAGTTTAAAAAAATGTCAGTATGGTGCTGCATTGCAAGCACTGTAAAAGAAAATTATTTAAAATGGAGAAATATTGTACAATTCTAATCAGTATTCAAAACAACTTTAGGAGGGGGAGAATACATTTCATGCATTGAGAATGATTTATTAACATGCATCTCGTCTATAACGGATTCTCGTCTACCAGATTCAAAAACCTATGCCAAATTATCATTTTTGCAATGCAACCCCTCATTTTACAGACCAGTTCCGCTAAGATTGAGAATAATGAAGCAGGCTACTCCGATCTAGCATACTTTACTGAAAGTGTACAGCATCACATGCTAAATGCTAATAATACACAAATCCAAGCATATAATTGTGCTAAATAAATAGACTTATGAACTTTTAAAAAGATGGAGAAAACACTCCATATACATTTTGTTGTTGATGTTAAAGACTGATACTTCAAATTCAATTTAAAATAATGAATTTGCACAAACAGATTGTTACTTCTGTACAACAAATAAATGTGTGCTGTTATGTTCAAAGTAACAACAGTTGAGAACCCTCGCACTAATGTTGTTGCCATTTGTGAATCCAGAATATTCTGATACCCCTTATTTCCATACACTGTAAAACTCAACCAGTAGGAACACAAACCATTTCAGGAAGACAATTGCCTTCAACGATTTAAATTTAAAAACTAATGTTTACCAGTACTGTAAACTTGCTACATTTGAGTCCAGTCCACATAAAATTAAATTAAAGTATAATTCATGCATAGCGAAAACTTAATTAAATTGCATCAAACCATTAAAATCTGGATATTTAAATTAAATTGTTTACGGTTAAAAGTTAGTTAGCAATAGCACAAGCACACTTGCATGTACTACAGTAATTAGCAATGAGACTGTGTCACTGTGCTAAAGTGTGCACAGCCATTGCTTTGCAATAATGCAAAATATGGTCTTAATGGAATTTGGCCAATCATTGATCTAATTTCCCTGAAGTCTACTTGCATAATGCATGTGCCATGGATAAATAAATTGGAATAGCCTCCGCACGGATAACAACGAAAAAAAATAATTATATCATGTTGTTAATGAAAATAAATGAAAAATATAAAAGTGCTTGTTATTATTAATAATGCATCAATGTTTTTGAAAAAGAAACCTCTAAAATTAAGCCTATTTGACAGACTTTTGCTGCACGTTGCTGTTTTCCATGTGTGATTTCAATCATCTTTCAAGCAATTTAAAACCATCCTGGAGAACAGTGTGCATCTGAACTTGCTGAAATCTTTACTCTTCAGGGGAATGGTAACCCCTAAAACAGAAACCCTTTTACTCTCCTTTATGATGAAATTTAAGTAATATTTTAAGCAAATCAACCCATTTTATTTGGTATTTTTGTAGAACGTTTCATTTTTGCACTGAAAACAATAGTTTAGTGAATTTGCTCCTTGGAGTTCACAGAGTAGTTGCTCAAGCAGAACTTTAATCAGGCAATTCCGCAACCGAGTAACTTTCACAGTGAAAAAAAAGACTTAAAAGGAGTAAATAAATATCAAATCTCAGATCAAGCAATTTATCATACAGGGCCAGAACTGTAGTTTAGCAGTCCGTCACTGCACACGCTAATGGAGTGAAACAAGCGTATACACAAAAACAAGCGATCAACAATCTGATCAATAAATAGCATGACATGAAAAATATGGCCTGACAGTCACAAATGGCGATTAGGTTTCAGCGGAGGTTGTGAGCGTCAATTCACAAACACACTGACATAGCCATGCAGTAGGTGTTGGCATGGAAATTATGTTGATGGAATATTATGGGATGCACAGGTGGCAACAGCAAGCCTTACTTCAGCCTGAAGACTGGCATTTCGTTTTGCATAACATACAGGCATTTACCGCAGACTCCTATACTTTGCCAACCTACTACTTTGTTCTGCAGCGATCCTAAAGGAAGGGTAAAGAAAGAGAAGGAATGGAAAAACGCAGAAGGGTTAAAGAAACAAACACAGAGAATTAAGTTCTGTTCACACCAAGAATGATAACTATATTAGAATCCATACCAACAGATGAAGACGTTATCATAAATGTACGCTGTTGCTATGTCACCTGCTGCTTTAAATGCTCGAGCTATTTAAAGCTGGGTGGATTCTGATTAACCAAATGTTTTTTATGGTTTAACAGCTGAAAAGAAGAAGTATTTGGAAAATGATTCCAACGACATTGTTCCTTTGTTTCTTTATCGTTATAGCTGTGGTGTGGATTTCCCTGGTCTCAAAGAATTGGAACGATTATTAAAACTTTATGGTAAATGTGCTTGGTGTGAAAGGCTCTCAATGCCCCATTACACATACAATGCCTTTAACGCTGAATTACCAGGTCACTGTACTGCTAGATGGATGAGCTTCCCTGACATCAGTAGAACTTTTCTCAACTCTGTTGCATCAACTGTCTCCTAATACCAGCAGAAATCAGACTCTCTTTTTCAATTGCTGCTTGTATGAATGTCCCTTTGGGAAAGAAATTAAACTCTAGACAAGTAGAAGTCAAACCCTTCTTAAAAGGCATTCCCGCTGAACAGAATTGTGCCTAGAAAAAAACAACAACACACTAAACGCTTAAAACTAATCACTGAATGGGCACTTACGTTCTCTCCATGGTCTCTCTAAAGGCACTACAGATTAATTGAAAGTGACCGACTGTTAATTAGCAGGTCATACTCATGGAGGTGGATTCTAAATTTGTGAAATTAATCTAGTCCCAAAAGACAGAACATGAGGAGAGGAAACTTCTGAGTGAACCAAGCACACACTATAGAGACAGCGACACATCCAGTGGCAGGGTATACGCAGGTATATGGCGCATACCCACTTCCTTTTCAGTCGGCATTGCGTATACCCACTTCTAAATCCCCTCTGATGCGCATCATTTAGTTGCACCAATTTCGTGAATAATAAAAAAAAAACAACCAGTTAGGGTCGTATCCGTAATATTAACTCTAATGTGTTGCTGCAATGATTCTCCCATCGCGACGATAACTGACCTTCTCATCTGATCTGCTTCAGCACTCCCCTGCTCGTCAATGTCAAAATGTTCGTGAGACCAATAAAAGAATGCAGTATTTTTGTTCACAGACGCGCGAGCTGAGCATGAATCCCAACGCGACGCTTCACTTCAGTTAACGATCATACAGTGTAAGATAAGATGCAAGTAGCTCAAATTTAAGGCTGTTTTATTTGACGTTTTAAATGACCGGCAGAAATAATCAGTTTGATTAAAGACAGTGGAAATTATAAGCTCAATTTAACAACACAATCACCCTATTAAATATATTGCCATTATTATTGTATAAATATATTTGTATAACGTTTTTTTGAATGTGTTTGACTTTTCACTGTTTGTAACTCCACTTGTCTGTGTTTGCGCCACTTGCATAATTAAGCCAGAGGGTGGCGACAAGTGACTGTCTTTTTGAGTGAGCAATTGAACCATTAATTAAATTAACAGAGATTAGTCCAAAAAACATTGATTAATTTAGGAAAGAAAAGTAGCTGAAACTGGAACTGATTCTCATGTTTAAGAATCTGATCAAATAGGCTACTTCATTCTTTTAAAGAATGAATTCTTTTATTCAGAATTCTTTTATCATCTCTGCACTGGTTACCTATTAAGTTCCGTATCAATTACAAAGTACTACTACTGACCTATAAAGCCCTAAATGGTTTAGCTCCTATGTACTTAACAGACCTTCTCTCGCCCTACAATCCACCGCGTTCCTTAAGATCACTAAATTCAAGGCTTCTGGTCATTCCTAGGATATCTAAGTCCAGTAAAGGAGGGAGGGCGTTCTCGCATTTAGCTCCTAAACTCTGGAATAGCCTTCCGATACGGTCCGGGGCTCTGACTCGCTGACACAGTTTAAAACTAGACTAAAGACGCATCTCTTTAGTCAAGCATTCACATAATGCCTACCTTTCAGTCCTCTTTTATGCCATACGGAACCGTTTGCCACTGAAATTGCTTAACGCACCAGTGGGGCTCGATAGCCTTTTAGACAAACGGGTCGGTCCGTATGGCTGAGTTGCGTTGCGGAGAGTTTGGGTTGCGGAGAGTTCGTGAGATAGTGGTTTTCTAACACCGACACCCGTACAATGGAAATTATTATGAACATCAGCTATGCTAATTATGAACATCAGCTATGCTAATTATTTCCCATCTGCCTTTCTGCTGTTATCTCGGGACGCTTGTCCCGAGAAAAATGGCGTTCGTCAGGTCCAGTCTTGTATCCAGCATCTCACGGGGGTTTCGGATGCCCCACCGCCTGTGATGAGAAGACCAACGCCTGTGAAGAGACGACTCAACGCCTGCGATATGTTATGGGGCTGTTTTAGACATAAACAATATTTATATTTAATAGTTATAAATAAACAATATGAATGTGAGCCAGAGGAGAACTGGCCCCGACTGAGCCTGGGTTCTCCCAAGGTTTTTTTCTCCATCCAATCTGATGGAGTTTTGGTTCCTTGCCACTGTCGCCTTGCTTTTGGCTTGCTTGGCTTGCTTAGTCGGGATTATTTAGGATTATTTAATATTTAATATTTAACAATATTATCGATCTGTGTTGTACTACTTTCATGTTATCACTGTGAAGCTGCTTTGATACAATCTGTATTGTGAAAAGCGCTATATAAATAAATGTGACTTGACTTGACTTAAAGCTACTGTCAATTTTTTTGGCCATCAAAACACCTTAAAATGCTAATTTCGAGATCATGAAAATCAAAATTTTCTCAGGGGGCATGCCCCCGAACCCCCCTAACAATATAATTTATGGGACCTGGCACCTGGGTATTTATAAAACCATATGTGCAGCCCTGATATGCAAGAATACAACTGACTCTATGTGTTCTATTGTATTCATTATACTCTATTCTATAGTCTTGAATATTGAATATTAATGCAAGACTAGTAGTCTTACATGTCACTGTATATAACACAGAGCGTTCATCCTTTGCTGGGACGCTTAAAAAATATTGGGGGCATAAATTAAGAGTATAACGACTTCTCCAGGCACCACTACATCACTGGACACATCCACAGGTTCAGCAAAATGTTCAGAGTGAAGACACCCAGGGGCAGTCTCTCTGCACTTGGGTGTCTTCACTCTGAACATTTTGCTGAGCTGAATCAAAGCCTCTCAATTGTCAATTAGAAGCTGCCTTTTTCTGCATCAGAAATAGGGCTGGGCCCTATATCAAATATTTTTGACATATTCATAATGATATTGATCCTGAATTGCAATATATAATTAAAGGGACACTCGACTTTTTTTTAGGAAATACGCTTCTTTTACAACTCCCCCAGAGTTAAACTGTTGAGTTTTACCTTTTTTGAATCCATTCAGCCGATCTCCGGTTGTGGTGGTACCACTTTTAGCATAGCTTAGCATACATCATTGAAGTGCACAAGACCATTAGCATTTCTCCCAAAAAAATTATCAGCGTTTCGATATTTTTCCTATTTAAAACTTGACTCTTCTATAGTTACATCATGCACTAAGACAGACGGAAAATGTAAAGTTGCAATTTTCTAGCCTGATACGCAGGGAACTATACTCTCATTCCTGCGTAATAATCAAGAAACTTTACTGCCGTACCATGAGTGCAGCAGGCGCGATGACTACACAAACTTAGTCCCGGTCACGTTGGAAGCTGGGCTCTATTTTCAGCGCTGCGTCATAACACTCATGGTACGGCAGTTTCCTGATTATTATGCAGGAATGAGAGTATAGTTCCTAGTCATATCAGCCTAGAAAATCGCAACTTTACATTTTCCGTCTGACTTAGGGCACAATGTAACTATAGAAGAGTCAAATTTTAAATATGAAAAAATATCAAAACACTTTGATAATTTTTTTGGGAGAAATGCTAATGGTCTTGTGCACTTCAATGATGTATGCTAAGCTATGCTAAAAGTGGTACCGCCAGAACCGGAGATCGGCTGAACGGATTCAAAAAAGGTAAAACTCAACAGTTTAACTCTGGGGGAGTTGTAAAATGAGCGTATTTCCAAAAAATGTGGAGTATCCCTTTAATGAACACTGTTAATATCACAATGACTTTAAAGTAAATTCAATTTGGCCTTTAAGGTTCCTAAAGACTAGCTTCAAGTTCCTAACTGGTTCATTTGTTCACAGACGTCTCTAACACTTTACAAATAAGGGGTTAATTAGTTAACGTAACTAACATGAGCTAAAAATGAGCAATACTTTTGCTACAGTATTTATAAACTTTGTTAATGTTAATAAAAATCCAGTCGTTCATGTTAGTTCACAGTGCATGAACTAATGTAAAAAAACTACTTTTGGTTTTAAAAATGTATTAGTAGATGTTGAAATTAACAAAGATTAATAAATGCAATAGAAATATTGTTCATTCTTAATTTATGTAAACTAAAGTAATAAATTAATGTTAACAAACGAAACCATATTGCAAAGTCACTTTTGGTATTTTTTATGCAATTAAATATTTTTGTGAAACATACACGTAGGTAAATATTTCTTCATTTTATGCTGCATTTACATACCCTTGATACCATGCAAGTGTAAATGCAATCTTGAGAGAAAGAAGTTTCTGGCTGACAGAGTCCAATTTATTTAAATAAAGAGGGATGAGCCACTCAATTTGTCCCACCCTGACTTCTTGTTTGAGAGCGCAAAAAATGTCAACACATTAAATAGCGCTGTACATTTCAAGGCAGTGGGACTTTAAGAGTCTACAAAACTTTACTATAATGGTGCTGACAAAAAGGACAGTAGAGACAAAAATCAGTTTGAAAGAAAAACTTCACGTTTCTCATAATGGACAAATGTGATTTTGAAAAGGTTTAAAATATGGATGGATACTGTACCTTTTCACAGCTTTCTGTGCCAGCATGCGGTTCCCAGCCAGGAATGTGAGGCTGCCTATAATAGCCAGATACTTCAGAGTCTGGAACATGTCCAAGTGGGTCCAGTATACATACATCAGACCCAACATAGCTGCAAGTGAAGAGAAAAAGAAATTACCAGAATATTACATTCTCTCAGAAGCATGTCACAATACATGAGTTATAAATTCACTTAGAGATTTAATGTGTAAATATGGTTATAAGTTTCAGCATGATTAATACATGAAATATGTTGAATTCGTTTTAGTTATGTATAAAATCAATTATTTGCCACAATTACAATATTTGATTCTGAGGAAATTTTCATTTATATTTGTACACTAAACTGCTTTTGCACTCTGCTAGATCTTGACCTCATGTCCAGTGTAAAATATGGGTCCTGAAGGAAAAAACAAACACTGACCTATGTCAATGTAAAAAGAAAATTATATTTCTCTATGAAGAAATGAGATTTATACTTTCTGATCCCTACTGCTGAACTCTGTTGACTCTATTGATCCCACGTAAGTACTGCCCAGTGCTATGTTGTAAAAGTCAGCCAACTTACCTGCATGGCCTATGTGGAAGAGAATAGTGCTGGGTGACAGAGTGAAGTTTGAGATATTGGCTCCAAGTTTAAACCACTGAATAGGAGAATTAAAAAAAAAATAACATGACATACAAAGTAGGAGAATGATATACTGAATACATGGTGTGACATCACAACATTAATTTACATAGATTTATTTTAATGGCAAGTCCATTTTAGATGTACTCATGATAATGGGTCAGAAGGTCCTTACCAGTATAATCAGGAGCAGAAATGGAGAGAGGACCAAGGCAGTAAATGCATTGGATACAACTGTGGGTGGCTTCTTCTCCGGCTCTCTGAACAGATGCTGTAGAAACAATAAAATTAATGAAAAGAAAAAAAAAAAAAAAAAAAAAAAACAAAACAAGAATGAGGTGAAAGGACTCAGATTATGTTCAATACAGTGATTTTTTTCAATCTTTTCAATATACATCTCAATATTTATGTATACTGTATGTGCTCTGATATTCTTTGAGGAACCATCATTATGATCAATTAAATTCAAAACATTTAAATCTAAGGAAAAAGTGTAATGTAAGAAAAAAAGCAATTATTTTCTTATGAATGAGAATGCTTCTTTCCATTGTTCTTGTTCAACAAAATGTGTCCATGCTTTAATTACTCAAATTACTAATAAAAATATACAAAGATCCCAGAATTTTTTTTATTATTTGGTATGTTCCACTTTTCTTTAATGACAGTAGCATTTAAGGTGACTTAAGACCCTTTCACACTATAAGTGTCACAATACCATTCATTTCAATGGGGAGCGGGCGATTTCTGGTGACACACCTGACAGCAACCGGTGACTACCGGTGGGGCATGTCTGGCGACGCGACAAAGTGGAGTTTAAAGCTGCGTTCACACTACACACGACTTTGTCGCTGCAGGTCGCCTGTGGCTGATTTGGAGAGTGTTCCCCACTACTGGTTGCCTAGTAATGTTTGTGAGTGACATTCACGGAAGTTACTCTGTTAGACAACAAATGCGTTTTATTGCCGCCATAAACTAATATTTTGTAAGGAAAAGTCTAAATATAAATGGAATCAGTACATGAAATGCATAATATTAAAGATGAATGAGAAACAGTGAGTGCTCTTTGCCATCGCGGCAATTTAACTGACTAACCTCGGTCAGACTCAGCACTGAAGATTGACACGCTCCACTGACTTCACTCCTATTGGTTGTCACTTGCGAAAATCGCCCTTCATTTGCATAAAGTTAAACATTTCTCAACTTTGTCGCATCGCTGGACACGCCCCACTGGTCGCCAACGGTCGCTGTCACGCGTTTCGCTGGAAGTCGCCCATTCGCCATTGATAATGAATGGTATCGCGTCGCTTGGTCACGTGTAGTGTGAACGGGGCTTAAGTCAACTTAACAGGCATGTGATTGGCTAAGGACAAAAAAGCAGGAAAATATACCGAGCCGCAACCTCCCCCCCCATAGTCTTCACTGTATAAATTATTAATTGATTCATATTAAAGCTACTGTTAAAGTCCTCAGTCAAGAGCAGTGAGTGATTTTTTTCCTCTGTTTTGTTGTTTTATTAACATTAAATAGATAGTTCTCCCAAAAATTGTAATTGTCATTATCTACTCTCTGAAGTTGTTTTAAACGTGAATAAGTTTCTTTCTTCTGTTGAAGTTATTTGGAAGAATGTGGGTAACCAAACAGTTGATGTACCCCACTGATTTCCATTGTACATTTTTCCCAATGGAAGTCAATGGGGACCAGCAACTGTCCCACATTCTTCAAAATATCTTATCTTGTGTTCAGCACAAGAAATAAATTAATACAGGTTTGGAACAACATTATAGTGAATAAATAATGACAGATTTTTTTATTTTTTGGGCCAACTATCCCTTTAAGGACAAGCGGCTGCATGTTTATTATTAGGGCTACTGTCACTTTAAGACCTGTACGCGTCTCGTCTATACACGCGCATTTGACAAGCAGCAGATTTCTCTCAATTTTCTCGGTTTGCTTTCAGTTTAGACATAACCAAATTTCTTCTGTAAACTGTATGTGTATTTGAGAGTATTAGCGAAATAAGACTCGAAAGATAACTAAGTCAAGCAACCAGGCGCTGTTAGACAAGCTTTTAGTGCATGTGCACGTCGGGTGTTCGCGCTCAGAACCGCGCATTAAGCCTTGTTTATACTCGACGCGTCCGCAAGAGCGCGAGTCTCCGCTATGGAAAGCCTTTAGGGCCAAATACACGCGAATTTTAACGCGTATTTCACGCGTATTTCACGCGTAAAATACACGTGAAATACACGTGAAATACGCGTTGATTATGTCACGCGTATTTCACGCGTATTTCACGTGTATTTCACGCGTATTTTACGTGTATTTTACGCGTGAAATACGTGTTGATTATGTCACGCGTATTTCACGCGTAAAATACACGTAAAATACGCGTGAAATACACGTGAAATACGCGTGAAATACGCGTGACATAATCAGTATGAACGGGTCGGTGTCATTGGCTGCTGAAGACTTAGGTCTAACCATTTCTGTGAGCTTAGAGGGGTGACTAGGCTACCACCAGATTACATTCTATAGATCAGTTTATTCCGGTTTTGTGTGTGTGTGTGTGTGTGTGTGCGTGTGTGCGTGTGTGTGTGTGTGTGTGTGTGTGTGTGAGAATAACCTATATGAATAATTGGCTATATTTAAATAGCGGTTTTATGACAATTTAGATAAAAATAAAATTAACTTGTTTTTCTCCTCTCATGCCTTTTTGTAAATAAGCACATTATTGGAGATTTTAGCTTTAACATCAAAGCATTAACGTGTGTGGGGAATTCAGTTACAGTGGAGGTAACCAGGTTTATGATCACTGCAGGTTTAAGATACAGACCACTGTTATCAATATCTGTCTTTGGAAAACAACGTGAGCTTTTGTTGTGCTTACATTTACAGCTAAAGCAAGCAGGGGGCGCTTATTCAAACCTTTTTGTTCTGAAACAAGGCACTCAGACAAACTGTAATTAGGTATACACAAATACACGCGAATTTTAACGCGTATTTCACGCGTATTTTACGTGTATTTTACGCGTATTTTACGCGTATTTTACGCGTGAAATACGCGTTGATTATGTCACGCGTATTTCACGCGTAAAATACACGTAAAATACACGTGAAATACGCGTGAAATACGCGTTAAAAATTAGTATGAACGGGTCGGTGTCATTGGCTGCTGAAGACTTAGGTCTAACCATTTCTGTGAGCTTAGAGGGGTGTACCTTTCATAGACTAGTCTACCACCAGTTTACATTCTATATTCAGTTTTTTTTTTGTGTAACCTATATGAATAATAGGCTATATTTAAATAGCAGTTTTATGACAATTTAGATAAAAATAAAATTAACTTGTTTTTCTCCTCTCATGCCTTTTTGTAAATAAGCACATTATTGGAGATTTTAGCTTTAACATCAAAGCATTAACGTGTGTGGGGAATTCAGTTACAGTGGAGGTAACCAATGCAGGTTTATGATCACTGCAGGTTTAAGATACAGACCACTGTTATCAATATCTGTCTTTGGAAAACAACGTAAGCTTTTGTTGTGCTTACACTGACAGCTATAGCAAGCAGGGGGCGCTTATTCAAACCTTTTTATTCTGAAATTGGGCACTCAGACAAATTGTAATTAGGTATACAGGTGATATTATCAAGGAATTTAATGACTTAATGTATTTAAATATGTTATTTAAGGCTTTTAGGATTAGAATGGGAGCTTGTGCTCAGGTCAGGTATGGACAATTACCTAACTGTAATTAGGTATACACGTGATATTCGTGAAAATCTAATAATTTTTACAGATAAATTGCTTTAATACCAATACCAAGGTGACATACCAAGGTTCTTACACCTGTCCTGACCTGAGCACAAGCTCCCATTCTAATCCTCAAAGCCTTAAATATATGTTAAGCCATTAAATTTCTTTAAATTGATAATAGCACGTGTATACCTAATTACAGTTTGTCTGAGTGCCTTGTTTCAGAACAAAAAGGTTTGAATAAGCGCCCCCTGCTTGCTTTAGCTGTAAATGTAAGCACAACAAAAGCTCACGTTGTTTTCCAAAGACAGATATTGATAACAGTGGTCTGTATCTTAAACCTGCAGTGATCATAAACCTGGTTACCTCCACTGTAACTGAATTCCCCACACACGTTAATGCTTTGATGTTAAAGCTAAAATCTCCAATAATGTGCTTATTTACAAAAAGGCATGAGAGGAGAAAAACAAGTTAATTTTATTTTTATCTAAATTGTCATAAAACCGCTATTTAAATATAGCCAATTATTCATATAGGTTATTCTCACACACACACACACACACACACACACACGCACACACGCACACACACACACACACACACAAAACCGGAATAAACTGATCTATAGAATGTAATCTGGTGGTAGCCTAGTCACCCCTCTAAGCTCACAGAAATGGTTAGACCTAAGTCTTCAGCAGCCAATGACACCGACCCGTTCATACTGATTATGTCACGCGTATTTCACGCGTATTTCACGTGTATTTCACGCGTATTTTACGTGTATTTTACGCGTGAAATACGCGTGACATAATCAACACGTATTTCACGCGTAAAATACACGTAAAATACGCGTGAAATACACGTGAAATACGCGTGAAATACGCGTGACATAATCAACGCGTATTTCACGTGTATTTCACGTGTATTTTACGCGTGAAATACGCGTGAAATACGCGTTAAAATTCGCGTGTATTTGGCCCTAAAGGCTTTCCATAGCGGAGACTATGGAAAGCCTTTAGGGCCAAATACACGCGAATTTTAACGCGTATTTCACGCGTATTTCACGCGTAAAATACACGTGAAATACACGTGAAATACGCGTTGATTATGTCACGCGTATTTCACGCGTATTTCACGTGTATTTTACGCGTATTTTACGTGTATTTTACGCGTGAAATACGCGTTGATTATGTCACGCGTATTTCACGCGTAAAATACACGTAAAATACGCGTAAAATACACGTAAAATACGCGTGAAATACGCGTGACATAATCAGTATGAACGGGTCGGTGTCATTGGCTGCTGAAGACTTAGGTCTAACCATTTCTGTGAGCTTAGAGGGGTGACTAGGCTACCACCAGATTACATTCTATAGATCAGTTTATTCCGGTTTTGTGTGTGTGTGTGTGTGTGTGTGTGTGTGTGTGTGTGTGTGTGTGTGTGTGTGTGAGAATAACCTATATGAATAATAGGCTATATTTAAATAGCGGTTTTATGACAATTTAGATAAAAATAAAATTAACTTGTTTTTCTCCTCTCATGCCTTTTTGTAAATAAGCACATTATTGGAGATTTTAGCTTTAAGCTAAAGCATTAACGTGTGTGGGGAATTCAGTTACAGTGGAGGTAACCAATGCAGGTTTATGATCACTGCAGGTTTAAGATACAGACCACTGTTATCAATATCTGTCTTTGGAAAACAACGTGAGCTTTTGTTGTGCTTACATTTACAGCTAAAGCAAGCAGGGGGCGCTTATTCAAACCTTTTTGTTCTGAAACAAGGCACTCAGACAAACTGTAATTAGGTATACACGTGCTATTATCAATTTAAAGAAATTTAATGGCTTAACATATATTTAAGGCTTTGAGGATTAGAATGGGAGCTTGTGCTCAGGTCAGGACAGGTGTAAGAACCTTGGTATGTCACCTTGGTATTGGTATTAAAGCAATTTATCTGTAAAAATTATTAGACACTTTGGTAAAACACCATATAACATTTAAGTAAACATATAAACATAAAAATCAGTGATGTAACTTTGTTTTAAAAAGTGGGTGGGACAGGTGGGGTGGGGGTTGCTAATAAAATGCTAAATCAGATTTATGTAGGCCACAATAACATTACGACGTCCAGCAATCGATTTAAATAGTAGGCTACATGGGGTTTAATTTGTCGTTTAATGAGATAAAGTCCCCTATAATGTATAATGTATAATCTATCTATTTTCTTTGGGCTACAAGAAAATGAAATAGGAGGATATTTAATTGTGGTAGCAGTAAAATACTTCTGCTGTCAGGAAAGCCAAATCAAGTTCTTACACCTGTCCTGACCTGAGCACAAGCTCCCATTCTAATCCTGAAAGCCTTAAATATATGTTAAGCCATTAAATTTCTTTAAATTGATAATATCACGTGTATACCTAATTACAGTTAGGTAATTGTCCATACCTGACCTGAGCACAAGCTCCCATTCTAATCCTAAAAGCCTTAAATAACATATTTAAATACATTAAGTCATTAAATTCCTTGATAATATCACCTGTATACCTAATTACAATTTGTCTGAGTGCCCAATTTCAGAATAAAAAGGTTTGAATAAGCGCCCCCTGCTTGCTATAGCTGTCAGTGTAAGCACAACAAAAGCTTACGTTGTTTTCCAAAGACAGATATTGATAACAGTGGTCTGTATCTTAAACCTGCAGTGATCATAAACCTGCATTGGTTACCTCCACTGTAACTGAATTCCCCACACACGTTAATGCTTTGATGTTAAAGCTAAAATCTCCAATAATGTGCTTATTTACAAAAAGGCATGAGAGGAGAAAAACAAGTTAATTTTATTTTTATCTAAATTGTCATAAAACTGCTATTTAAATATAGCCTATTATTCATATAGGTTACACAAAAAAAAAAAAAACTGAATATAGAATGTAAACTGGTGGTAGACTAGTCTATGAAAGGTACACCCCTCTAAGCTCACAGAAATGGTTAGACCTAAGTCTTCAGCAGCCAATGACACCGACCCGTTCATACTAATTTTTAACGCGTATTTCACGCGTATTTCACGTGTATTTTACGTGTATTTTACGCGTGAAATACGCGTGACATAATCAACGCGTATTTCACGCGTAAAATACGCGTAAAATACACGTAAAATACACGTAAAATACGCGTGAAATACGCGTTAAAATTCGCGTGTATTTGGCCCTAAAGGCTTTCCATACCGTTGTGCTATTCTGTGAAACGACAGGGGGCGAACTCGGAGTAATTCTCCTCTAAACCACCAGGAATAAGCAGTGAAGAAGTAGTTTGCCGTTTATTAGTAGTTTATTAATTGTTAATTCATAAAAGAGTAAATGCAGTAGGTTTATTGTAGCCTACTTTCACTGCATGTAAACAAGGTAAACACCTGAAGCCTTATTGGAGAGTGTTTAAACCTTAATTTTACCAGCAGGGCTTAATTCTGCTATTTATAGGCTTATTTTGTAGATATAACCAATTACTTTAGACAAGTGCAAACTAGGTGCTTAATGCAAATATGTTCCTGTTCACAAAATGAGATGTTATGGTCGCCCATCAATGCAAATGTCTCTGTGTATAGAAGGATCATAAACATTCTGGTACAGATCGTACCAGTTCGGCCAGATTCGGCTCGTAGTCGTCCATCTTCGGATGCGGCGCCGCGCGCAAAGTTACAAAAAGTGCCGTGCACACCGCCAGGCGCAATGGGGTCTTGTGGACCCTATGCGCACGACCGCCCACACCGCAATGACGTCATTTTTGGCGCGCGCCCTTCGCGCTCTTGCGGACGCGTCGAGTATAAACAAGGCTTTAAGGCCAATTTATACTTATGCGTCGAGGGTACGCCGTAGTGTACGGCGTTGGCTTCGCACGTAGGCGACGCCGTTGTGAGCATTTATACTTCTGCGTTCAGGTCTTGGTTGCTCTGCAGTACTGCTCCGAAACGCTAGTAGGCGGCGGAGGGTTTTAATGTTCCACTGTGTTTAGATTCCTCGCGGCTAGGTTACTACAAGCAATAGCGACTGAAAGAGAGTGGATCATGTTGGAGTTGGAGCTTATTGGGGCGGAAAAACAATTCATTTTAGTGAAATTACTAAAACTGAAAGGCAGAAATGAGAGAAGACGTCGGAGGAGATGGTGCGTGTGTAAATGCGTGAGAAGGTACGTGCGGAAATGCGTAGGAGGAAATGCGATGCTACCAAGCCGACCAATCACCGATCTTGCGGTCCGCGTCGTTGCGACGTGTAGTTACATTTTTGAAGAGGTGCGCGTCAGGCAACGGCGAAGGGTACGCGGCATGGGACGCGTCTGTGCGTATGCTACGCCGTACCTACTGCGCGCACCTGACGCAGAAGTATAAATTGGCCTTTAGCAGTGAATGACATTTAACCAGCAAGGCTTTTAACGTACAATATGTAATTTTTTTGGCCACCAGGGGTCACTCATTTCACATAATAACAAAAGACGTACTTTGATGACGTCAGGAAAGAGCGTGGGCTCATGGGAGTTGTTGTCGCTGTCAATCGACAACCAGCTCAGCTCATGACATGACATCATTGTTTCACAAAATATACGGATACGGCATCTCTCTGTAGATTTCGCTTGTCAAGAAGCTTTAAATGTAACCCCAATGTTTACCTGTGTCATGCTTCTCCTGTCCCCAAACCCTTCTCGGGTCATATCTTTCACCCGTACGTTTGAGCTTTACTGAGCTGTAGCAGCAGAAGGTGCAGGCAAAGCGTAATCGTGGTTTATAACCAGACAAATATAAATATTTATATTACGCTCCTTCAATGAATGACCTATTTTAGAACATTTTTCGGGCACACCGGATTTTAAGCACGTAAGATACTGCAGTCAAACGTTTGACTGGGTTTGCGTTATGCATCCGCTATGTGCTAAAGGCTAAAGAGAATGCAGTGAATGCCCGGCGCCGCAGGTGAGGCGTTTATTTAGTAAGCATGAGCGCGCTAAACGGGCACGTACATTCGCAACCTGACTCATATGAGTATTCAATGTGCGTGGCTCGCTAACAGCAACAGTTGGCTGATTTGAATGAGACGACCGGTTACTGTGAACGGGGAGCGCTATATGCGCGAGCAGCACCGGGGGACAGTGCATCTCGTCTGAGTGAGCGCTCGTGAGCGGGCACGTGATTTACACGCATAAAAATACGTCTTACTTTTTTTTCTTCGTCATTTTCTTTGCTTTATTGGAGGTAGTCCAGTGTTCCCCTTTGTGTTTGGTGGTTTTGCCGGGTTCCGCAAGGAAGTTAGAGAAAATAGAGGAGTCAAAGGTTATATGACGCCATAGACGGACGACGAAACTGAAATAAAGAAACGTCCCGTTTCTTAGAATTAAACTATAAATTTCTCCGTATTTGAAAGTTGGTGGAAACTGTCGGGATAATGTAAGTACACATCTAATAGAAATATATAACATAGATACAGTTATTTTTGCTATTTTTAAAGCCGAAAAAGTACAGATTGTGGCTTTAAAGCACATGCAAATAATGAACTTTTGTGAACTCACTGAACTGATTTGGCCGTTCCTCTGCGTTAATATTTTATGTGAGTATTTGTCGCGTTGTACACTAATGCTGTTGAGATGGAGGCGTCAGAACTAAAACTAATAGAATGCACGATATTCATATTTTTACAAAGCAGTCAGCAGCTTGCTTGGAGCAAGGATCATAGCACAAATGTGAACTTTATCGATATATCGCCCAGCACTAACGTTACTGGGGACCTTACGGTGATGTAAACTGACAACGATAACACAGTAGCGCGAGAGCGACTGAGGTACGAAATTGAGCCGGTGAACGAGCTGAATGCAAGTACGTCTTTGTTGATAGGCTACTTGGAAAGGAAGGAAGAATCTGTACGCACGTCAGCCAGTTATGTCCTCATAACCTCTCCTTTTCACTCCGGCAGCCGACTCAGCCGACACCCGTCCCCCTCCCCCTTTTATTTTTTTTACAGATCTGCATGATTCACGTAGGTCACATTTTCAGGTCGGAAAATCCGGAATAATCCGGAAAAAATCACATCCCTGACTTAAACTCTGTTTAAGTTTATGCAAATGAAAAGCGACTTTTGGGAGCGACAATAGGAGTGAAGTCAGTAGAGAGCAGGGCTAAGTCCGACCGAGAGGCAAGTTGAACGAGAAGCTAATTTTAGCAGTCAGAAACTGTCCTATAATTTACGATATATTTCTGTGTACTTACAGTGGTTTTCACTGTACTGACTCCGTGATTGAATGGTTTTGGGAACCCAGATAGACCGGTATTTGCCCGTTTCCTGCAGTTAAAGAGCAACATGCAGGTTGATTTTATTTCTGAATTAAGACTTTAAATTGTCTGCAGAGGTCTTTTAAAAACACTTATGTAAAAATTACTAATGAAATCTCATTTGATGTAGAGATTTTGATGAAAATGCGCTAGGCTCTGGAATACGCCTTTCCAGCAAGCAACGCGTCATATGACGTAGCCCGAGGAAAACAAATGAGCTCGCGGCCGCTTTCTCATTGCTGGGTGTTGATGTAGTTAGAGCAGTAGTGAGAGACATATAGTTTTAGATCGAAGCCATAATGGTAAATTATTGTGTTTGTGGTTGTTGCACGAATTCCAGCCTGTCAGGACATCATATCCATCATTTTCCTTCAAGGAAAAACAAGGCTTTTTGGTCTTGGGTGCGTTATGTGCAGGTGAATAGAGCAGACTTCACTGCCGCGTCTGTTAACACACACACACTCGGTCGTTTGTGGCGCACATTTCACTCGCTTTAAATTGTATCACAAACTGCATTTGAAAAGCATTATTTATTTGTTGTTGTGGCATGATCAATGTGGATAGTGCTAACCAGCTTGGATGGTCTGCATAATCACTGTCAGCGTAGAATAAGAGAAGACAAAATGTTGCTGGCTTAAATTAAGTCAATCTAAATAGATGTTTAATCAAGAACAAAGTCAAATGTATGTTTGCTAAAGCAGATTTATTGCAAAACACCAAGGTATAGCCATACAGTAGATGAATCAGCGTTAGCCGCGGTGCTAACTTACATGAACTCACTTGCCCTATTAGCCACTGGTTTTCTCGACACCACAACTCTAACGTTACTTCTCTCCTCTGCCCATTGTTCATCTCCCGATCTCCCCCTGACTTCTATCTCGCCTAGAAGGCTCATAATTATTTGCCTGTGGGTCATCATGGGCATATTCGTCAACATTGCAGAACGCGGTTTCGTCGTTCGCATCCATTGTAACCTGAGCCTGAACTTGAACAGACTGCCTCGCCAATTGTCACTTCCGGTTAGTGCGTCGTAGACGCGGGAGTTATTTTATCACAATTTTTCTCAAAATATCGTTAATGGCTAAATATATATTACTCCAGTTCAGAAAATCTTGTTGTTTTATCATCAACTTACACAATGCTATATAGGGGTGTCCAACCTGCAAGTTGCTCTTTAAATAGCCGCGATGGCAAAGAGCGCTCACCGTTTCTCGTTCATCTTTAATATTATGCATTTTATGAACTGATTCCATTTATATTTAGACTTTTCCTTCCAAAATGTTTATTTGTAGCAGCAAGAAAACGTATTTGTTGTCTAACACAGAATAACATCCGTGAATGTCACTCACAAACATTACTAGGCAACCAGTAGTGGGAACACACTCCAGCGCAGCCACTGGCAACCTGCAGCGACAAAGTCGCTTGTAGTGTGAACGGGGCTTTAAACAAAACCGTTATCCACCATAACTTGAATATGTAACTAATAGCGTCTTGTGCCTTTTGTCCAATTGAGTTCACATGTTCAATGTCCATGAAGAGGGCAATGTAGAGTGTATTGAGAAGAAACCCTTTATGAACTGCAACTGCATACCCTTCTTACTAAAGGGTAAAACTGTATAAACACACTAATAAATAATAGGGATGCATCGATGTATCAGCTGATGATCAGGGCTGTCAAATCAAAAGGTTGCTGAAAAACACGTCAGACTGTAACTTTTTGTGTGTTAAAAAAAAGGATTCTGTTGAAAATAGGGATATCTATGCAACAACAATGCATTAAAGGTGCATTGCACAACATTTCATGTTAAAAATAGCTGTTTTCTAACCCATACATGCTTAAACAATCGCCTGATGGGCTGAATGAGCCATTCTCTGATCACTGCGATTGCCTCTATAATCCGGTACAGTAAAATAAATAAGAGGGACTCGGGCTCGAATCTGAGACTGGGCATGAAGTCATGCGCGTTCACGCTCGCCTGGCTATGTCTTGCAGGTTAGTGTATTCGCCGCCATTCTCCGTATCAGAGAAGACAACTCGAGCGACACAACTTTCCACAAAAGTAGAAGAAGGATTCAAAGGGGCTGTTTAGCCTACACCTGGTCACTTCATGCGTTTTCTGTGATCGGATAGCTATTCGATTGTGAAAAGACCAGGTTGCCCTCCGAAACGCATTCGAGGCGGATTTGAATCCGATCACTCAATTCACTTGAGGACGTGGTCTGGGCCGCATTCCAGACGAAACTGGACAAGTGCAAATGCATCTGGTTGTTGAAAACAGGCTATATGTCATGTTGTTTTGGTGAAATATGACGACGCGCATCACCTCAGATGAGCAGCTGAGCGCCTATCATGATGCCAGCGCGCCGCAATCTATCGCAAATTAAAGTGAAAGTAAGACGCATACGATTAACACTACCATCTTCATTAAAAGTAGCCTAAAGAAATGAAATGATCATACCAGGGCTTTTGCCGCTCTCTATTGCTGTCTTTGATGATTTTGAAATTAGCCGATGATCAATAAAATGCAGCTCATATCTGTTGCTTTCGGTGACGTGCACTTCATGAAATGTGTATATACCGAGGGAATTGCATATCAGATTAATATACGTTTGGCAAAAACCAGTGGTGGGCCGTCAGGGCCAGCAAGGCCTTCTCTGCTGGCCTAAACATTATCAGAATCACTGACTTGCACTTTAATATATTTTTTCCATTAATGAGTATTAAATTATTCCCAATAGTTCGTTATTTTAATATCATAGCTTTTCTCTTGGTTGCGCTGCTTCCAGTAGTGTGTTTTTATGTTAGAGCTTGTATCCAATCATATTTCAGCCATCATACGCACAACCGGCGCTGCGTCATCATAGAATGTCCCCGCCCCCTTTTGGGGGAAAACAAACTAGACTCCCCATAGACTTCAATACAAAATAACGTCAAAAACCAACGTCCGTAGACAGCTGACAGGCGTAAATAACTTAAGAAATCACTTATATACACCGGATGTCCAGCCTGCCTGCCATAGAGCGTGAAAGATACATTTTTTATGCCCGTTATACTAGCCCAGGCTACCTGCCATCATAATGATTAATTCATGAGATATACATTAAGGTTTTTTTACTTTAAAAAGCGAAATAAAATCATTCACTCGCTTACCTCGTGACTCGACGAGGTAAAAGTAAATGTCCGGGCAAGACACCTCTGGCCACTGGGTGGGGTTGTTACCCCAATTTGACGCTGGGAGAATAAAGGGACATGTTTTTAAATTGGCCAAATTAAGTTTGTGTATGTATTTTTCACGCACTATGGCAGGCTGGGTGGACATATAATTACTTGACATGTTTTATATAAATGATTTCTTAAGTTATTTACGCCTGTCGGCTGTGTACGGACGTTGCTTTTTGACGTTATTTTGTATTGAAGTCTATGGGGATTCTAGTTTGTTTTCCCCCAAAAGGGGGCGGGGACAAAATTGACAGCTAAGTTCCCGGATGTGCCGGTTGTGCGTATGCGTTGCCGGGTAAATAAATCTGCCTGGAGGCCTTCAGAATCGACAGAGCGGGCGTCTGTAACTTAAAATGAATGCCGTTGCTTTAACCAATCAGATAATCCGTCAGATTTAATCAGCCAATCAGATTTCGCTTTGACTGCAGCGGGGCCATCTAGCTGGCATTTGATAACGTCTGTATTTTCTCGTTCTTTGATTGGATGCTCAGAGCGCATAACGTTACTATCAGAGCCATAGCTGCGTACTATTACTAGTATCTGCATCTGTAGCGAACTGCTTAATCTAAATATTCCTGTAGATGTAATAGTTTTTAAACCCACAAATTAATGTTTATTTCCCTCCTCGACCCCCAGCAGAAAAAAATCCCTTATTCAGCCCGAGCTAAACGCAGATACGGAACTCTATTCGATCTCTCCGGGTAAAAACAGAACTGACTAATGTTAAGTTATACCACGAATGGTTCTAAAGGCAAAAGTCCCGGTGATCGCGTTGATTTTGTTCAGAACTCTGTGCGAGAGCATGGGGCAGCTGTAAACATCGTCATGTTTTGCGGTGACTGTGTGTGCTTCTGTCGAGCAGGCACTCTCAGCCATAAAGTGAATTAAAACTGCTAGAAATATGACGAGACAGACACGACATTGTTGGAACTGAAACGCAGTTAGAACCTGTAGTCTTCTTGAGGAAAGAAATAAGGATGGATTCTGTGTAAAAATAATCTTGGTGAGTAATATGCTTTTTCCCCGTGGTGAATATGATTTTCTTCATAATTTTTCTTATAAATTTATGATCGAAACTTTTTTTTCAAACATGCATACTATTGTAACGTCTAAAAAGGGACTACCCTTGAACGACAACATAGGGGAGGCTCCGTTTCTGAACTTATAATCGGAACGCAAGAACCACTATACAAACGCACCAACCGAACTCACGCGCTCGTTTCTCGCGGCCTCTCCCGAACTCACCGCATTAATCCAATAACTGCCGGTGCAAAATAAAAACAACAATTATATAGAGAGTCTTTGCGCTGATACACTATTAAAAGTTACTAATTCAGGTAGGACAGAAGGCCTAAGTGTGAAATGCACGGCCCGCCACTGGCAAAAACACAGTTATGTGACCAGGTGTAATGGAATCGTTTTGATAAATCAGATAGCTATCCGATCTGAGAAAATGCATTGTGGCCAGGTGTAAAAACAGCCCCAAAGAGACCGGCTTGTAGTTCATTCCAAACCCCAACACAAACTCCATGTAAGACAAAGAAAATACAACTTCTGTCTGTCCAGTGCCAGGCGTCGGAATAAGACAAGAGTCAACATCGGGAAGGCTTTCAACAAACGGAGAGATCTCTGGGCGGTCTGCTCTAGGGCTCAAACGGGTCCTATACAAAGTAATAACTTATATTGTTAATGAACGTGTTTCCACAATAATACAATCATAGGTGGATACAGTAAGCACATAAAACAGTTCAACATGGAGATCGATGAAAACAAAAACCGAAGTTTTCTACTACCCCTGTTTTCCCCTCACACACACATACAAGTGTGTAATTTACTCAAATGCCTTTCCTTTCATATATTTTAAATGACTTGCAGATTTATAACTGTATTACCTTATTATGACTAACAAAAGATGTGTGCCGCACAGTGTGCGGCTGATGCTCCTTTGGTTATGAACAGCTTGTGCAAACGTGCGTGTGTGTTCCATGAGCGCGTACGCAGCATCACTTGTCGCCAGAGGGGGCGTAGTTCTACAAAAACTCAGATACTTGCGTTTTGCACCTTTAAGCATTACAACGCATTAAAAATAGCGATGATAAAGCAGACTCGTTAACCCTATGATTAATTTTCATACACATATTACAAACACTGTGTTTTCAACAAAGAGGGTTGAAAACTGCATAGTTGAAAACAGCATTAAAAAAGGGCAAGTAATCATTAATAAAATTAATAACAAAGAAACATTACACAACAGAACAAGTGCAAGATTTGCATTTACACTCCAAGACTTAATGCACAGACCTATTTTAATATATTTAATTCTTGTCCTTCCGTTGGTATGATCATCGCAAATCATTTCAGTTCAAAGTGAACTCACCGACCGAGCCCTCTTGTGAGTCCTGTTATAATTAAAACAAAAGCTGTCTATGCTGCATAATAAATCTCTTGTTAATATGTGTTAGTTATAATGAGAGTTTGCAAGCGTGTAGAACAGTGAGCTAGCGCTGACACGTCTGACTGGCCATTACACTCATCCATTAAACAGACATGTCTGTGATTGGCTACAAATCGCAAAGCTTAAAAAATGCATTGTGAAGAGTGTGGTGAAAAATTTTAAACTGAATATATAAAGCTAACAATGTTTTAACATTTGATCTTATTTAACCTGCTAAATCTCTGAGACAATATACTAAGACATGCTGTACTTTAGATGAATGTGTCAAACGCCTGACTGTGTGTATAAATAACAAACATGTGAAAGGGAACTAAGCAAATGACTAAGTTAGAACTTGTCATCAATGTACTTGTCATGTCTCCTCTAACAAAACAGTGTGGAGAACCTATGGAGAACCAATCATATTAATGTCATTTGACATAACTCCCTATTGTATAAAAAAACTGCTGTATCAGTGTTTTGGGGGGATTCTCAATGGAATTTGTCTGAGATCTACCGGCCTTGTTTTACTTGGGAGCATCAAATGATTCTATTTACAAAGCGTGCAGGTGCGTTTGAAACAGCCACCTATCAAGCAGGTATCAAAATGAATTGGTACAGAAGAAAGACTGGTATCTTAGCATTTTTTTCAGTACCGAAGCACTTTTTACAACATTAATATTAACACTAGACAACCCATTAGACAAACATTGCAAAACTCAGTACCGAAGCACTTTTTACAACATTAATATTAACACTAGACAACCCATTAGACAAACATTGCAAAACTCATGAAACGCAGAAATATAGTGCATTGTAATCATTATAAAAACCAAGCTACATCATGGATCTATTACATAATCAGAAAAAAAAACTATTCTAAATCATAGACATCCAATATATCACCAAGCCCTACAGGCACAACATTTATTGTGATGCTGTTCTGGTCACTGGTGTGCTTACCTGGATTTCCGGTTTGGGTGTGTACAAAGTTTTAGCCTGAATTGCTGAAGGTGCCTCTTCATCCAAAAACTTCAGCACGACATCAGCCTTTTAAAAGAATTTAAAGTAATTTCAAAGACTGAATTCATGTTTTTTGTAACAGTTCAACTGCTTAATTTCCAAACAAAAAAAGACAAACATAAGAAACCTACAAAAGTTTACTTCAAGATCCCAGCATTCTCCAGTAAAAACAACTGCCTTACCACATTCCACAAAATGGGGTTGTCCAGCGTAGCATCTCCCACCATCAGGTAAAGAGCGTAGGTGCCAGAGATGGAGTCAAACTCTGTCTTTCTCTCAGCTGTGTCCAGCTCAAACTTATACAAGTTCTTACTGTCAGGTTCAGCCACAAAAACAACCTCCTGACCTGTCTTCTGGTTGTGTAACCTCACAAAGGTCTGAGAACAATGACTTGAATCAGTTTAATCAAATATTTTTGAACAGTAAATTTAATCAGGGTTGCCAACTTAGCTTGCCTGGCTGAATGAGATTTTGGAGAACACAGACGGAATCAATGACTCCTATTTTGAGGTTACAGATCCAACAATTCATTTTACAAATACTTCTGCCTAATGTTGTACTAGATGCACTTTTTAAGAAACCGACCGTATTAACTGCCACATACAGTCATTAACTAGCTTGTTTATATTACCAGCCAGTTAGAACTCTTACTGATCGATCAAATAAATAAATAAATAAATAATAAAACAAATTTTCTTTTGTATGGAGAGACAGAATGTTCTTTAAGAACACATTCAGTCCTCTGAAGAAAGTAACAAGATACTTATTGTTTTTATAGGGACTAAATGTAAAGGACTCTCACTACTGTAACTATTATAAAATATAATTTCTTGCTTACATTTTATGATGCATAAAAATACTGTACATATTTTAATAAAAATGATTGCGCTCATTTTTATGTCAAACTATTGTGTTCATTCCGCTATCAAATACTTTTTAAAGGGGTAGTTGATTGTGATTTCATTTTTTCCATTTTAAATAGTGTGTAATGTTGCTGTTGGTGCATGAATAGTATCTGTAAAGTTGCAGTGCTGAAAGTTCAATGTAAGCAGATATATCGTCTTTTGAAAAATCAGGAAGTTTAATGCGTACAAAAACGACTCAAATGGGACCACAATGGGTTTTATACGCAACTAACCCATATATTTGCATCAACCGTCTCTCCGAAATATGCAAAAAAAGGGCATGGTCATATTTCTGCGACTCATCGTTTGTTTGATTATGTTCTTGAAAATTACAATCGTAATTTAGCTCTCTGTGCATTTTACGAAAGACAGCTTCCAGAAATATCCACAAATTCAATGCTGGATTCGACAAGACACTTATTAAAGCGTGAAGCAGTTCCAACTTTAAAAACAGAGGCAGCAGTTGTTGGGCCACAACCTGTAAGTAAGACTTAATCATTTTAAATGTATCTGCATGTATAATTTCAGAAATAATATTTTAGTTTTACCAAATGCCAGCGCTGGCTTTATAGCCACTTAGTTATGCTATTTCGTGTCTACGACAAACGCATACAAACATTTTAGACCTGAAATTGTATATGTACCAATTTTGTAAATTTATTTTTCATGTATGTATACTTTATGATGTAATTTTTTGATTTGATCAAGAAAGTAAACCAATGCCAATGCTGTTTGTGTATATAGCCAGTTCGATGCTATTTTGTGTAAGACAAACGTGTAAAAAATTATAGGCTATTTAATCACAGCAAACTTCAGCTGCAGTTATCAGTGTACAGCAGAGGTGGGAAACTCGAGTCATATGACTTAAATCGAGTCAGACTCGAGTCGCAATTTTCTGGACTTGAGACTTACTTGACTAGATCTCTGAAAAGACTCGACTTGACTTTAGACTTGCTCCTTGTGACTTCAGACTTGACTCGGACTTGTGCCTATTTACTTGAAATGACTTGTGGAAAAAAAATGTTCTCAATTATTGTGATTTTTTGTATACGCCATAAGAGGGAGCGCGGGCGGTAATGCATCGTTGAGCGATGTAACCAATCACAGACATACGTGTTGTTTTCTTGAACGCAATGGCCAATCAGAAACATTTACGATAGACTTCCCTCACCACTCAAAACAAACTTTTTGTTCAGTGCTGGATTCTGTATGCTGGCAAATCCTGGCAAGTACTGTAAGACACCAATGTGTCCCTGAGCAAGACATTTAACCCCTAGTTGCTCCAGAGGCGTGCAACCTATGACATTATAGCAACTGTAAGTCGCTTTAGATAAAAGCGTCAGCTAAATGAATAAATGTCTTGAGACAGAGCTTGAAAAGTTGGTAACCCTGATTTAACATTTCTGCTTTTCTCTGAAAATTAACACATTTATGTCATTTCAAGCAATTATACTTTGAATTTAAAAAGTGTTTTTAAAGCTGCAGTCCGCAGTTATTCCTCTTTGTCACCATCTGTTCGAAATCTGCAAATGCAGTTATTGTCGGAATTATCAACTTTACGCGAGTTGTACTTCGACACGGCATAGCGCGGATGAACACAATGTTTGAGGAGAGTGTGCAGTTGTCAGTCACCGCGGTGGTGTGGATACGGTCATTCAGAATCACAGATTATTCTTTTTTGGAAGTACGACAACCATAATTTTCACCGGAAAATGTCATCTGAACAAGTAACATCCACTTTTGTTCTGGTTCTGACATTGCAGTAAAACACGCTGATATATGGAATGCCAAAGCTGACTAAATTAAAAATACAAAAATGCATAAATAAATATACGAAGAAATGTAAAAAAAGCAAAAATACATAAATAAATACAGAAATAAATATATAAAGAAATGTAAAGTACAAATAAATGAGCATTTATACTTTTATTTCCTTATTTATGTATAATTGTATTTTTTCACACATTTATTTATTTATTTCTACATTTATTTATTTACACTTTTATTTATTTCTACATTCATTTATGTATTTATGTCTAAATTTATTTATTTTCATATTTATTTATTTCCACATTAATTTATTTCCACATTTATTTATTTCCACATTTATTTATTCCAACATTTCTTTGTACATATACTAATGAGGGGGGCATGTTTTAACGCAGACGTGAGCAATCGATCTCAGAGTGGCAGTGTTGAAGCTTTGAGGCCACAGTGACACCTTGTGGAATGTGACCAAACGACACGCAAGAGCTGTGTGGGCAATATCACATTTTAAGTCGTGTATATCACCCTAACTGTATGTAGGGTAGGCTATATAGGGTTAACACATGAATATGATAGCTGGTAGCTTGCTTTTGGCTTGTGATTATTGACGATGAGACTCGCACACCAGCGCAGAACATGGAGAGATACCAACGCACATTTCACTGACTCCCACGCAACCATATTGATCAATGAGTTTGAATTTCAATGAGTTTCCTAATTTCGTATGCATAACAGGTGACAATTCAAATGCTTAAAACGCAACCCATATTTAGATGCTGCTCTTAGATAGATATTGA
Source organism: Cyprinella venusta (assembly GCA_038021265.1). Classification (NCBI taxonomy): domain Eukaryota; kingdom Metazoa; phylum Chordata; class Actinopteri; order Cypriniformes; family Leuciscidae; genus Cyprinella; species Cyprinella venusta. The sequence goes on along the minus strand of CM075879.1, from coordinate 9,404,090 downwards.
TTAATCACAAGTCATCAATTTTGAATTATTTTTAAATCAAACAAAAGCGGCTCATTTAAACGCAGTGACCCACGCATCTCATGCCATGCATTGGAGCACAGAAGCATCCTACCCATTCAAACAGCACCAGTCTTGCCCGTTGTCGAGGTGATATTTCCCCTTGTAAATTGATTTTATATCTACCCAAACCTTATTAAATAGGTAGGCTAGGTTGTACATCATCATATAAGCCTATGTCAAGTTATTAATATTAATCGATAAACTACTCAGTTATAATAATAATAATAATAAGGCACTATGGCTGTTATCAGTAAAATCAAATTAACAAAATATTAATGCAGAATGCATGGCGTGAGAAGCGTGGCTGGCGTTAGATTTTAGAATAATTCAAAATGTATGTCTTGTGATTAATCAGTAGCCTATCTAAGAGCAGCATCTAAATATGGGTTGCGTTTTAAACATTTGAAATGTCATCTGTTATGCATATGAAATTAGGAAACGCGGATGTAAACCGTGTATTGAGTCATGTTTCAAATTCATTGATCAATATGCTTGCCTGGGAGTCAGTGAACTGTGCGCTGGTGTGTGAGTCTCATCGACAATAAACCCAAGCTATCAGCCCTATCCACCACGTTTAGGCCTACATTGTTATTAATAGTGGATACTTCCATGCGCTTTCATGTCCAAGTATCTGCTATCAGACCCATGAAGTGCAGTTTCCGTTCATGTGTGCTATGTGTATTAACCCTATATAGTTTACCCTACATACAGTTAGGGTGAAATACATGACTTAAAACGTGATATTCCTGCACAGCTCTTGTGGTTCGTTTGGTCACACACCACAAGGTGTCACTGTGGCCTCAAAGCTTCAGAACTGCCACTCTGAGCTTGATTGCTGAGGTCTGAGTTAAAACACGCCCCCCTCATTAACACACGGAGAAAGAAATGTTGGAATAAATAAATATATAAATAAATAAATGTGAAAATAAAGAAATGTAGATATAAAAACATAAATACGGAAATAAATGTGGAAATAAATAAAAGTTGAAATAAATAAATGTATAAATAAGTAAATAAATAAATGTGTGAAAAAAAATACAATCATACATAAATATGGAAATAAATACTCATTTATTTACACTTTTTTACATTTCTTTGTATATTTATTTATGTATTTATTTATGTATTTTTGCTTTTTTACATTTCTTCGTACATTTATTTATGTATTTATTTATTTTTAATTAAGTCAGCTTTGGCATTCCATACATTAAACAATCGCTTACATGACGTAAAAACGTGCAAATTTTACTTTGTTCTCAAATTGTTAATATTAACAACGTCAGCATTGCGTGACTACATGTAATGTCCTTCTGATATGTATCCTTGTTTTTGCATGGGCCGGCTGCAGTTTCTTTTTCTGCCTCTGAAGTCCAAACAAAGTCTTTTGCAGCAGGTGAATCTGCCGCGATCAAATCAATAAGTTTAATTATATCAAGTGCAGTGAGAAAAGGCAGTAAATCTCCACATCCTCACAAGCAATATAGCCTACTAGCCACGACTCCTCCTTTATGTGTACAGATGTGACGTGATGATGCAAAAAACATGCTAGAATCTCCTGCAGTAATCCACCAGTACCACTGGAATTAAAAACATTATTACAAGCATACCATTCGAGCTAAGGCAGGCAGGTAGTTTTGAACACTGGCTCATTATGTGTTTTTTCCAAAAATTATTTTGGATGATTTTTAACCCAAAAAAGCTACGGACTGCAGCTTTAAGGAATGTTAAGATATTTTGCACTGTGACTGTTTTCATGACAAATCAGCATATTTACCTCCATTACTATAACACATCATTTTACTTTATAGTAATTCTAAATAGATTCATAAGTTAAAATAAATACCTAGATAAATATTAAACAATTTAAAACCATTAATTTCTCAGAATTAGTTCGGAGAATATACCTAATTAATCAGAAATATATTCAAATAGGAATTAAAAAAACAAACAAATTGGCATAAAATTATTTGAAATATGAACCATATATATTATTTTTAAGACTGAACTTGGTATTTATTTGTGCACTCCAAAATTGACAAGCAATGGACGAAAAGGCTTGTGCCGCAATTATCATAATAATGAAGGCAAAAATAAAATAGAAAGACTACACAATAGGCCACAATTTATGCTTTATGATGTAAATACAAGCTCAAAAAAAAAATAATAATTTTGGTTGTAATAATCACCTGGTGAGGGGTGAGTTCCACTCCTGTGGTCTCATCAACCAACTGGAACATCATGACAAAGTTCTGATGGCTGTCCGCCATAAAAGATGCTTTGGCTTTAGTTGAATATTCCACTCTGAAGCACAGAATTTGGCATATATGTTGGCACAGATTTACAATAAAATTCAAATTAAATAAATGGAGCTTGATAAATGCTAATCTTGCCTTGTGGTTTTGGGGCCAATGCTCTGGTCCTTGTCCACCACAGACAAATCCATGTTGTTGATTGCAACCCGGGTAGAGACCTTTACTTTGAGCTGAGAAAGTAAATCAAACAAGTTTCTATCATAGGCTTTGAAATGACTAAGAAATTATTGTAATACATTAAAATTGACATTCGTAAATGCAAATGTGCTGGGAGAAAGGAAAAATACAGCAATTACAGTAATTGTCTTTTTTTTACTTGAATTCTGAAAATCTCCACAGCAAATGTGACATGCTTTTGACCTTATAATTGTACACTGAACAGTCAGAGCAATTATTCTTTGCATAGGTACAATGTGAATGAATGCTTGCTTGACCAATTAAACATGAATGTTGAGTGAATAAGGAAATGAATCACAGTTCATTGCAACAATTAAGACTTAAACGCTGAGGTCAACTCTTTGACCGAATGTGTTAATTATGAGTACTCATGAGAAGACACGACACATAAGCTAAACAGATAGAAACAACTCAACTTTTTCCCCTCTTGTACGTGTCAAAGATTCAGTTAAGTACCTCAACATGGTTGGCAACAAATCTGCTGTCACCATCAACGACAACAGAGAACTGATAGTAGCCACTCGCTGGTTGGCTGGCCATGAAATTCAGCTCAAAAACCCCACTGTGAAACAGAGAAAAGACTTTTAAAACATTCAAAATGTAAAAAAAAAATTATAGGAGTCAGACTAATTATTGCATTACTTAGCCACAATTGTGAAATATTATACTGGTATTTTGTAACATACAGTAGATACTACCAATAAAATATAAACCAAATATAAGAACAGCAGTCCTTCAACAGTAGTACCATCTCAATGTATTTTTTACTTTTTACCCCCCTTGCAAATGTTCTTGTTTTTCAGGTAACTTACTCAGCAAATCTAAAATATGCAAGCACTGTGTACACTTTACATTTAAATAGATGGTTTAAAATATAGTATAAACATAAAAACCAACCGTGCTTGCGGTTGAAAAAAAATCCCATAATCAAAATTACATCTGTTTATCATATAAAGGATTGTGTCTCTTCAGAAGAATTTGATTAAACCTCTTGATTCATATTGATTACTTTACAAAGCATTTATGTACTTTTCAAAGCTTACCTGCACACACTTTCAATAAATTGGCAAAAATGATGAGAGAATATTAAAAATATCTTGATTAAGTTCTGAAGATGAACGAAAGTCTTACTGATTTGGAACGGCATGATGGTGAGTAAATTATGGCAATTTAAGTACAACAATTCTTTAACTTAAGTACGTTCAATGCATATTTTTTTCTGTGGTTTCAAAATTGAATGGTCAATCACTGGTATTGGTATCAATACCAGAAATTTCACTGGTATCAACTACTAACATTTTGGTATTTTATAACTCTCATATCCATGATCTACAATGCACATACTCTCTGAGGGTGAATTGTGCCTGACTCAGGATGGCAGATTTTGAGGACACAGCACTGGCGGACTCCACTAGCACCCTGGCTGAACTGAGCGGCTGGCACAAGACATCAGTCACCTGAAGCTGCATTGACAAACACAGACAGTACAGATTATCTCAGGGCAAAAAAAAGTTACCTTGAAACTGTGAAAACCAAACCTCAGTCTAATCAAGACTTATCACAAAACGGACAACTGAAAGATGTCCGAAGTTGGTAAATTCCCTTTAAAGAGTAAGAGTGTGATGATCACACTTGTAGTTCGATTCTTTTGGCCCAGACCAAAAAAAGAAAACTATACATTTATGGCCCGGATTTACTTAAAGCGAAATTGAAGAATGAACTGATAAAGTCATTTCGAACAAAACAAACTTTGTTTAATTTTGGTTTTGGGAGTTCAGAACAGCTTGCCAAAGCAAACGTTCCAGAAAAGTTCACTACGGCTGGTAAACACCTTTGTACTACCATTGGTCCTCCGCGATACATAGGTGTGTGCTGAGACTCCGCCTTCTTTCATCCCGAAAACTTTTCCAGTTAATTTCTCCTCATGAGTCTGTTGAGGTCAGATGACCACAAGTAAAAACATGAAGAGTCCCTTTATAGTAGAAAATTAAGTTTGACTTCTGATAAAATGAGACACTGACACTGTTTTTCATGTTTAATATAGTAAAGCTGCTTAATTAAGCACTCTCTTGTATTAAGTACTATATAAATAAACATGATGTGACAGGGCCGAATTGCAGAACTTGCGCAAACATATCCACGTCAGATGCTTTTTTATGCTTTTTAATAAGAATGCTTGCCATTTTCACAATTTTGTTGTTGATTTTGTTATTGAGAGGAAAGCACAGCACATATTTACCTAAAAGACACTCTCAGCAATGTGGGTGGCATCAGATGTTCGCTAACAGTAGTCATTTATTTACTTCATTTATATTGCGCTTTATTTACGGTATACCGCTGGTCACATATTTCGAACTTCATTTTAACAGCAAGCGAAAAACTTCACAAAGAGTATATCGGGGCTTTTAATCGTGGTTCGCTTAGCGTTAACAGTGAACTTTAATGTGGCGCAACACGACACGAAAAATCCCAGACAGTTAACTGATGCCTCATTCTATTTCCCATGTACTCCAAGCGTTCACATGGCTTCTAACACAAAGGACAAATGGATTTGGAACATCTTTCTGTGAGATTAAAACATTGTTTTACTTACCAACATTCCTAATGCCATATCTTTAAATAAAGTATATTTTTTTAAAAAAAGCAGATAATTCACAAAACAGTCTGTTGTAAAATGTGCAGAACAAATGATGCATGTCTTTAATTTCAACTTCAGCCTGGCATTTGTAAAGCTTGGATCTTTAGAAAGGCTATTTGACAATCTTATCTAACAACAGTGTCACTCTTGTGATTGAAGGACAGACATGAGCTGTTCAAAACACACCTTCTTGATATATTTATGGCAATAACAAGTTAAAGTGCATGTGGTGGAGAATTGTAACATCACACTTGTCACGATTTCAAATCCGGACATTTGAGAAAGGTAGAAAAGAACTTTAAACTGGGAAATTAGTTTTAGAGCAACATCTTATGTGTAAATATCAAGTACATTTTGATTAGTCGTTTCAAAACTCCTTCAGGGTTCGTACACCTTTTCCAAGGTCAGATTCAAACACTTTTCAAGCACTTTCAAGGTCTATTTTAAAGTTTTTCCAGGACCTTATCCACCGTAAATTACAAACCAATACATAATAAAAAATTCTTATTTTAGGGGTTTTTCCACATTAAAAGAGCTAATATGAAATAAACAGCCAAAATTGTGACCCGTAATAGCAGAAGGATCAGATATTGAAGCAAAACACATGTTTTATTTTTCAAAATGTTGTTAGAGGATTTGATCCAAATGACATGCAGTAGGGGTGGGTGGTATGACAAAAATTCTGTTTCAAGGTATGACTAATTTTATTTCACAGTAACAATATGTTTCATGATATAGTTATTTATACATGTAGTTATTCTAAAAAAAAATCATCATAAAGGGCTTTGCACTAAATAAACTGAAATACTTCTGAAATTACAAGTTCTTCTCCTTGTTTGACTTTTATTTGGCAATTAATTTATTTGGTAAACTATTTTGATAGCTAAATATAGTGAACAATACTCATCAACTTTTAGAAGAACTTCCCCCCGCTTACTGATATTTGAGCCTGGGTTCTCCCAAGGTCTTTTTTCTCCATTCAGTCACCTGATGGAGTTTTGGTTCCTTGCCACTGTTAGTGCTTAGTTGGGGACATTTAATATTCAACAATATTACTGATCTGTGTTGTACTATTTTCATGTTATCACTGTGAAGCTGCTTTGATACAATCTGTATTGTAAAAAGCGCTAAATGAAACTTGAAATACAACTCATAGGTGCAATTAAACTTTAAATAAAGTGTTGCTGAATAATTTTTCAATCTCATGTGAAAAATTCACATTCACATGATTCTTGGGATATGTGGGATACAATGGGAATTCTAAACTGATTGCTTTACCTTATCAATCAGTTTATAATATCTAAATATTTTATTTTGAACTATTCTATTCATAATAAATAAGTAACATTCCTTTTAATTTGGTAGGATAATATTAGCAATACTATTATGTTTGAATATGTTCCCCGGTACATTTTTTTGCCATGTCTGCTTATTCTACTGCGTTTTTAAGGGGCTTGTTTTGCACTTTTTGTGATATCTGGCAACCCGTCACCTGGAGCTTTAATCAAGAGACGTTCAGTTGTGTCAAGTTCAGAAGTGACTAGAAGGAGAGCAGCAGTATGACAACCGAAGAGCAGATACTGTTAATGTTGACTAAGCAGTTTACATTATACACACCTTGTAACTGCGTCATTATTTAATATTTTACCACAGCCGGTAACGTTACACACTGACACACCGAGCTCCCTCTCAGTGTGCACGCATGCGTCTTTTGCATCAGTAAAATGCGATCGGTTCATTTGAGTGTCAAGTTGTAATCACGGATCGAATCAAATGAAGATTTTATCAGCTGGTTCAGTGGCCAATTGTTTGGAGTTAGAAATATATAATTCGCGCTACCGCTGCATATTTAGTAATTTTGCCTCAGGTACCGTATCTGAGGCTACCCGGAGGACGTGCTCTGAGTTCGGCTGCTCCCGAAAAAGGCCGCGGTTCGCGTGGATGTGAAAGAATCACAGACTCGGGTGCGCACTTAACGTTTTAGCTGATGATGTATAGTTAAATAAAACACATGTAAGGGATGATAGTGTTGATGATTTACCTTGGATACGAGCGAGAGTGAGTCTGCAAACACACATAGTGCGTGGACTCAGGCCAACAAATTATTAGAAGTCAACTGTCTCCTGCATTTGCAATCAGCAGAGAGCCAAATCCGATACACAGTAAACCTGTGTTGTTCACTCAGCTGCGCATAATAACACCAAATTAATAAAAAACACAATATATTGACCCGCGTTCTGTTTTCTATCATGCTTTGTGCGCGTTTGTGATGACGTAAGATGCACGCAAACGCACCAGGATTCGATAGAATCAAGTGTGAAACCAGGCCAACGATGCGGGGGACGCCAGGAACAAATGCGCTCGGGCTGCAGCAAACGATTTATTTCGCCATTTAATAAACGAAATATTCAGTCAGATAGGTATTTGTTGTGAAAGAAACAGTTACAATTTCAAGCATTTTCAAGCATTTTATCCAAAATTTAAGCACTTTTCAAACCTTGAAAACACAACATCAAAATTCAAGCATTTTCAAGGATTTCAAGCACCCGTACGAACCCTGCTCCTTTCATAGATATGTACAGAGTACACACTTAAAATTGAGGCCTACCTGGAGGAAGGGCTGGCTGTGGGATACGGCAGCAGGGCCCTGGGCACTGACAATAACCGGCACATGGAAGTGATTGTTGGAAAGGGCTGCAGCCGCACTGGCCACACTGAACGCCTCTGAGAGAGAGTCCCAAGACTTCTTACTGAAGATGGAATTCACCAGCTGGATTACCTGATCCTGTAATGGACAAGTGTGTTTTCACTCAAATTTGTTGTTAAAATAACCTGTTCAAAAAATTAAGACATCACTAAATAGGTAAGTAAAAATAATGAATATGTAATATAGTGCATATTTATCAAAATGCTCATCTCTAGAGTTATTCTAGCTAACTAATGGTTTTATGGGTAAAACCATTAGAACCCCATAATTCATTTCAGTACAAGTAATACTGTTAATTTTAACATACCTTCTGATGTTATTTAATGTTTATTTCATGCTGTAATTAGTAGTAAGGAGGAAGTGATGATCAGTTCATGTGTGCTTTATTCGTGTTGCCACTTGAACTGAGGGGCTACAGTGATCCGTCATCCCATATTGTGCCAAAACAACATTAAATATTTGAATTTCAAGATAAAACTGACAGGATTTGAAAGACTTTGTTTCATATTAAAAGTAAAGCACAAAGCTTATTCAAATTATTGGATGCCAAGAGCACTTGTTTTGTAAACAAATTAACTGAAAACAGCTAAAAGATTGATCTTGAGATTTTAGAATGCATATCAATATCAATTAAAATTGAGAAATTAATAGTTAATCCAGCACTAGTGTCACACTGGCATGTTACCTGTTGTAGTTTATATTCGTTGTGTGCATGAAATAGACAGTCAACACACACCATTAGAATAGCAACATTAAATGTCAGTGTTTCAGTCAATGAATTCAGCCAACTAAAACAGTTCCGGCTGTCTAAAATTGATGCGCACTCCATCTCTACTAGGAAAATGTTCTACATACACTACCAGTCAAAAGTTTTGGATCAGTAGTTTATGTTTTTAAAAGAATTTACTTCAGCTCACCAAGGCTGCATTTATTTGATAAAAAAAAAAAACTCAGTAATATTGTGAAATATTAATTACAATTTAAAACAGCTGTTTACTTTATTACTTTATTTATTTTACTATGAGAGTGTATAGTGTAATTTAACTAATTTAAAAAGTGTAATTTATTCCTGTGATCAAATGTGCATTTTCAGCATCATTACTCTCGTCTTCAGTGTCACATGATTCTTCAGAATTCATTCTAATATGATGATTTGATGCTTAAGAAACATTTCTCATTATTATCAATGTTGAAAACAGTTTTTTAACATTTTTATTTCAGGATTCTTTGATGATTAGTGTCTTTTGTGTTTACCTACAATTTCCCCATTCCAGCTAAAGAGTTTCAGCAAGTTGTAAAAGCGATTCCAGATGGGTTGAAACATTTAATGAAAAGTCACCTTACTTTTGGAAGTATCTTGAAATAAAATGAAACTTCCTGAGTTGATAATTGATGGTATAAAACTATTCTCTCATTCCTGTAATAATAAAAATACAAGACTAATTTTTCAATCAAAGCATACAATCTCTCCTAGAGGCAATTTTTTTGGAATGTACTAATTGCTGATATTAATTGGAAAGAGGCGTGGTTAAACCCATATAATAATAATAATAATAATTAAAGCTGCAAGCAGCATTTATCGGTGTTCAGGTCTTTAAGGCATTTAAGCACAAAAGCATCAAAAGACATTTGTACAAGTTGTATGTAGCAGGCATGATTTATCATGGTTTAGGGGATTTTGACTGAATTTTGCCACAGACCACTATCTAAATGACCCTGTTACAGCCAACCAAATGCAAAATTTCAACTTTTTTTCGATAATTATTGATCTAGAGAGTCCAGAGAATAGGCCTAGACTGGTTTGGTCCCGATCGGGCAAAAATCCAGGGACTAGTTCGCAAAAGTGGGTTTTTCTAGCAAATACAATAGGTTTTCAGCACTTCGTGCCTGAACACCTAATTAAAGCTGCAAGCAGCATTTATCGGTGTTCAAGCAGTTCAGACCTTTAAGGCCTTTAAGCACAAAGGCATCAAAAGACATTAAGTTGTATGTAGCAAGCATGATTTATCATGATATACTACATTTCAGTGTGATATTACATAATTAACCATGTTCCAAAATGATTTATCATAATTTACCATGTTAAAATATGATTTACTACAGTTTAGTTCACACACTCATTTTCAACTTCAGGATCAAAGTAATTTTTACTAAATGTGGTTGTAAATGTTAAATTGAATTGATAAAGTTATACTATGAATTATAATTGAGTATTGTGAAAAAAAATAATTTAAAAAGCAGCGGGTAGTAAAACACCACTCATTGGCCGTCTATAATCCAATTCTCACGAAACTTTGTGGAGAAACTTATGATCCGATCCTATGATTCGATCCTCACGAAACTTTGCATGCTTCCTAACCATGTTAGGACACATATGCTCATCGATTTTTGTGATAGAAACCATGATTCTAGCTCAAACGGTCTAGGAGTTATGGGCAATTTAGTACTTTTGGTTGCTGTAGCGCCACCTATGGGCCAATCGGGCTCATACTCGGATAGGTTCTCCACAATTTGAGGCCCTACCATCTGACAAAGTTTCAGAGCTCCAGCCCTTACGGTTTGGGCTGCACGATGCGTTTTAGGGGATTTTTGTAGCAAATACAATAGGTTTTCAGCACTTCGTGCTTGAACACCTAATAATGGGAGACCTTTTTGACGATTGTAGAGCCACCTATGATCCGATCCTCACGAAACTTTGCATGCTTCCTAACCATGTTAGGACACATTATGCTCATCGATTTTTGTGAAGTTGTGACTTTTTGGGGGGGGATTTAGGGGCTTTTGACCGAATTTTGCCACAGACCACTATCTAAATGACCCTGTTACAGCCAAGCAAATGCAAAATTTCAACTTTTTTTCGATAATTATTTATCTACAGAGTCCAGAGAGCAGGCCTAGACTGGTTTGGTCCCGATCGGGCAAAAAACCAGGGACTAGTTCGCAAAAGTGGGTTTTGGACAAAAACCGACATAACAAATTTTGTTTTGCTCCAAATGGAAATCCGAGATATACGTCTTGTCCGTCTTGAGCCAGGGATTACAGTGGTGCAAAAATGATTGATTCTATTCCATGATTCTAGCTCAAACGGTCTAGGAGTTATGGGCAATTTAGTACTTTTGGTTGCTGTAGCGCCACCTATGGGCCAATCGGGCTCATACTCGGATAGGTTCTCCACAATTTGAGGCCCTACCATCTGACAAAGTTTCAGAGCTCCAGCCCTTACGGTTTGGGCTGCACGATGCGTTTTAGGGGATTTTTGTAGCAAATACAATAGGTTTTCAGCACTTCGTGCTTGAACACCTAATAACAACCAGAATGTACATTTCCAGAAGAAAACGTGAAATGGTGCTTGCAGTGTCAAACCTCGCCACCCGGTTGCTAGGGTGGTCTGGGTGGTTGCTAGGTGGTTGTTAGGGTGTTCTGGTTGGTTGCTAGGGTGTTGCTAAGATGTTCTGGGTGGTTGCTAAGGTATTCTGGGCGGTTGCTAGGGTGTTTAGGTGGTTGCTAGGTTGTTCTGGGTGGTAGCTAGGGTGTTGCTAGGTGGTTGCTATTGTGTTGCTAGGGTGTTCTGAGTGGTTGCTAGGGTGTTGCTAGGGTGTTCTGGATGGTTGCTAGGTGGTTGCTTTGCTGTTGCTATGGTGTTCTGGGTGGTTTCTAGGGTGTTGCCAGGATGTTTAGGGTGTTGCTAGGCGGTTACTAGGGTTTTCTGGGTGGTTGCTATGGTGTTGCTAGATGGTTTCTAGGTCTGTTCTGGATGGTTGCTATGGTGTTACTAGGTGGTTGGTGGTGTTCACATATGTTACTATAAAGTTTTTATAATGTTCATCACATGTTGTTGGCATGATTTAGCACTTAACTAATCAATATTAGCATGTAGCTATTCACAGCTAGCATGTTTAACATGTTGAAAGTTATGTGTGCTAAAATCAGCCAAAAAGCCCAACCCCCATCACGATACAATGTTCTGATGCTGAGACATAGCTGTTGCAAAATGGTTGCTAGGGTACTAAGTTTGGTTGTTAGGGAGTGGCTTGGCAGCCAGGGCTCCAGAGTGCGACCAATTTGGTCGCAAATGCGACCAAAATTTGAAAAGGTGCGACCAAAAATTTTCCTAGGTCGCACCCGTGCACCTAACGTTCTCGCATGATCGCATCCGCTGACTCTCCCCAAACGAAAATGTTTTTCTCCTTGCACGTATAGTAAAATGCTCCGTTGCTGTGTGATACGAAATAAATTGCGACCTGAACGTGAACACCAGAGAATCAGTAACGGCAACCAGCAGCAGAAGAAACAGACGACGAAGAAAGTTTTAAAAATGTTGGCTACTTTTTATGGCTAGGTATATATTCTCATATTCAAAAACTAATTCACGAACCGGTTGGGCTATGCTGTGTTCAGTTGATGAATGAACGGAAGATTGTAGCGCGCAACCCGCATCCCATCCAATACATCGCAATAATCTTTGTGCTTTGTTACTATTGATATGAAACAAAGTCTCAGATTTTAAATTAGGTCAGTTTTCTTACGAAATTCAAGAACATAAATAGTGTATTGACGCTGTGGCGTGAGATCGCTCTGACTCAGCTCAAGTGAAGCAGCAGCGCGGAGCGCACGAGCTTCTCTTCCGCCTTAATAAAACCATTTACAGCGTGAAATAAACATGAACGAGCATCTGAAAGTGTGTTAAAAGATAGAGTACAACTTAGCGAAATCCGTATCTTTCATATAGAATCGCTCAATCAGTGATTCATTTCAACCGTGGAAAGACGTCAGTAAAAGGCGTGTAAACAATGTAATGTAACGTCACATTTACCTCAGAGAAAAAATAAAATCCAGTGACCATAAACTCGTTAGCCAGCTAGAAAAATTAACTCTAGATCAGCATTTTGCCAAATATATGCACCATATTACATATTCAGTATAATTTTTAACGTTTTTCAATATTTAATGCATGTTGTTTGAAAAAAAATCTGACCAGCTTTTATGTTGCCACCATTTAAATGTTTATATTTCATATTACATTATTATTATAAAAATAAATAAAAGTGTAATTTAAGTGTTTGTGTACAAATCAGGTAAATTTACATTCAATATTAGTAGGCTAATGAAGCATTTGGGCTACAACTGACTCCCAGTTTACAGCATTAGTTGAGATTTGTTTTCCTTGAGAAAATTTGCCATGTATTGTACCTGATATCCAAAATAATCAATATTGAATCGAATTGTGAAATTGGTGTCAATACCCTGCCCTTACTTGAACAATGTAAAAACAGCACTTTAAATTTTTAAATTTTTTTAAAGATTTATATTTTTATATACAATATAATTGTGCTTCAAAAAACCTACATCTTATTCTTTTTTAAAAGCATTTACATAATATATATGAATATACGGAGCGTGATAAAAAGGTGACCTTGAAATTGTGGCGTTAAACGTGATGCGAGACGAAAAAAATTTGAGTGCACCTAAATTTTGTGTTGGTGCACCTAAATAAAAAAGTTAGGCGCACCAGTGCAACCAAGGCAAAAAGTTAGTCTGGAGCCCTGGCAGCTGCCAATCATGAAACTCCAAAGGCTGCTTGTCAGTATGAATGATATAAACCAACCCCCATCTCTATACCATGTTCTGATGCAGAGATTTAGGTCTTTCAAAATGGTTGCTATGGTACTCTGTTTGCTAGGGAGTGGCTTGGTAGCAGCCAATCATGAAACTCCAAAGGCTAGTTGTCAATATGAATGATATAAACCAACTCCCATGCCTCTGTGACATTCAGAATAGACGATATTCCTCTTTTGATTTTGGTTGCTAAGGTGCTAAACAATGGTTGCTAGGGCGTGGCTAGGAAGTATTGAGGTGATTAATGATTGGCTGTTTGCTGCCCCAAGTCAAACGAGACCACCCTTGTGTTTCTATGACACTTCTATCCGGAGAGACCCATTTCATCTCTTTCAATGGAAGTCTATGGGAGTTGTTGCTAAGGTGCTCCAAATGGTTGCTCGGGCATGGCTTAATAGCTTCCCAATGATTCTGAGAGAATCATTCCCAATGATTTCTTACAGAGCCTGTAAGCAGGGCTCAACATAAAAAAAATCCCCACTGGCCCCCGGGGCCAGTAGATCAGAGTTTTGCTGGCCCCTTCTATATTTTGACTGGCCCTGAAAGAAATACAAGGAAAAGCACTTTTCCATTAACCTGTATTTATTGTATACATTAGGATTAATCAAAACAGTGAAGGAAGTTCAGGAATTAAGAGAGACACCCTGGAGACATGCAAAAAATAACCTAATTTCAGCGTCCAGTAGATTTGTCAATACCTGCTCTCTCCTCACTCTCAATCACTCTCTCTCTCTCTCGCTCTCTCTCTCTCTCTCTCTCTCTCTTTCCCTCAGTCTCCTCATCTTACTTATTAAAGCTAAAGTTATTCATTCAAAAGCAGTGGGTGATTTTCTTTTTGCCTTTAGTTGTTTGATTCGCAGTAATGTCGCAATCGTCCGCATATTAGACTGCTTCCCCTTTAAGAACGAGTGCAGATCGAAGTTTACTGATGCACCATATTTTCTCCCAACTATTTCCATAACTGCGTCCATTTTAGACATAAAATGTTCAAGTGAATTTCCAAGCCAGTCATTTTGACTAATTTTTTGTGTACATTTGATCGTTTAGACGGGCACATGAAGCCCAAAGTATATACTTGTCTCGTTGCGGTCTATTTCGGAGCGCGCGCCGCATCGGGAACAGCATCTTGCGCCAATTTTTGTGCTTTTAATAGCTCTTTTTATTATTAAACGCGCCCCGCAATTTAGCAACAGAAGTGACTGCATTTTACAACAATCACCGATCATGCTGTTTCTGTATTAAAGTTTGAGTTAAGGAGAAATGACAGCGTGCTACTGCTGTGATGGAAAGGACGTTGCGCTAGACAGAATACAGTTTTTAATGGTTTTACCAAATATATTCTATAATCTTTGGAAGCTGAAATCTAAAATAAAATCATACTAATATTACTGATCTAAAGTGTAACCATAACTTGAATGTTTAGTTCTGTCCTCCGTCAGGTGTTGTGCGCGCTGTGGCACCGCGTGAGATCTCTCTCTCTCTTCTGGACTGCACGAATAGCAAAATGCATCACAGACAAATTGTTTAATTTTATTATATATAGGCCTAGACATGGCTGGCGACTCAGCGAGATGGTTAATTTTTTTATATCAATAATAAATAGCCTACATATATTTCTCCAGCGACAGCAATAACAATAACGTCCGAGCTTATCGATACAGCGGTCTTTCAAAATTCAGTCCCGTTTAATACCGGGTTTCGGTACCCATCCATCCCTACCAGGGGTCTCATTTATAAAGCGTGCGTACGCACAAAACAGGGCTGGAAACGTACGTACGCCAGTTTCCACGCAAAGGTTGTGATCTATAAAAAACAAACTTGGCGGGAGAAAGTGCGCACCATTAAGCAAACTTTGAGCCGTGCGTACGCACATTCTGGAGACAAAGGGAATTGGCGACACCGATGGTGAGGTGTAGTTAAATGTCTTTTTGGTCACTTTTAGTGTTAAAAATAGGCTCTATGCACGATCGCTTCCATATTTGTCTCAGCACGCCCACTCACTTCCGGTGCTGCGTCAGTCTATGGTCATAAGCCGGTTTTGCGTTCGGTGGAGATAGTGTCAAATTACACTCGCTGTTTATAAAAACGTCCTCCGGTTAACGTGAATGATGTCAACAACACTGTGAGGCAGTTAGCTGTCACGCAAGAGTAAAAAAGAGAAGTTATTTAAATTATATATTTTGAGCCAAATCAACAACTTTGAGTGTTAGTATGCTCTCATATCGTACGAAATTCGACTAGCGAATCAGCGTTTCTAAAATCGTTGTCTCCGTTTCTGAGAAAACGGATTTTATTACAGTTTTGCCGCCTATACACTTGGCCTGCAGAACGCGCTTCCGGAAGTAAAGACGCTGACTGAGATTCGTTCGAACACACGTCATCAGGGTTCGTGCATAGAGCCTATTATAGCCTATCTATAGACTACAAAAATAAAAAAGCCTACAAATAAAATTTTACTCACCAAGCGAATCACTTGAAGCCAATATCCATCCCTTCTTAAGTGTCTGCGCCAGCACGCGCACTGGGCTGTTTAGTGAAACTGACGCACATAATCTAACTGCAGATGAACCGTATATCTTCATGAGTAGGCTAATAAATACAGTGCACGTTCTCAATAACCGTTTAAATAAATGAAATAATGATTTAAACTATGTTTTACTTCTGATAAACATTTAGATTAAATATGCCATTTTCATTAATGGAGTTAAACATTTAAACTACATGAAATCATTACTGAGAAGTTACAATATATATATATATATATATATATATATATATATATATATATATATATATATATATATATATATATATTCAATAAATACAAATATATATTTGTTGTGGATGCAATGCTTTTGAACACTTTCCCTCTGGCATGCAGTGTTTTAATGTTTTATCTACAGATAATTGCTAATCATGATAATAGCAGATTGTCTGAGAAAATAATTCCATGCAAATAATGCACAACCATGTCTTTCCATTAAAAATATAAATTCATTAAAAATACTATTTGGCCAGTGGAAAAGATTGAGAAGATTGATCTTTCTCTGAGATGTATTTGACAATATTTGATTTATACATTCAAAAACAAGGCAAGGATATAGGCAACGAAAAAAATAAAATAATTTATTGTGACACGGCACATCTGTATTTCATATTTTCCTAACGTCTTGTACGTTAACATGGTATCACGTGGATGAATAATCACATGCAAATGATATGCAGATGAGGATATGCATATTTAAACTAGCCGTTGTAAGCTCCATATATGGTTATTTCGGGGAGGAGACGCGTGTGCGCACAATCTTCGGCTGACTGGGATTTATAAAGTGAATTCTGCGCAGGTTCTGGCGTACGCACGGTTTTATAAATCTGAATATTTTTTGGCGTACGCCATTTTTGGCTTTCGGGCGCACGTACACTTTTAGTAAGGATCCTACGCACAGTTTTATAAATGAGACCCCAGGTGTACTGTGTTTTCCATGACTCTAGGAATGTCCAGCCTCGTAGTTCTTTGGCATTTTAACACGTTATAAATAACCTGAAGTAACATTGACACTCTTCGCGCGACACTGTGTATGACGTTTGTTATGCTGATCGCCAGTCACTGGCCCGCGCGGGCAAGTGACTGGCCAATCAACTAGCCCGACGTACTCTTTTACTGGCCCCGGGCCATCGGACCATTGCTTATGTCGAGCCCTGCTGTAAGCCTCTTCAAATGTGGTAAATCACAGATTTCTACGAAATCCTCACTCAGAGCTATGACTCGTCAAAGTTTTTCGCGATGTTAAGTCTATGGGATTTTTTTTTGGCCGTTTTTTGCCCATGGGGTGACCATCGTACCCCCGATCGCTTAGAAAAGTCATAGCACACCTCTCCTAAATGAGCCGGTCGATTTGACGCCTCACCCATGGGTCTGTGACAAAAGCTGCGGGAGGAGTAGCGTGCCAAAAAGTGCACTATAAAAAAATAAAAATAAGTATGGACAATAACAATAGTGTTGCTTTGCAAGCACCACTAATAGTAAGTATGGAGAAGAACAATAGTGTTGCTTTGTAAGCACCACTAATAAGTTTAAATAGGATTTCAGTAAGTTGGCTTTCTCAAACCAACTTAATATGTAAGAGAACAATAGTGTTGCTTTGCAAGCACCACTAATAACTAGGATCTACATTTCCAGAAAAAAAATGTGAAGTGGTGCTTGCAGTGGCAAAACTCACCACCCGGTTGCTAGGGTGTTCTGGGCGGTTGCTAGGTAGTTGTTAAGGTATTCTGGGTGGTTGCTATGGTGTTGCTATGTGGTTGCTAGGGTGTTGGTAGGTGGTTGCTAGAGTGTTCTGGGTGGTTGCTAGGGTGTTGCTAGGTTGTTTCTAGGGTGTTCTGGGTGGTTGCTAGGGTGTTCAAGGTGGTTGCTATGCTGTTGCTAGGCAGTTGCAATGGTGTTCTGGGTGGTTGCTAGGGTGTTCGTAGGTAGTTGCTCGGGTGTTGCTATGTGGTTGCTAGGGTATTCAGAGTGGTTGCTAGGGTGTTGCTAGGTGGTTGCTTGGGTATTCTGGGTGGTTGCTAGGGTGTTGCTAAGGTGTTCTGGATGATTGCTAGGCGGTTGCTAGGGTGTTCTGAGTGGTTGCTATGGTGTTGCTAGGGTGTTTTGGGTGGTTGCTAGGGTGTTTTAGTTTGTTGCTATGGTATTCTGGGTGGTTGCTATGGTGTTACTAGGTGGTTGGTAGTTGTCACAGATGGTTACAATGGAGTTTGTAGCATTTTCTTGACATGATTTAACACTTAGCTAATCAATATTAACATGTAGCTATTCACTGCTAGCATGTATTCACTGCTAGCACTGCACATGTACAGGCATGTGATTGGCTAAGGACAAAAAAGCAGGAAAATATACCGACACCCCCCCCCCCCCCCCCCCCCCCATCGATATATATCCCAATATCTTTTCCACAAAGCGATCAATCAAATATCAAATATAGTCTTCACTATATACATTATACATTGATTATTATTAAAGCTACTATTAAAGTTCTCAGTCAAGAGCAGTGAGTGATTTCCTCTGGGGTTTTTTTTTTGTTTAATTAACATTAAAAAGATAGTTCTCCCAAAAATTGTAATTGTCATCATTTACTCTCTCAAGTTGTTTTAAACCTGAATAAGTTTCTTTCTTCTGTTTAAGTTATTTGGAAGACTGTGGGTAACCAAACAGTTGATGTAGTGATTTCCATAGTAAATTTTTCCCTATGGAAGTCAATGGGGACCAGCAACTGTCTGGTTACCCACATTCTTCATAATATCTTCTTTTTTGTTCAGCACAAGAAATAAATTAATACAGGTTTGGAACAACATTACAAATAATGACAGAATTTTTATTTTGGGGTCAACTATCCCTTTAAGAACAAGCGGCTGCATTTTTATTATTAGGGCTACTGTCACTTTAAGACCTGTACGCGACAGTCTAATATACACGAAGCATTTGACAAGCATATTTCTCTCAATTTTCTCGGTTTGCTTTGAGTTTAAATGTTCTTATGT
Organism: Cyprinella venusta; assembly: GCA_038021265.1. NCBI lineage: Eukaryota > Metazoa > Chordata > Actinopteri > Cypriniformes > Leuciscidae > Cyprinella > Cyprinella venusta. Next base: position 9,385,045 of record CM075879.1, on the reverse strand, counting down.
AAACCTTGTATTTGAGAGTATTAGCGAAATAATACTCGAAAGATAACTTAGTCCAGCAACCAGGCGCTGTTAGACAAGCTTTTAGTGCATGTGCGCGTCGGGTGTTCAATAATATCTGTCTGCAGACCCGCAGAGCGGGTGTTCGCGCTCATAACAGCGCATCAGCAGTGAATGACATGTTTAACCGGCAAAGCTTTAAAGCACATGCAAATTAACTTTTGTGAACTCGCTGAACTGATGTAGCCGTTCCTCTGCGTTAATATTGCGAGTATTTGTCGCGTTGTACACTAATGCTGTTGAGACGGAGGTGTCAGGACCTGACAGAATGCACGATATAGCTGCTATATATTTCTATAAAAGCAGTCAGCAGCTTGCTTGGAGCAAGGATCATAGCGCAAATTTGAAATATATCGATATATCGCCCAGCCCTGGTGACCTAACTGTGATGTTCTTGTCAACCAACTGACAACGTACCAGGGCGAGAGCGACTGAGATACGAAATTGAGCAGGTGAACAAGCTGAACCAATTAGACATTCTCTGGCTGAACGCAAATACTGGCTGAACGCAGATACTTTGAAAGGAACTTTCTGTACGCACGTCAGCCAGTTATGGGTTATGTCCTCATATTCCCTCCGGCTGCCGACACCTGTCCCCGTCTATTTTTTTTTTCTTTACAGATCTGCATGATTCACGTAGGTCACATTTTCAGGTCGGAAAATCCGGAATTCCGGATTAATCCGGAAAAATCACATCCCTGCATGTAACAAGTCCTGTTTGCTAGCATGAGTAAAAAGAGCCAACCCCCATCTCTATACGAAGTTTTGATGCAGAGATATAGGTCTTGCAAAACGGTTGCTAGGGTACTCTGTTTGGTTGCTAGGGAGTGGCTTGGCAGCTGCCAATCATGAAGCTCCGAAGTCAATGTGAGTGTATAAACTAACCCCCATCTCTATACGATGTTTTGATGCAGAGATATAGGTATTGCAAAATGGTTGTTAGGGTACTCTTTTTCGTTGCTAGGGAGTGGCTTGGCAGCTGCCAATTATGAAACTCCAAAGGCTGCTTGTCAGCATGAATGATATAAACAAACTCCCATGCCTGTATGACATTCAGAATGGAAGATATCCCTCTTTGGATTTTGGTTGCTAAGGTGCTCAACAATGGTTGCTAGGGCGTGGCTAGGAAGTGTTGAGGCGATTCATGATTGGCTGTTTGCTGCCCCAAGTCAAACGAGACCACCCTCATGTTTCTCTGACAATTCAGTCCAAAGATATCCCTTCGATCTCTTTCAATGGAAGTCTATGGGAGTTGTTGCTGAGGTGCTCTAAATGGTTGCTAGGCCGTGGCTTAATAGCTTCACAATGATCCTGAGAGACTGAATGGTCGACTGAGTAAAATGAGACCGCCCCCTTGTCTCTATGACACTGTGATCCAGAGCTATGTTCAATACCAAATCCCTATGCAATTTTCCATAGTAGGAAAAACATGCATTTGATGGGACGACCTTCACCATAATAAGTCAATGGGGCAACTTTGGGGGCCTCTTGCCACCCAGGGGTGCAACTTTTACCCCATTGTGAGGTATGTTCTTACAGAGCCTGTCAGCCTCTTAAAATGTGGTAAATTACAAGTTTCTGCGAATTCCTCGCTCTGAGCTACGAGTCGGCAAAGTTTTTCACAATGTTAAGTCTATGGGATTTTTTTTGGCCGTTTTTCGCCCCTGGGGTGACCACTATACCCCCGATCTCTAAGGGGCCATTTACACCTGGCCACTTCATTAGTTTTCTGAGATCGGATAGCTATCCGATCGTGAAAAGACCAGGTGTAAATGCCCCCTGAAACGCATTTGAGACGGATTGGAATCCGATCACTCAAACCACATCAGGAGGTGGTCTGGGTCGCATTCCCGACGAAACTGGACATGTGTAAATGCATCTGTTGTACTACTTTCATGTCATCACTGTGAAGCTGCTTTGATACAATCTGTATTGTGAAAAGCGCTATATAAATAAATGTGACTGGACTTGACTTTTTTTTTAAATCTACATGGATTTTTTTTTAACATAACTGCTTTTGAAGATGTAAATTCAGTCAATCTGTTGGAAGAGATTTGTTCCTTAGCCTAATGTAAAAAAGAAATGCAAGGTAATTTTAATACATGTTTATGCGGGATTTGAAACAGTGTCATCAAAATGCTTGTACCAAAGTTCTACCACTCGACCACGACCTTTTTACACTGACAAACGCCCAGAAGTTCGGTTGTTCAGCAGTCACTGTGTGCACGCGAGAGAAGCGCTCTTCAGTCTTCGCATTCCTCAATAGAGTCATTGAAAGCAGCACTTTATTTTCGCTGCCTATTTTAACTTTTGATGCATAAAATGTTCTCCTATAGCCTAAAAGTTTATATTCTAGTTAAAGCTATATTCTATTTAAAATGTAGACTACTTTTACATAATTACGTTCTGCTTTCGCTAAATGTCCCTTTGCGCCACTTGGTCATTTCACCACCAACTTTGAAATACGGCTGGTTTATTTTTGCCACGGTAGATTTACGGTAAACGACATTCTTTTGAAGACTGTGATTGGTTGGTTGTCCAAGAAGAGGAAAAAAAGAATAGAGTTTACTCACACATATACACACACATTATATACATTATGTATATATAAATACATATCTTTTTTTACCATGCTGTTAATATCCTAAGGTATTTGATTGGCTTAGATTGGTAAAAAAAATGTTCCACTCTTCCCAATTACACTGATTGCTGTCTATTTAAGTGATGGTTTGAATGTTGGTTTTATTACAGCAAACATAGAATAAAAAACAAGAAAGATGAGAAAGCCCAACTGGACAGAAGAACTGTGTTTGCGGTTAGCCCAAGTTAGTGGATGAACACTATCATTAAAGAAAAAATTTGGGCCGGGTGTCACGGCACAAAACAAGAAGCAGACGTGGGAGCTTATAGCGCAAATTATTAATTCAATAAGTTCATTCCCCTGCTTGTGTGCATCAGGGAAGCCTGCTATATTCATAAATGCATTTTTTTGAGCCTGCAAGGTGGCATAATAAGAGTTTCTGAAAGTGCTGTAATTGTTTGTGTGATCACTGTTTACAGAAGGTTGTGACAGACCCAAATCACTGCTGCTTTATTGCATTTTCCCATTTGCCAAATATCTTAATGTAGTGATTAGGCTACTTTCATTTCTGGCGATATGGCATTGCGATGTGTCAGAGATATTAGCATGTCTCTAATAAGATCGGTCACAAACATGATCCCTGCACGATCTCGTTTTATATATATATATATATATATATATATATAGTCTATTAACTCACTGTCATCTATTGAAACACATTTCTTCTCCCTCTTCATCGTCTTTTCTGCCATTTACTCCTCTGTTAAAGAAACTCTTAAGCCTCTTAAAAGTCCTCATCCGTACTCCTAACATTTTTGACCTTAAGACCTCTTTTAAGGGTTCAGGGCCCGTATTCATAAAGAATCTTAATGCAAAAAGTAGCTCCTAGTGACAAAATTCTAAGAAAATTCTTAGAAATGTGGGCGTTTACTCTTAAAATTAAAGAAAAAATCCTAGGAAAGAAAAAAGTAATTCAGAAAGAATCTTAACCCTTAAAAGAGGTCTTAAGGTCAAAATTGTTAGGAGTACGGATGAGGACTTTTAAGAGGCTTAAGAGTTTCTTTAGCAGAGGAGAAAATGGCAGAAAAGACGATGAAGAGGCAGAAGAAATGTGTTGCAATAGATGACAGTGAGTTAATAGATGATTGATATATATATATATATATATATATATATATATATATATATATATATATATATATCTCTGTCGTGCAGGGATCATGTTTGTGACTGATCTTAATAGACACGCTAATATCTCTGATACATCGCAATGCCATAATGCCAGAAACGAAAGTAGCCTAATCACTACATTAAGATATTTGGCAAATGGGAAAATGCAATAAAGCAGCACTGATTTGGGTCTGTCACATCCACTAACTTGGGGTAACAGCAAACACTGTTCTTCAGTCCAGTTGGGCTTTCTCATCTTTCTCGTTTTTTTATTCCATGTTTGCTATATTAAAACCAACATTCAAACCACCAGTTAAATAGACAGCAATCAGTGTAATTGGAAAGAGTGGAATTTTTTTTTTTTTTTAAAATCATTCTAAGCCAATCCAATGCCTTAGGATATTAACAGCATGGTAAAAAAAGGATTTATATATACATAATGTATATAATATGTGTGTGTATATGTGTGAGTAAACTCTATACTTAAAATTGCTCTTTTTTCCCCTTCATGGACAACCAACCAATCGCAGTCTTCAAAAGATTGTGTCATACATAGCAACGGGGTCAGCCCCGCCTACTGCCTTAGATGAAAGTTTTTATCTTTTCCTTACTAAGAGTTGCTCTCAGATCAGTACCGAATTGCTCTTAAGCTAAGACTCCTACATAAAAGTTTTTAAGCTAAATTAAGAGTTTTCTGAGAGGATTCTTAGAATCTTTATGAATACGGGCCCAGATTCTTTCTGTATTACTTTTTTCTTTACTAGGAATTTTTCTTTAATTTTAAGAGTAAACGCCCACATTTCTAAGAATTTTCTTAGAATTTTGTCACTTGGAGCTACTTTTTGCATTAAGATTCTTTATGAATACGGGCCCAGTTTTTTTTTTAACTTGCCAAAGTGGTCCCTTTTTTCAACTCAATCCACACAAAAAAATACATCACGGCGTTCACAAAGGCCTTGTCTCGCTCAAGGTCAGGTCATTTTGCCGATACAACCTATAGTTTTGTCTCTAGGGAGGTTTGTTCGAGGCCAAGTATCAGCAATTTTGGCCTCTGTCTAAATAGGAAAGCTGATTGCACTATTTACTTAACATTGGGGAATTTTCAAAAATTCAAATCCCAACTGTCACTTTCACACAGACGCCATAGCAACCAGTTAAAGCACCCTAGCATCTAATCTATAAGCCTTAAGGGGGTCGCACACCGGACGCGCAGCGCCGCGCCGCGTCACGTCGCGTCTAGGACAACTCAAGGTATCACACACCGGACGCGCACTTTCTCATTAGTGTATGGCCAGCAATATTGTAATATTTAATGACAGGAAATGAAGATAATGTCTGTTCTATGTTATTATTGTACTGCACGATTAAATAAAATCGCTGCTGAGTCTGCAATCTGAAAACTTTACCTCAGAGCATCCGTTAACTGAATGAATTGAGAATCTCACCTGAAAAATCCAATAACATTCAGCAATTGTCATTCAAGCGGCTGATTTCTGTAAATGAATGCAAAACCAAATGTATATTGCAGCATAGTGCGAAGTCAGGATCCATCCGCAACGATTTGAGTCAAAAATAATTAAAATTTTATATAAACTATGTAAATGGCGCTCTGTGGCGCTGCAGGGTTTTGAACACGGTCCTGAGCCGTTGCTGGGCGCCGCGGACAGACACCGAATGGCGCCGCCGGTGTGTGTACACTCATAGAGAATAATGTGTTCGAATTTTAAAGACGTGGCGCTGCGCGACGCGGCGCGTCCGGTGTGCGACCCCCTTTATTCACGGCAGCGCCATCTTTGATTTTTAACGAGAATGAAAGCGAGGCTGTGAGGGATAGATCTGCATCTCTTCAATGGGCTGTACTGTTATTTAATGTGTTTTCAGATTGTTCTGCTGAATGAAACACTGGAAAAATATCTTTCCAAGAAATTTCAGATGACAAAAAACTCCCGACAATGTAAGCAGTGGAAAATTATAAGTAATCTAGCCGGTTTATTCAGCTTTTTACAGCGGATTCCATTGGAAACACGGTATGTCTATCCCTCACAGCCTCACTTTCATACCCGTCATGGCGCTGCTCTGAATAAGGTCTATCTTTCTTTCTAAATGCTCTATCTTTCTTTCACCATTAGCCGCTTTCCGACCGAAGGGACTTTTGCAGTTCCTAGAACCTAACGTTCCTATAACCCTTTTTTTCTCGTGTTCCGACCGGACTAAATTGGGTATTTTTTAGTTTCTCAGACCGTAGTTCCTATAACTATTTCAGTACCTAGTCTAGAGCAAGGACTTTTTTAGTTCCCTTTCCCTAGGTCTACGTTGATTGGTTAAACTCATAAGTCATGCCCACTGTCAACACGGAACTTGTAGCGCGCTGTCTGCCATACACCGTGTGTTTTTGCAAAACATTACAACGAGGATTAAGATAAACATAACGCATTCACCCAGCTAATTGCTAATGGTAGATAAACTTACCCGTCGTTTTGTTTGCCTCCTGCGCTCTGCTCTTTTATCTTCTTCCATCATATTAGCTACTTAATATCATATTACGCTGGAGCCTTGAGCCTTCGTCTTCTGTTTCTTTTTTACAGAACTCAAGCATAATCTTTAAACGCCGCCGTTCGTTCTCCGTTATTAAGGTCCCGGCAAGGCAGAACAGGAACATTGCAATCATTTTTTTTTTTAATAAGAACAATCTTAGTACATAATCCACTCAATGTTTTAATGTTACTGAATGGTTTTGTTCCAAACGAATTTTATTGACAATAAACAGATTTATTGATAGCCTAATGCCAAGTTCAGACTGCGCGATTTTCAAAGTAGTCGGGTCGCTGTTCTTTTCACACTACATGACTATCTTGGCCAGCATTCAGTCACTGCTGTGTTCACAGTGGACGATTGATCAGTGACAGAAGGTTTCACACTGCATGACTTTACAATAGGAAAAATCGCCGACAGACTCTGTCTAGCACGCTGCGCGCAAACTACGTTTCAAAACAAACACACGTGAGATGTGAAAAGGAAACAACGCGACACCACACGTGCAAGACCGGAGTTCTCACGCGAGACTTTTTTTTCGACCCGGTTGTGGTCCAGCTCAGGTGAAACGTCAAACAGACACGAGTGCTCCTGCCAAATTTCTACTAAATTTTCTTCTATTTATTGTGTCTAAATAATAATAATTCATTACATTTATATAGCGCTTTTCTGGACACTCAAAGCGCTTTACATAGAGAGGGGAATCTCCTCAACCACCACCGAGAAATAGACCGAGAAGAAGCTTTTTTTCTCAAACAATGCTATATCATGTTGATATGTGATCTATAACTCCTCCCTGAACTCCCCGCTGCTCTGTATCTTGCTCTCTCACTGGCTGCCGGTGATCACCGATGTAGTTTTCAGTCAAAACACTTTTCACACAGCAGGATTTTGAATCGCCGACAGGTCCAGATATTTAGCATGCCAAATATCTCACGGGCATCGGCGACTCGTCGGTGATTTTCTCAGTTCGCGTCTTTGCTCATTCACACTGCGTGATTGTCACTCGCGTGAACGAGCGCCGATTTGTCTGTGATTTCGGCCATTTGTCGGCGATTTCTCAAAACCTTTCGGCGAGCCAAAATCGTGGCTAAAATCATGCAGTCTGAACTCGGCATAAGTTGTTCGCATTATTTTACATAAAATAAGCTAGTTTAATAGGCTAGAATAGCCTACTTTTGCGTTCATTTGATTTCTGTAATTGGATAGACTGTCGAAGGCCGGTGTACTTTTGCGTCCATTCCTTTTCCCTTTTTATAACTCGTAATTGAATAACGAAAACATGCTTTCTTTATTCGTTTTTAGACTGGTGAAGTACGATATTCACAAACTTTTTTTTTATTTTCTTTATACACAATGCTTAGATATTTAACTTCACATAGGCCTATAAAAAAAAGAAACCCTAAAACAAAAACATCTTTTTTTTCTGGTTTGGCCAGAGCCCATCTACTATGGACATTCTATTAGACATTCTCTGGTTTGGCCTTAGAAAACCAGTAAAATTGAATTTTTTTTCATATTAATTTGTGAATATTTTAAATGTTTCATAAAGGGCCAAAATAAACAAGTTAATATTTCATTTATTATATAAAAATAAATATTATTATCTAGGCCTATTTATTTTATTTATCATACAATGTGTATTTTTTTTTTTACTGCAGCATTTGCAGTTCAAATTCAAAAATACAACAGTACATCACATTTTTCGTTTTTCAATTACAGGTTAAAAAAGGAAAAACGAATGGACGCAAAAGCACACAGGTCATTTTAAAACTAGTTAATGATTCTAATGTGTTTAAACGAGAAACCATAGCGAGAAACAAGGCAAAAAAATTGGGCGGTTTTTTGTGCATTCTCGCGGGTTTTGACAAGGTTTTGGGCAGGAAAACCTCGCTGGTATCTGGCAACCCTGTCCCTGGGTGGGTGTTTCCGCATTCACAGTGGCGGGTGTTTAGTGCTACAGGACATAGAGAGATGGAGAGTGAGGAGGACTCCAGCAGCAAAACAGCCTTTTCCAGATGGAAATATCGGCACTATTTCAAACTCACTGAGGTTAAAGGTAAAAATGTGCACGTCGAGTGCACATTATGTTCCAGAACGAAACATTTGTCCACGTCTTGTGTTAGCAACTCGAACTTAATGAAGCACCTGTCGACGGCTCACACTTCAACCAAATTAGTGGCCCAAGAATACACAGGTAGTAGGGGGGCTAGTGTTGACAAAGGATCCGCTAACAAGGAAGGACCCTCCCCATGCAAGCAACAAAAACTTGACTTTAGTGCCTCTGCTCCCCAGAAACTATCTCAGACAGAGCTCTATGGCTTGATAGGGAGATACGTTGTGGAAAACATGCTTCCTATATCAACAGTGGAGTCAGACTCTTTCAGGGCGTTGATAGGCAAAATCCCAAGAAAAGGAGGCGTCGGTCCGCCCTGTAGAAAGACGTTTTTGAATTACATTGATACCGAATATGCTAACATGAATGCTGAGATAAAAGAATTCGAGCAACTGGAATACTTGGCTACAACTGCAGATATATGGACAGCACATAACAAAAGCTACCTAGGCGTAACTGCACACTGGATGCATTCCGTAAACATGCAACGAAAAAAAGCTGCCCTGGCATGCCGACGGTTCAAGGGCAGTCATACCCACGATAGTATTGCCACAGAACTTGACAACATCCACTCGTCTTATGGCATTTCGCACAAAATAACGGCAACTGTCACTGACAATGGCTCGAATTTCATTAAGGCGTTTAAGAAATATCAGTCAGTTGAGGAGGATGACTCTGAGGAAGATGACAAGGTTACTTTTGTTGACATAAATGATGTCTTGCAAGCCCGTGTTGATGAGGATGATGATGTGATTAATTTACCACCACACTACAGGTGTGCATCACACACACTGAACCTTGTTTCATGTTCTGACATTGAAAAGTGGATTCTCTCCAGACCAGAGAAGGCACTTTACAGAAGTGCAACTGCAAAATGCACAGCCTTGTGGAATAAGGCCAGTAGTTCCACAGTGGCCGCAGAGACAGTAGAGGATGTGGTTGCAAAGAAGCTGATAGTGCCTTGCAGTACCAGATGGAATTCTTTCTATGATGCTCTAGCTAGGATTTGCAAGATTCCCATAGTGGACCTCATTACCATCTCATCCAAGTTTGGCTCGAAAGCAATCACAGAAAAAGAGCATCAGCTCCTGAAGGAATATTGCATTGCAATGAAGCCACTGACAGTTGCCCTAGATATCCTCCAGGGAGAGGACAACTGCTACCTCGGCACACTGCTACCTACCCTGGAGACCTTGATGATGAAAACCCTTGAGCTGAAGAGTGGGCTTCAAATACTTGTGGACCTTCCAGAGGCAATTGTGGAGGTAAGAACTACATATCAGTAGTTTTTCATTTTTAAAAATTGTGTATAATGTGTATAATTGTATAGATGTGTATAATTATAATAAATGTGTATAATTGTCTATAGTGTATTATATATTGTACTCAAAGTGTGTGTGAGAGAGAGAGAGTGAGAGTGAGTGAGAGAGAGAGAGTTTGTATTTGTATAGAGACAGCCAGTAAAGTGTTCTTTGCTTTATGTCATTTCAGGCAATAAAAACAAGATTTGCAGAGGTGCTGGACAGTGACAGCGCTCTCCTGGCTGCTGTGACTCTGCCCAGGTTTAAGTTACGTTGGCTGCGAACCCAAGAAAGAAAGGACAAGGCCAAAGCAGAGCTGCTGGCGGTATGTCGTGCAAGTGTAAGAAGTGAAGACCAGCATAAAGGTACAAGCACCACCACACCCACATGTACCAGCTCAACTGTTGAGGATGCATTCTTCTCCTTTGATGAAGAGGACGACACTTCTGCTACTGCGGAAAGTCAAGTGGCAGATTATTTGAAATCAGGAGCCCAAGGGATTGACTCACTTCATGGATTTCCCCTTATAAAGAGAATTTCCCTGAAGTATAATGCTGCCACTCCTTCCAGTGCTCCGGTGGAGAGACTATTTAGCCTGGGGAAGCTGGTTTTCACACCAAAAAGGAACAGACTCTCTGACCACAAGTTTGAGAAGCTGCTTCTCTTGCGATACAACCACTGGTTTCAGAGCTAAAATGTTGACATGACTGGGCTGGGTGGGTGGATGGGAGAGGAATGCATACATGTTTAGAGTTGGATTTAACAAACCCATGAACATTTCCAGTTCAATTTGCACTCCTGTAAGCTATTTACTTTCTTTAAGAAACAAAATTGGAGCACTTTATGTCCATCCATTGAGTACTAGTTCTGTTAAGTTAGAGTTGCATTAAGTGAAAATTTGTGCAGTTAACTGTCTTTGCTGTTGGTGAGACAACTGGGTTGGCTGGGTGGATAAATGATCGCACAAATGCAAAATGAACGGATGCATTTATGCACTTTTTTGAAAAAATCCATATACATTTTCAGTTCAGTTTAAAGCCTCTGTTAGATTGTGTATTTCTCTTTTTGAAAAAATATTTTGAGAAGTGCATGTCCATCCACTGTCGTTTACGTTGAGTTGCAATAAATGCAAACCTCTGTGCAGGTACTTGTCTTTGTTGTCGTACACTCTATTCATCTGGCTCATGAAACACGCTTTGAGGAGGTGGGGGCCGGGGGGGGGGTTACGGGGGCGAGAAACGAAAAAGTAACGCAATAGTTACTTTTACTGGCAACTAGTTACTTTTATAGTGGAGTAACTCAGTTAGTAACTCAGTTACTATTTGGGAGAAGTAACTATAACTAATTACTTTTTCAAAGTAACGTTCCCAACACTGCTCACCACACCGGCACCCAGTTTGCGCGTCTAAATTGCAAAGTTTTTTTTTAAGGGTTTGTTTATTGTGTGTGATTCATTTAAAGGGCACCTATTATGCCCCTTTTTACAAGATGTAATATTGGCCTCTGGTGTCCCCAGAATGTATTTGTGAAGTTTCAGCTCAAAATACCTCACAGTTAATTTATTATAACCATTTGAAAATGTCATTTTGGGGCCTGCTTAAAAATGAGCTGTTTCGGGGGGGTATACGACTTTAAATGCAAATGAGCTGCATATTCCCGCCCTGCCTTTGGATGAGGGTGTAACTTGATACCTATAGCAGTCGGTACTGAGAAAGTGAGAGAAACCACTGTTTTGAATGTCATTCAGCATACGTTTGAATCGGAATATATAAATAGTACGAAGAGACTCCGGCAGAATAAACACAAATGAGAATGGACCAGTACGTCTGAGTATGGTTATTTGATACATTTATGTACTTATAGCGTTGTAATCCTGTCCCCTTTGAAATGATGGGCATGTGCAACACACACACACACACAAACACTAATGCTGGCGCAATTTTTTTTTAAACTACATACACATACTGTGATAAAGTTGGCTACATACAAGCGAAATTACATTTATGCGAGGGACCTGTGGCGTCGTGTTTAGCAGGTGCTTCTGTGGCAAATGTGAGGAGATGCCTAACTTACAGAACAAGAACGTATGCAGTTTTTAATACAATATCTTTAAATATATATAAACGTGTGGTTACACAATATACAAACAAGGTTTAAATTATATAGCCTACACAGACATCCTTCGACGACAACAACTTTAGACGCATTTGTTGTGGAATTGGCTGACATTGACTGAAAAGATTATTTGCTCAAAAATCATAAAATACACTTACTGTTACTGGATGTGACGGTGGATCGCAAACAGTAGATGACGATTAACAGTTGAGGATTAACTTTTAAGCTACAACAATAGGATTAACCCACGACAGAACATTTATGTTTCCAAGAGACATTACCGGTGTTGTGCCTAATTTTGACCCCCTGAGGATGTGTGTACAGATCACTGAGGGCGGGGTCTATGCCACAACCACACTGTCAATCAAACCCCTTTCTCACTTTCTACATCACAAAGAGCTGGATCTCAGAACAGCTCGTTCTGAGACAGTGCATATGATTTATTGAGAATGTGAATAAAAAAAAACACTGGGTGGATTCTAGGGTGGTTTTTCTAGGGTGGTTTTGCTCACACACGGCCGACGCACATTTATGTTCAAACACCATGTAAAAGTGAATTTTCCATAATAGGTGCCCTTTAATGGATAGCACATTCACTTCTAGTTGTCTTCGTCCTCTATTCTGCAATGTTTCAGTCTCCCACGTGTGTGTGGCAAGCTGTACCGCCGAGAACATGCAAAAAATAAAGAAAGAAGAGTCGACGCAAAAATATGACGTTGACGCAATTTTAACGTCGAAGCATCGACGCGCCGCTACAACACTAATTGCTGTAACTTAATGGTGTTACTTTTTACCGGGTGTCGGACACTGTCAGCTAAATCACAACACTAGAGTCAGAGCACTATAATTGTTTTCACTCGCACAGTAACTGAAATTTAAAACCGTTAAAAAAAGGCTTAATAAACTATTACAAAGATAGATAATGTATAATACATTGTCCATAAATATGTATTTCCTTTGTCCTTTGAACTTTTCAATGCGGACGACACGCTGCGCGCTGTAACTCCGTGTGGCTTCAAGCACATCATTCTCCTCTTGGGATGCGCATAAGCATTTTGTGCCACACTGAATTGGAGCCTTTCAGATCATAATGTAGTGACGCAATGACAGATTATTAATTGCCTTTCTTGTTCTGTCCTATCTATTATATGTTGCTGCCTCATTAAACATCTGTGCTATACATTTAAAACATGTCTCAATTTTATAGTAGCCATTGCTATATCTAAAATAATTAATATTTCTGATTTTTGTTATCTTGTTTTTTAATGAACGTATTTTTCAACAATACAAAGACCAATGTGTATTATCCCCTATAGTTTATAATAGCATTTTTGTCATAGATTATAACAAAATAATCATAACCTATGATCCACCAGTGAGGAATCAGCAGAACAGAGTGAACGTTCATTCTGTTTAGTTCAATCCTACTTATTAGAATTTTTTTTTTAAAATGCTCACTCTACTCCACACCATTAATGTCTTGTGCGGACATCCGTTTTTTGACTTTCGGTTTTAAGTAAGAGATTTAAAAGATCCCAGCGGAGTCACACGTTGATTAACCGGTAGGAATATACACAATAGGCCTATTTGATATTGAACAAAAGAGGGCAGTATAGCACTACGTATGACTCAGATTATTATTTTTTTTCTGAATTTTACAACCATTCTGGCTGTTTTTGAACGTAAACATAATTCCTAAATGGAAAAAAGTGCCACGACAACAGTATTAAAGATATGAAGAATCCATTCACAGGTCTACATATGCCGTGTCTTTACATTATACAGATGAAGTTTGAAGCAAATCGTTTAAAAATAAGAGGGTGATTTCAAAGCATTTTGAAAGTGACACACTTCCTGCTGCCAGTTGGTGGTGCTATAACTTCGACTCACAATAGTCACATCCATGTGATCGGCCTCTTACAACGAAGACACTGCTTAAGTTTCATCAAGACCAGTTAATGTATAAAGAAGTTAACTTATAACACACTTCCTGTTTCACGTTTCTTGCCATAATTTTATTTCCTCGCCACGGCCAAACCGTTCGAGATATCAAAAATCCCCACACAAGCTTTCATCCTCAATATCTTGACTTCACGCTGACCGAGTTTCGACGAATTTGGATCAGTGCTCTAGGAGGAGTACTTTAAATTTATTGTGTGTGTTTTACAAAGAACCCTAAATAGCCGACTTCCTGTTGGGCTGGGGTAAAAAGTAAGAGTATGAAGTATATATATGAACCAATGAGATCTATATGTGTACCGAGTTTCATATTATTACATGTGAGCGCGTTTGATTTAGGACCAAGTTTTTGGACCCCATTCAAGGGGGTGCTGTCGAGCCCCCCTGCCACGCCCAGGTACCATCTTCAGCCCGGCTCTGATGGCCGCAGGTTCTGACCCGTATGGAAAGTTTCAAGAGTTTTCGAGCATGTTAAAAACCCCAAAACTGCCCGAATAGTTGTAAGAAAAATAATAATAATAATAGAAAAAAAATAACCCTAACGAAAACAATAGAGCCTTCGCCTTTTCAAGGCTTGGGCCCTAAAAATGCAAATGGAGGGCAGGAAGTGATTTGCTGTATTTAGAATGGTCGGAAAGCTCGGTCTTCTACGTCGCCCCCTTAGAAAGCTCTGTCTTCTACGCCGCCCCTGCTACATCCATCGAAGCTCCCGTAGAACGATTGTTTACTCCTGGTTCAACCACGACATTCCGTCCATCTGGTCCAACGCCCGCCCTGTCGCTTCCCGCTTACCTTACTAGTCAAATCCGAACAGCCTACTCAAAACCAACCATTCGTCAAACTCGCTCTTTTTAACACACGTTCTCTTAGCAACAAAGGCTCCATCCTCAGTGAATTTATTTTAGAGGTTGACCGATATTGGATTTTACCGATAACGATAGCTAGGTTGGGCTGTACTTGCCGATAACTGATTAATCAACCGATGGTTTTTAAAATTGATACTGGATAAAAACAAACATAACACTCCAAGTAAAAGTGCTGAACTTTATTATACTATATATGAATGAACTATATATTACACTGTGCTTTCCCTGGCGATACCTCAGTAAAATACTCCCACACTGGTACTTTCTTCAAAGCATTTGCCATCTGAAAATAATTTAAACATTAAAATATGTCAAATGTGTGTTTCTTTAGCTATAACATGTTGCAAGTCCAATTTGTTAACAATGATTTATTAGCTAGTTTACATGAAATATGTGCATTATGCAATATAAATGTTTACAGCATTAATATTTGAGCAATACAATTTCACCTTGATCATTCATGTCAGTTCATAGAGTTTTAACTATGGTTAACAAACAAAAACCTTAATTTAAAAATGTAGTATGTTAATTAACAAACAAAGAACAGCAGTTATTAACCTTAGTTAATGCTAATTAATGTTAACCTTAGTTAATACCCTTGATCAGCCATTCCAAACGTGGATGTCTTTTTCACTAATAAACAAACATTGTTATGTTGTTTTGATTGATACTGTGAAGCTGCTTTGATACAATATGTGAAAAGCGCTATATAAATATACTTGACTAATGTTACATTTGGAATTTTATTGTGAGTGTTATTTCTTAAAGATGGCCAACCTTTAACATCTACAAAGCCAGAGCATTGAAATTACATAAATATTACATGTATAGTCTCACACATTTGCTTCTATTTTATAGAACTTAATGAATATTTAATAAAAATAAATATGTATTAAAGTGATGGTGAAAAAAGAACCAAAATCGAATGCTTCTCTGATTCGTTTGTTTTTGTCGGCTGTATGAACATATCAGTTTGCTATCATACGTCTCTAGCTTATATGCAACGTCGCTGCATAATGAATGCATCAAAGTGACCAGCTGGATATAAACTAATGCAAATAGATGGTAACAATTTGTGCCATTAGGTGTATTTGTGTCAGTGTTTTAACCGCTTGAGGTACTACTAATGTGCGTCCTCTCAGCCACTCTCGAAGGCAAACAAACATACTGTTGTGCGGTTCTTTCTCTACTAATGCAGCATTTAGTCAACAAATTTAATCTTTTATGAATTAGCAATTAATTAACTACTAATAAACGGCAAACTACTTCTTCACTGCTTATTCCTGGTGGTTTAGAGGAGAATTACTCCGAGTTCGCCCCCTGTCGTTTCACAGAATAGCACAATGGCGAGCGCGTCAAGTATAAATGCCTCGTCCGTTTGGAGAGGTGCGCGCGCAGGCAGCGGAGACTCGCGCTCTTGCGGACGCATTTTTTTTGTCTGGCTGCATTTTAAAACAAAGACGACAAGACTGTGGAGGGAACCGATCACGTTGCTCCATTATGAGCGCGCAAGTCGCGCGCCTACATTTGAAATCGAACTTGAGCGTGCAAAAGATGTGAGCAGCCTTTTAACGGCTTTATCATGCTGACTCAATAGATTGTGTTTTCTTAATGTTTTTGTTTTTATTTGTACACTTGACACATTTGAAAATAGCCTAAATAATGCAATAAAACGAAAATAAACCTATACGCGTTCCTACAGCCTATTATTAGGATTGTTTCTAAGTTATTTGGGTTTTTTGTGTGTTTAAAACGCCTTGATCGTCAGGACGAAAGTTAACCTATAGCTTTGAAAGTAAAGAAGAATATAAAGCCTGTATAAACAAGAGCTTTTGTTAGGATTTTTCATTATGTGGCAGATAGCAGTTATATTTTTTGCAGCATGTGGTGTGGTCAGGTGCGCGATTGTGACTGTTACTATAGACCTAGGACAGAGCTCTTCACTTTTAGCAGATAAAAAAATCACTTAATTTTCAAAGAATTGTATTATTATTATAGTTTTATTTATTTGTGATGTTTTTTCGTTGTTGTTTTATAAATGCTCAATGACAATTGTTTAAAAAATGTTTAATCAAAACATCACTTTTTTTTTTTTTTTAGTCGACTAATCGTTGCGCAGGACAAGACTTTGGTCGACTAAGGATTTCTTAACATTTACCAATACCTCACCATTTCCGACCACCTGGCTATTAACATTGACATCGGCATCCCAACTCCACCCATCAAGAAAATATGTACAATAAGATTCAGGAACCTCAAATCCATCGACCTAACCTCTTTCTCCTCCATATTGTTAACCACCCTTGAAAAATCCATTGACCCCCAAAACACTTCCCCATTGGTCTTCGTCAATATCTACAATGTATATTTAACATTCAACAATATTATTCATCTGTGTTGTACTACTTTCATGTTATCACTATGAAGCTGCTTTGATGCAATCTGTATTGTGAAAAGTGCTATATAAATAAATGTAACTTGACAATGATGTACTCTCATCCTGTCTCAATAACAATGCCCCCCTTAAAACCAAATCTGTCTCCTTCACACACTCCACCCCTTGGTACACTAACCAACTCCGCCTCCTCAAAGCCAAATGCCGTCAACTGGAATGACTCACCAACAGAACCGATCTCACTGTCCACCTGGAAGCCTACAAACTTCACAGACAACAATACAAAGACGCCCTTAACTCTGCCCGCTCTTCCCACTACTCATCAGTCATCCAATCTGGCTCCACCAAGATCCTTTTCTCCACAATCAACAAACTTCTAAAACCCATGGACACAATCTCCAAATCCTTCACCACCTCCAAGTGTGATTCGTTCCCTTCCTTCTTCAAAACCAAGATCGACAACATCCATAATCAACTAGCCCATAACTCCCCCTCCACCACTCCTGGACCTCCACCATGGCATGCTTCCGCTCACCTTCCCCTTTCATCACCAACATAATCAACTCTTCTCTGAACTCCGGTATTGTCCTCTTACCTCTCAAGCTTGCTGCCATAAACCCCATACTGAAAAAACCTGGTCTGGACCCAGACATTCCCAACAGCTACCGTCCCATCTCAAACCTCCCTTTTCTGTCCAAAATCCTGGAACGAGCTGTTGCTATTCAACTTCAAAATCAACTCAACTCCAATAACCTATATGAACCATTCCAATCCGGCTTCCACTCCAAACACAGCACCGAAACTGCCCTCCTCAAAATCACCAACAACATACTGCTTGCTGCTGACTTTGGTCTCCTCTCCAACCTCATCCTTCTAGACCTTAGTGCAGCCTTTGACACCATCAAGCACTCCATCCTTCATTCACGCCTCCATGACCAAATTGGAATAACTGGCTCCGTCCTAACCTGGTTCACTTCATATCTTTGACAGATGCGATTACATTTCTATAAACAACTGCACGTCTTCTACCACTCCAGTCATTCATGGTGTCCCCCAGGGTTCAGTTCTTGGCGCACTCCTCTTCATCCTGTACATCCTCCCCCTTGGACAGATCCTTCGCCAACATGGCCTTAACTTCCACTGCTACGCTGACGACACTCAACTCTACCTTTCCTCAAAGACTACCACAACCTCCACCCATTCAACCCTTACAGCCTGCCTCACTAATATTAAATCATGGATGCAAGAAAACTTTCTCCAACTAAACTGCAATAAATCAGAAATTCTCATCATTGGTCCTAACTCCGTAACCCGGCATGCCGAGAACTTCTCCCTCAACATTGACGGTTCAAATGTCACTACCTCCACCTGCATCCGCAACCTTGGAACCATCTTGGATCCTACACTCTCCTTTGTAACTCATGTCAACCATGTCACCAAAGTTGCCTTCTTTCACCTCCGTAACATTGCACGGCTCCGTCCCTCTCTATCTCGCACTGCTGCTGAAACACTAATCCATGCACTAATCACCTCCAGACTAGGAGTGTAACGGTACATGTATTTGTATTGAACCATTTCGGTTCGAAGCTTCCGGTTCGGTACGCATACAAACCAAATTGCTTGGAGCATTTTTCCTGCCGGCAAAATTCATGCTGACGCGGCCAACACAACATCAAATGGCAAGCGTAATGAAAGCAGAACGAAACTGCGCTACTCGTTATGTGCTTCACAGATCGTTTATCAGTTAGGACCATTAACATCTGTTCAGCGCGAGCCGATCTCGATCAAGCAACACTGTTACCACACAGCGCTAAGAGATTCGGTAAAGAAGACATTTGAATTCGTCATTGAGGTTAATAAACTCGCCCCTCCATACCTCTCCGTCTTACTAAACCGCCACACCCATGCCCGCCTCCTCAGGTCGGTTGGTGCCAACACTCTCAAGACCATCAGGACTAAGCGCCGGTCCTGGGGCGACAGAGCCTTCTCAGCTGCTGCACCAACTCTCTGGAACGCCCACCCCGACCACAACAAACAGTCAAGCACTTTCACGTTCAAGCACTAACATCGTTCAAACAGGCCCTCAAAACTCACCTCTTTGAACTTGCTTTTTCCCATTTACAGACCTTTCTAATTCTTCATCTAATTCACCTCTCTTGAATTGCCTGTAAAGTGTAAAGCATCTTTGAGTGTCTAGAAAAGCGCTATAAAAATTAAATGATTATTATTAGAAAGCACTATAACAAACTAAAAATGCCTATGTTTTGCATTGTTTATGGTTACTTCGATCGATCAAACTTCAAAGACTTTTTAATCGTGTACCAAAAGTTGTTGTTCATAAGGGGGGAAAATGCAAGAAATTGAAAAACTCCGGAAAAACGGCTGTAAACCTAGGTCTGCGGTCGGGGGGAGCCGAATGAGAAAATGCCTTTGTGTGCACTGCAGTGATCACTTCGTCAAAGGTGAGTTAATACAAATTTAAGTGGCTATGTTTGTGTAACGTACCAGTTTCCGAACTATATAAAGTCAAAGTATGTCTGCAAGACGAGGTAGTTGCTGATATCTACCGCCTCGATGGCAGGAATATCTCAATTCAGTTGAAAAATCGCTCCAGATGAAAATTCAGTTGAAAGGATCACATCCAACATATGTTTGATTTTTTGTTTATATCTTTCTCTTGTAATAGCGTGTAACATAGTACAGTAAGGACTTTCCTCCATCTCGTCCATTGCGCTCGTCACTCCCTGCCCTCCATCTGAATTTTGCATAACATCAAAGCATCTTTTGTAACATTAAACACAACCGTTCAAAAGCTTGGGTTGAGTAAGAATCTTTACTTTATATCTTTATTCTTTATTTATTTTGAATTCCAAACCTCTTTCAGGGGGGGCTCCATGTCCACATGATCAGACAGGGCATACGCAGCAGAAACAAACAGTGCTGTGGCCTCCAACCCCTCCTCAAACTGAAGATACTCTCCTCCTAGATCATCTAAACGGGCAGCCAGATCCTACAATAAAGAAAGGAGTTTGTAGAACAAAGCATGTGGCAAAAAATAAAAATTTAAAAAACAGTGCAACAAATGTACAAATTCTTGAAGAAAAAAAAAGCCTAGTATTCAAGGACCACTAAGATTTATTAGATTTTGCACTTATAATTGTAATAATGAAGCATATTTAATTTCTAAATAATTTATTTTTTGAGTATGAAAAGTGACATGTTTTGTCAGATTCACCCATAGTACCAATCATAACATTAATTGTTTTTAATGTAATTACTTAAGTTCTCTAAATCAGTGGTTCCCAACCTTTTTTTGTCTGTGACTCCCTTTTTCCCAAGAAAATATTTTAGGGCCCCCCTTCACATTTAATGATATTATCGCTCTTGTAAGCTTGCAAGGATAACAAAATGTGTGGGGTTTTTTTTCAGACAAACGGTATGTTTATGCACAAATAATAGCCTATAATATTGAAAATACAATGACTAAAAAACATCAGTAGGCCCTTTGTAATTTAACAACGTAAGCCTAGGGGAAGCCTATTAATTGGCCCTATTTGAAGTGCAAAAATAAAAATATTCACACTGGTGTTTAGCTTAAAAAAAAGAACATCTGCTATTAAATGACTGTAGTCTGGGGCCTCAATACTTGCATGTTATCTGTGAAGCTTTATCAATGTGAGGCTTTATTTTTACGCTTTTGGCGCAAAAGCGAGCAATAATAAACTTGCATTTATTAACAGAATAACGCGTCTTTCGGAAAGAACTGTGTAGCCGGAAGTACTTCTCTCTGTGTACGTCTATGATGAGTTACGCAGGTACTGTGTTCAGTGATCCGAACCAGTGTAAAATAGTCCCAATGTAAACACTTATTATAGGTGTACCATAGTGGTTCAAGATAAGACAAAAACACGGACTTGAAAATGGATTCATGATGAACTCACTCATTATATAAATTTTGAACAGAAAAAAAGTTAAGTACTTTTATTTAATACTCATTGCTCAAACCTTCAAAATATGCCGCGACCCCCCACAGAGCTCGCTGAGGCCCCCTTGTGGGCCGCGACCCCCCTGTTGGGAACCGATGCTCTAAATTAACTTATGCAAAGTCAGCCTTTTATACTAACTGAATTACATTATAAAAAGACAGTTTCAGTGTTACTCGTGTAATTTTAGTATTTATATTGCTTATTCTCCAGCTTACAACTGATTGTTCTATAGTTAATAAATCAGAAAAGATGTGCTAAACTCTCACACCTCAATTTCCTCGAGGATATCTCCAAGTTCAGCTTGCTGAGAGAGACGAGACGCAGTCTGCAGTGCCAGAACAATTCTGTCAGGAAAAGAGAAAATCAGAGTTGTCTCATAAGTTAATGAATAAAGATTCCACAAAGAAAGACTTAAGAAAAGAAATGGTAACACTTTACAATAAGGTTAATTTATTAAACATTAGTTAATGTATTAACTACCATGATGAACTAACCATGAGCAATACATTTGTTACTGTTTTTGTTAATCTTTATTAACGTTAGTTAATACAAATCCAGCTGTTCATTGTTTGTTCATGTTGGTTCACAGTGCCTTAACTAATGTTAAAACGATTTTAATAAAATACCCTATTAGTAAACGTTGAAATTAACATTAACAAAGGCTGAAGAAGTATTGTTCATTCTTAGTTAATGTTAACTAATGGCGCTTTTCCACTGCATGGTACAGTACGGCACGCTTTGGAGCTGTTCCACTGCATGGTATGGAATGGCTCGGATACATACCGTACCATACCTCCGTACTGTACCATGAACACACTGCAGACCACTGATTGGTCAGAGTCAGACAGAATCGTCACTACCAGCGTCATTGTATTTGCGAGACATTAAACCCGTTAGATTTAAATAGCCAGTAACAGCCACCAATGTAGCACCTGTTTTAAAACTACTTGCTTGACTTGCTTGAAGAAATAAGAAAGAAAGCTTCCAAAAAAGAAATGGCTGAATCGTGGTCAGTGGAAGAAGTTCAGAAGTTCCTCTTGTTGGTTTGCCGCACAAACTATAACGGTCAGACTATAATCCCAGCCACTTTAAAGTGGTACTAACTGCAGTGGAAAAGAAAACAGAGGTTAAGCGAACCGAGCAGTGCCATGCCTTGCTGAGCCGAGTCGTACCGCGCAGTGGAAGAGCGAAGCGAGCCGAACCGTGCCGTGCCGAACTGAGCCGTACCAGTGGAAAAGCGCCATAAGGCCATCCTTAAAAATATTCTTGTTTGCCGTAACCCGACCGACCCTGTCAATTTAGGGCCGACCCAATTATTTTTTTTTTCCCCTTTTAGTCCGACCGACTTGCCGGTTGTAACTTGCGTTAAGACCGACTGATTTTTTTTTTACTCTTCAAACGACTAATTCAAATTCAATAAAATAATATTGATAAGGCTATATTTTAATTAGTATTGTGAAAATTGCTTATGTCTGCATACAAACGTAGGCTACGTTCTTTCTTTTAAATAAAAACCCGTGGCGTCAGTCATCTGATTATGTTCACACCATTGGTTTACGCGCGTCACACTGTATGGCTTGTACGTTCGCTTCGTTTCATTCAGTGTTCGCGCTTGGTAAACCCGGTATTAAACGGGCCCCGGGGCTGAATTTCAACCATTTCTATATATAATAATAATATTAAACAATTTGTCTGTGATGCACTTTTGCTATTCGCGGCAGTCCAGAAGAGAGAGCGATCTCTCACCCGTAGCCACAGCGCGCACAACAGCCCTGCTTAATGAGTGACAATGAGGACAGAACTAAACATTCAAACGTGATTACACTTTAGATCTTATATTATTCTAATTTTATTTTAGATTTCCGCTTTCAAAGATTATAAAAAGAAGAATTTGAGATGAAACCATTACAGGCGCATTCTGTCTAGCGCAACTTCCTTCCCTTCACAGCGTTGCGCTGTCATTTCTTCCTAAAACCCAAACTTACCATCAGAATCAGCACGATCGGTGATTGTTGTAAAATGCGGTCTGTACTGTTGCTAAACTGCGGCGGGTTCAATCATTAAAAGAGCTATTAAAAGCACAAAAGTCTGCGAAAGAGACGCTGTTCTCGAGGCGACACGCGCTCCGAAATGCACTGCAACGAGAAAAGTAGGCTAGCCTCATTTTGGGCTTCATGTGCGCATCTAAACTATAAAAAATATAAAAATGACCAGCTCTGAGATTCACTTAAACACAGTTTATGTCTTAAATGGACGTAAATAGTTGGGAGAAAATGATGGTGCGTCAGTCATATATTAGACCTGCACTCGATCTTAAAGGGGCAGTAGTCTAATAAACATGTGACGATTGAGCCAGTAATGCCAATCAAACAAAAGATGGAGAAAATCACTTGCAGCTCTTGCATGAATAACTTAAACTTTAATAAGCATTAATCTAACTATGATTAACTATGCAGTGTCATTTTACGTTTCATTACTAAATTAAATTTCTTTTCAGAATCAGACACACTTAACTGAAAAGTAATTTTAGACCTTCCTGAAATTAAAGCACTGTGTATATAAGCTAATTTGTATCTTTGTTTGACCATGTGTTTGTACTTGTTTTTGCTTAGAGCTCATGTATATAAAAAAACAAAAATGGAAATGTTTTTAGACATGGAAAATCGATTCAATGAAAATTATTTTCACATTTTTTTCACACAAGTGACTGGCCTAAAACGTAACCGGTCTCTGATTTGTAGGTTGCATTAACTCCTAGCAGTGGATGCACGGTTTGTAGACCCAGTCAGTGACGTCACAATATGCAAATTTTTTAAAATTCATAATCACCCTGACCAAAATTGTACTTTTTTTTTTACATTGAATCTTGGGGAGGAAAAAAAAAAAAAAAAAAAAAAAAAAACGACCTACCTACCGACCCTTTTTAAAAATTTTTTTGCCGTTACTGCAACCCAAAATATTTTTAAGGATGGCCTAATGTAGTTAACTAATGAACCTTAGTGTAAAGTGTTACCAAAAAAATGTTAAGAAATGTACTTACGCTAAGACGTTATCCTCTTTGGAGATGCGAGCTTTCAGGGCACTAACCACTTCCTGTGAGGCCAGAGGTAACCCAAGGGAGCTGAGAGCACTCACAGACTGATGGATCTGAGATGCAGTGGAGTCCTCACTAACTGTAGCCAACAGCAAATCACGCGTTTCATTGGACAAAGAAATCTGTCAGGATCAAAATACACCAATAATTATTACAGGACCGTGCAGTAAGAGCATTTCACTTGTATTCACAAGCATGACACAAAAACAAACCTCATTGATTCTTGTGCATTAAGCAAACTAACACGGTTGGGCTTCTATCAGTTGCAAATGGTACAGTGCTAACAAATGGTGGAAACCGGACGAGAACCATGGAATTTTTATTTTTTATTGTGCCTTTAGATGCCACAATTGAAAACAAAATCTATGGTTGCAAACCAATAAATGGACAGACTGGACAGATTTTGATTACCCTACTGTTAAAGCATGAATTTGATGTAAACAATAGATCTACATAATATTTACATAGGCAGTTCATAGGGGGCATAATGTGTTAGTCAGACATTGTAGCCATATAATCTGACTAATAAAATTTTGGTCAACTAAGCCTCTTCTAGTTGACTAACATTTAGGGACAGCCCTAAACATGTCAAATTTATATTTAGTGTTCAATTATTTACTTATGTACCAAGCAGCTGCATAATCCGAATAATTTTGTAGTGAGGTCTTGTTGACTTTACAATTGAGACAGCCATTGGCTGACTCCCTGGTGAGTGCCCAAACAAATTTAAGTCATGTTAATTTCGTTAACGAAATCTATGGCTAAAAATGTTTGTTGACAACCTATTTTTACCATGACTCAGGCCCCGTCCACACTACTGCGTTTTCGTTTAAAAACGGAGACCTTTTGCTACGTTTGCACCTCCCATCCACACTAAAACGGGAAAAACGAAGAAGTTTAGAAACGCTGCAGCGGCGTTTTGCGTTTTGAATCTCCGGAGGGAGTTTTAGTGTGGCCGAGACAAAACGGAGGAGTTTACAAACGATGACGCAGAGGCTCACGCTCGGCTCTGTGATTGGGTGTCATCAGTCTTGACGTGTCTTTCCCTGATTCGCCAAACACTGTTTACACCAGCGCACGCATGCCCAGTGTTGGTGAATGGTCACGTGATCCGCGTTTTCAGTCGTTTTAATGTGGACGGAGATCATTTCTAATACGCAGATAAAACGCTGGTGTGGACGGAGATCGTATTCGTACGGTGGCCGAGAGGTGCAAAACAAATCACAATTATAAAAACAAAATAACAAGTCAGAAAACACAACGACAATTCAGAAAACAAAGTAACATTTCAGAAAACACAACGACAAATCTGAAAACAAATTAACAAATCAGAAAACACAAAAACAAATCGGAAAACAAATTAACAAGTCAGAAAACACAACGACAAATCTGAAAACAAATTAACAAGTCAGAAAACACAACGACAAATCTGAAAACAAATTAACAAGTCAGACAAAACGGAAAAGGTAGGTATATGTGGCGAATGCATACTGATAGCTGATTGGACGAGACATCTGTCAATCAAGACATGCAAATAATACATAGTTCCCCTAGGCGAAATAATGTCACGTGACCTTCCCAGAGACGGCATCTTTGAGGGCAAAAACCATAGGTGTTTACAAAGTTTTACCAGAGAAGTCGTTTTACAAACAAATATGTATTTCTGTTTATATTGTTATGCAAATCACGAAAAGACAAAGTGAAATAGATTATAAAGAGACTATTAAAACAAGACAGAGAGAGGTACAATGCGAAAATTTAAAATGGTGTGGATCCGTATGCAGTAACGAAGGAAGCACTGAGCAATGATTATGGAGCTTTGCCTCAGATACAGTATTTCATGTGTACCATTATCTGGTATTGGTGAGGAGTTTTTACACATGTGAGCAATTCCGAGCCTGGAAATCACCAGGTGTACGATCAGATTGCCGTGGGGCTAGTTTGGTGACGTTAATTGCTCAAGCGCAATCAATGGAAAAGTAACTTAACTTAGTCATCATAGCGAAGTAGCGTGATGCTAATCTGTCTATTAAAAAGCCATAGCCTGCACAATTTAATTCCTATGTTCCCCTTAAAACAGTCACCGGTGCTTTCTGTAATATGCATGTACTTGAAGGCGTCATGGTTCGGTGCATGAATATAAAAATAAATAACTCGCGTGCAATTAACAAGTAACAAAACTACATTATACACGGGTTCTTTAGGGACATAATCTGAGATTGCAATGCTGGAATGTGAGATAAAACAGTGGAAACAATGTTGTTTTGTATGTTTTTAATATCTCGTCATTTTGTTTATACAGGACATTATTCAAACTGCAATGTGTTAACTTATATTTGTTTACACTCGCAATAAAACACAACATTGCACTTTTGTCAAACAAATTCTTGCGTGTTTTGAGTGAGTTTCTTTCCTCTTTATCCTCACCAGCCATAATCTCCGTCGTTGTTCGGACAAAAGCTTAGTCTTCTCACATCCATGGAGTCTAATGACGGGTATAGTGTAAAATCCCGATTTAACTGAACCTCCGGCACGATTTTATCATCCATTGACCCAGCAGGAGATGACCATTTTCACTTTACAGCACGAAACTCATTTCACCTCGTTCAACTCATATTGCTTCTTCTAATGTTTTGCCCTCAGCAATGGCGCCGGGTCGGCAAATGCCTGTATGTTGTGAGGACATGTGGGAACTTTTGAAACTTTTTGTTCTCCATAATATCACTGAATTAGCCGGCTAAATAGACAGATCTAATATTTACACATGCGAATCGATCTTTCTTCTGCCGCAGGAGCAGTCTGCTGTACTTTATGCATGTCTTGATTGACAGATGTCTCGTCCAATCAGTGATCAGTATTCCATTCGCCACATATACCTACCTTTTCCGTTTGGTCTGACTTGTCGTTGTGTTTTCTGACTTGTTAATTTGTTTTCAGATTTGTCGTTGTGTTTTCTGACTTGTTAATTTGTTTTCCGATTTGTTTTTGTGTTTTCTGATTTGTTAATTTGTTTTCAGATTTGTCGTTGTGTTTTCTGAAATGTTACTTTGTTTTCTGAATTGTCGTTGTGTTTTCTGACTTGTTATTTTGTTTTTATAATTGTGATTTGTTTTGCACCTCTTTTTAACCGAAAACGCAGTAGTGTGGACGGGGCCTAAGAAACACTGCGCGGCAGCAGCGGGAAAACGTAGTGGGCGTAGTCAACCTGCCGATCCAGGGTGACCAATAGAAAAAGACCATCTATTAACCTTTCATCCTGGTTGATAGTGACTGCCCACCGACCGAGACACAGCTTCATTTGCAAGCAAAACTGTTCAACTTGCAAGCAAAAGATTTAGACCCGCAAAAAAGACAGAAAAATGTGTGTTTGTGATGAAAGTGTTAAAATGTATTATATAATTTATTTATTTTATAAGAAAAATAAAGGTTTTGAAAGATTTACATGCACTGCAAATCATTTTGTTATCAACTTCTTTGTTTTTGAGCCTTAAGACTTTTTTGCAATCTTTTAATTTTTTTAATTACAAAATAATTAGCTTTACTCTCAAACAGAGTATGTTTGATTGAATAAAAAAGACTCCATAGAAGAAGTGCAGTGAAAAAACAGACAAAGTAGTAAGCTGCAGTTCAGCGATCTTTAAGATATTTTACTTAACGAAAATTTTATTCAGTCGATCTGTGTTCCGTCATGTTTGCTGCAAGTAAATCTGCGATCAAAGTGCAGGCTGATATCCAACTTAGGAAAAGGGATATGTAGAATTGCACACGTGCTACTGCTAAGAGTGGGATGTCGATAAGCCTGTTTACCTTGATTCAAATTTCTCATAAGCTTAATTGAATTGGTCTACAGCAAGACAAACTATAAAGACTATTTTTTGTTTAAAGACTACATAAAAAATAGCTACCAAAATTAATGTTGGTATCAGTAGTTTGACAAAGTAATGACTAAAAATGTACAAAAATGCTATTACTTTTCATCAACTAAAACTAATGAAGACAATGACTCAAATGTGGCTAAAAATAATAAGCAGTTCTGTCTGAAGATTAAACCAAAAATGGCAGTCAAATTAACTGGGAGCTGGAGCTAAACTGTGAATGTGTTTAAGACAAAATGAGAGACACTATGTATTTTACCTCACATCCAGAGAGAGCGTGGCTGGCTTCTGCCGCATAAAACAGCGACTCGACACTAGAGGGGTCTAAGTTTGACTTGATAAACAGGCATGTCTCCTGAAGTAGAAAGGAAAGACAAAAATAGAGACAGTGATAAACACTAACTAACATTAACCCCTGGTTTCACAGACAGGGCTTAAGTTAGTCCCGGATTAAAATGCATGTCTGAGCAATTAACTCAAAACAACTTGCACTGAGATCTTAAAATATGTCAGTGCCATTGTTTTGTCTCAAGATGCACACCAGTAATGTTTTTTTTTTCTAAGGCACGTTTATAAAAGCTACTAATATGTTATAATTAAACTGAGGCCTAGACCTAGCTTAGTCTAAGCCCTGTCTGATGAACCGGACATGTATAATAAGAAAACTTGACATTTCACCAATCAGAAAGATGTTTTTTCTTACATCTGCATCCGCAACAAAGATTCCCAGCTTGTAAAGTCCAACAACAGAGTAGTAAGCAGACTTAAGGTCAGTGAGGGGTTGGCTCAATACAGCCTGGAGTCTGGCCACGTCAGTGGGGGTCAGTTGATGGGACGGCGTCAGGGTCTGGGTCTCAAAAACCAGGGACAGGACCAGCAAGCTTAAGAAACCTTCAAATGCGTACAAGTAAAAATGGAATGTAGTTCATTTGATGACACATCAGCATTTTAGGGAGACAAGCAAGGAAAGTGTTTGGATGCTAGGAAAACATAAGGTGCATGTTGAGGGTGTGGAAAGACCTGGGTTGTTTAAAATGGAAATTATGTAAATTGGATGTCTGAAAGCACAACTTGTTTTTATACTTTTATAGAGATTGCCCTCAAAAAGAACAATTTATAGACTATTAAATATTTTACAGCTGAGCCAAACTTGAAAAGTGTTATAAAAAATAATTTGAGCAAACAGCTTCCATCTCTACCCACTCCAACCAGGGCCTCCAGCATGTAAGCCAGACATGCTAACAAGGACACAACTCTCTAGCATCAGTTGCTATTGAGGCAAAGGGATGTAAAGTTTACCGGCACAGCTCTCACTTTCTTGCCTCTGTTACACACACACATATATATATATATATATATATATATATATATATATATATATATATATATATATATATATATATATATATATATATATATATATACACTGTATATATATACACACATGTATAGGCCATACATACATACATACACACACACATATACATATATATATATATATATATATATATATATACACACATACATACATAGGCCTACACACACATTATATATATATATATATATATATATATATATATATATATATATATATATATATGTGTGTGTGTGTGTGTGTGTGTGTGTTTGTGTGTGAATGCATCTATACATACTGATTTTCACTGACATAGTACAAGTGTGGTGATCTGTCTTATTTGAAGCACAACATTAATCTAAAGTTAAACCTGCCTCCTGGTAGGTTTAATTTAAGCCTCAATTTATTCCTGGAGTAGCTCTAGTACTTCCTCCAGGAAATTAGCTTATTGAACTCAGGACTAGACCAAGTCTTGGAGAACTATTTAAAACCATGACAGACAAACTATTTCTGGTTTAAAAAGCCATCTTATTCCAGTACAAGACTTAATCTCTGTCCGAGAAGCCGTCCCTAAATATTAAACACCAGAAATGACATGCGTCTACTATATGGAAGCTAGCTATGTTGTTGCCACTGTTAACGACTATACGTTTCTAATAAAACGTATACAGACTCTGGATAAATACTACGCACAACCTTATTTGAAAAAAAATATCTAATATCATATGTATTATGTATTAATATCAGAATAAATGGCAGTACTGATTGACTGCGTGGCGAAGGCTGCCTGCAAGAAGAGCTATTCGAATACATTTTGATAAAATACGTTAATAAAACTGCCTAATCATATCAGTAACATATAACTGTTTACTCATAATATGTTTTAATAAAGATACACATTAAATATAGCACAAAACCGTGCAAAATGACACTTACATAGATGAGCCATGTCGCCTAATGCAGCGTCACCAAAATCTCAAAGAACTTCCGGGACACGCGGATCTATTTAACCGGTGTAGGGTAATCTATGGGTTCATGTGATCTAATTAAAAAAAATCAAACATTAAAATTATATACTATATAATATTATATACTAATATATACGATGTAAAACATGTATTTAATAAAAAAAATATTCTTCGCACATACTTAAAACATATGAAACGGGCATTACAGTGAGGCGTAAACACCCCTAGACTAGATATGGTATAAGCCAAGTCATGCAAAAAATGAATGAAACGTGAGAGAGGTTAATACATGTACTTTTAAAGATCTTTTTATAATAGTGTACGTCAAAATTAACATCTTTTAGAAATGATTCACGATGATCACGATTAGTTTCTGTGAAAATTAAGAGACTCTGAAGGACCGAAAGTGTGGTGTGCTTTGTGTCTGTTTGTGATTGGCCACTTCATTCCAGCCAACCAGGTGGCTTGTTTGAGATGCGCTTTGCCTTGCCTGAAATGTAGGCGAGGGCATAGACATGATAAAGGAACATGGAAGGATCAAATAGACTATATATTAAAGAAATGTGGTAAAGTTATAAATTTAATGAGAGCAGTAGCAGGACAAGATTGGGGTGCTGACAAGCAGTCATTAAAGAGTATTTATATTGGTCTTATGAGATCAACATTAGACTATGGATGTATAGTTTATGAGTCAGCATCACCAACGATGTTAAAGAAACTAGATGTCATGCAAGCAAAAGCATTAAGAATCATTTTAGGAGCAGTTAAGACCACACCCATTGCAGCATTACAAGTAGAGTCATCAGAAATGCCATTATTTATAAGACGACAAAAATTGGCTATGGCATACTGGATAAATTTACAGGGACAAAAAGATAATCATCCTGTAAGGGAAGTCCTGTATGATTGTTGGGAAATATTAGGTGCAACAGGTAAAGGCTTTGCGTGGAAAATAAAAGGGTGGGCTAATGAACATGGTCTAGATACAAAATCATTTGCACCAATACTAGT
The DNA here is from genome assembly GCA_038021265.1 of Cyprinella venusta. Lineage (NCBI taxonomy): Eukaryota > Metazoa > Chordata > Actinopteri > Cypriniformes > Leuciscidae > Cyprinella > Cyprinella venusta. The sequence continues at coordinate 9,353,665 of CM075879.1, read as the reverse complement.
AATATCCCCAATTCCACCTTGGATGCTACCTCAACCTGACATTGATATAAGTCTGCACAAGAACAGGAGGGAAATGGACAAAGTGGGTAGTATAAATACATATGTTAATTAGTATTGTATAGTATTAGTATTAGTATTAGTATAGTATGAGTATATTAAAAACTCACATTACTCATTTCTTCAAATATATACAGATGGTTCAAAGAGTATAGAGACTGGAAGGACAGGGACTGCTTTCTATGTTCCAGAGTTTAAGGTGAAGAAGTATGGAAGGATAACAGATGGCACATCAGTATATACAGCAGAGATGACAGCTATTTTAATGGCACTAGAGTGGGTTTATGAAGTTAGACCTGATAAGGTAATAATTTGCTCCGACTCAAAGTCAGTTCTTGAGAGTTTACAATCATTGGAAACAAAGAGAACTGATATTTTAACAGAAATCATGATCAGGTTATACAGTTTACGACAGGTGGGAATAATAATTCGATTTATTTGGGTTCCAGCACACATGGGTGTTCAAGGTAATGAAGAAGCAGACAAAATAGCCAAGGAATCATTAAAAATGGAAGAACCAAATATAAACATTTCACTTAGTAGAACAGAAGGAAAACATTTAATTTTAGAAGCGTGCAATAGGAAATGGCAGACAGTTTGGGACTCATGTCATACAGGTCGACACTATTATAAGGTCCAAAAGAACATCAAGCGAGGCAATACAGTCCACAATTTAAGCAGAAAAGAACAAGTAATTTTCACACATTTAAGAACAGGACACTCAAATCTAAATAATACGTTACACATTATAGGGAAACATAACACAGGTCTATGTGAAGTTTGTTCAGTAGAGGAGACAGTTATGGAAAGCCATTAGGGCCAAATACACGCGAATTTTAACGCGTATTTCACGTGTATTTTACGTGTATTTTACGTGTATTTTACGCGTATTTTACGCGTGAAATACGCGTTGATTATGTCACGCGTATTTCACGCGTAAAATACACGTAAAATACACGTAAAATACGCGTGAAATACGCGTTAAAAATTAGTATGAACGGGTCGGTGTCATTGGCTGCTGAAGACTTAGGTCTAACCATTTCTGTGAGCTTAGAGGGGTGTACCTTTCATAGACTAGTCTACCACCAGTTTACATTCTATATTCAGTTTTTTTTGTGTAACCTATATGAATAATAGGCAGAATTATATATATGAATAATATATAAATTTAAATTTATATATGTAAATAGCAGTTTTATGACAATTTAGACAAAAATAAAATTAACTTGTTTTTCTCCTCTCATGCCTTTTTGTAAATAAGCACATTATTGGAGATTTTAGCTTTAACATCAAAGCATTAACGTGTGTGGGGAATTCAGTTACAGTGGAGGTAACCAATGCAGGTTTATGATCACTGCAGGTTTAAGATACAGACCACTGTTATCAATATCTGTCTTTGGAAAACGACGTGAGCTTTTGTTGTGCTTACACTGACAGCTATAGCAAGCAGGGGGCGCTTATTCAAACCTTTTCATTCTGAAATTGGGCACTCAGACAAATTGTAATTAGGTATACAGGTGATATTATCAAGGAATTTAATGACTTAATGTATTTAAATATGTTATTTAAGGCTTTTAGGATTAGAATGGGAGCTTGTGCTCAGGTCAGGTATGGACAATTACCTAACTGTAATTAGGTATACACGTGATATTATCAATTTAAAGAAATTTAATGGCTTAACATATATTTAAGGCTTTCAGGATTAGAATGGGAGCTTGTGCTCAGGTCAGGACAGGTGTAAGAACTTGATTTGGCTTTCCTGACAGCAGAAGTATTTTACTGCTACCACAATTCAATATCCTCCTATTTCCTTTTCTTGTAGCCCAAAGAAAATAGATAGATTGCATTTTTATGAACAAATATTTTTTTACCAAAATTGCCCCCTTTTGCATATTAGTACATTTACACATTATTATTATAACAGGGACAATGGACAGTAAAGAACTGTCCCAGAATTAGCTACAGAGCTAAATTTCATCTGCAGTCCCTGGCATTTGGCAGATGCTTTTATTCAAAGTGCCTTACATTGCATTTTACTGTACACATTTACATTCTTATCAGTTCTTGCTTTTCCTGGGAATCGAACCTATGACCTTAATTTTGCAAGTGCCAATATTCTACTGTTTGAGCTACAGGAAAAGTAGGATTTTATCTGTAAAACCAATCAACCCAACTCAAGATTTCTAATATTAAAAGTTAACATTTGATTGTGGAAAAGTTTACAGATGTGGTTCTTGATCAATGCAATTGTAATGAACATCTGTTAAAACAACATAACCTTGCTTCACAGGGACCAAATTACAGAAACGTCCTATCTTAAAGGTATTGTTCACTCAAAAATTAAAATTAAAATTTAAAATTCTGTCTTCATTAACTCACCCTCATGTTGTTTCAAACATGCATGTGCCTCTTTCAATGTTTGGTCACTAATATTCGAAGATTACTGGTGGTGGTTGCTGGTGGTCCCCATTGACTTCCATAATATTTTTTTCGATAGTATGGAAGTTCCACACAAGAAAGAAACTTAGGAACAACATGAGGGTGAGTAAATTGGTGAACTTTCCCTTTAAGCCCCAAGTTATAATCTGACAAGTTCAGTGTTTTAAATTGGTTCCAAAATGAAATCACAGTGGTTGAAATCACAGATATTACTCTGACTGAAGTTGTTTCTGCAATACAGCCTCAGGAAACCATTCCAGGTCACAATTTCAAGTCCTCCCTCAGTGTCATATATTATTAACTAATATTCAGGTCAATTTGTACTTACCTCAGACTTGTCAGCAGCTTAATATCCTTTTATCTTAGCTCCATATCCTTTATATCTTTAAACATACAATGCTTTAATAGTACAATAATATAAATGCAATAAATTAAACTCTGCCATACTCAAATCTATATTTTCTACTGTTTAGTTTCATAGGTAGGGTATATGTATAAGTAATCTTAATTTTTAAGATTTCACATACGCTTTTATTACTTTTCTTAAATGTGAACAATGGTGACAAAACCAATTTAATTATGCCTAAACTCACAGGCCTGAGAAATATATAGACTAAGCATCTTTGAAAGCAGAGGTAGACAGGAGTCAAAGGACTAACCAGCCTAACCTTATAGTACTGTTATTCTGCAGCAGTCAGGGTGATAGGAACTGTCGGATGTTTGCTAGGTTAGCTATCCTTTGGAAGTTATGAAGAAAAGAAAAACGTTCATTTTGGTTTTTATCGCAATTTAATAAAAAATAACATGATCAGATCACATTTGATGAATGTTTTTTTCGATTTAGTTCAGCGATGTGATGACAATTTAAAACACATGGCAAAAAAGCATAGACCAGACTTGAACCGGAAGTTGGCAACCAGCGTCGTCGTCATGGTGGCACGCATTTTTTAGAGCAGAATAAGGTGGATATACATGTATACACTTTTATATACACTCTTTTTTTTTTTTTTATTATAATAGAATCAAATCAAAAACAATCTACTGTTGCAGAATATTAATTACAGTTTGAAATACATCAATAGCCGGACCACCAACAGGTCCTGCAAGAATGTCCACATCCTGCAGTTGTTGCATCTGTGCCTGGGTTGGACTGAATTGATTAGTAGGAACAATTACAAATTCCTGCCAATCCACAGCAGGAATTGCACCATGTTGAGCAGGGCTGGGTCCAAAAATCTCTGCCATGGCAGTGAGAGAAGACGTTTGCCTCTGAAGACATCCCCTGACAAACATCTGATAGGGTGTGTGGTGACCAGCAGTGCGCAAGCCATGATTGTTCCACTGTTCCCTGAAAACCTCCAAGTCCCGGTTAATCCGTGGAAGGTACACAAAATGTAGTGCCCACATGTGTAGCTCGTTGTTGCAGTCAAAGACTCCATCACTTTCAAGAAAGGAGAAAAGCTGGTGGTACACATTAGTCATACCCCGCCAAAGATCTCCCCAAAGTCTCTCGATCCTTTGGTTGTGGACACTTCGACCACGGATGGCACTTCCTCTTTCAGACCCACGATAAATGTTCATAAACAAACAAACGGTATTGTTTTCTCCACCGTGGTCACATCTAACTCGAGATGGTACACCATACCTCGCTGTTGCTTGAACAAACTGGTCAAAGACTGTGCCAGCCCTGTTGTTGTCAGAAGCTTGCAAAAATACAACCAGTCTGCTGAAGCCACAGATTCCACCATGGATCACTATTCTCCACCTAAAGATGAGACAAAAAACTGTTATTTGTCTTCTGTGTTAGGAGTCAATAAATTAATTTAGGCTTCTATGATTACAGATGGCAAAAATGTAGGGTTTCTGCTTTTACATTTCTACTTAATGTAACGTCACTGAATCAATATTAATACTTTATACTAGCAGAAACATCAATTACAAGTGCCATAACAGGAGGATATTAGACGCCTTAATTAAAAAAAAGCCATTTACAGGTCAAAGGCAAAGATTGAAATAAACATTATCTTGTGTTGTGCCTGTGCAGGATCTGTGTTTGGTTATTCTGATCTTATCATGGTTAATCAGATCCACCAGTCACTCACACTGGTGAAAGTTTTTCACATTTGCACAAATGTGATTGCATAATTTCCACTACACTCTACCGTGCTACTATATCAATGGATTTATCATCCACATCTGATGGATCTGACATACCTGATCAGCTTGTGGTTCCCATCTATGTGCCACAGAGAGTTGGGACCTGCGACACTGTAGGTTCTCCGGTGCAGTCGGTGAGATAGTGCTCTCTGTGCAGCTCCAGCTGGATTCACTCGGATCAAACTCTCTCTCACTCTCCTCCTCTGCACTCGAACACCCATAGCAGCTAGTCTTGCCCGAACAGCATTAGATCCGAGCTGTTCATTTTCTCCAACCAACTGCCGAACCACTTCATCAAGTTCCGAGTCTGAAAGGTGCGCATACCTCATGATATTGGACAAGTTGAACAGCCTAGAAAAGAACATCATTTCCATGTATTTGCATTTCACTGAACATGACCATGTTACAAAAACAAATTCTGATGATAACAGCAGCAAAAATAACAATTGCCACATCAGTAATAACTACACCTTGAAAAGAAACAGTTTGACAAACTACAACAGTTTCTGTTGTGGTGTGATTTCAAAGAGCACAGTGGAAAAAACACATTTGACTTAATAGTAAAATGTGTGTTAACCTCAAGACACCATTTTAATCTAGTTCTCAGAAGTAAACTAAGCCACATACACTGGATTTGAATGTAAACAATACGGCCATTGGTTTTCATGCTGAAAAAGATCCAACTTTGTCACCTAAATAGCATGTCTGGCTTGCACATTTGTCCTAATTGATTTGTTATTTTTAGTTTATTTGTTAACAGTATTAAGATCAAATAGAGATTGCATATAACATGATAGTTAAATTAGATTCTGCTTTATTAAAAATTAGTTAATTTACTGCTGGCAATCTAATAAAAATTCATAGACAAACATGACTGGGCAGGTGCCAGTAAAACAAAGAAAGCACACTTGTTCTATTACATTGATACAAATCTATCAGACGGACTATGTCATAGCAAGTGACATCCTCTTTCTGGTCTCCTTGGAGAACAGATTTGCCAAAGATAATTTGAAGTGCCCACTGCACCTTAAAACGAGCAGAGTCTACCTATTTCTCTAAACATAAACAACAAACAAAAAACACTTTTAAAAAAATGTACCCTGCAATATGAGGAAAAGTTATTGCGTGTGTATGGAACTGTTGTTTTTACACTACCTAAGTCTCCGTTTAACTGTTCTGACTGACACATCCAGTACTTCAGCAATCTGGGAAGCAGTAAATCCACATGAGAGCAGGAATCGCAGCTGTTCTTCGGTGATACAGTAGCTGGATCGCCCAAAATCACTGGCCTGGACCAATGGGGCTTGATACCCAAAGGTACCTAATGTTGTCAAAATACATTTAATGACAAGAAATTAACTAAAATCCATACATGTCAGTCATTATCCAAATATCTGAATGAAAAAGTCTATCCCTGCATCTGAAATCACATACTGTGATAGTATGTATACATACTGAATTATAGTCATCTACCCTTAAAACAGTACAGTCTATATAGTATGTGTGGGTGCAGTATGAATACATTTCAGACATGCCACATCCACCTTGTTCTCATTGTCATGCGACCCATATGCTATTTGACCGATAACATATTATTAATAACATCTTACAAAATAAGGTACTTGGGCGCTGTCAAGCAATTTAATCACAAGGACTATACTTCTTGTTACCTTTAAACATATGCTTGAAAATTCCCAAACGTCTACATTTTTCAGCTATTTTTAATTTCTTCACTTAACTTTTGGACTGGATTTAGTAAAACAAATTATTTTAAGTTTAATTTGGAATTTTTTTTTATAACTTGCAATAAAACCACTCCCAATGTGCATTTACTTAACGGGATGGTTCTTGTGTTATGCAGAAAAAAAGTCATACAGAGTTTGACTGACATGATGAATAAATTATGAAAATTAAACTTTTACTGACTGGTAAGAAATGGCCCACTATATGAATCAAAGTCAGTACCGTACCTTCTTCAGTTGACAAAGCTGTTTGCACAAGTTGAATAAATTCGCTCACTAACGGGAGAAGTTCATCAGCATCATTAATATGGAGAATCCTCCCACCTGCCCATCTTAAGCTCCTCTCAAGGGTTTCCAGTCTAGGGAATTAGCACAACACAATTGGACACTTCCATACAAACAAATCTGAATATTACATCTAAAATACACACTTTTTTTTATGAATAAAGCATTTAAATATCGCGCTTTCTTTGATGGGAATGTAAAATTTACAAGCTCTATCAATTTAAGCAACACTGCGAACAGGAAGAGTTGTTATCTTTGGTTGTAGTGTAAGTTACAAGTGCAGACAATAGGCTCTATGCACAACTCCACTACTTCCTGAACTTCTGCCAGCTTCTTGTTTCCTGTATGTCATTATTGGACACATTGATTAATTCAGGTGTGTTTGATTATTGTTGCCGTGACTACTGAGGTCAAGCACACCTGAATTAATCAAATTGTCCAATAATGATGGACAGGAAACAAGGAGCTGGCTGAAGTTCAGGAAGTAGTGCAGTTGTGCATAGAGCCCATTGATCCGTTTAGTTCAGTTCCTACCGCGCGATGTATTTACAAATAATAACGTTAACTTAGCCTAATTCTATGTTTCGGTGTGTGTGGTCGAGTGTAAACATGTGAGAAATTGGCATTTGGCAGGGGGACACAACGGACAGATTAAAATGGAGACTATCTACCCACTTGGAGCACTGGAATTGCGTGATAAAAACGTGTTAAACTATCGAAGCTTGATTCCACCGCTAACGTTAGCACAAATAAAAAAACAACTAACGTTATTTTTCGATTTCGTAACTTTGACTTAACACGCAAATGTTAGTTTATGCCAGAATTGTGAAGTCAGAATTCTGAGATGTAAACTCGTAACTTAGCACTAATGGCGGGAAAAAAATTAAAAGGTCGCAATTACTTTTTTTTATTTATTAGCCTAATCAAGCTTCCACGCATTTATCATTAATTATGACAAACGATGCTTAAAACATTCATTCTCTCGGAATCGAACGTAAAATATTTGTACATTTACCTTACAAGCACCGGTCGTAGGACATCAGTGGATACATTATCCGTGAGGAAAATTCTGGCACTTTGTGCATATGTAGTTTTACAGTGATCCAGAAAAGTTGCAAGAGCCATCTTCGCTTCTACCCCCCACTCCTTTAAATGAAACTAATCAATCACAGACTGTCAATTTCTTCTGATTTGTTTGGCAACTAACTAAAGGTGCATTACTACTACTACTTCTTCTTCTTTTGTTTTATTGGCAACCGCACTTATCAGTCCATTACTGCCATCATCAGGTAGCTTGGATCAGAAACACTGCCTATATTTCTTAACCCCTTCAGACCTGAATTATGTTTCAACTTTCTGAAAAATAAGTATACTATGTCATAACTACATCTCTGACGTTAATAACAAAACAAACCATTTGAAAATTGGTAGAAAATTGAGCAAGTTATGCTTATTTAAAAAGTACATGTACCATTAACACAATGTTACAAGTGAGCGAGCTGCCTGTGACAAGATGGCCGCCAGGTGCAGACGTCCACCTCCATTGGCCAGCAGCGTGGACGAGATATCTAGTCTTTAAATAGATTTCTATGGGAGTTACCAAATCAGTGGGTGAGGCCCTATGTGTTAAAGGCTATGGTGATGCCTTAAAGGGATAGTTCACCCAAAAATGAAAATTCTGTCAGTATTTACTCACCCTCAAGTTGTTCCAAACCTCTATGTGTCTATTTGTTCTGCTGAACACAAAGGAAGATATTTGGAAGAATGATTTAATCAAAATGATCTCGGTCCCCATTGACTTGCATAGTAGAAAAAAATACATACTATGGTAGTCAATGGGGATCGAGATCTGTTTGGTTACAAACATTCTTCCAAACTTTTCTTTTTTTTGGTTCAGCAGAACAAAGAAACTCATAATGGATTGGAACAACCTGAACATAACATTCTGATGCAAATAAAGACAAACTTTATATAAAACATTATTTAAACATGGGTTATCAAGGTTCTTTCAAAAGGTTCTATCAAAACTTTCACACTTTCAGGATCTGTCTCGCACTCTTACTCTGCCCAAGTAAATCTCACAACAAATTGGCAAACCTGCTTTTAATTTCAAACAAAGTCCAAGTGTGCACATTTTGTGAACAAGTTTTAATATTTTATTTCTTTATGAATCATTTCTTTATTCTTTATTGACAATTCCAGCCAAAAATGAACCTAGGGGTAAATAACACATGGGTACCGAGTCGATAGTTCTCTGGGATACGTTAAAAATCACTAGTTAATACCACTAACAAGGCTCAAAATAGCCCCACACTAACACAGAAGCATAACGAGGGTTCCTACCTGCAAACCGAAGCATTGAGAACTTTGTAAGTGTACAGACGTTTTATTTTTACTTATTTGATGCCCCACTAGCGTTATAAGTTAATCTGTGATTAAACTAAAACTAATGATAAAACTGGGTACCTTCGATAATCATGAAAACGCATCCCACAGATTAACTTATTTGATACCCCATACACTGGCGTTATAAGTTAATCTGTGGGATGCGTTTTCATGATTATCGAAGGTACCCAGTTTTATCATTAGTTTTAGTTTAATCACAGATTAACTTATAACGCTAGTGGGGCATCAAATAAGTAAAAATAAAACGTCTATACACTTATAATGTTCTCAATGCTTCGGTTTGCAGGTAGGAACCCTCGTTATGCTTCTGTGTTAGTGTGGGGCTATTTTGAGCCTTGTTAGTGGTATTAACTAGTGATTTTTACTTATTTGATGCCCTAAGCACTAGCATTATAAGAGAATCTGTGGTTAAACTAAAACTAATGAAAAAACTTGTCCTTAAAGCCAAACAATAGCTAAACTTGGAATAACACTTCATATTATAACCTTCCCCTTTATATTCGACATCAACAGACTTATAGATTATATAGACAAGACATCGAATAAAATAAGGAAAAAAAGTTTGTTTTGCGAACGTTCAAACTCCATTCAGTCCAAATACAGTATGGATTAAATGGTAACTTAAGCCAGTCCAAAAGTGGGAGCTTGAATGATACCCTCACACATGTACTTGGTGAACACCTCATAAGTGTCATGGATGGGCAGTTTAAGTTTTACGAGGCAAGTATTGGCCTCTGGGTACTTCCGCCCTGTCTCGTGATTGAAATTCAGCGTTGGTGTTGGTGAAAAACCAAGTGCCGGTATTTTATCAGCCCCAGAAGTGAACACCAACAGTTGGTCAAGGGTTATCTCAAACACACCATCTATAAAATAGTAAGGACATATAATTAATAGCATGTGTGATAAGCAGGGTTGTGCAAAATTCAGAGTAGTAAAATACAGTAAAATACTGTTACTCAGCAAATCATTAGTTTACCTTCAATATCTAAAAGGAAGTCCCTCCAGAATCCTTCCACTTTAGTTTCAAGTTGCCACCAATTGCTTCCAGGTGGGGATAGTTCTACTTGAAACAAGGAGATCAAATCTGTAGCTTTAAGAGGTCTCTCTGATGCACAGAATGCGGTCTTGAAGATGCTGTGATGAATTCTCATCATATCCAAAAGGCCAAGTGTGCTAAGCCCTTCAGCAAGTCTGTAAAAGAAAACACCGTATGATTTTACACAAAGAATGTGTCCTTTTAGAAAACATGTTCACAAAAAATCATGTTACCCCAATTACACACCCAAGTGCTGAGAACCAAGCAACTGCCGTGTGATTCAGTGAATCAGAAGTACCATTCTCAATGGGCTCTATGCACGGCAGTATTTCCGGTGAAGGTTTAAGGATGCTCGATAACTTCCGCCGATCGTAGAGTCCAATGCAATACCGAGGATTTCTATTGAATTTTATACTCCATGGTTATACTAAAGAAACGTTAGACACAAAAACAGATAAAACAGACACCCCTCGTTGTGTTTATGCTTCTTTTTAAAATGATATTAAATAAACATAACTATATATAAAATTACATCTAAACATATGTACGTTTCGTTTCAAAGACGGGAAGACAGTAAATTTTGAAGACTCTGCCATAATCCCGTTTTCCTCGGTTTTCCTCCGCTTTAATCTACACAACCGGAAATGGACGAGCATCCTTGCGTCAAATGCGGAACTTATGTGTGCATATAGCCCATTGGCTATCATTATATACAGTGAAGCAATCTTGCCCCAACAGTGTCAGTCAACCCCTGGCCCATTTTTTCAAACAGGAGCAAGTGCACCATTTTAAATAACCGGTGTAGAGGTAGGTAGGTGTGCTCTTCAGCAAGAAAAACAAAAAACAGCTCACCCAAAGTATTTTCCTTACAAAAAAAGGGGGGAAATCTGCTCCCACCATGTTGGTACTGTCATGAACAAAATGAAGGATTTGAAAACAAAATCCAAGTTGCAATTTGTATTAACCATTACAAATGAATTGTGGAAGTGAAAAAAATTAAAATGACAAAAATATATACAAAACAACTACATAAAATACACACTTACTGTTGTAAGGCTTCTTTAGTCCTTCCTTCCACGTAGAATGTAATGGCTGCCTGGACCAGCTGGTCCCGTTCCTGCATGGTGGTGATGTGCCCCAGGGACCCCAACAAGGACAGGCTTTCTGCAGCTTCCATAATAGCTTCTCTAGCTGCTGTTATATCTTCTGCATCACTGATCTGTGTCAGACTTTATTAGTAGAAGCAGGCATTTATGATACCTTCACCATTAGTTTGAATAATTAAGAAATGTATGTCATACCTTTTTTAATTTCCACTGTAAATCCAGATCAGTGATTTCTTCAAGAGTGGGAGGGGATGATGTTATAGAGCACAGGTTCTGGTAAAGCCTCTCAGAAAAGAAAGATGGAAACAACCCCCCATGTACGAATGCCACCGCAATCATTATCCCATATACTCTGTACAGACCTCGCTGTAATGCTGCAAAAATTAAAGTGTTGAAAAACAGAACAAAGAATTTTTTTTTTAATCAGTAAAACTGTGGGAAGTATTTTGAATAAGACAATTATACATTCAAAACTAAATTTTAAAACAAAGGCATAAATATAATTTTAGTTTGTTAAAATACCAAGTTAAACAAGTAGAAGATATGAATACTAACCACGGCTATCCAGAGACAAATTTTTTTTGTTCTGTGACCCTGTGAAAAGAGAGCTTTCCTTGAGAGCTACCATAAGGAGTCTGAAAAATTCCCGTTGAGGCCCACCCTCATCCACTGCACCCTCTGCTTGATTGAAGTCATCCATAAATATAACACTTAATTTGGCCTCTGGAGTGAAACCTCTTCTCGCAAAAGCACGCACAGCACCATCCATTACATTTTTTCTGCAAACATTAATCATGTTGCTGCTGGGCGTCTCTCCAATAAAGACTTTCGATACTAGGGTGGCCAGCAATGTTTTCAGATCGGGTCTAGAACAATAAAACATAACAGTAAGTTGAAATTCTAAACAAAAAATAGACAGTTATGCTCATAAGCACTAGCAGCTAATAAAACATATAGCAGGTGGGGCTTTCCAACATCCAAAACAGATGACCTAGCATATTGAATTTTTAATGCAGCACCCAAATGGCCTGCCAGCTAATATTTACAGTACATTAATAATCAAGTAGGAAACTTCCACTTACTCGTTATTGTCATTGACATCAGTAAAATCTGGTGAGCCAACAGTTATATCCAAGTGGTCAGATGCGTTGTCATGCATGTTCTCCTCAGGAACCGGTGGGTCCTGACAGAACAATTTTTAAAAAACCAAAGTAAACTCCTAAATAGCATTTAATAAGGTTTTTAAATTTCATAGTTATACGAGTCTTACATCAATGTCTGTGATGTCAATTACATCATCCCAGGTTACAAAAACAGTGCAGGATTCATTGATGTAATCAATTATTCTGCCTGTTGTCGTACTCCTTACTGGTGGCAACCTGGCCCTCTGGATGGAGAACACCTCTGTTGCCATCTCATCTGAGCCGACAAAGTCAAATAGGTGCTAAAAAAGTAAATACACAAGATAAAGTCAACATGAAATCAAATTTACTATTCATATTTTTAAATGTAATTTGTTGTGTTTAGTATAAATGATTTATCTGTGAACGTTTGTGAATTCAAAAAAAAGAAAATTCCTTATAATCTTTAATCAAATACGTTATCCTTCACACCCCCCTCAAAACGACTTCTCTTCTCTTCCTGTAATGTATGGCACGAGGGCATGGCCACTCCCATTAAACTGCTATAATGCCTTCCAGTCCACTTTTAGACACGAACTTGCAAACTTCCCAAAGCACTTCCCCTCGGAGCAATCCCTGCCGCCATTTTGAAGTGCACTAAGTTCATATGGTCAGACCCTCATTCCCTCGATTTTGACCAAGGGAGCCAGTCAACTTCATATGTACACTTCAGGCAGCTCCATATACCACAATGCAACACGATTGTGAAGTCGCAACGGATCTTGTCTAATCACCACCACCACCACAAACAACTCTATGATATATTATTAATTAATTATATATATTTTTTTTATTTAAAAAAAGCCCAAACACATCCTATATGCTACATGCTATATATATATATATTTATATATATATTTGGATGCTGCATTAAACAAATTTTTAAACAGAAATAATAATTCAACTCCATAGCTGATTCCAAAGGGATCAAGGGCTTAGGACCTTTCAGGTCAGCCCATTGGTTCTCTTTATAGATTTCTCCTCTGCCTTTAATACCATCAGGCCTCACATTATGATGGAGAGGCTGGGGCAGCTAGGGGTAAATCCTAATATAATCAGGTGGGTTGAGTCCTTTCTGACGGAGAGAACACAGTGTGTTAGGGTAAATGAAGTTGTGTCCTCTCAGATTACGACCAACACAGGATCCCCACAAGGCAGCGTCATCTGACAAGTATTGTTTACTCTTTACACCAACGAGTGCAGAAGTAATACATCTGAGCATCTCACAATAAAATTTGCAGACAATACTGCAATAGTGGGGTTAATACAGAATTGTGATGAGACCAACTATAGGGCCTGGGTGAACTAATTCGCAGACTGGTGCAGGTCCAGCTGTCTTCTTTTAAATATAAAGAAAACAAAGGAAATGATAATAGATTATAGAACTGGGAGCCAGCCACACCAGTGTTTAGTTATAGATGGTGAGGATGTGGCAGTTGTAGCAGAGTACAAGTACTTAGGCACAATAATAGACAATAAGTTGCAATGGAATAGTAATACCGACACCATCTATAAGAAGGGGCTGCAGAGACTGTACTTTATGCGGAGACTGAGACAGTTTAGAGTGGACAGAAAAATGATGTTACTTTATCACTCATCTGTGGAGAGCATGTTACTCTTCTGTTGCGTTGCATGGTATTTCTCTTTGACAGTGACCAACAAAAACAGATTGAGCAAGATTGTTAACCTGGCCAGCAAGGTTGCGGGGTATAAACTAGACAGTATGGCTACTATCTGTGAAAGAAGGGTGTTGAGGAAAGGTTTAGCTATTAATAAAGATACGTCACATCCCTTAAACCGGGTATATGAGCTGTTGCCATCAGGGAGAAGGTTTAGGTTACCTTATTTCCAGACTAACCGAGCCAGTAAGTCTTTCATTGCAATTAGCATCACTTTGATGAACAAGAAGTTACCTGCAGGACAGCACTTTACATAGCACTATTTAGCACTTTAATTGCACTAATAGCACTTTAAATTGGTTTCTTTGAGTTTTCTGTCCTGATGCTGTGTATGTGTAGTGGTGTGGTGGGGATGAGAAGGGGGTGGGGGGGGTGAGGGATATTCTGTGTACTTTGTATCCCGTCATGTAAAATTGTCTTGTAGGCTATGATGTATCAGACGCACTGTAGGCTGTAGGGGCAAAACAATTTTCCGAGAGGATAAATAAATAAACTTAATTTAACTTAGCTAGGAATAATGGTATGAAGTATTTTGATATCTGAACCGTTTCTAAATACCTGAATTGGGTGTATGAGGTAAAATCTTCTCCTAACGATATGGCCATCAGGATATTTTACTTGGAGTGGGATGCCATCTTGCGGCTCAACCAGACTTCTCAAATTGAGACGCCTTCTTTCCAAAGCCTGTCAAGAAAACAAAGTAAAATATATCAGTCTATAGCCCTATTAGGACGGGACTAGTTTAACATGGAGGTGGGGTAATGTAATTTTACCCCTGGATGTCTGTAATAATAATAGACAATTCGCAAGGGATAAGATATCTCGATTTCCCTGCAAATTGCTCGCCACGCGAAATTCAGATGTGGGTGGTTAATTTCAAATTCACACGTGGTCGCCAGGTAATACTAATCCCGTGTCAATAGGGCTATTGTCTAATGATTACTGTGATGTGCATTCGAACCGACTAAAATCATAGAGGGGCTCTGCTAATTATTACTTTACCCCACCTTTCTATGTTAAACTAGTCCCAGTCGAATAGGGCTTATAATTGGTTAAATTAAACAAATGAGTCGCATGCCTCTTTGCGTCTGTTCTCCATATCTGCTTCTCTGCGTTGTGCCTGGTCCTGTGGGTGAGTTTAAAAAACATGGCCAAATTCACATGCATTCACATGAATTCATGTATAACAAGTAACATGTATAGAAAAAAAGTTATAAATATGTACTGTAATTGCTTACTCTTTCTTGGTCAGCTCGCAGACTTGAAAGGTATTCCTCGTCTTGACTTGCACGAAGTGCACGCCACTCAAGCAAATCCTACAAG
The DNA here is from genome assembly GCA_038021265.1 of Cyprinella venusta. NCBI lineage: Eukaryota > Metazoa > Chordata > Actinopteri > Cypriniformes > Leuciscidae > Cyprinella > Cyprinella venusta. The sequence goes on along the minus strand of CM075879.1, from coordinate 9,338,254 downwards.
CAACATTATGAATATAGGAGCATTCAGTTAACTTGATTTACATTAATCTTCAATATTTTATACATTTTTATAGCATTTTAATTAGCATAGCCCCTAGTATTAAACTAAAGCCCTATTCGCACGGGATTAGTATTATCTGGTGACCTGTAGTAATTTGTAATAATTGCGGAGTTTGTCTGAGATCTTAATCCCGTGCGAATCGGCCATGTCTGTAATTTGTAAAGTAATAATTCACCCACAAATTACCTACTATATTTCGCAGAACACAGAGGTCCTGTGATAATATTAATCCCGTGCGAATCGAATCTCTGTGATTTGGCCGGATCGTATATCATTTTTTCAAGGTTTTTGTTTCATTTGCGCCTTTTTATCCTTCTTTCGCAAAGAATAGAGGCTGAGTTGGAGTGTTTTGATAGTATTTTGGGTGCGGGGGTCATATTTTCCGCACTATATGGCGCACTTAAAAGCCTTTAATTCTCTCAAAAAACAACGTGCGCTTTATAATCCGGACTCGGAGTGCCTTATATAAGGATCAATTATTTAACAACGCTCCGCATTATTAAATTCGCCCGTGAACATCTTATGCCCGCTCTGTCACACGGCCAGTTCAACCTCGTGTAAATCAGGTTATGCGTGTCTCCCGCTCACGAGCGCTCACTCTAAACAGACGCACACGAACAGACACACTGTCCCCGGCGCTGCTCGTGCGTCACATAATGTTCATCAAGCGCTCCCCGTTCACAGTAACCGGGTCGTCTCATTCAAAACAGCCAGCTGTAGCTGTCAGCGAGCCGCCGCACATCGAATACTCATATGAGTCAGGAAGGCTGCTAAGGTAAGTTACGTGCCTGCCCCAGCGCGCTCACACTTACTAAATAAATGCCTCACCTCCGGCGCCGCGCACTCGCTACATTCCCTTTAGCACATCTAGTTGATGTATAACGCAAACCCAGTCAAACGTTTGACTGCAGTATCTTATGCGCCTTATAATCCGGTGCGCCCTATATATGAAAAAGGCGCAGAAGAGCAAAAACAAAAAGAACGATTAGATGGAGATGAATGACATGCTTAGCAGCACATGGTAAGGACAATTCTTCTGTTTATTGGGCTATATACAGCTAGACATAATAACGACAAGACATTTCAAAGCTATAGCCTAATGACATCATATCTGCGAGATAAGTCAGTAAATTCAAATAAAATCACAGGCTTCACTTATCCCGTGCAAATGCGCCACATGAAATTCAGATGTGGGTGGGTAATTTTAAATTCACACATGGTCCCCTGGTAACACTAATCCCGTGCCAATAGGGCTTAAGATTAATAAAATTACATCAGCAGCATAATTTTCTATTTACATCTCTATATCATGAGATGATTTTACAAGTTGCACATGAATGAGTGTAAAGTGTTATATTGCAATGTCCACCGATTATCTTTATATTTCGAAGTAAAACTGGTTTCGATGTTAAGTAATTTCCATATATAATACATTTTTATTGAATTAATTTGATAGTAACTCTATATCCCACGCTGATAAACTTACATTCCTCTCAATTGTACTAGGCCCCAGGGAGTCTGGGGTATCAGCCACCTCCAGGGAGTCTGGGGTATTGACTACCTCGGCCATCTCCAGGGAGTCTGGGGTATTGACTACCTCGGCCATCTCCAGGGAGTCTGGGGTATTGACATCCTTCAAAATACCAGCACAATACACAATTTGTTGGTAAATGACAGAATATTATATGATGCAAGTACACAATAAATCGATAAACAGGTTTTGCCTACATTTTGGTCCAGGCTTTGGCCAGAGTCGCTGTCTTCATCCTAACAAACCATAACAAAATTTAACATTTCATCATCTGAATGTTGTTCCATAAGTTCCAATCCATAAGTTAGTTTAAAAAAAAAATCATTACATGACACTCTTCTTGCTGTTCTTCAGCCTGGTCTTCCAAATGCTCCTTTAAGCAGTAGAGAATAAACACAAGTTCAATAATTGTATGAGTCAGAATCTGGTAAGGGGTAATTAAATGTAAAAAAAATATTAAGAAATTCTTTGATTGGAACATTGAACAACATTTTGATAGTCTTTTAAACAACTGAGAAGGTAAAAATACATTTTACAAAAAATCCTAGGGTCAAATTTATACATAGACATAAAGATCACTCATAACCAAAATCAACAGTTATAGACAACATTATATATATAAAAATTATATATATATATATATATACACACACACACACACACACACGCATACATATATATATATATATATATATATAAATATATACACACACACATATATATATATATATATAAAGAGAGAGAGACAGAGAGAGAGAGAAATAGGTAAGGTAAATTTACAGTACCTTTGGGAGTAGATATAGAGCTGACCGTTTAAGCACTCTACTGGCTTTCAGCACAGATGGTGAAAGTGGAGAAACATTAAGTCTTGTAATTTTTTTTCGACAATCAATCCTGACCAAGTCAAAATCAGTTCTGCCCAGTCTTGGAAAAGCAGTTTTCAGAACATCAAGGAACTCCTCGGCCGATAGAGACACTGGAACCTGAATTTTTTTTAAAGCTTCCGCTACAAAAAATGTGCATAAATAAAATGACTACCATCAAATTATTTTTGCAGCATTTTACAATGATTTATGCAAATTTTAAAGTATCATACCTTTTTGGGGATGGAATGTTTCCAAATCAGGATGCAGGAGGAGACCAACTCTGAATGTTACATGCCGTGTTTGCGCCCTCCTTCTCCTTGGCCCTCTACTAACAGGGTCAGAATTCTGGCTAAACATCCTTAGCCTGAAAGAAATTACAGAAAAAGTGCAGATTGAAAATGCAAAGTCAGAAGTAAAATTACTTAGACATAGTTCCCAAATATAAATAATTTTATCTGAATGGAGTAAATACCGAACTAACTTTCACAGGTTTTTTTTTTTTTTTTTTACTGCAAAGGTCTTTCATGTAGCTATTATACAGGACACATGGTTCGGCATATTGTAATATTCATAGTAGGCTTAAAAGTAATATAATATTCTGATATAAGATATAAAGTGACCAGACGTCCAAAATCAAAAATATGAGATGCAGGATAAAAGGTATTTTATAAAATCACACACTATAAATATAATAAAGAAGCAGAAACAGATAGTAATAAATTTAATAAAAAACTGCACAGTTGTTTGTCCGGCTCTATTATAGACCATTTCAAAAGATGTAAACAACACTGGCCCAGAAGCACTTCCTGTTTCAGTTTGTAACTGTTTTCTTTATTTCACATGTAAAGAAAACATGTTTGTTTAACTTTTTGATTCAGTTTTAAATGTTCTGTTGGTTGTATTTTATCCCAGCTTTTATGTAGTGTTAAAAAACTGAAACAGGAAGTGCTTCTGGGCCAGTGTTGTTTACATCTTTTGAAATGGTCTATACAGGTAACAGTTAGATGTACTTTGCTGTGTAATGGGGGATGGGAGGTGTATGCAAGCGATTCCATGGCGGTAAAAACGTGCTGCTGAAGCAAGGCCTCGTTTAAATCTAGGGCAGATTTCAGAAGACTTCAACACACTTTACGCAATTACATGCAAATACTGAAACGTTATCATGGACGTTTTCTTATTAGCATTAACTTACTTAAACATTAACGTTACTCACTTCAATTACTCAATGTCAGTAGTAGAGAGAAATGCCAACAGTTGTTAAGTATCTTCATAGTCAATCCCAATTCGAAAAAACAGAACCCTGCACTACATGGTCATGTTTCGAATAAGAATCGGTAAATAATCAGAAACTAACACGTAAAGGGAAATTTTCACATATGAACCACGCAACTTTTGCAGATATTTTATTGAATGAAATAAATAACTTACCTTTCTACAAGATTCTCTGAAGACCCCTGTTCAGGAAGCTGCTGGGTGTTTCGAATTCGTTCAATTATACTATTAAATCTTTCACTCATAACAGATACGTAATCTCGATTCAATGACATTCCGGTACAATCTAGATGGCAGATGTCGATGTCAATGCAAAACTGTGGCTGTAAACTGGCGGGGGAGGGAATAGCCCTGTAATTGGCTGTTACTTAACAAGCAATTTAGCAGTCTATTAACCTCCTGAGACCCCCCCCCAAAAAAAAACAAAAAAACAACGTTTTTTTGAATGTAGTTTTCCATGTCATCACACTGTTTAGAGCACAGTAAACAAATGGTACACTATATATATATATATATATATATATATATATATATATATATATATATATATATATATATATATATATATATATATATATATATATTACTCATAAGCAAGCCCCCCACCTAACTGCCAAAAGTGCCAGAATTTAAGTCGTTTTTTTTTATTATTGTCATCATTGTTTTAATCAATGCTTGTGACAAATATTCTGGGTTGCTGTTTCAAATTAATATGATTATTGTAGCTGGACACGTGTGTGTGTGTGTGTGTGTGTGTGTGTGTGTGTGTGTGTGTGTGTGTGTGTGTGTGTGTGTGTGCGCCGCACGTGCAGTTCAGAGAGAGTTCTCGAGTCGACTCTCTTCACTTTTCAAAGCAACGGTAAAGAAGCATCGCCTCTGAATGATAGGGCATATGGATAGGGCTGGGGGTCGATTCCAAAAAGAATCGATTCCGGCGTTGGGAATTGAGAGTCGATTCCAAAGGTTTAAAATGCAAAGGTTGGAATCGATTCCATTAAGTAGGTATGTGAGTAAAATTTTCAACATGGTTAAATGTTAAAACTAGTTGATCAGGTAGAAAGAGCTGGAAAAATCCTTTAAAATGATGCCAAGACCATGTTTATGGGTTCAAGAATAACAAAATAAGGCCATTTGAAACTAGGAAGTCGTCACTTTATTTGGTCCTTTGTTTTCCATTAAAATTAAAACAAAAGGTGTGACCGAATCATACAAATTATAACGTTTTTTTGCTATAACTTTTTTTAATTATTGAGATATTTATCTGAATCTTTTAGGATAAGCTTTTGGCCATATCCTCTACATATTCTACTTCTGAAAAGTCAGATAATATAAAAAAAATAATAATATATAAAAATAAAAACATAAACACTAATTACACCAAATAATACTCTTTATCCGGACAGCACTTATAAAAACAGGTTACAAAGATTTAAAACTATTTGCAAATACAACAGCTCCATCGAACAAAACAACTTTTATAGCTTTACTATTTGACACAAGATAAATTATTTCGCACACATTCTAAAATATACAGACATCTACTACATGAAACAGTATGACTGCTTCACATTATTAACGTTATCTGTCCTTTGAAGCAGATTTTGCGGGTGGTAAAACTCCCGAGGTCGTCGATCAAATTTATTGAAATTTCATTCACTTGTAGTTTAGCAATTAAACTAAATGTCCATTACAATTTCAAGAATGTTTTTACTCGCCTTTGGCAAAAACGACAACGATTTTAAGAGCAACACACTTTGGCACTCTCACGCGGCCAGAAGTTCAACATGAAAGAAGGTGACTGAAAACGAGAAGGTATGTGTGGTTGTTCCGGTGGTGTTACCAATAAAAAAAATGGAAAATCCACCATCAACAAACCAAAAGAAGCATTTTTTTCTGTAACACCGCACGCGTCTGAGGAAATCCGAAGTCGCGTCAACCGGAACAAAAATAGCAGCCGCGACAGCGGAGATAGGCGCGTACCTACATTAAGGGGAATAAATGATCTTCCTCGACTCGTTGTAGTTTAGGATAAGTAATAAATATGATTTATGAAATCAATCGACAAAAACAATCAAATTGTTTTTTAAGTCATTAAATTCAAGTTCACGTAAACTTTTCCCTCCGCTGCGGCTGTCTGTCATTGATTTTCTATTCGAGCATCAAACGCATCGCGCTCGGTTATGACGGTCATGATTGAGTCCTTTTCCAGAGCTTCGGGTCTGCATCTAAATATTAACAAATGCGAATTAATGTCAATAAAAAGCTGTATTGTTCCCTCTATATGCAATATTCCTGTGAAAGATCAAGATACATACTTAGGAACTGTAATTGATAAAGACCAAAAAACAAGGTGTAAACTAAATTTTGATCCTCTAATAATGAAAACCCCCCCAAAAACTGAACTCTTGGCTGCAGAGAGACTTGTCGATACGAGGAAGAATTCTGCTCTACAAAGCTGAAGGGTTGTCCAGACTAACGTACGCCGCTCTCTCCTTGGAGATTGATAAAGGAACTTTAAAAAAGGTTGATAGCATGTTAAATAATTTTGTTTGGAAAAATAAAACCCACTTCATTAGAAAATCAGTGCTGATGAATTCAGTAATAAAGGGGGGGATTGGATTTTTTAGATTTTACTACCTTAAACAACACTTTTAAAATTAATTGTCTTAAAAATTTCTTTATTAATCCCTTATCACTTTGGAATATTATTCCCAATTATATTTTTTCAAAAGTAGGTGGCCTGAATTTTCTCTTACTTTGTAACTATAATGGTATGAAGATCCCGCTCAAACTCTCTAACTTTCATAAGCAGATGCTCTTGGCATGGTCCCTAATATACAAACACAACTTCTCCCCACATAGATATTACTTATGGAACAATAGAGATATTCTCTACAAGAATAAGTCACTCTTTTTTGAAAACTGGTTCAAAAACGACCTTCTTTTAGTCAGACAGCTTTTTAATTCTCAGGGCAGACTTTACAACTATTTAGATTTTTTACAGAAATATAAAATCCCTATTACTGCTACTGAATATGCTACTATTTTCAATGCGATTCCCTCTGGAGTGTCTTCTCTGTTGCAAGGTTCTTCAATTTCATGGCCATGTACTTACTCTTTGAGCCCAACTGACACAATGATAGGAAATGTGTGCTTTTCTGTAGAGCAACAAAAAATAATTATAAAATCAGAGCTCTCTTCCAGAAGGAGATAATAACAATTCCTTATGTAATCCCACACTGGAATAATATTGTAGAGAATTTACCGTGGGAAAAAATATGGTCCTTGTCTCATAAGTATCTGCTTACCAACAAAGTTAAGGAAATAACATTTAAATTAATTCACAAATGTTACCTAACCAAAGTCTTTTTAAGGAGATATAAGTCCGATATTGAAGTGAACTGCTGTTTCTGCCACTCTCCCGAGGAAGACGTCATTCATTTGTTTTGGCAATGTACCCACACAGAGAAATTTTGGTCAGATTTGTTAACTTTCATCCAATCCTATTTTGTAAGTGACTTCTCTTTCTGTTTTAAAGATGTTTTTTTGGTTTGTTTGACTACTCAAATTAAGAGAAAACAGGACAATATTACATCATTAATTTCTGGCTAAATTCCATATAGGCCTATAAGCAAAAATTTACTGGTTCAAAACCTCTCTTCTCTTTATTCAAAGATGATCTAGACAGATATATGGAAACTATCCAAAACTCTGTTAATCCCAAAGCAATGAAAACTGTATCTCTATATTCATCCTTTATGTCCTCTTAAGGTGATTGTACTGCATTCTTGTTTTTATGTTACCCTGGCAACTTATTTGTGTCTGTGTAAATTTTTGTAATTTTTTTTTCCTGTTATATGTTTATGTTTGTATGTATTGCTTTAATGTTTAAAAAAAAAAAAAAAAAAAAAAAAGGTTATGACGGTTATGACGTTATATATTCCATATATCTGTCTATATCATCTTTGACAGGTGACACTGCAATGACTACCCTTTTAAATTGCTAATTTAACACTTTACGCTTTTTTTTTATTACATCAACAGGGTTCACTTGGAATGCTCCGAATGCAATCCTAGGCAAACATGGTCCTCGAGGGTCAATGCCCTCTGCCCTGCAGAGTTCAGCTTCATTTCATTTTTTCTAAATGTATTAAATTTTCAGTGAAATCAATTCTGATTTAAAATAGTAATGCATATGTTAACAAAATGACCCACTGACTGTACCTTTTATCATGCAGATGATTTGTATGAATTTATGATCACAAGCTTGGATGTGTTCTGTCAGTGCTTGAGGAAGGTAAAGTAAGTGGAGAACTGGAAAAAAAAAACAGTTGGCTTTATAGCACAGTCTCATTTCAGTAAACTGCTGGTTAGGTATATGCCACATGGTGTCCGGTAAGAGACTTGGTGAAAAGATGTTGGAAATTTGAGAGTAACCTGTTTATTTGTCACCACAACAACTCAGAAACAGAAAATGCAGAGTAAATATTCTAACATTAAATATTAGAGACAACACGGCACTGCTAACATACATTATACATTATAGGGGACTTTATCTCATTAAACGACAAATTAAACCCCATGTAGCCTACTATTTAAATCGATTGCTGGACGTCGTAATGTTATTGTGGCCTACATAAATCTGATTTAGCATTTTATTAGCAACCCCCACCCCACCTGTCCCACCCACTTTTTAAAACAAAGTTACATCACTGATTTTTATGTTTATATGTTTACTTAAATGTTATATGGTGTTTTACCAAAGTGTCTAATAATTTTTACAGATAAATTGCTTTAATACCAATACCAAGGTGACATACCAAGGTTCTTACACCTGTCCTGACCTGAGCACAAGCTCCCATTCTAATCCTCAAAGCCTTAAATATATGTTAAGCCATTAAATTTCTTTAAATTGATAATAGCACGTGTATACCTAATTACAGTTTGTCTGAGTGCCTTGTTTCAGAACAAAAAGGTTTGAATAAGCGCCCCCTGCTTGCTTTAGCTGTAAATGTAAGCACAACAAAAGCTCACGTTGTTTTCCAAAGACAGATATTGATAACAGTGGTCTGTATCTTAAACCTGCAGTGATCATAAACCTGCATTGGTTACCTCCACTGTAACTGAATTCCCCACACACGTTAATGCTTTGATGTTAAAGCTAAAATCTCCAATAATGTGCTTATTTACAAAAAGGCATGAGAGGAGAAAAACAAGTTAATTTTATTTTTATCTAAATTGTCATAAAACCGCTATTTAAATATAGTCTATTATTCATATAGGTTATTCTCACACACACACAAAACCGGAATAAACTGATCTATAGAATGTAATCTGGTGGTAGCCTAGTCTATGAAAGGTACACCCCTCTAAGCTCACAGAAATGGTTAGACCTAAGTCTTCAGCAGCCAATGACACCGACCCGTTCATACTGATTATGTCACGCGTATTTCACGCGTATTTTACGTGTATTTTACGCGTATTTTACGTGTATTTTACGCGTGAAATACGCGTGACATAATCAACGCGTATTTCACGCGTAAAATACACGTAAAATACGCGTAAAATACACGTAAAATACGCGTGAAATACGCGTGACATAATCAACGCGTATTTCACGCGTAAAATACGCGTAAAATACACGTAAAATACACGTAAAATACACGTGAAATACGCGTTAAAATTCGCGTGTATTTGGCCCTAATGGCTTTCCATATCAACGACGTCACGTCAGCGTCACGTCTGCGTCTTAAGTTGAATAGAAATAAATAGCAGAATAAAAAAAAAATAAGACGTCGAGTGAGACGTTCATTGAGACGAGTGCATGTTGCAAATTTATATTAAAGAGCCTATCGGAACGCCATACAAAATGGCGGACTATCGCTCAGGAACTAGGCCGGAGACACACTGGATGCGTGGCGTGAGCGTCTCGTAAGCGTGGCGTGTCCATTTTTATTTCGGCTCCCATGTATGGCGCTTGAACCGTGCCAAAATCAAACATTCGACCGACCGACCGAACGTCTATCCGAACGTGTTGTTTTTTTGAGCGTCTGATTGAGCGGGTTGACCCACGTGACGACCTGACGTGACGTCAGCGTCTTGAAATTAGCTGTTTTTTAGCCATGCAAGTATCCAAGCTTATGTGTAAAGATTATGAATGGACATGAAAGGCACTAAATGTAAATATTGTACCCCTAAAATATCAGTAAAACATTTCTCCTGAATCCTGTGTATGTGTTTTACTTTCAGCAGAAATAGGCTACTGTAGGCTAGCCTATATAAAGTCATTCAATAGTCAATAGTCCAATATTATTTTAAATAGTTTTTATTGCCCAATGCACAATCTTCTCACAGTCCATAAAAACACTCAAAGTTAATAAATGTATTATATTATTTTTTTAGATTTTGCAATAATCTTTGAAAAAAGATCCAGAAGGTTTTCATGAATATATATATATATATATATATATATATATATATATATATGTGTGTGTGTGTGTGTGTGTGTGTGTGTGTGTGTCACATATTTCAGCTAAACACGAAACCTGTGAATCTAGTTTAAAATATTTCAGAACTTAAAAAACCTACTACACTTTATTGTAATAATATTGTTACTGAAAGTATAATATAGCATAATTAAAATAGTTTATTTATTTTTCATCAAATTTTTCAAGTCCAAAAAAGTCTACTCTGTCATGCTGCTCTTCTGTAACTTTTGACCAAACAGTTAATTTTTTTAATCCATAATAATCCACAAACAACTGTTGGGCTGCAGCATCACTGAGTCAGGAGACTGAAATAAGAGATTGACATGAGATCAGATTCAGGTGGATTGAGCTGTGATAAGAGATTTGCTGTTTATTTTAATGTTACATGTAATAAAATACTTTCCCTTCATTCAGGTTTAGTAATAATAATGCAAAAATGTGCACACTTCAAATCCAAAAACGACTAGAGAATTCACAAGTCTCTCCAGAGAGCTATAAAGGCATAAAGCACCATGACATTACATATTTTATTTTATTTTCTTTCAGCAGATGGCGCTAATCTGATTCAAATAATCTATATATTAATCTGTAATACTAAAAAAAAAATAAAAAAAAAATCTGTAATACTGAATTAAGTGTCAATATTTTACAATTACATTTTTTACCTAGACCCACACATTTTGTGAATATTCAAATTATCCTGTTAAAATGTTTTATTGGTTCAGTCTGAACAATTTGAACAATGATTATTAAATTAAACAACAAGATTGTTTATGATAAATTAAAAAGTTTTTTTTTTTTTCAAAACGCTATAAATCCATTCCATTTTTTCCCCCAAAAATGTATGGGATGTCTTTTAAAGAACAGAAAGAAAAAAAGAAAAAAAAAACAAGAGATTATGCAACATATAAACAAGGGCTCATACAATAAATTAAAAGAAATTAAATTTAATAACACAACCTGAAAAAAGTAATGATAGTAATGTTAGGCTATGTAAAGCCTATAATAGCCTACATTCAGAGTCATTTTTAGTAAAGTGTCAAACCTGTAATAAATAGTAGGCCTACCAATTTGTTCACTACATATGCATGAAAAAAAAACAATTATTAAAAATTTTCAATAATGATAACGATATTCAAAAGTAGGGATGGGCACCCCTCCAGCACATGCACATGCACACACACATGCATGAATAGGCTACATAGTATATGAGCAAAGTGGAGAGGCAGGATATAACTTTAAAAAAACAACATAAAATAAACGTTTCACATTTATGTTTAATAATATTATGTTACTTAAAGTGCAACATGCAGGTTGATTTTATTTCTGAATTAATACTTTAAATTGTCTGCAGAGCTCTTTTAAAAACACTTATGTAAAAATTACTAATGAAATCTCATTTGATGTAGAGATTTTGATGAAAATGCGCTAGGCTCTGGAATAACGCCTTTCCAGCAAGCAACGCGTCATATGACGTGGCCCGAGGAAAACAAATCAGCTCGCGGCCGCTTTCTCATTGCTGGGTGTTGATGTAGTTAGAGCAGTAGCGAGAGACATATAGTTTTAGATCGAAGCCATAATGGTAAATTATTGTGTTTGTGGTTGTTGCACGAATTCCAGCCTGTCAGGACATCATATCCATCATTTTCCTTCAAGGAAGAACAAGGCTTTTTGGTCTTGGGTGCGTTATGTGCAGGTGAATAGAGCAGACTTCACTGCCGCGTCTGTTAACACACACACTCGGTCGTTTGTGGCGCACATTTCACTCGCTTTAAATGGTATCACAAACTGCATTTGAAAAGCATTATTTATTTGTTGTTATGGCATGATCATTAGTCAATGTGGATAGTGCTAACCAGCTTGGATGGTCTGCATAATCACTGTCAGCATAGAATATGAGAAGACAAAACGTTGCTGGCTTAAATAAAGACAATCTAAATAGATGTTTAATCAAGAACAAAGTGAAATGTATGTTTGCTAAAGCAGATTTATTGCAAAACACCAAGGTATAGCCATACAGTAGATGAATCAGCGTTAGCCGCGGTGCTAACTTACATGAACTCACTTGCCCTATTCGCCACTGGTTTTCTCGACACCACAACTCTAACGTTACTTCTTTCCTCTGCCCATTGTTCGTCTCCCGATCTCCCCCTGACTTCTATCTCGCCTAGAAGGCTCATAATTATTTGCCTGTGGGTCATCATAGGCATATTCGTCAACATCGGAGAACGCGGTTGCGTCGTTCGCATCCATTGTAACCTGAGCCTGAACTTGAACAGACTGCCTCGCCAATCGTCACTTCCGGTTAGTGCGTTGTAGACGCGGGAGTTATTTTATCACAATTTTTCTCAAAATATCGTTAATGGCTAAATATATATTACTCCAGTTCAGAAAATCTTGTTGTTTTATCGTCAACTTACACTATGCTATATAGGGGTGTCCAACCTGCAAGTTGCACTTTAATTTCTATTATTTCATCTATGTTGAGAAGGCTAGCCTATAAAAAAAGGGAACCGCATGAGATGAGTAAGAGAGGATCAATAGGCTTATATCGGAAAACATTTGGAATGGGTCAGACATGATTTCGACCATTTATTAAGTTTTGTTTTGTAGAAAGCCTGTCTTTAAAGTGAATTCGTTTCATATAAATTGTATCTTCGTTTTAATACATTTTTCATCAACAAATTAATAGCTTACATTATAAGCATATATCAACCCGGTCTCATCCCAATTCGTGATATAACTGACGTTTTGGGACGTCTTTTGACCATTCGTCAATATACGACTTTTTAGGGCCCCCTTAAACGTCGGTAGATGACGTTATGGGATCCTAACTCTACCCCATACCTAAACCTAACCCTAAACCCAACTAAAGGTAAAGCGTCAGTTGTATGACGACCCAGGATCGTCATCTACCGACGTTTAAGGGGGCCCTAAAAAGTCATATATTGACGAATGGTCAAAAGACGTCCCAAAACGTCAGTTATATGACGAATTGGGATGAGACTGTGTTACATATATCAGACAATATAATCAGGAAACAGAGGCGCGTGCGTGAACGGAGCACGTCTCATATAGCCGAAACACCGCAATATACTTGCCACGGACCTGAGAACTATAAAAAGCTTTAAATGTGTAGTTTTAAACAAAACAATAAATAAATTGCCTACTCTCTGCGTATATAGGCTAATTCGAAGTATGTGTTTTCATAGTCAGCTCTGGATACTGTCAATTAAGGTTATAAAATACAAACACATTCAGTTCAGAAGTCAAGCTGATTTTGGTGAATTAAATAAAGAACTTCAATTTTTTTGCATTTAATTATTATTTTATTTTATTTTTATTTAGGCATATAGGCTACCAAAGCAGACAGAGTTGCAGTTTTAGCTGCTTTTATGTGAGTAGCCTATCTCCATGAATTATGAGATATTGTCTGTTGCTGAAACTTCCGGGAGATGCATTGCAATAATCAAATGTGGACTAGATAGAGGATACAATCGAAAAATATAGCTGCGAGCAGCGATTGCGGGCCCAAGCCGGTGGCACCGCAACCCCGGTGCCTTTAGTTACCTAAAGGCACCGGGATGGCGGTACCGCCGGCTTTGGCCCGCAATCGCTGCTCGCAGCTATATTTATATATATATATATATATATATATATAAAGCCGGTGGCACCGCCACCTTGGTGCTTTTAGGGTTATTATACTTGACATGCAAAAACATAACCCCCGCTTTGACTGTCAAAAAGAAGTGTGCTGAAGAGCTTGCATCAGTGAAGGCTCTGCAAAAGTGCACATTGAGGGCACATTTTAACCACAAAGCATGCGTGAGCAACCTTCTGAAAGGTCAGGTGTACATCCAGGTCTACATCTGTACTGTGTTTACATTATAGTATTTAGGAATGCGCCGATCCGATACTCAGGATCGGTATCAGCTCCGATACTGCCATCTTTGCCGGATCGGGTATATTTACACCACTTTAATCAAACCACTCTTCTTTAAAACATTATGATGTGATTTTTTTCACATGTATTTTATTACTCTTATTGAGCTATTTTGTCCACACACAGGACTCACTGCCAATCGTACGTGCTCACATCATTCTCTTTCTGTGAAAGCTGTATACTGCACTCACCAGTTTTCACTCTACAGCTATTGACCAGAGCACTGAAATTATTTCTCACTTAAACTACAATCAAATGCATTTTCTCACACATTTTGCGTTAGTCCTCCGCATGGCATTTTATTATTTTCTGCGCAGCTTCAGAAGTGCATGCACACAGCCTAGAACACATGACACGCACACACAGTCACGAGAGAGGCGCGATCGAATGCGTGTTTGTGTGTGAACAATGGAAACTCCTTTTTGTTCATACAGGAAAATATTCAGACTAATGTCTTGTGGGAGCAACAGAATACATGCAACGGCATTATGTAATCAGGATACAAAAATCTAGTGAGTTACATCAAAAAAAGTAGTAATCAGATTGTAGTTGCTTTTTGAAAAAGTATATAGTACTTAAAGCCATTTAATATAAAGTGGGACCCTTTTTTATGAAATAATTTGTAACTGTATCGGAATACATTTTTAAAGTAACCCTCCCAAGCCTGGTCTTGTGTGGACGTCCGTTACTTTCACTTTTTAAGTTAGCGATTTTTAAGGCCCCAATCCTACTGTATTACCTATTATACTGTATTGCCAACTGTATTAATGTGTGGATATTGATCCAATAGGTCTACCTAATTTTGAACACAAGAGGGCAGTATAGCACTATGAATGATTTTTTTTCTTTTTTGACTAAACCATTCTGTCTGTTTTTAAACTTAAACATAATTCTTAAATTAAAAAAAAGGAATAAAATGGCTATAGTTCCAATATTGGTATAGTCTTATACAGTGTTGGGGTAGTTACTCAAAAAAGTAATTAGTTACTAGTTACTTCTGTAAATTGTAATGAGATTACTTTACTAGTTACTGCGTTGGAAAAATAACTTCACTACTTATTACTTTACTTTCCTGTTTCTTAATTTACCGTGTAGCCTACATGGACAAACATCATATCAGTTTTTGCCCTATCATCACTTTATTGTAAAAATGTATACAAAATGACATGAAAGAACAATATCCCTGTCTGCACAAATAAATATGCCGCACTGTAAAATTCACAAACAAAATGGGGTTCAAAATTCAAAATTTTAAAATGGTGTTTATCACAGAAGTTTCAAAACAGGCTGGGAGAATAAAACTCTTCTCCTGAGAACAAAAACAGCTTTTTATTCGACTCATGGTAATAATAATAATAAAAAAAAATAAAAGATGTCAATGAAAAATAATAAAATAAAGGTCACTTTATCCCATAAAATTCTTAATCCAAATTTAAAATGTATTTTTCTAAACCTGGGGGATTAATGGTCGACAGGGGAAGCATGTCTTCTACAATGAACCCTGCAACAATCCTGTTCATTTCGTTTTCCAAGACTTTCGAACCTTGTTTTTACTTGACGCGTCCGAACGAGCGGAAAGGTGCGCGCGGCAAACAGCGCACGTGATGCCGCATCCGAGGATGAACGACAAGAAGCCGAACCTTCCACCGAACATGTAGCCTACATCTCTGCAACGGCACCCAGTTTGCGCATCTAAATCAGTTATTTATGTTTACAAAATGAACCTAAGATCCATGTTTTATAAAATGTCCACGAAACTTAATGAAATGTTTAGTGAAATTAGAAAATAGAGATCGTTCATTTAGTTCTTTAGCCTATATACATGTTTTTATATCCACATATTTTGTTCTAATGTCACAAATAATAATCTTAGGCTTTACTATAGCCTACATTTCACTCAAATATTTTTGTGCTTTCGAGCAATAAACTGAAAGTAATGTGAATATTGCCATTTGTTGGGTCTCTCTCTCTCCACTTCCCTCTCTCTCTCTCACTCAAATCGGTCTCTATGGCAACGGCGCGCACGCACCACTAGACGGAACTCTCCACACAGGCAAACACGGCTTGGGTAACGCAGGAAAGCGCGTTCCTTTATTATAGTAAAGTAGTGTAGTTACCAATATTTTCAGTGTAATGCGTTACTTTACTTACCCAAACTCGTTTGTAACTCGTTACCCCCAACACTGGTCTTATAGAAAATAAATGGTGAATAATAACATTTTTAATTCCTCATCCAATCATCCTTTTGTTATGGATCAATATCATAGCTAGAGACGTAGAAAAGGGCTGCACGGTTTTGCAATAAATAATAATAAATAAAATAAAATAAACATATAAATATTGTAATTGCAATTAAATTAGATTTGTGTGGCAGCTGCATGTACAATTATTATTATTAATAATAATAACATTAATAATAATACAAATGAGCTTAGAATAAAAATTTAAATGGTTTATTACATTAAAAACAGGCCATATTTTTGTTAAATAAATAAGCTATCATTCATAGTGCACTAAATTTTAAACATTTTAAATTACAACATTGTTTGTGAAAGTCCAACAAAGTTAAATGTATACTCAAACCTGAAAAGTTGTGTGGCTCCGTTTTCATTTGATTATCATTGTGGCAGCAGTTGGAACACTGTTACAACTAACCCCGCTGTGTATTACATATTTTAAAGGTGCAGTCTGTAGCTTTTTGGCGGCATCTAGTGGTGAGACTCGCGAATTGCAAACAGCAAGTCACTCGCGGCCTCTCCCTCCAATTGCAAACTCTATTTTGAAGCTACGGTGGCCAACGTAGGATAATGTCAAAGCGAATAAACTTTGTCGTCGTCTGAATCTGCAGAGAGTAGCAAGACAAGCAATGAGGTTTTTTATGGCTCGATCGATGGCTCAGGGGATGAAGAAAGAGTGTTAGCCCTCCAAAGGAACCGGAGAGCTGTTACCGAGGTTTGTATTTATGAAGTTATTGTAACGTTATTATATACGGACCGGTCTGCACTTTATAACATCCAAGCACGAAGTGATAACGTTATTTACATAGTAGCTCTGTGCACTTATACCCCTGTTACTGTAACGTTAGTTAGTAGTTGAATGTTTTCTTATTTTAACCTGTCATTTACTGGGCAACAACGATTATATGAAGCCATATTACAGAAGTTTAGCAAATATTGACATTCTGCCTTATTTTTCTAGCTTCATCATACTTTCTCTTCTTTGAAGCAGATTTACCAGTTTTCAGATACCTGAACAATAAGTTTGGTCCATCTTTCTTCCGGAAATTCTGCCGCGTTTCTACTGCTTTCTATTCCGGTTATATACGAAACGCGCTCTGTTGTCCACTGTCGGCTACGGTAGAAATATGACGTCACAACATGGCTACCTTCATAGAAGGGGATTCCCGCGCCTATGGAGAAATAAATGACTAATTCTAACGTAATGTAAACTTTACGGTTCATTAAGTAAGGTCTTTATACACCACAAAACACATAGTTATGGATTTTATATTGCATTTTTGTCAATAGATCCACAGATATATCACACATTGCACCTTTAAACCTAGCTAACAGTCGCTAGGAATTACTGACATGTTTCAAAACGGTGCTGTGTTTGAGCCAACAAGACAGTGATTAAGGCAATATAAAGTTAGATTTGGACGCGTATACATCCGGAAACAGAAAAAAATCTACGATGAAAAAATTTACTTTCATGATGTCAAAACACTCTTTGTCCATTATCTTCACGAAATATAATCAAAACGTTCCGCAAATTCGCGGGAGACCGTCTTCTGGCAGCAAGAGAAAAAGAGCGGAAAGACAGCCGGCTAGATACTGACAAACTATGTAAAATGTCCGTGTTACATTTAACCCCGCGTTAGGCCTACATTTATCCCCGTGCTCCCCTATTCTGTAGCTCCTGGCAGTGATGTTTCACCTCATGAAATATACTTTATGTTCACATTTATGACACAGACAGTAGATAATATTATGTTCACATTTATGACACAGACAGTAGGCTTCTGCCAGGCACTTTCAGGGATACAAATCGAAAAAATATGTATATATGTGCATATATATGCAAAATACTCCTTTTTTCACGTCAACTATGTGCTATGGTCATTAAATGGCTTTCCTTTTCACTTAAGTCCAGCAAATAATTCATTTATTTTAACACATTTGGTGGCATCTGCCAGTTATTGTCGTTGTTATGAAGTACAGTCGTATGTTTGCATAATTCATTTTGAACACGTAATGCTTTCAAAATCTGAGGTAAATTATCCGTTATGGCTTGTGGCACAGTGACCTATTTTTAACTAAAAATAAATAATGTGTAGCCTACTCATAACCAGTGTAATTTCTTCATTCTGTCAGCCGCGACGTCGCAGAAATAGGAAACGTTTCTAAATTAGAAACTTCGCATGTCGCCGTCGCGTATGGTTAGGACAAAAACTCTGATTTATTAACATGGAAAAGATACCTTTTATCGCGTGTCGCGGCGTCGTGTGTAGTTAGGACACAGTGTAAGCGGCCGCTTCTCAGGTCTAGAATCTGAACTTGATTCCGATTGGCCAGTGTCAGACAGTCAGACCTGTCAGTCTCGCAGCTCGCGTCAGCTTCATGCGGCTTCATGAGAGAGACGCATAAGTCCGGAATTGGACAATTTAACAATATACTTACGATAGAATATATTTATAATTAATAATGATTTAAAAACAAAATACATAACGCGCCGGGCCGCCGGCCCAACCAGACCGCGGCCCACCAGGAATCTCCCGGTAGTCCCGATGGCCAGTACATGCCTTAGTATCTTTAATATATTTTCATAATTTTGAAGAAGTTTGGTGTGGGAATAATTAAAAATTACTTAAGAGGGGGGAAATAAAAATGTAAAGGCTGGTTTTGCAAAACATTCACATACAGACTGAAACAACCGACTTCCTGTTTTGCTGGCTTAAAGTTGCTTGGGCTAATGAGATCTATAAGTGTACCGAGTTTAATATTATTATATGGAAGTGTGTTTGATTTATGGACCCAATTTTCAGACCAAGTTAATGGACCAAGTTAATTTAATTAATGAACTAATTATATAAAACTATTGTCAATGCACTACAATTAAACTGGCTATGTGCCTTCACTTATAAAAAAATAAAATAAAAACTTATTTAAAAAATCCCAGGCTTAAGAAATGTATTTTATTTATGCTGGCCAGACACACAGCAGTTAAATGGTTAATTAAGCCCCCTCCCCCTGCTAACACACACACACACACACACACACACACAGAGAGAGAGAGACAGGCAAAGGCTCAGACATATGCTCAGAGGGAGTATGACTACATTCAAACTAAAATATCTGACTTTCTGTGGGTCCTAGCTATTGAGTGTGAATTAGAAAGTTGTCCGGCTTGAGGAGTACAATATACATACTGATTTTTGTAACTGTAGATAAAACTAACAACCCCACTTTTGTCAAAAGGTGGCGCTACTGAGCCCTCACCACGCCCGTTTCTGAAACTTTGCACATGTCTACTGGCTATTAAATGTGATGTGTCTGATGAGTTTCATGCAATTTGAAGCATGCTAAGGGTCTCAAAAGCATCCTAAAAGAATTGGAAAGTTTGATGCGTCGCCACGGCAACAGTTTCAAAGATATCAAGAATCCATTCACAGGTCTACATCTGCCGTATGTTTACATTATACAGATGAAGTTTGAAGCAATTTGGATTAAAATAAGAGGGTGATTTCAAAGCATTTTGAAAATGACACACTTTCTGCTGCCAGTTGGTGGCGCTATAACTTTGACACACAATAGTCACATCCATGTGATCGTCCTCTTACAGCGAACACACTCCTGAAGTTTCATCACGATCGGTTGATGTATGCTGAAGTTATGACACACTTCCTGTTTCACATTTTTTGCCATGATTTCATTTCCTCGCCACGGCCAAACCGTTCGAGATATCAAAAATCCCCTCGCAAACTTTCATCCTCAATGTCTTGACTTCACGCTGACTGAGTTTCGTAGAATTTGGATAAGAGCTCTAGGAGGAGTATTAAAAATTCCATTGCAAGTGTTTTACAAATAACCTTAAATAACCGACTTCCTGTTGGGCTGGGGTAAAAAGTAAAAGTGCGACGTATATATGAAATGATGAGATCAACATGTGTACCGAGTTTCATATTAGTACATACAAGCGTGTTTGATTTATGGACCAAGTGTTCGGACCCCTTTCCAGGTGGCGCTGTCGAGCCCCCCTGCCACGCCCGGGTACCATCTTCAGCCCGGCCCTAATGGCAGCGGGTTCTGACCCGTGTGCAAAGTTTCAAGAGTTTTCGAGCACGTTAAGGGCCCCAAAAGTAGGGCTGCAACTAACGACTATTTTAATAGTCGACTAGTCACCGACTATTGAAACGATTAGTCGACTAATCGGATAATTATTACATTTTTCTAAAATTTAGCATGAATTGCTTTAATTCTGTGGAAAATGATAGTAAACACAAGAAAGAAGGGGGTACTTCAATAAAAAATGCATATTTTATTGAACTTTGCTGCTGATAGGCCGATTCATACTAAAAGTAAATAAAAAATGCCCTGTCTAAAACCAATTAGGCAGAGTGCTTGGTCAGTACAGACATAATTATATGAAGAGTTTGCTTCCAAAACGCTATAAATCCATTTTGATGAATTTGAGTAAAACTGTGTTTTCTTTAGCAAGAAAATGGGAAGATGAAAACCACTATTTTCAGTTTCAAATTTTCACATAGCATTTGTAGGTTATAATATCAATAAAAAATTCAATCCATGTTTTGATTTTCAAAGATTTATTATAAAAACAGATTATTTTTCCCCAAAATGCAATAAATCCATTAACTTATTTTTTTCAAAATGCAATTAATCAAAAAACTTTTATACACATTGAATTTCTTGTGTAATCCTATAAATCCATTGCTTTAATATAACAATATTCTGTAACACTTTAAGGGTACAGGTCATGAATTATCATGAATTCACGGATAAAATGAATCATGCATGAATTATGCATTCATTCATTCATTCATTATTTTCATCAGGAACTAACAACATTTTTTTTAACAGTTCAACGTTTTTCATTCATGACTTCATGGATGAACAACACCTTAATTAAAACATTAACTAAGATGAGCACATCATCATGAATTATGATTTATTAAGCATGATCTAACGTTACTTCTGCATATCGCTGTTGTCAACCTTGGGATGTCGCCGCTGAGCTTTTTTTGACGGCGATCAGCTGTAAAATGGCTTGGTCCTGCTCGGTTTTCGTTGACTTTGAATAAAACAACTGAAAGTTTTTCAAAAGATCCCTGGGGTCAGTGTGCCAGCGTGACAGAAGTTTGATGCTGTCGCGTGAGAACAAGCAACAGCCGGCATTTCCGTTACTGTTTACATTGCGTGAATGGTGCGTTGTGATCGGTTAAGCGGATATGTTGCATTTTGCAGAAAAGGGAGACTGGCGTTTGTCGCGGTTTGGAAAGAATGTTCGCCTTATAGTGCGTAAAATAAGGTAAATCTTGCCGAGGCGAGTCAAACTCCGTTTTATTCAACTGTCCGACGTGCTTTCTCTTTAAATGTTCGTGCATCACCGAGGTGCTGCCGTGATAGCAAGGACTGCTTTGCATGATACAGGTAATCTTTTTATTCACCGTATCCAGGCTAAAATGCTCTCAAACTTTAGATGTTTTGGTATGTGCAGCTGCTGCGTTGGACACTGCCATTTCTGTATGTTATCGCTCAGCAGAGAAGCGAATGTGCTCGGTCGGAAAAAAAAAAAAACATGTCTGGCGACAATTCGACAATGAAATTCATTGTCGACTATTTCTATTATCGATTTTTATCGACAACGTCGACGAATCGTTGCAGCCCTACCCAAAAGTGCCCAAATAGTCGTATAAATAATAATAATAATAATAAATATAGCTGCGAGCAGCGATTGCGGGCCCAAGCCGGTGGCACCGCAACCCCGGTGCCTTTAGTTACCTAAAGGCACCGGGATGGCGGTACCGCCGGCTTGGGCCCGCAATCGCTGCTCGCAGCTATATTTATATATATATATATATATATATATATATATATATATATATATATAAAGCCGGTGGCACCGCCACCTTGGTGCTTTTAGGGTTATTCTACATGACGTGCAAAAACATAACCCCCGCTTTGACTGTCAAAAAGAAGTGTGCTGAAGAGCTTGTTTATGTGTCACTTAATATTCTAATAGAATATTCTTAGGCTATACTACATATATTTCATGAAGTGCAACATCACGGTGAGGACCTACAGAAATATATATTCTGTAGCTCCTGGCAGTGATGTTTCACCTCATGAAATATAGTTTATATAATATAGCATAAGAATATTCTGTTACAATATTATGTTCACATTTATGACACAGACGGTAGATAATATTATGTTCACATTTATGACACAGACAGTATAGGCTTCTGCCAGGCACTTTCAGGGATACAAATTGAAAAAAATATGTATTTATGTGCATATTTATATGCAAAATACTCCTTTTTCACATCAACTATGTGCTATGGTCATTAAATGGCTATCCTTTTCACTTAAGTCCAGCAAATAATTCATTTATTTTAACACATTTGGTGGCATCTGCCTCAAGTTAGCGTTGTTATGAAATACAGTCGTATGTTTGCATAGAATTCATTTTGAACACGATAATATTACATGCTTTCAAAATCTGAGGTAAATTATCCGTTATGGCTTGTGGCACAGTGACCTATTTTTAACTAAAAATAAATAATGTGTAGCTACTCATAACCAGTGTAATTTCTTCATTCTGTCAGCCGCGACGTCGCAGAAATAGGAACGTTTCTAAATTAGAAACTTCGCATGTCGCCGTCGCGTCTGGTTAGGACAAAAACTCTGATTTACATGGAAAAGATACCTTTTATCGCGTGTCGCGGCGTCGTGTGTAGTTAGGACATGGTGTAAGCGGCCGCTTCTCAGGTCTAGAATCTGAACTTGATTCCGATTGGCCAGTGTCAGACAGTCAGACCTGTCAGTCTCTCAGCTCGCGTCAGCTTCATGCGGCTTCATTAAAGAGACGCATAAGTCCGGAATTGGACAATTTAACAATATACTTACGATAGAATATATTTACAATTAATAATGATTTAAAAACAAAATACATAACGCGCCGGGCCGCCGGCCCAACCAGACCGCGGCCCACCGGGAATCTCCCGGTAGTCCCGATGGCCAGTACATGCCTGATTTAGTATCTTTAATATATCGTCGCTGCCCGATGAAACTCACGTATGTCCAAAACGGTTACTTTTCAGGAAGTGGAAAAAAACATGTTATTTCAAAAGCAGCTGAACGTAGCATTCTCATGCTTGGCACAACATCTTTAAATGTAACCATATTCTTGCCAGTGTCATGATATAATCCATATTTGACCCAAAATCGAGTTTAAATGGACATACGTGCATATTGTACTGTAACGGTGGTCGATACGCGTTCTTCCATTCATTAAAAAGAATGAGGTTAGCCTATATATGAAGAGTTCAGATGCAAAAGCCTCTAAGTGCCATTTGAAATTTTCTTCTAAAATGATAATTTTTATCAAACTTGTTTATTTAAGTTCAGTAATTTCACTTAAATGGCAATGAAGATTACCTATTAATTGTCATGTAAGTGAAATTACTGAACTTAAATATACAAGTTTGATAAAAATGGTCATTTTAGAAGAAAATTTAAAATGGCATTTAGAGACTTTTGCATCTGAACTCTTCATATATTGATAGATGAATAGGCTACGCTCAGTTTATCAAATACGCTCAGTTTATTAAATGTCTCTTGCAAACTATGAAGAGACAACCCAGCAAGCAATAGCCATCATTTCACCGTCTAGGTTAAATAGAGACCCGATATAGTCCGGCTATGTGTAACCCACTTCTAGCCAAAATAACATTGAATCATGGCTAAATGTATTTTTTCCAAAATAACTTGCAAAATGTATTATATTCCATCATGTAAGCAAAGTCAACTGTGATTACAAGGTGTTTGGTTTGATTTCTTTGACATTTTCTATGTGTAGGCTGTGTGAAGACGCGATCTAGCTCGTATAGTCTGTCCGGCTACTTATAGCCCACTTCTAGTCGAAACTGATTAATTGTCGTTTTAATGAATTGTTGGGCAGGCAACGCATGAGATAGTTGATATCCCATCATGTTCGCATTGGTAAACATATCTACAAGGTGCCAGTGTCATATCATGACATGGTCGATTTGTAGTCACGATCCTCTGAATTGGATGGGCTATGTGCAGTCTGCTTTTAGCCCACTGGCGAAATCGAGGCTATCAGTGGTCTACGTTTAACGGCTTGGCTATAGCCCTGATTTAGACCAGCGATTAGTAGGCTATTGCCAAAATAAATCTTAAAATTGTTTTCTTGTTTTTCACCCACGCAGCTTCATGTTTGCTGTCACAGTCACACATTAATTAAAAATCTACGGTTTTATTTGACTGTTTTTCATTTTAAATGAAATAAAAATGCAATTACATTTCTCAACCGCTAGATGGCAACAGCCCTACTGAGACATGACTGCTGACAACGCGAGTCTTGATAGCACAGATCACCGGTCACGCGATTGACCATTCTCAAATATTTTAAACGATTCAGCTGACGGTCGACAACAACAGGTAAAATACATTCCCACTTTTGTCTTTTAAGCATCTGTGTTTTCATTTTGACGTGTTAATTTTTTAGATAAATTATTTGTTATCATGTGTTGTTGGAATCGTGACATTTTAGCGGGTGTGTCATGGTACATGCACGTGTAGGCCTAACGTTACTGAATCCAAAGCTGTAAACATGAAACACATGCAATCTATTATAAAGTGTTATGAAATCCACAATTATATTTGGCTCTTTTCTTTAGATCATTGTGATATAAAAATAGCATTTCCTCACTAAATCTCTTGTCTTTGACAAAGTCCATCATTGATATAAATTATAAAATTGAATTTGTCTGAACATTGGCTTGTTGGAGAGCATAAGCTAATAGAGTAGAATAATGTTTGTTATTGTACAAGCAAAGTAAGATGAAGTTTCATTCAAAATGCCTTCATTAATTCAAGTTTGAAACTTTCAAATTAATTTTATAATACAGCATAAAAATACAAATGATTGGCTATATAAAATAAGCAAATCTAAAAAGTATCCGCCAGTATATCAATAATGCAAATAGCTCCGATGTGCATTAAAACCTAAACAGAACACAAGAACACACACACACACACACACACACAAAACGTACAAGTACTTTCAACAATGCTTTTCTTGTGCTAATTATTTTATTCTTATTTGGCAGATGCTGTGATGACCAACTTCCCAGCAGCAACAGAGTTTTCTATTTTATTATCTTAAGTTGTTCATGTTAAAATAATTTTATATTTTTAATTTTAATATTGGTGTGGTAATTTTTATGTTTTGAAGTTACGTAATGTTGTTCTTTTGCTAAATAAAGCCTTTTATATATATATATATATTTTTTGGAATGGCTTGTTATTTATGTGAACCTGTTATATTTGAATGAAAAGAATCTTTTAACCATTTTGTTGTCTATTGCATGTATATGTAGTCGTTTAATAGTTGTCTAATTGATGACTAGTCTATTCTTGGGCTACATTTAGACGTCTATTAGATTTTCACTGACAGCCCAAATTTAGCCTTGTTTTAGCCTAGACCCATATGCAATGCCTATTAGACGTATAAATGTAGTCGTTCAATAGCCGTCTAATTGTTGACTATAGTCTATTCTTGGGCTATGGTTAGATGTCTATTCTTGGGCTATGGTTAGACGTCTATTAGATTTTCACTGACAGCCCAAATTTAGCCTTGATTTAGCCTAGACGTCTGGGCTATGTTTTGACGGCTATTAGACGTCTTTTGGACGTAAAATTGCTTGCTGGGAATGATGAATCAATACACACTGACATGGCGATGCTGGACTGATTCTTTATTTACACCATCATACAGTAATTTTGTCGGTTGTTTATTACAGATATTAGCATGCATTTTATTGATCATCAGCTAATTTCATCAATAGATATCAATAAGAGAGAGTGGCAACAGCCCCGGTAAGAGTCAAGAGATCATTTCTTTCTTTACTTGAAGATGAATGTGTAGATGATTAAGCGTCTCTGACTTACTTTCACTTTTATTTGCGATGTTTGCACGTTGGTTTGACGCTCAGCTGCTGCTCATCTGCGGCGGTGATGCGTGTCGCAGCGCCGTCATTTCTGACTATAACATAGCCTGTAAACGCTCTCACTCGTTTATGTTTTAGCATTTTTGGGAGGAGTAAAATATACATGTGTGATATCAACAACCAGATTGCGTTTACACGTAAAGATCCGAACACAATGCGAGCCAGACTACCTCCAGATGGTCAGGCATATCGATCACAATCCGATCACAACGTAATACCTTGCATTAACATTTCTTTTTTATTATCCGGATAACTTATCTGGATACAGATCGCATTTTAATACCAGGTGTAGGGGTCTCAGAGACTAGACCGGCGAGAAACTTCACGAGACCGGCGGAAAGCCTCCACAGGGCGGGGAGATACTATACACTGCCTATGGGAGCGGCCGCTTCTCCGCTCTTGATTCCGATTGGCCAGTGTCAGACAGTCAGACCTGTCAGTCTCTCAGCTCGCGTCCGCTTCATGCGGCTTCATGAGAGAGACGCATAAATCCGGAATTGGATGATTTAACAAATACTTACGATACAATATATTTACAATTAATAATGATTTAAAAACAAAATACATAACGCGCCGGGCCGCCGGCCAAACCAGACCGCGGCCCACCGGGAATCTCCCGGTAGTCCCGATGGCCAGTACATATGCCTGATTTAGTATCTTTAATATATTTTCATAATTTTGAAGAAGTTTGGTGTGGGAATAATTAAAAATTACTTAAGAGGGGGGAAATAAAAATGTAAAGGCTGGTTTTGCAAAACATTCACATACAGTACCGAAACAACCGACATCCTGTTGGGCTGGCTTAAAGTTGTTTGGGCTAATGAGATCTATAAGTGTACCGAGTTTAATATTATTATATGCAAGTGTGTTTGATTTATGGACCCAATTTTCAGATCAAGTTTATGGACCAAGTTAATTTAATTAATAAACTAATTATATAAAACTATTGTCAATGCACTACAATTTAACGGGTTATATTATGCCTTCACTTATAAAAATTAAAATAAAAACTTATTTAAAACATACCAGGCTTAAGAAATGTATTAAGAAATTACACAGCAGAAAAAACACACAGCAGTGAAATGGTTAAGCCCCTCCCCTACTAACACACACACAGACAGAGACAGAGATGTAGGTTCAAAGGGAGCATGACCAGATTCAAACAAACATATCTTACTTTCTGTGGGTCCTAGGTAATGAGTGTCAATTAGAAAGTTGTCCAGCTCGAGGAGTACAATATACATACCGATTTTTGTAACTGTAGATAAAACTAACAACCCAACTTATGTCAAAAGGTGGCGCTACTGAGCCCTCACCACGCCCGTTTCTGAAACTTTGCACATGTCTACTGGCTAATAAATGTGATGTGTCTGAGGAGTTTCATGCAATTTGAAGTATGCTAAGGGTCTCAAAAGCATCCTAAAAGAATGGTAAAGTTTGATGCGTCGCCACGGCAACAGTTTCAAAGACATCAATAATCCATTCACAGGTCTACATCTGCCGTATGTTTACATTATACAGATGAAGTTTGAAGCAAATCGGGTTAAAATAAGAGGGTGATTTCAAAGCATTTTGAAAGTGACACACTTCCTGCTGCCAGTTGGTGGCGCTATAACTTTGACACACAATAGTCACATCCATGTGATCGTCCTCTTACAGCGAACACACTCCTGAAGTTTCATCAAGATCGGTTGATGTATGCTGAAGTTAGGACACACTTCCTGTTTCACGTTTCTCACCATAATTTTGTTTCCTCGCCACAGCCAAACCGTTCGAGATATCAAAAATCCCCTCGCAATTTTTGATCCTCTATGTCTTGACTTCAGGCTGACCGAGTTTCGTTCCATGCGGATGAACGCTCTAGGAGGAGTACATTAAATTCCATTGCAAGCATTTTAAAAACAACCGTAAATATCTGACTTCCTGTTGGGCTGGGGTAAAAAGTAAAAGCGCGATGTATATATGAAACGATGAGATCGACATGTGTACCGAGTTTCATATTATTACATGCAAGCGTGTTTGATTTATGGACAAAGTGTTCAGACCCTGTTCCAGGGGGCGCTGACGAGCCGCCCTGCCGCGCCCGTGTACCAGCTTCAGCCCGGCTCTGATGGCCGCGGGTTCTGACCCGTGTGCAAAGTTTCAAGAGTTTTTGAGCATGTTAAGGACCCCAAAAGTGCCCGGATAGTCGTTAGAAAAAAAAAAAAAAAAAAAAAAAAAAAAAAAAAAATATAGCTGCGAGCAGCGATTGCGGGCCCAAGCCGGTGGCACCGCAACCCCGGTGCCTTTAGTTACCTAAAGGCACCGGGATGGCGGTACCGCCGGCTTGGGCCCGCAATCGCTGCTCGCAGCTATATTTATATATATATATATATATATATATAAAGCCGCAGCTATATATATATATATACATAAAGCTGGTGGCACCGCCACCTTGGTGCTTTTAGGGTTATTCTACATGACGTGCAAAAACATAACCCCCGCTTTGACTGTCAAAAAGAAGTGTGCCGAAGAGCTTGTTTATGTGTCACTTAATATTCTAATAGAATATTCTTAGGCTATACTACGTATATTTCATGAAGTACAACATCACGGTGAGGACCTACAGAAATATATATTCTGTAGCTCCTGGCAGTGATGTTTCACCTCATGAAATATAGTTTATATAATATAGCATAAGAATATTCTGTTACAATATTATGTTCACATTTATGACACAGACGGTAGATAATATTATGTTCACATTTATGACACAGACAGTATAGGCTTCTGCCAGGCACTTTCAGGGATACAAATTGAAAAAATATGTATTTATGTGCATATTTATATGCAAAATACTCCTTTTTCACATCAACTATGTGCTATGGTCATTAAATGGCTATCCTTTTCACTTAAGTCCAGCAAATAATTCATTTATTTAACACATTTGGTGGCATCTGCCTCAAGTTAGCGTTGTTATGAAATACAGTCGTATGTTTGCATAGAATTCATTTTGAACACGATAATATTACATGCTTTCAAAATCTGAGGTAAATTATCCGTTATGGCTTGTGGCACAGTGACCTATTTTTAACTAAAAATAAATAATGTGTAGCTACTCATAACCAGTGTAATTTCTTCATTCTGTCAGCCGCGACGTCGCAGAAATAGGAACCGTTTCTAAATTAGAAACTTCACATGTCGCCGTCGCGTCTGGTTAGGACAAAAACTCTGATTTACATGGAAAAGATACCTTTTATCGCGTGTCGCGGCGTCGTGTGTAGTTAGGACACGGTGTAAGCGGCCGCTTCTCAGGTCTAGAATCTGAACTTGATTTTTGATTGGCCAGTGTCAGACAGTCAGACCTGTCAGTCTCTCAGCTCGCGTCAGCTTCATGCGGCTTCATGAGAGAGACGCATAAGTCCGGAATTGGACAATTTAACAATATACTTACGATAGAATATATTTACAATTAATAATGATTTAAAAACAAAATACATAACGCGCCGGGCCGCCGGCCCAACCAGACCGCGGCCCACCGGGAATCTCCCGGTAGTCCCGATGGCCAGTACATATGCCTGATTTAGTATCTTTAATATATCGTCGCTGCCCGATGAAATTCACGTATGTCCAAAACGGTTACTTTTCAGGAAGTGGAAAAAAACATGTTATTTCAAAAGCAGCTGAACGTAGCATTCTCATGCTTGGCACAACATCTTTAAATGTAACCATATTCTTGCCAGTGTCATGATATAATCCATATTTGACCCAAAATCGAGTTTAAATGGACATACGTGCATATTGTACTGTAACGGTGGTCGATAAGCGTTCTTCAGTTCATTAAAAGAATGAGGTTAGCCTATATTGATAGATGAATAGGCTACGCTCAGTTTATCAAATACGCTCAGTTTATTAAATGTCTCTTGCAAACTATGAAGAGACAACCCAGCAAGCAATAGCCATCATTTCACCGTCTACGTTAAATAGAGACCCGATATAGTCCGGCTATGTGTAACCCACTTCTAGCCAAAATAACATTGAATCATGGCTAAATGTATTTTTTCCAAAATAACTTGCAAAATGTATTATATTCCATCATGTAAGCAAAGTCAACTGTGATTACAAGGTGTTTGGTTTGATTTCTTTGACATTTTCTATGTGTAGGCTGTGTGAAGACGCGATCTAGCTCGTATAGTCTGTCCGGCTATTTATAGCCCACTTCTAGTCGAAACTGATTAATTGTCGTTTTAATGAATTGTTTGGCAGGCAACGCATGAGATAGTTGATATCCCATCATGTTCGCATTGGTAAACATATCTACAAGGTGCCAGTGTCATATCATGACATGGTCGATTTGTAGTCACGATCCTCTGAATTGGATGGGCTATGTGCAGTCTGCTTTTAGCCCACTGGCGAAATCGAGGCTATCAGTGGTCTACGTTTAACGGCTTGGCTATAGCCCTGATTTAGACCAGCGATTAGTAGGCTATTGCCAAAATAAATCTTAAAATTGTTTTCTTGTTTTTCACCCACGCAGCTTCATGTTTGCTGTCACAGTCACACATTAATTAAAAATCTATGGTTTTATTTGACTGTTTTTCATTTTAAATTAAATAAAAATGCAATTACATTTATCAACCGCTAGATGGCAACAGCCCTACTGAGACATGACTGCTGACAACGCGAGTCTTGATAGCACAGATCACCGGTCACGCGATCGTCGATCGACCATTCTCAAATATTTTAAACGAGGCAGAGCATTGCATTCAGCTGACGGTCGACGACAACAGGTAAAATACATTCCCACTTTTGTCTTTTAAGCATATGTGTTTTCATTTTGACGTGTTAATTTTTTAGATAAATTATTTGTTATCATGTGTTGTTGGAATCGTGACATTTTAGCGGGTGTGTCATGGTACATGCACGTGTAGGCCTAACGTTACTGAATCCAAAGCTGTAAACATGAAACACATGCAATCTATTATAAAGTGTTATGAAAGCCACACTTATATTTGGCTCTTTTCTTTAGATCATTGTGATATAAAAATAGCATTTCCTCACTAAATCTCTCGTCTTTGACAAAGTCCATCATTGATATAAATTATAAAATTGAATTTGTCTGAACATTGGCTTGTTGGAGAGCATAAGCAAATAGAGTAGAATAATATTTGTTATTGTACAAGCAAAGTAAGATGAAGTTTCATTCAAAATGCCTTCATTAATTCAAGTTTGAAACTTTCAAATTAATTTTATAATACAGCATAAAAATACAAATGATTGGTTATATAAAATAAGCAAATCTAAAAAGTCTCCGCCAGTATATCAATAATGCAAATAGCTCCGATGTGCATTAAAACCTAAACAGAACACAAGAACACACACACACACACACACACACACACACACACACACACACACACACACACACAAAACGTACATGTACTTTCAACAATGCTTTTCTTGTGCTAATTATTTTATTCTTATTTGGCAGATGCTGTGATGACCAACTTCCCAGCAGCAACAGAGTTTTCTATTTTATTAGCCTATCTTAAGTTGTTCATGTTAAAATAATTTTATATTTTTAATTTTAATATTGGTGTGGTAATTTTTATGTTTTGAAGTTACGTAATGTTGTTCTTTTGCTAAATAAAGCCTTTTATATATATATATATATATATTTTTGGAATGGCTTGTTATTTATGTGAACCTGTTATATTTGAGTGAAAAGAATCTTTTAACCATTTTGTTGTCTATTGCATGTATATGTAGTCGTTTAATAGTTGTCTAATTGATGACTAGTCTATTCTTGGGCTTAGACGTCTATTAGATTTTCACTGACAGCCCAAATTTAGCCTTGTTTTAGCCTAGACCCATATGCACTGCCTATTAGACGTATAAATGTAGTCGTTCAATAGCCGTCTAATTGTTAACCATAGTCTGTTCTTGGGCTACGGTTAGATGTCTATTCTTGGGCTATGGTTAGACGTCTATTAGATTTTCACTGACAGCCCAAATTTAGCCTTGATTTAGCCTAGACGTCTGGGCTATGTTTTGACGGCTATTAGACGTCTTTTGGACGTAAAATTGCTTGCTGGGAATGATGAATCAATACACACTGACATGGCGATGCTGGACTGATTCTTTATTTACACCATCATACAGTAATTTTGTCGGTTGTTTATTACAGATATTAGCATGCATTTTATTGATCATCAGCTAATTTCATCAATAGATATCAATAAGAGAGAGTGGCAACAGCCCTGGTAAGAGTCAAGAGATCATTTCTTTCTTTACTTGAAGATGAATGTGTAGATGATTAAGCGTCTATGACTTACTTTCACTTTTATTTGCGATGTTTGCACGTTGGTTTGACGCTCAGCTGCTGCTCATCTGCGGCGGTGATGCGTTTCGCAGCGCCGTCATTTCTGACTATAACAGCCTGTAAACGCTCTCACTCGTTTATGTTTTAGCATTTTTGGGAGGAGTAAAATATACATGTGTTATATCAACAACCAGATTGCGTTTACACGTAAAGATCCGAACACAATGCGAGCCAGACTAGCCTACCTCCAGATGGTCAGGCATATCGATCACAATCCGATCACAACGTAATACCTTGCATTAACATTTCTTTTTTTATTATCCGGATAACTTATCTGGATACAGATCGCATTTTAATACCAGGTGTAGGGGTCTCAGAGACTAGACCGGCGAGAAACTTCACGAGAACGGCGGAAAGCCTCCACAGGGCGGGGAGATACTATACTGCCTATGGGAGCGGCCGCTTCTCCGCTCTTGATTCCGATTGGCCAGTGTCAGACAGTCAGACCTGTCAGTCTCTCAGCTCGCGTCCGCTTCATGCGGCTTCATGAGAGAGACGCAGAAGTCCGGAATTGGATGATTTAACAAATACTTACGATAGAATATATTTACAATTAATAATGATTTAAAAACAAAATACATAACGCGCCGGGCCGCCGGCCAAACCAGACCGCGGCCCACCGGGAATCTCCCGGTAGTCCCGATGGCCAGTACATATGCCTGATTTAGTATCTTTAATATATTTTCATAATTTTAAAGAAGTTTGGTGTGGGAATAATTAAAAATTACTTAAGAGGGGGGAAATAAAAATGTAAAGGCTGGTTTTGCAAAACATTCACATACAGTACAGACCGAAACAACCGACATCCTGTTGGGCTGGCTTAAAGTTGTTTGGGCTAATGAGATCTATAAGTGTACCGAGTTTAATATTATTATATGCAAGTGTGTTTGATTTATGGACCCAATTTTCAGATCAAGTTTATGGACCAAGTTAATTTAATTAATAAACTAATTATATAAAACTATTGTCAATGCACTACAATTTAACGGGTTATATTATGCCTTCACTTATAAAAATTAAAATAAAAACTTATTTAAAACATACCAGGCTTAAGAAATGTATTAAGAAATTACACAGCAGAAAAAACACACAGCAGTGAAATGGTTAAGCCCCTCCCCTACTAACACACACACAGACAGAGACAGAGATGTAGGTTCAAAGGGAGCATGACCAGATTCAAACAAACATATCTTACTTTCTGTGGGTCCTAGGTAATGAGTGTCAATTAGAAAGTTGTCCGGCTCGAGGAGTACAATATACATACCGATTTTTGTAACTGTAGATAAAACTAACAACCCAACTTTTGTCAAAAGGTGGCGCTACTGAGCCCTCACCACGCCCGTTTCTGAAACTTTGCACATGTCTACTGGCTAATAAATGTGATGTGTCTGAGGAGTTTCATGCAATTTGAAGCATGCTAAGGGTCTCAAAAGCATCCTAAAAGAATGGTAAAGTTTGATGCGTCGCCACGGCAACAGTTTCAAAGACATCAATAATCCATTCACAGGTCTACATCTGCCGTATGTTTACATTATACAGATGAAGTTTGAAGCAAATCGGGTTAAAATAAGAGGGTGATTTCAAAGCATTTTGAAAGTGACACACTTCCTGCTGCCAGTTGGTGGCGCTATAACTTTGACACACAATAGTCACATCCTAGTGATCGTCCTCTTACAGCGAACACACTCCTGAAGTTTCATCAAGATCGGTTGATGTATGCTGAAGTTAGGACACACTTCCTGTTTCACGTTTCTCACCATAATTTTGTTTCCTCGCCACAGCCAAACCGTTCGAGATATCAAAAATCCCCTCGCAATTTTTGATCCTCTATGTCTTGACTTCAGGCTGACCGAGTTTCGTTCCATGCGGATGAATGCTCTAGGACGAGTACATTAAATTCCATTGCACGCGTTTTAAAAACAACCGTAAATATCTGACTTCCTGTTGGGCTGGGGTAAAAAGTAAAAGCGCGATGTATATATGAAACGATGAGATCGACATGTGTACCGAGTTTCATATTATTACATGCAAGCGTGTTTGATTTATGGACAAAGTGTTCAGACCCCGTTCCAGGGGGCGCTGACGAGCCGCCCTGCCGCGCCCGTGTACCAGCTTCAGCCCGGCTCTGATGGCCGCGGGTTCTGACCCGTGTGCAAAGTTTCAAGAGTTTTTGAGCATGTTAAGGGCCCCAAAAGTGCCCGGATAGTCGTTAGAAAAAAAAAAAAAAAAAAAAAAAAAAAAAAAAAAAAAAAAATAATCCTAAGGAAAACAATAGGGCCTTCGCCCTTTCAGGGCTTGGGCCCTAAAAATAATAATCCTAAGGAAAACAATAGGGCCTTCGCCCTTTCAGGGCTTGGGCCCTAAATATAGCTGCGAGCAGCGATTGCGGGCCCAAGCCGGTGGCACCGCAACCCCGGTGCCTTTAGTTACCTAAAGGCACCGGGATGGCGGTACCGCCGGCTTTGGCCCGCAATCGCTGCTCGCAGCTATATTTATATATATATATATATATATATATATATATATATATATATATATATATAAAGCCGGTGGCACCACACCCTTGGTACTTTTAGGGTTATTCTACATGACGTGCAAAAACGTAACCCCCGCTTTGACTGTCAAAAAGAAGTGTGCTGAAGAGCTTGCAGCAGTGAAGGCTCTGCAAAAGTGCGGATCGAGGGCACATTTTAACCACAAAGTATGCATGAGCAACCTTCTGAAAGGTCAGGTGTACATCAAGGTCTACATCTGTACTGTGTTTACATTATAGTATGTAGGGATGCGCCGATCCGATACTCAGGATCGTTATCAGCTCCGATACTGCCATCTTTGCCGGATCGGGTATATTTACACCACTTTAATCAAACCACTCTTCTTTAAAACATTACGATGTGATTTTTTCCACATGTATTTTGTTACTCTTATTGAGCTATTTTGTCCGCATAAAAGATTCACTGCCAATCGTACGTGCTCACATCATTCTCTTTCTGTGAAAGCTGTATACTGCATTCACCAGTTTTCACTCTACAGCTATTGACCAGAGCACTGAAATTATTTCTCACTTAAACTACAATCAAATGGATTTTCCCACACATTTTGCATTAGTCCTCTGCATGGCATTTTATTATTTTCTGAGCAGCTTCAGAAGTGCATGCACACAGCCTAGAACACATGACACGCACACACAGTCACGAGAGAGGCGCGATCGAACTCTGTGTGTGTTTGTGTGTGAACAATGGAAACTCCATTTTGTTCATACAGGAAAATATTCAGACTAATGTCTTGTGGGAGCAACAGAATACATGTAACAGCATTACGTAATCAGGAAACAAAAATCCAGTAACTGTATATTATTACAGTGAGTTACATCAAAAAAAGTAATCAGATTGTAGTTACTTTTTGAAAAAGTATAAAGTACTTAAAGGTGCAATGTGTGATATATCTGTGGATCTATTGACAAAAATGCAATATAAAATCCATAACTATGTGTTTTGTGGTGTATAAAGACCTTACTTAATGAACCGTAAAGTTTATATTACGTTAGAATTAGTCATTTATTTCTCCATAGGCGCGGGAATCCCCTTCTATGAAGGTAGCCATGTTGTTACGTCATATTTCTACCGTAGCCGACAGTGGACAACAGAGCGCGTTTCGTATATAACCGGAATAGAAAGCAGTAGAAAAAGACGCGGCAGAATTTCCGGAAGAAAGATGGACAAAACTTATTGTTCAGGTATCCGAAAACAGGTAAATCTGCTTCAAAGAAGAGAAAGTATGATGAAGCTAGAAAAATAAGGCAGAATGTCAATATTTGCTAAACTTGTGTAATATGGCTTCATATAATCGTTGTTGCCCAGTAAATGACAGGTTAAAATATGAAAACATTCAACTACTAACTAACGTTACAGTAACAGGGGTATAAGTGCACAGAGCTACTATGTAAATAACGTTATCACTGTGTGCTTGGATGTTATAAAGTGCAGACCGGTCCGTATATAATAACGTTACAATACCTTCATAAATACAAACCTCGGTAACAGCTCTCCGGTTCCTTTGGAGGGCTAACACTCTTTCTTCATCCCCTGAGCCATCGATCCGGCGGGTAGGTCCTCCTCTGCCTCTCCCTTCCCTGACTGCACCTACAACACCTCTGCCTCTCCGTCCTCTCCCTACCTCTCCCTCTTAGTTAACTCTGCGTATTTAGGTTGTTCATGACTCTGAAAACGTGTATAAACAATGCTGTCCGAGTGATGCCTCTGAAATCATAACGTTAACTATCTCCCCTTACGCAGCTGATTTGATGCTCTTATTCTTAGCTCTTATCTTAGCATAGAAACAAGCTATGGTAAAATCAGTGAATTAAAACACTAACACAATAATGATCAAATAACAATCGCAATAACATGTTGATTTACTGAATAATTAAGTAAATAGAATTTAATAAATACAAGATTAAAAAACCTCATTGCTTGTCTTGCTACTCTCTGCAGATTCAGACGACGACAAAGTTTATTCGCTTTGACATTATCCTACGTTGGCCACCGTAGCTTCAAAATAGAGTTTGCAATTGGAGGGAGAGGCCGCGAGTGACTTGCTGTTTGCAATTCGCGAGTCTCACCACTAGATGCCGCCAAAAAGCTACACAATGCACCTTTAAAGCCAATTAATATAAAGTGGGACCCTTTTTTATGAAATAATTTGTAACTGTATCGGAATACATTTTTTAAAGTAACCCTCCCAAGCCTGGTCTTGTGTGGACGTCGTGAAATTAGAAAATGGAGATCGTTCATTTAGTTCTTTAGCCTATATACATGTTTTTATATCCACATATTTTGTTCTAATGTCACAAATAATAATCTTAGGGTTTACTATAGCCTACATTTCACTCAAATATTTTTGTACTTTCGAGCAATAAACTGAAAGTAATGTGAATATTGCCATTCAGGGCTGGACTGGGACAAAAAATCAGCCCTGGACACTTCATCCAGACCGGCCCACTATGCAAACACACACACACGTGCATTAATCTATACGTGCATTAATCTGCATGTAAAATTACTGATTAGATTTTATTTACTATCAAAACCAAGAAAAAACTATTAAAATAATAAACAAAGGGAATGGAAATGATTTTATAAGGCTTTATTGTAAATAACTGGTCTGAATTTATGTGCCACTTAATATTTTAATAGAATATTCTTAGGCTATACTACATATATTTCATGAAGTGCAACATCACGGTGAGGACCTACAGAAATATATATTCTGTAGCTCCTGGCAGTGATGTTTCACCTCATGAAATATAGTTTATATAATATAGCATAAGAATATTCTGTTACAATATTATGTTCACATTTATGACACAGACAGTAGATAATATTATGTTCACATTTATGACACAGACAGTATAGGCTTCTGCCAGGCACTTTCAGGGAGACAAATTGAAAAAATATGTATTTATGTGCATATTTATATGCAAAATACTCCTTTTTTCACATCAACTATGTGCTATGGTCATTAAATAGCTATCCTTTTCCCTTAAGTCCAGCAAATAATTCATTTATTTTAACACATTTGGTGGCATCTGCCTCAAGTTATCGTCGTTGTTATGAAATACAGTCGTATGTTTGCATAGAATTCATTTTGAACACTATAATATTACATGCTTTCAAAATCTGAGGTAAATTATCCGTTATGGCTTGTGGCACAGTGACCTTTTTAACTAAAAATAAATAATGTGTACTCATAACCAGTGTAATTTCTTCATTCTGTCAGCCGCGACATCGCAGAAATAGGAACCGTTTCTAAATTAGAAACTTCGCATGTCGCCGTCGCGTCTGGTTAGGACAAAAACTCGCGGCGTCGTGTGTAGTTAGGACATATTGTACTGTAACGGTAGTCGATACGCTTTCTTCTGATCATTAAAAAGAATGAGGTTATATTGACAGATGAATAGGCTACGCTCAGTTTATCAAATACGTTCAGTTTATTAAATGTCTCTTGCAAACTATGAAGAGACAATGATGAATCAATACACACTGACATGGCGATGCTGGACTGATTCTTTATTTACACCATCATACAGTAATTTTGTCGGTTGTTTATTACAGATATTAGCATGCATTTTATTGATCATCAGCTAATTTCATCAATAGACATCAATAAGAGAGAGTGGCAACAGCCCTTGTAAGAGTCAAGAGATCATTTCTTTCTTTACTTGAAGATGATTGTGTAGATGATTAAGCGTCTCTGACTTACTTTCACTTTTATTTGCGATGTTTGCACGTTGGTTTGACGCTCAGCTGCTGCTCATCTGCGGCGGTGATGCGTGTCGCAGTAGCGCCTGTAAACGCTCTCACTCGTTTATTTTTTAGCATTTTTGGGAGGAGTAAAATATACATGTGTGATATCAACAACCAGATTGCGTTTACACGTAAAGATCCGAACACAATGCGAGCCAGACTACCTCCAGATGGTCAGGCAAATCGATCACAATCCGATCACAACGTAATACCTTGCATTGATATTTCTTTTTTATTATCCGGATAACTTATCTGGATACAGATCGCATTTTAATACCAGGTGTAGGGGTCTCAGAGACGAGACCGGCGAGAAACTTCACGAGACCGGCGGAATGCCTCCACAGGGCGGGGAGATACTATACGGGAGCGGCCGCTTCTCCGCTCTTGATTCCGATTGGCCAGTGTCAGACAGTCAGACCTGTCAGTCTCGCAGCTGGACCAAGTTTATGGACCAAGTTAATTTAATTAATAAACTAATTATATAAAACTATTGTCAATGCACTACAATTTAACTGGTTATATTATGCCTTCACTTATAAAAATTAAAATAAAAACTTATTTAAAACATACCAGGCTTAAGAAATGTATTAAGAAATTACACAGCAGAAAAAAACACACAGCACTGAAATGGTTAAGTTAAGCCCCTCCCCCTACTAACACACACACAGAGAGAGACAGAGATGTAGGCTCAAAGGGAGCATGACCAGATTCAAACAAACATATCTCACTTTCTGTGGGTCCTAGTTAAAGAGTGTCAATTAGAAAGTTGTCCGGCTCGAGGAGTACAATATACATACTGATTTTTGTAACTGTAGATAAAACTAACAACCCAACTTTTGTCAAAAGGTGGCGCTACTGAGCCCTCACCACGCCCGTTTCTGAAACTTTGCACATGTCTACTGGCTAATAAATGTGATGTGTCTGAGGAGTTTCATGCAATTTGAAGCATGCTAAGGGTCTCAAAAGCATCCTAAAAGAATGGTAAAGTTTGATGCGTCGCCACGGCAACAGTTTCAAAGACATCAAGAATCTATTCACAGGTCTACATCTGCCGTATGTTTACATTATACAGATGAAGTTTGAAGCAAATCGGGTTAAAATAAGAGGGTGATTTCAAAGCATTTTGAAAGTGACACACTTCCTGCTGCCAGTTGGTGGCGCTATAACTTTGACACACAATAGTCACATCCATGTGATCGTCCTCTTACGGCGAACACACTCCTGAAGTTTCATCAAGATCAGTTAATGTATGCTGAAGTTAGGACACACTTCCTGTTTCACGTTTCTCACCATAATTTTGTTTCCTCGCCACAGCCAAACCGTTCGAGATATCAAAAATCCCCTCGCAATTTTTGATCGTCTATGTCTTGACTTCAGGCTGACCGAGTTTCGTTCCATGCGGATGAATGCTCTAGGAGGAGTACATTAAATTCCATTGCAAGCATTTAAAAAAAAAACGTAAATATCTGACTTCCTGTTGGGCTGGGGTAAAAAGTAAAAGTGCGATGAATATATGAAACGATGAGATCGACATGTGTACCGAGTTTCATATTATTACATGCAAGCGTGTTTGATTTATGGACAAAGTGTTCAGACCCTGTTCCAGGGGGCGCTGACGAGCCGCCCTGCCGCGCCCGGGTACCAGCTTCAGCCCGGCTCTGATGGCCGCGGGTTCTGACCTGTGTGCAAAGTTTCAAGAGTTTTTGAGCATGTTAAGGGCCCCAAAAGTGCCCGGATAGTCGTTAGAAAAAAAAAAAATAATAATCCTAAGGAAAACAATAGGGCCTATTAGGGCTTGGGCCCTAATAATAATAAATATAGCTGCGAGCAGCGATTGCGGGCCCAAGCCGGTGGCACCGCAACCCCGGTGCCTTTAGTTACCTAAAGGCACCGGGATGGCGGTACCGCTGGCTTTGGCCCGCAATCGCTGCTCGCAGCTATATATATATATATATATATATATATATATATATATATAAAGCCGGTGGCGCCGCCACCTTGGTGCTTTTAGGGTTATTCTACTTGACATGCAAAAACATAACCCCCGCTTTGACTGTCAAAAAGAAGTGTGCTGAAGAGCTTGCATCAGTGAAGGCTCTGCAAAAGTGCACATTGAGGGCACATTTTAACCACAAAGTATGCGTGAGCAACCTTCTGAAAGGTCAGGTGTACATCCAGGTCTACATCTGTACTGTGTTTACATTATAGTATTTAGGAATGCGCCGATCCGATACTCAGGATCGGTATCAGCTCCGATACTGCCATCTTTGCCAGATCAGGTATATTTACACCACTTTAATCCAACCACTCTTCTTTAAAACATTATGATGTGATTTTTTTCACATGTATTTTATTACTCTTATTGAGCTATTTTGTCCACACACAGGACTCACTGCCAATCGTACGTGCTCACATCATTCTCTTTCTGTGAAAGCTGTATACTGCACTCACCAGTTTTCACTCTACAGCTATTGACCAGAGCACTGAAATTATTTCTCACTTACACTACAATCAAATGGATTTTCTCACACATTTTGCGTTAGTCCTCCGCATGGCATTTTATTATTTTCTGCGAAGCTTCAGAAGTGCATGCACACAGCCTAGAACACATGACACGCACACACAGTCACGAGAGAGGCGCCATCGAATGTGTGTTTGTGTGCGAACAATGGAAACTCCTTTTTGTTCATACAGGAAAATATTCAGACTAATGTCTTGTGGGAGCAACAGAATACATGCAACGGCATTATGTAATCAGGATACAAAAATCTAGTGAGTTACATCAAAAAAAGTAGTAATCAGATTGTAGTTACTTTTTGAAAAAGTATATAGTACTTAAAGCCATTTAATATAAAGTGGGACCCTTTTTTTATGAAATAATTTGTAACTGTATCGGAATACATTTTTAAAGTAACCCTCCCAAGCCTGGTCTTGTGTGGACGTCCGTTACTTTCACTTTTTAAGTTAGCGATTTTTAAGGCCCCAATCCTACTGTATTACCTATTATACTGTATTGCCAACTGTATTAATGTGTGGATATTGATCCAATAGTTCTACCTAATTTTGAACACAAGAGGGCAGTATAGCACTATGAATGATTTTTTTCTTTTTTGACTAAACCATTCTGTCTGTTTTTAAACTTAAACATAATTCTTAAATTAAAAAAAAGGAATAAAATGGCTATAGTTCCAATATTGGTATAGTCTTATACAGTGTTGGGGTAGTTACTCAAAAAAGTAATTAGTTACTAGTTACTTCTGTAAATTGTAATGAGATTACTTTACTAGTTACTGCGTTGGAAAAATAACTTCACTACTTATTACTTTAATTTCCTGTTTCTTAATTTACCGTGTAGCCTACATGGACAAACATCATATCAGTTTTTGCCCTATCATCACTTTATTCTAAAAATGTATACAAAATGACATGAAAGAACAATATCCCTGTCTGCACAAATAAATATGCCGCACTGTAAAATTCACAAACAAAATGGGGTTCAAAATTCAAAATTTTAAAATGGTGTTTATCACAGAAGTTTCAAAACAGGCTGGGAGAATAAAACTCTTCTCCTGAGAACAAAACCAGCTTTTTAGTCGACTCATGGTAATAATAATAATTTAAAAAAAAAATAAAAGATGTCAATGAAAAATAATAAAATAAAGGTCACTTTATCCCATAAAATTCTTAATCCTAATTTAAAATGTATTTTTCTAAACCTGGGGGATTAATGGTCGACAGGGGAAGCATGTCTTCTACAATGAACCCTGCAACAATCCTGTTCATTTCGTTTTGTGTTATCCAAGACTTTCGAGCCTTGTTTTTACTTGACTGGTCCGAACGAGCGGAAAGGTGCGCGCGGCAAACAGCGCACGCGATGCCGCATCCGAGGATGAACGACAAGAAGCCGAACCTGCACCGAACATGGAGCCTACATCTCCGCAACGGCACCCAGTTTGCGCATCTAAATCAGTTATTTATGTTTACAAAATGAGCCTAAGATCCATGTTTTATAAAATGTCCACGAAACTTAATGAAATGTTTAGTGAAATTAGAAAATAGAGATTGTTCATTTAGTTCTTTAGCCTATACATGTTTTTATATCCACATATTTTGTTCTAATGTCACAAATAATAATCTTAGGGTTTACTATAGCCTACATTTCACTCAAATATTTTTGTGCTTTCGAGCAATAAACTGAAAGTAATGTGAATATTGCCATTCAGGGCTGGACTGGGACAAAAAATCAGCCCTGGACACTTCATCCAGACCGGCCCACATGGGCCGCCCACTATGCATGTAAACACACACACACACACACACGTGCATTAATCTATACGTGCATTAATCTGCATGTAAAATTACTGATTAGATTTTATTTACTATCAAAACCAAGAAAAAACTATTAAAATAATAAACAAAGGAAATGGAAATGATTTTATAAGGCTTTATTGTAAATAACTGGTCTTAATTTATGTGCCACTTAATATTCTTATAGAATATTCTTAGGCTATACTACATAAACTATATTTCATGAAGTGCAACATCACGGTGAGGACCTAAGAATATATATAGGGGAGAGCGGGGCACAAAGTAACGCATTTTGGTTTTGGCTCAATTAATTAAAAAATAATTAGGTTAGATTAATACTTTTTTTACACAAGCAACATACACATCTCTGCTACAAATGAACACTTAAAGTTTTTTTCTAGGACCTACCATTTTTGTACAGTTGCACTGAAAGTGACAGAAGTGCAAATGTTACAACTTACCCCATATGCGGGGTTAATTGTAACAGACAGAGGGGTTAGTGGTAACACTTGTGTGTAACAGACATAATTCAGTACTATTTTATTTTTATAGTTTGATATTGTTTGTGCATCTGTATGGATAGATATCCATACATCCATCCCTCAT
Organism: Cyprinella venusta; assembly: GCA_038021265.1. Classification (NCBI taxonomy): domain Eukaryota; kingdom Metazoa; phylum Chordata; class Actinopteri; order Cypriniformes; family Leuciscidae; genus Cyprinella; species Cyprinella venusta. The sequence goes on along the minus strand of CM075879.1, from coordinate 9,294,240 downwards.
CCAATCATCCTTTTGTTATGGATCAATATCATAGCTAGAGACGTAGAAAAGGGCTGCACGGTTTTGCAATAAATAATAATAAATAAAATAAACATATATAAATATTGTAATTGCAATTAAATTAGATTTGTGTGTGGCAGCTGCATGTACAATTATTATTATTAATAATAATAACATTAATAATAATACAAATGAGCTTAGAATAAAAATTTAAATGGTTTATTACATTAAAAACAGGCCATATTTTAATAAATAAATAAGTTATCATTCATAGTGCACTAAATTTTAAACATTTTAAATTACAACATTGTTTGTGAAAGTCCAACAAAGTTAAATGTATACTCAAACCTGAAAAGTTGTGTGGCTCCGTTTTCATTTGATTATCATTGTGGCAGCAGTTGGAACACTGTGTTACAACTAACCCTGCTGTGTATTACATATTTTAAACCTAGCTAACAGTCGCTAGGAATTACTGACATGTTTCAAAACGGTGCTGTGTTTAAGCCAACAAGACAGTGATTAAGGCAATATAAAGTTAGATTTGGACGCGTATACATCCAACCCGGAAACAGAAAAAAATCTACGATGAAAAAATTTACTTTCATGATGTCAAAACACTCTTTGTCCATTATCTTCACGAAATATAATCAAAACGTTCCGCAAATTCGCGGGAGACCGTCTTCTGGCAGCAAGAGAAAAAGAGCGGAAAGACAGCCGGCTAGATACTGACAAACTATGTAAAATGTCCGTGTTACATTTAACCCCGCGTTAGGTCTACATTTATCCCCGCGCTCCCCTATTCTGTAGCTTCTGGCAGTGATGTTTCACCTCATGAAATATAGTTTATATTCACATTTATGACACAGACAGTAGATATAGGCTTCTGCCAGGCACTTTCAGGGATACAAATCGAAAAAATATGTATAGTCTATATGTGCATATTTATATGCAAAATACTCCTTTTTTCACGTCAACTATGTGCTATGGTCATTAAATGGCTTTCCTTTTCACTTAAGTCCAGCAAATAATTCATTTATTTTAACACATTTGGTGGCATCTGCCAGTTATTGTCGTTGTTATTCGTATGTTTGCATAATTCATTTTGAACACTATAATGCTTTCAAAATCTGAGGTAAATTATCCGTTATGGCTTGTGGCACAGTGACCTATTTTTAACTAAAAATAAATAATGTGTAGCCTACTCATAACCAGTGTAATTTCTTCATTCTGTCAGCCGCGACGTCGCAGAAATAGGAACCGTTTCTAAATTAGAAACTTCGCATGTCGCCGTCGCGTATGGTTAGGACAAAAACTCTGATTTATTAACATGGAAAAGATACCTTTTATCGCGTGTCGCGGCGTCGTGTGTAGTTAGGACACGGTGTAAGCGGCCGCTTCTCAAGTCTAGAATCTTGATTCCGATTGGCCAGTGTCAGACAGTCAGACCTGTCAGTCTCGCAGCTCGCGTCAGCTTCATGCGGCTTCATGAGAGAGACGCATAAGTCCGGAATTGGACAATTTAACAATATACTTACGATAGAATATATTTACAATTAATAATGATTTAAAAACAAAATACATAACGCGCCGGGCCGCCAGCCAAACCAGACCGCGGCCCACCAGGAATCTCCCGGTAGTCCCGATGGCCAGTACATGCCTTAGTATCTTTAATATATTTTCATAATTTTGAAGAAGTTTGGTGTGTGAATAATTAAAAATTACTTAAGAGGGGGGAAATAAAAATGTAAAGGCTGGTTTTGCAAAACATTCACATACAGACTGAAACAACCGACTTCCTGTTTTGCTGGCTTAAAGTTGCTTGGGCTAATGAGATCTATAAGTGTACCGAGTTTAATATTATTATATGCAAGTGTGTTTGAATTATGGACCCAATTTTCAGACCAAGTTAATGGACCAAGTTAATTTAATTAATGAACTAATTATATAAAACTATTGTCAATGGACTACAATTAAACTGGCTATGTGCCTTTACTTATAAAAAAAATAAAATAAAAACTTATTTAAAAAAATCCCAGGCTTAAGAAATGTATTTTCTTTATGCTGGCCAGACACACAGCAGTTAAATGGTTAATTAAGCCCCCTCCCCCTGCAAACACACACACACACACACACTGACAGGCAAAGGCTCAGACATATGCTCAGAGGGAGTATGACTACATTCAAACTAAAATATCTGACTTTCTGTGGGTCCTAGCTATTGAGTGTGAATTAGAAAGTTGTCCGGCTCGAAGAGTACAATATACATACCGATTTTTGTAACTGTAGATAAAACTAACAACCCCACTTTTGTCAAAAGGTGGCGCTACTGAGCCCTCACCACGCCCGTTTCTGAAACTTTGCATGTGTCTACTGGCTAATAAATGTGATGTGTCTGTCGAGTTTCATGCAATTTCAAGCATGCTAAGAGTTTCAAAGGCATCCTAAAAGAATGGTAAAGTTTAATGCGTTGCCACGGAAACAGTTTCAAAGATAACAAGAATCCATTCACAGGTCTTCATCTGCCGTATGTTTACATTATACAGATGAAGATTGAAGCAAATCGGGTTAAAATAAGAGGGTGATTTCAAAGCATTTTGAAAGTGACACACTTCCTGCTGCCAGTTGGTGGCGCTATAACTTTGACACACAATAGTCACATCCATGTGATCGTCCTCTTACAGCGAACACACTCCTGAAGTTTCATCAAGATCGGTTGATGCATGCTGAAGTTATGACACACTTCCTGTTTCACGTTTCTCGCCATAATTTTGTTTCCTCGCCACAGCCAAACCGTTCGAGATATCAAAAATCCCCTCGCAAACTTTCATCCTCAATGTCTTGACTTCACGCTGACTGAGTTTCGTAGAATTTGGATAAGAGCTCTAGGAGGAGTATTAAAAATTCCATTGCAAGTGTTTTACAAAGAACCTTAAATAACCGACTTCCTGTTGGGCTGGGGTAAAAAGTAAAAGTGCGACGTATATATGAAATGATGAGATCAACATGTGTACCGAGTTTCATATTAGTACATACAAGCGTGTTTGATTTATGGACCAAGTGTTCGGACCCCATTCCAGGTGGCGCTGTCGAGCCCCCCTGCCACGCCTGGGTACCATCTTCAGCCCGGCCCTAATGGCGGCGGGTTCTGACCCGTGTGCAAAGTTTCAAGAGTTTTCGAGCACGTTAAGGGCCCCAAAAGTGCCCAAATAGTCGTATAAATAATAATAATAATAAATATAGCTGCGAGCAGCGATTGCGGGCCCAAGCCGGTGGCACCGCAACCCCGGTGCCTTTAGTTACCTAAAGGCACCGGGATGGCGGTACCGCCGGCTTTGGCCCGCAATCGCTGCTCGCAGCTATATTATATATATATATATATATATATATATATATATATATATGAAGCCGGTGGCACCGCCACCTTGGTGCTTTTAGGGTTATTATACTTGACATGCAAAAACATAACCCCCGCTTTGACTGTCAAAAAGAAGTGTGCTGAAGAGCTTGCATCAGTGAAGGCTCTGCAAAAGTGCACATTGAGGGCACATTTTAACCACAAAGTATGCGTGAGCAACCTTCTGAAAGGTCAGGTGTACATCCAGGTCTACATCTGTACTGTGTTTACATTATAGTATTTAGGAATGCGCCGATCCGATACTCAGGATCGGTATCAGCTCCGATACTGCCATCTTTGCCGGATCGGGTATATTTACACCACTTTAATCAAACCACTCTTCTTTAAAACATTATGATGTGATTTTTTTCACATGTATTTTATTACTCTTATTGAGCTATTTTGTCCACACACAGGACTCACTGCCAATCATACGTGCTCACATCATTCTCTTTCTGTGAAAGCTGTATACTGCACTCACCAGTTTTCACTCTACAGCTATTGACCAGAGCACTGAAATTATTTCTCACTTAAACTACAATCAAATGCATTTTCTCACACATTTTGCGTTAGTCCTCCGCATGGCATTTTATTATTTTCTGCGCAGCTTCAGAAGTGCATGCAGACAGCCTAGAACACATGACACGCACACACAGTCACGAGAGAGGCGCGATCGAATGCGTGTTTGTGTGCGAACAATGGAAACTCCTTTTTGTTCATACAGGAAAATATTCAGACTAATGTCTTGTGGGAGCAACAGAATACATGCAACGGCATTATGTAATCAGGATACAAAAATCTAGTGAGTTACATCAAAAAAGTAGTAATCAGATTGTAGTTGCTTTTTGAAAAAGTATATAGTACTTAAAGCCATTTAATATAAAGTGGGACCCTTTTTTTATGAAATAATTTGTAACTGTATCGGAATACATTTTTAAAGTAACCCTCCCAAGCCTGGTCTTGTGTGGACGTCCGTTACTTTCACTTTTTAAGTTAGCGATTTTTAAGGCCCCAATCCTACTGTATTACCTATTATACTGTATTGCCAACTGTATTAATGTGTGGATATTGATCCAATAGGTCTACCTAATTTTGAACACAAGAGGGCAGTATAGCACTATGAATGATTTTTTTCTTTTTTGACTAAACCATTCTGTCTGTTTTTAAACTTAAACATAATTCTTAAATTAAAAAAAGGAATAAAATGGCTATAGTTCCAATATTGGTATAGTCTTATACAGTGTTGGGGTAGTTACTCAAAAAAGTAATTAGTTACTAGTTACTTCTGTAAATTGTAATGAGATTACTTTACTAGTTACTGCGTTGGAAAAATAACTTCACTACTTATTACTTTACTTTCCTGTTTCTTAATTTACCGTGTAGCCTACATGGACAAACATCATATCAGTTTTTGCCCTATCATCACTTTATTGTAAAAATGTATACAAAATGACATGAAAGAACAATATCCCTGTCTGCACAAATAAATATGCCGCACTGTAAAATTCACAAACAAAATGGGGTTCTAAATTCAAAATTTTAAAATGGTGTTTATCACAGAAGTTTCAAAACAGGCTGGGAGAATAAAACTCTTCTCCTGAGAACAAAAACAGCTTTTTATTCGACTCATGGTAATAATAATAATAAAAAAAATAAAAGATGTCAATGAAAAATAATAAAATAAAGGTCACTTTATCCCATAAAATTCTTAATCCTAATTTAAAATGTATTTTTCTAAACCTGGGGAATTAATGGTCGACAGGGGAAGCATGTCTTCTACAATGAACCCTGCAACAATCCTGTTCATTTCGTTTTCCAAGACTTTCGAGCCTTGTTTTTACTTGACGCGTCCGAACGAGCGGAAAGGTGCGCGCGGCAAACAGCGCACGCGATGCCGCATCCGAGGATGAACGACAAGAAGCCGAACCTGCACCGAACATGTAGCCTACATCTCTGCAACGGCACCCAGTTTGCGCATCTAAATCAGTTATTTATGTTTACAAAATGAACCTAAGATCCATGTTTTATAAAATGTCCACGAAACTTAATGAAATGTTTAGTGAAATTAGAAAATAGAGATCGTTTAGTTCTTTAGCCTAGCCTATATACATGTTTTTATATCCACATATTTTGTTCTAATGTCACAAAAATAATAATCTTAGGATTTACTATAGCCTACATTTCACTCAAATATTTTTGTGCTTTCGAGCAATAAACTGAAAGTAATGTTAATATTGCCATTTGTTGAAACCCGTCTCTCGCTCTCCACTTCCCTCTCTCTCTCACTCAAATCGGTCTCTATGGCAACGGCGCGCACGCACCACTAGACGGAACTCTCCACACAGGCAAACACGGCTTGGGTAACGCAGGAAAGCGCGTTCCTTTAGTATAGTAAAGTAGTGTAGTTACCAATATTTTCAGTGTAATGCGTTACTTTACTTACCCAAACTCGTTTGTAACTCGTTACCCCCAACACTGGTCTTATAGAAAATAAATGGTGAATAATAACATTTTTAATTCCTCATCCAATCATCCATTTGTTATGGATCAATATCATAGCTAGAGACGTAGAAAAGGGCTGCACGGTTTTGCAATAAATATTAATAAATAAAATAAAATAAACATATAAATATTGTAATTGCAATTAAATTAGATTCGTGTGGCAGCTGCATGTACAACTATTATTAATAACATTAATAATAATACAAATGAGCTTAGAATAAAAATTTAAATGGTTTATTACATTAAAAATAGGCCATATTTTTAATAAATAAATAAGTTATCATTCATAGTGCACTAAATTTTAAACATTTTACAACATTGTTTGTGAAAGTCCAACAAAGTTAAATGTATACTCAAACCTGAAAAGTTGTGTGGCTCCGTTTTCATTTGATTATCATTGTGGCAGCAGTTGGAACACTGTGTTACAGCTAACCCCGCTGTGTATTACATATTTTAAACCTAGCTAACAGTCGCTAGGAATTACTGACATGTTTCAAAACGGTGTTGTGTTTGAGCCAACAAGACAGTGATTAAGGCAATATAAAGTTAGATTTGGACGCGTATACATCCAACCCGGAAACAGAAAAAAATCTACGATGAAAAAATTTACTTTCATGATGTCAAAACACTCTTTGTCCATTATCTTCACGAAATATAATCAAAACGTTCCGCAAATTCGCGGGAGACCGTCTTCTGGCAGCAAGAGAAAAAGAGCGGAAAGACAGCCGGCTAGATACTGACAAACTATGTAAAATGTCCGTGTTACATTTAACCCCGCGTTAGGCCTACATTTATCCCCGCGCTCCCCTATTCTGTTGCTCCTGGCAGTGATGTTTCACCTCATGAAATATAGTTTATGTTCACATTTATGACACAGACAGTAGATAATATTATGTTCACATTTATGACACAGACAGTAGATATAGGCTTCTGCCAGGCACTTTCAGGGATACAAATCGAAAAAAATATGTATATATGTGCATATTTAGCCTATATGCAAAATACTCCTTTTTTCACGTCAACTATGTGCTATATGGTCATTAAATGGCTTTCCTTTTCACTTAAGTCAGCAAATAATTCATATTTTAACACATTTGGTGGCATCTGCCAGTTATTGTCGTTGTTATGAAGTACAGTCGTATGTTTGCATAATTCATTTTGAACACTATAATGCTTTCAAAATCTGAGGTAAATTATCCGTTATGGCTTGTGGCACAGTGACCTATTTTTAACTAAAAATAAATAATGTGTACTCATAACCAGTGTAATTTCTTCATTCTGTCAGCCGCGACGTCGCAGAAATAGGAACCGTTTCTAAATTAGAAACTTCGCATGTCGCCGTCGCGTATGGTTAGGACAAAAACTCTGATTTATTAACATGGAAAAGATACCTTTTATCGCGTGTCGCGGCGTCGTGTGTAGTTAGGACACGGTGTAAGCGGCCGCTTCTCAAGTCTAGAATCATTCTGAACTTGATTCCGATTGGCCAGTGTCAGACAGTCAGACCTGTCAGTCTCGCAGCTCGCGTCATCTTCATGGCCCAAGCAGACCGCGGCCCACCAGGAATCTCCCGGTAGTCCCGATGGCCAGTACATGCCTTAGTATCTTTAATATATTTTCATAATTTTGAAGAAGTTTGGTGTGGGAATAATTAAAAATTACTTAAGAGGGGGGAAATAAAAATGTAAAGGCTGGTTTTGCAAAACATTCACATAGCTACAGACTGAAACAACCGACTTCCTGTTTTGCTGGCTTAAAGTTGCTTGGGCTAATGAGATCTATAAGTGTACCGAGTTTAATATTATTATATGCAAGTGTGTTTGATTTATGGACCCAATTTTCAGACCAAGTTAATGGACCAAGTTAATTTAATTAATGAACTAATTATATAAAACTATTGTCAATGCACTACAATTAAACTGGCTATGTGCCTTTACTTATAAAAAAATAAAATAAAAACTTATTTAAAAAATCCCACGCTTAAGAAATGTATTTTATTTATGCTGGCCAGACACACAGCAGTTAAATGGTTAATTAAGCCCCCTCCCCCTGCTAACACACACACACACACACACACACACACACACACACAGAGAGAGAGAGAGAGAGAGAGAGAGAGAGGCAAAGGCTCAGACATATGCTCAGAGGGAGTATGACTACATTCAAACTAAAATATCTGACTTTCTGTGGGTCCTAGCTATTGAGTGTGAATTAGAAAGTTGTCCGGCTTGAGGAGTACAATATACATACTGATTTTTGTAACTGTAGATAAAACTAACAACCCCACTTTTGTCAAAAGGTGGCGCTACTGAGCCCTCACCACGCCTGTTTCTGAAACTTTGCACATGTCTACTGGCTATTAAATGTGATGTGTCTGATGAGTTTCATGCAATTTGAAGCATGCTAAGGGTCTCAAAAGCATCCTAAAAGAATTGGAAAGTTTGATGCGTCGCCACGGCAACAGTTTCAAAGATATCAAGAATCCATTCACAGGTCTACATCTGCCGTATGTTTACATTATACAGATGAAGTTTGAAGCAAATTGGATTAAAATAAGAGGGTGATTTCAAAGCATTTTGAAAATGACACACTTTCTGCTGCCAGTTGGTGGCGCTATAACTTTGACACACAATAGTCACATCCATGTGATCGTCCTCTTACAGCGAACACACTCCTGAAGTTTCATCACGATCGGTTGATGTATGCTGAAGTTATGACACACTTCCTGTTTCAAATTTTTTGCCATGATTTCATTTCCTCGCCACGGCCAAACCGTTCGAGATATCAAAAATCCCCTCGCAAACTTTCATCCTCAATGTCTTGACTTCACGCTGACTGAGTTTCGTAGAATTTGGATAAGAGCTCTAGGAGGAGTATTAAAAATTCCATTGCAAGTGTTTTACAAAGAACCTTAAATAACCGACTTCCTGTTGGGCTGGGGTAAAAAGTAAAAGTGCGACGTATATATGAAATGATGAGATCAACATGTGTACCGAGTTTCATATTAGTACATACAAGCGTGTTTGATTTATGGACCAAGTGTTCGGACCCCTTTCCAGGTGGCGCTGTCGAGCCCCCCTGCCACGCCCGGGTACCATCTTCAGCCCGGCCCTAATGGCAGCGGGTTCTGACCCGTGTGCAAAGTTTCAAGAGTTTTCGAGCACGTTAAGGGCCCCAAAAGTGCCCAAATAGTCGTATAAATAATAATAATAATAATAAATATAGCTGCGAGCAGCGATTGCGGGCCCAAGCCGGTGGCACCGCAACCCCGGTGCCTTTAGTTACCTAAAGGCACCGGGATGGCGGTACCGCCGGCTTTGGCCCGCAATCGCTGCTCGCAGCTATATTTATATATATATATATATATATATATATATATATATATATATATTTGGCCAGTGGCAGCGCCACCTTGGTGCTTTTAGGGTTATTCTACATGACGTGCAAAAACGTAACCCCCGCTTTGACTGTCAAAAAGAAGTGTGCTGAAGAGCTTGCATCAGTGAAGGCTCTGCAAAAGTGCGGATCGAGGGCACATTTTAACCACAAAGTATGCATGAGCAACCTTCTGAAAGGTCAGGTGTACATCAAGGTCTACATCTGTACTGTGTTTACATTATAGTATTTAGGGATGCGCCGATTCGATACTCAGGATCGTTATCAGCTCCGATACTGCCATCTTTGCCGGATCGGGTATATTTACACCACTTTAATCAAACCACTCTTTAAAACATTACGATGTGATTTGTTTCACATGTATTTTGTTACTCTTATTGAGCTATTTTGTCCACAGGACTCACTGCCAATCGTACATGCTCACATCATTCTCTTTCTGTGAAAGCTGTATACTGCATTCACCAGTTTTCACTCTACAGCTATTGACCAGAGCACTGAAATTATTTCTCACTTAAACTACAATCAAATGGATTTTCTCACACATTTTGCATTAGTCCTCTGCATGGCATTTTATTATTTTCCGCGCAGCTTCAGAAGTGCACGCACACAGCTTAGAACACATGACACGCACACACACTCAGTCACGAGAGAGGCGCGATCGAACTCTGTGTGTGTTTGTGTGTGAACAATGGAAACTCAATTTTGTTCATACAGGAAAATATTCAGACTAATGTCTTGTGGGAGCAACAGAATACATGTAACGGCATTATGTAATCAGGATACAAAAATCCAGTAACTGTAATTTGTTACAGTGAGTTACATCAAAAAAAGTAGTAATCAGATTGTAGTTACTTTTTGAAAAAGTATATAGTACTTAAATCCACTTAATATAAAGTGGGACCCTTTTTTTATGAAATAATTTGTAACTGTATCGGAATACATTTTTAAAGTAACCCTCCCAAGCCTGGTCTTGTGTGGACGTCCGTTACTTTCACTTTTTAAGTTAGCGCTTTTAAGGCCCCAATCCTACTGTATTACTGTGTGGATATTGATCCAATAGTTCTACCTAATTTTGAACACAAGAGGGCAGTATAGCACTATGAATGATTTTTTACTCTTTTGAGTAAAACATTCTGGCTGTTTTTAAAATTAGACATAAGTCTTAAATTTAAAAAAGGAATAAAATGGCTGTAGTTCCAATATTGGTATAGTCTTATAGAAAAATAAATGGTGAATAATAAAATTTTTAGAAGATATGAGACGTTTCCTGATTCTCTTTTTGACATAATCCCTCGCCATAGCAAAACTGTTTGACATAATAAATATCCGTTCACAATTTAGTATCTTTAATGTATTTTCATAATTTTGAAGAAGTTTGGTGGGAATAATTAAAAAAACACTTAAGAGGGGGTAATAAAAATGTAAAGGCTGCTTTTGCAAAACATTCACATACAGACCAAAATAACCAACTTTCCTGTTGGGCTGGCTTAAAGTTGTTTGGGCTAATGAGATCTATATGTGTACCGAGTTTAATATTATTACATGCAAGTGTGTTTGATTTATGGACCAAATTTTCAGACCAAGTTTATGGACCAAGTTAATTTAATTAATAAACTAATTATATAAAACTATTGTCAATGCAGCACAATTAAACTGGTTATATGCCATTACTTATAAAAAATAAAAAAAACTTATTTAAAAATACCAGGCTTAAGGCATTTATTTTCTTTTATGCAGGCTTCACACACAGCAGTGAAATAGTTAATCTCCCTCCCCCTGCACACACACACAGACATGCACACTCACAGACAGGCAAACACACAGACAGAGACAGAGATGAAGGCTCAAACAGAGCATGACCAGATTCAAACAAACATATCTTACTCTCTGTGGGTCCTAGCTAATGAGTGTCAATTAGAAAGTTGTCCGGCTCGAGGAGTACAATATACATACTGATTTTTGTAACTGTAGATAAAACTAACAACCCCACTTTTGTCAAAAGGTGGCGCTACTGAGCCCTCACCACGCCCGTTTCTGAAACTTTGCACATGTCTACTGGCTAATAAATGTGATGTGTCTGATGAGTTTCATGCAATTTGAAGCATGCTAAGGGTCTCAAAAGCATCCTAAAAGAATGGTAAAGTTTGATGCATCGCCACGGCAACAGTTTCAACGATATCAAGAATCCATTCACAGGTCTTCATCTGCTGTATGTTTACATTATACAGATGAAGTTTGAAGCAAATCGGGTTAAAATAAGAGGGTGATTTTAAAGCATTTTGAAAGTGACACACTTCCTGCTGCCAGTTGGTGGCGCTATAACTTTGACACACAATAGTCACATCCATGTGATCGTCCTCTTACAGCGAACGCACTCCTGAAGTTTCATCACGATCGGTTGATGTATGCTGAAGTTATGACACACTTCCTGTTTCACATTTTTTGCCATGATTTCATTTCCTCGCCACGGCCAAACCGTTCGAGATATCAAAAATCCCCTCGCAAACTTTCATCCTCAATGTCTTGACTTCACGCTGACTGAGTTTCGTAGAATTTGGATAAGAGCTCTAGGAGGAGTATTAAAAATTCCATTGCAAGTGTTTTATAAAGAACCTTAAAAAAACGACTTCCTGTTGGGCTGGGGTAAAAAGTAAAAGTGCGACGTATATATGAAATGATGAGATCAACATGTGTACCGAGTTTCATATTATTACATACAAGCGTGTTCGATTTATGGACCAAGTGTTCGGACCCCTTTCCAGGTGGCGCTGTCGAGCCCCCCTGCCACGCCCGGGTACCATCTTCAGCCCGGCCCTAATGGCCGCGGGTTCTGACCCGTGTGCAAAGTTTCAAGAGTTTTCGAGCACGTTAAGGGCCCCAAAAGTGCCCAAATAGTCGTATAAATAATAATAATAATAATAAATATATATATATATATAAATATAGCTGCGAGCAGCGATTGCGGGCCCAAGCCGGTGGCACCGCAACCCCGGTGCCTTTAGTTACCTAAAGGCACCGGGATGGCGGTACCGCCGGCTTGGGCCCGCAATCGCTGCTCGCAGCTATATTTATATATATATATATATATATATATATATATATATATATAAAGCCGGTGGCACCGCCACCTTGGTGCTTTTAGGGTTATTCTACATGACGTGCAAAAACATAACCCCCGCTTTGACTGTCAAAAAGAAGTGTGCCGAAGAGCTTGTTTATGTGTCACTTAATATTCTAATAGAATATTCTTAGGCTATACTACGTATATTTCATGAAGTACAACATCACGGTGAGGACCTACAGAAATATATATTCTGTAGCTCCTGGCAGTGATGTTTCACCTCATGAAATATAGTTTATATAATATAGCATAAGAATATTCTGTTACAATATTATGTTCACATTTATGACACAGACGGTAGATAATATTATGTTCACATTTATGACACAGACAGTATAGGCTTCTGCCAGGCACTTTCAGGGATACAAATTGAAAAAATATGTATTTATGTGCATATTTATATGCAAAATACTCCTTTTTCACATCAACTATGTGCTATGGTCATTAAATGGCTATCCTTTTCACTTAAGTCCAGCAAATAATTCATTTATTTAACACATTTGGTGGCATCTGCCTCAAGTTAGCGTTGTTATGAAATACAGTCGTATGTTTGCATAGAATTCATTTTGAACACGATAATATTACATGCTTTCAAAATCTGAGGTAAATTATCCGTTATGGCTTGTGGCACAGTGACCTATTTTTAACTAAAAATAAATAATGTGTAGCTACTCATAACCAGTGTAATTTCTTCATTCTGTCAGCCGCGACGTCGCAGAAATAGGAACCGTTTCTAAATTAGAAACTTCGCATGTCGCCGTCGCGTCTGGTTAGGACAAAAACTCTGATTTACATGGAAAAGATACCTTTTATCGCGTGTCGCGGCGTCGTGTGTAGTTAGGACACGGTGTAAGCGGCCGCTTCTCAGGTCTAGAATCTGAACTTGATTTTTGATTGGCCAGTGTCAGACAGTCAGACCTGTCAGTCTCTCAGCTCGCGTCAGCTTCATGCGGCTTCATGAGAGAGACGCATAAGTCCGGAATTGGACAATTTAACAATATACTTACGATAGAATATATTTACAATTAATAATGATTTAAAAACAAAATACATAACGCGCCGGGCCGCCGGCCCAACCAGACCGCGGCCCACCGGGAATCTCCCGGTAGTCCCGATGGCCAGTACATGCCTGATTTAGTATCTTTAATATATCGTCGCTGCCCGATGAAACTCACGTATGTCCAAAACGGTTACTTTTCAGGAAGTGGAAAAAAACATGTTATTTCAAAAGCAGCTGAACGTAGCATTCTCATGCTTGGCACAACATCTTTAAATGTAACCATATTCTTGCCAGTGTCATGATATAATCCATATTTGACCCAAAATCGAGTTTAAATGGACATACGTGCATATTGTACTGTAACGGTGGTCGATAAGCGTTCTTCCGTTCATTAAAAGAATGAGGTTAGCCTATATTGATAGATGAATAGGCTACGCTCAGTTTATCAAATACGCTCAGTTTATTAAATGTCTCTTGCAAACTATGAAGAGACAACCCAGCAAGCAATAGCCATCATTTCACCGTCTAGGTTAAATAGAGACCCGATATAGTCCGGCTATGTGTAACCCACTTCTAGCCAAAATAACATTGAATCATGGCTAAATGTATTTTTTCCAAAATAACTTGCAAAATGTATTATATTCCATCATGTAAGCAAAGTCAACTGTGATTACAAGGTGTTTGGTTTGATTTCTTTGACATTTTCTATGTGTAGGCTGTGTGAAGACGCGATCTAGCTCGTATAGTCTGTCCGGCTATTTATAGCCCACTTCTAGTCGAAACTGATTAATTGTCGTTTTAATGAATTGTTGGGCAGGCAACGCATGAGATAGTTGATATCCCATCATGTTCGCATTGGTAAACATATCTACAAGGTGCCAGTGTCATATCATGACATGGTCGATTTGTAGTCACGATCCTCTGAATTGGATGGGCTATGTGCAGTCTGCTTTTAGCCCACTGGCGAAATCGAGGCTATCAGTGGTCTACGTTTAACGGCTTGGCTATAGCCCTGATTTAGACCAGCGATTAGTAGGCTATTGCCAAAATAAATCTTAAAATTGTTTTCTTGTTTTTCACCCACGCAGCTTCATGTTTGCTGTCACAGTCACACATTAATTAAAAATCTATGGTTTTATTTGACTGTTTTTCATTTTAAATTAAATAAAAATGCAATTACATTTATCAACCGCTAGATGGCAACAGCCCTACTGAGACATGACTGCTGACAACGCGAGTCTTGATAGCACAGATCACCGGTCACGCGATCGTCGATCGACCATCCTCAAATATTTTAAACGAGGCAGAGCATTGCATTCAGCTGACGGTCGACGACAACAGGTAAAATACATTCCCACTTTTGTCTTTTAAGCATATGTGTTTTCATTTTGACGTGTTAATTTTTTAGATAAATTATTTGTTATCATGTGTTGTTGGAATCGTGACATTTTAGCGGGTGTGTCATGGTACATGCACGTGTAGGCCTAACGTTACTGAATCCAAAGCTGTAAACATGAAACACATGCAATCTATTATAAAGTGTTATGAAAGCCACACTTATATTTGGCTCTTTTCTTTAGATCATTGTGATATAAAAATAGCATTTCCTCACTAAATCTCTCGTCTTTGACAAAGTCCATCATTGATATAAATTATAAAATTGAATTTGTCTGAACATTGGCTTGTTGGAGAGCATAAGCAAATAGAGTAGAATAATATTTGTTATTGTACAAGCAAAGTAAGATGAAGTTTCATTCAAAATGCCTTCATTAATTCAAGTTTGAAACTTTCAAATTAATTTTATAATACAGCATAAAAATACAAATGATTGGCTATATAAAATAAGCAAATCTAAAAAGTCTCCGCCAGTATATCAATAATGCAAATAGCTCCGATGTGCATTAAAACCTAAACAGAACACAAGAACACACACACACACACACACACACACAAAACGTACATGTACTTTCAACAATGCTTTTCTTGTGCTAATTATTTTATTCTTATTTGGCAGATGCTGTGATGACCAACTTCCCAGCAGCAACAGAGTTTTCTATTTTATTAGCCTATCTTAAGTTGTTCATGTTAAAATAATTTTATATTTTTAATTTTAATATTGGTGTGGTAATTTTTATGTTTTGAAGTTACGTAATGTTGTTCTTTTGCTAAATAAAGCCTTTTATATATATATATATATTTTTGGAATGGCTTGTTATTTATGTGAACCTGTTATATTTGAGTGAAAAGAATCTTTTAACCATTTTGTTGTCTATTGCATGTATATGTAGTCGTTTAATAGTTGTCTAATTGATGACTAGTCTATTCTTGGGCTTAGACGTCTATTAGATTTTCACTGACAGCCCAAATTTAGCCTTGTTTTAGCCTAGACCCATATGCACTGCCTATTAGACGTATAAATGTAGTCGTTCAATAGCCGTCTAATTGTTGACCATAGTCTGTTCTTGGGCTATGGTTAGATGTCTATTCTTGGGCTATGGTTAGACGTCTATTAGATTTTCACTGACAGCCCAAATTTAGCCTTGATTTAGCCTAGACGTCTGGGCTATGTTTTGACGGCTATTAGACGTCTTTTGGACGTAAAATTGCTTGCTGGGAATGATGAATCAATACACACTGACATGGCGATGCTGGACTGATTCTTTATTTACACCATCATACAGTAATTTTGTCGGTTGTTTATTACAGATATTAGCATGCATTTTATTGATCATCAGCTAATTTCATCAATAGATATCAATAAGAGAGAGTGGCAACAGCCCTGGTAAGAGTCAAGAGATCATTTCTTTCTTTACTTGAAGATGAATGTGTAGATGATTAAGCGTCTATGACTTACTTTCACTTTTATTTGCGATGTTTGCAGTTAGTTTGACGCTCAGCTGCTGCTCATCTGCGGCGGTGATGCGTGTCGCAGCGCCGTCATTTCTGACAATAACATAGCCTGTAAACGCTCTCACTCGTTTATGTTTTAGCATTTTTGGGAGGAGTAAAATATACATGTGTGATATCAACAACCAGATTGCGTTTACACGTAAAGATCCGAACACAATGCGAGCCAGACTAGCCTACCTCCAGATGGTCAGGCATATCGATCACAATCCGATCACAACGTAATACCTTGCATTAACATTTCTTTTTTTATTATCCGGATAACTTATCTGGATACAGATCGCATTTTAATACCAGGTGTAGGGGTCTCAGAGACTAGACCGGCGAGAAACTTCACGAGAACGGCGGAAAGCCTCCACAGGGCGGGGAGATACTATAGGCTACTGCCTATGGGAGCGGCCGCTTCTCCGCTCTTGATTCCGATTGGCCAGTGTCAGACAGTCAGACCTGTCAGTCTCTCAGCTCGCGTCCGCTTCATGCGGCTTCATGAGAGAGACGCATAAGTCCGGAATTGGATGATTTAACAAATACTTACGATAGAATATATTTACAATTAATAATGATTTAAAAACAAAATACATAACGCGCCGGGCCGCCGGCCAAACCAGACCGCGGCCCACCGGGAATCTCCCGGTAGTCCCGATGGCCAGTACATATGCCTGATTTAGTATCTTTAATATATTTTCATAATTTTGAAGAAGTTTGGTGTGGGAATAATTAAAAATTACTTAAGAGGGGGGAAATAAAAATGTAAAGGCTGGTTTTGCAAAACATTCACATACAGTACAGACCGAAACAACCGACATCCTGTTGGGCTGGCTTAAAGTTGTTTGGGCTAATGAGATCTATAAGTGTACCGAGTTTAATATTATTATATGCAAGTGTGTTTGATTTATGGACCCAATTTTCAGATCAAGTTTATGGACCAAGTTAATTTAATTAATAAACTAATTATATAAAACTATTGTCAATGCACTACAATTTAACGGGTTATATTATGCCTTCACTTATAAAAATTAAAATAAAAACTTATTTAAAACATACCAGGCTTAAGAAATGTATTAAGAAATTACACAGCAGAAAAAACACACAGCAGTGAAATGGTTAAGCCCCTCCCCTACTAACACACACACAGACAGAGACAGAGATGTAGGTTCAAAGGGAGCATGACCAGATTCAAACAAACGTATCTTACTTTCTGTGGGTCCTAGGTAATGAGTGTCAATTAGAAAGTTGTCCGGCTCGAGGAGTACAATATACATACCGATTTTTGTAACTGTAGATAAAACTAACAACCCAACTTTTGTCAAAAGGTGGCGCTACTGAGCCCTCACCACGCCCGTTTCTGAAACTTTGCACATGTCTACTGGCTAATAAATGTGATGTGTCTGAGGAGTTTCATGCAATTTGAAGCATGCTAAGGGTCTCAAAAGCATCCTAAAAGAATGGTAAAGTTTGATGCGTCGCCACGGCAACAGTTTCAAAGACATCAATAATCCATTCACAGGTCTACATCTGCCGTATGTTTACATTATACAGATGAAGTTTGAAGCAAATCGGGTTAAAATAAGAGGGTGATTTCAAAGCATTTTGAAAGTGACACACTTCCTGCTGCCAGTTGGTGGCGCTATAACTTTGACACACAATAGTCACATCCTAGTGATCGTCCTCTTACAGCGAACACACTCCTGAAGTTTCATCAAGATCGGTTGATGTATGCTGAAGTTAGGACACACTTCCTGTTTCACGTTTCTCACCATAATTTTGTTTCCTCGCCACAGCCAAACCGTTCGAGATATCAAAAATCCCCTCGCAATTTTTGATCCTCTATGTCTTTACTTCAGGCTGACCGAGTTTCGTTCCATGCGGATGAATGCTCTAGGACGAGTACATTAAATTCCATTGCACGCGTTTTAAAAACAACCGTAAATATCTGACTTCCTGTTGGGCTGGGGTAAAAAGTAAAAGCGCGATGTATATATGAAACGATGAGATCGACATGTGTACCGAGTTTCATATTATTACATGCAAGCGTGTTTGATTTATGGACAAAGTGTTCAGACCCCGTTCCAGGGGGCGCTGACGAGCCGCCCTGCCGCGCCCGTGTACCAGCTTCAGCCCGGCTCTGATGGCCGCGGGTTCTGACCCGTGTGCAAAGTTTCAAGAGTTTTTGAGCATGTTAAGGGCCCCGAAAGTGCCCGGATAGTCGTTAGAAAAAAAAAAAAAAAAAAAAAAAAAAAAAAAAAAAAATAATCCTAAGGAAAACAATAGGGCCTTCGCCCTTTCAGGGCTTGGGCCCTAAATATAGCTGCGAGCAGCGATTGCGGGCCCAAGCCGGTGGCACCGCAACCCCGGTGCCTTTAGTTACCTAAAGGCACCGGGATGGCGGTACCGCCGGCTTGGGCCCGCAATCGCTGCTCGCAGCTATATTTATATATATATATATATATATATATAAAGCCGGTGGCACCGCCACCCTGGTGCTTTTAGGGTTATTCTACATGACGTGCAAAAACATAACCCCCGCTTTGACTGTCAAAAAGAAGTGTGCCGAAGAGCTTGTTTATGTGTCACTTAATATTCTAATAGAATATTCTTAGGCTATACTATATTTCATGAAGTACAACATCACGGTGAGGACCTACAGAAATATATATTCTGTAGCTCCTGGCAGTGATGTTTCACCTCATGAAATATAGTTTATATAATATAGCATAAGAATATTCTGTTACAATATTATGTTCACATTTATGACACAGACGGTAGATAATATTATGTTCACATTTATGACACAGACAGTATAGGCTTCTGCCAGGCACTTTCAGGGATACAAATTGAAAAAATATGTATTTATGTGCATATTTATATGCAAAATACTCCTTTTTCACATCAACTATGTGCTATGGTCATTAAATGGCTATCCTTTTCACTTAAGTCCAGCAAATAATTCATTTATTTAACACATTTGGTGGCATCTGCCTCAAGTTAGCGTTGTTATGAAATACAGTCGTATGTTTGCATAGAATTCATTTTGAACACGATAATATTACATGCTTTCAAAATCTGAGGTAAATTATCCGTTATGGCTTGTGGCACAGTGACCTATTTTTAACTAAAAATAAATAATGTGTAGCTACTCATAACCAGTGTAATTTCTTCATTCTGTCAGCCGCGACGTCGCAGAAATAGGAACCGTTTCTAAATTAGAAACTTCACATGTCGCCGTCGCGTCTGGTTAGGACAAAAACTCTGATTTACATGGAAAAGATACCTTTTATAGCGTGTCGCGGCGTCGTGTGTAGTTAGGACACGGTGTAAGCGGCCGCTTCTCAGGTCTAGAATCTGAACTTGATTTTTGATTGGCCAGTGTCAGACAGTCAGACCTGTCAGTCTCTCAGCTCGCGTCAGCTTCATGCGGCTTCATGAGAGAGACGCATAAGTCCGGAATTGGACAATTTAACAATATACTTACGATAGAATATATTTACAATTAATAATGATTTAAAAACAAAATACATAACGCGCCGGGCCGCCGGCCCAACCAGACCGCGGCCCACCGGGAATCTCCCGGTAGTCCCGATGGCCAGTACATGCCTGATTTAGTATCTTTAATATATATCGTCGCTGCCCGATGAAACTCACGTATGTACAAAACGGTTACTTTTCAGGAAGTGGAAAAAAACATGTTATTTCAAAAGCAGCTGAACGTAGCATTCTCATGCTTGGCACAACATCTTTAAATGTAACCATATTCTTGCCAGTGTCATGATATAATTCATATTTGACCCAAAATCGAGTTTAAATGGACATACGTGCATATTGTACTGTAACGGTGGTTGATAAGCGTTCTTCAGTTCATTAAAAGAATGAGGTTAGCCTATATTGATAGATGAATAGGCTACGCTCAGTTTATCAAATACGCTCAGTTTATTAAATGTCTCTTGCAAACTATGAAGAGACAACCCAGCAAGCAATAGCCATCATTTCACCGTCTAGGTTAAATAGAGACCCGATATAGTCCGGCTATGTGTAACCCACTTCTAGCCAAAATAACATTGAATCATGGCTAAATGTATTTTTTCCAAAATAACTTGCAAAATGTATTATATTCCATCATGTAAGCAAAGTCAACTGTGATTACAAGGTGTTTGGTTTGATTTCTTTGACATTTTCTATGTGTAGGCTGTGTGAAGACGCGATCTAGCTCGTATAGTCTGTCCGGCTATTTATAGCCCACTTCTAGTCGAAACTGATTAATTGTCGTTTTAATGAATTGTTTGGCAGGCAACGCATGAGATAGTTGATATCCCATCATGTTCGCATTGGTAAACATATCTACAAGGTGCCAGTGTCATATCATGACATGGTCGATTTGTAGTCACGATCCTCTGAATTGGATGGGCTATGTGCAGTCTGCTTTTAGCC
Source organism: Cyprinella venusta (assembly GCA_038021265.1). Taxonomy (NCBI): domain Eukaryota; kingdom Metazoa; phylum Chordata; class Actinopteri; order Cypriniformes; family Leuciscidae; genus Cyprinella; species Cyprinella venusta. The sequence goes on along the minus strand of CM075879.1, from coordinate 9,273,495 downwards.
CACTGGCGAAATCGAGGCTATCAGTGGTCTACGTTTAACGGCTTGGCTATAGCCCTGATTTAGACCAGCGATTAGTAGGCTATTGCCAAAATAAATCTTAAAATTGTTTTCTTGTTTTTCACCCACGCAGCTTCATGTTTGCTGTCACAGTCACACATTAATTAAAAATCTATGGTTTTATTTGACTGTTTTTCATTTTAAATTAAATAAAAATGCAATTACATTTATCAACCGCTAGATGGCAACAGCCCTACTGAGACATGACTGCTGACAACGCGAGTCTTGATAGCACAGATCACCGGTCACGCGATCGTCGATCGACCATCCTCAAATATTTTAAACGAGGCAGAGCATTGCATTCAGCTGACGGTCGACGACAACAGGTAAAATACATTCCCACTTTTGTCTTTTAAGCATATGTGTTTTCATTTTGACGTGTTAATTTTTTAGATAAATTATTTGTTATCATGTGTTGTTGGAATCGTGACATTTTAGCGGGTGTGTCATGGTACATGCACGTGTAGGCCTAACGTTACTGAATCCAAAGCTGTAAACATGAAACACATGCAATCTATTATAAAGTGTTATGAAAGCCACACTTATATTTGGCTCTTTTCTTTAGATCATTGTGATATAAAAATAGCATTTCCTCACTAAATCTCTCGTCTTTGACAAAGTCCATCATTGATATAAATTATAAAATTGAATTTGTCTGAACATTGGCTTGTTGGAGAGCATAAGCAAATAGAGTAGAATAATATTTGTTATTGTACAAGCAAAGTAAGATGAAGTTTCATTCAAAATGCCTTCATTAATTCAAGTTTGAAACTTTCAAATTAATTTTATAATACAGCATAAAAATACAAATGATTGGCTATATAAAATAAGCAAATCTAAAAAGTCTCCGCCAGTATATCAATAATGCAAATAGCTCCGATGTGCATTAAAACCTAAACAGAACACAAGAACACACACACACACACACACACACACACACACACACACACACACACACACACACACACACACAAAACGTACATGTACTTTCAACAATGCTTTTCTTGTGCTAATTATTTTATTCTTATTTGGCAGATGCTGTGATGACCAACTTCCCAGCAGCAACAGAGTTTTCTATTTTATTAGCCTATCTTAAGTTGTTCATGTTAAAATAATTTTATATTTTTAATTTTAATATTGGTGTGGTAATTTTTATGTTTTGAAGTTACGTAATGTTGTTCTTTTGCTAAATAAAGCCTTTTATATATATATATATATATATATATATATTTGGAATGGCTTGTTATTTATGTGAACCTGTTATATTTGAGTGAAAAGAATCACTGTAAACGATTTCTGTTGTTTTCACAGGATTATACTGTTTTTCTCAACAGTTTCTTACTGTATAATCTATGTACAGTAAGTTACAGTAGATTTAGTCGTTTTCACAGTATTAAATTGTTTTTCCAACAGTTATCTACCGTGCACACAGTTGACAGTATGTTACTGTTGAATTTCAATGCATTCTGGGAAATTATCAGTTACTGTTAATCTAAATACAGCAGTGCAAATTGACCGCGAAAATCACCACACCCAGTTCCACGGGAAAAAGTGCTAGCCTACTAATGTTATTCTTACATTTAAAATAAAAATGTAGCACTGGTTGACCATTAACAGTCATAATTTATGACATAATTTATGTCAGTGGGGTGTAGACATGAGAGCATTTGACTTTGGAAGAGTTTCTGTCGTGTCAGTGGTGCTGCTGTCGACGTCTGCCGACCTGGAACTTCTTCATCTGGTGAGTAATAATTCTTATATGTATGCATACGGATTCTAGCTAATAACTTTAAAGTTATTTAGAATAGCTGACCACGATTTCTATCTATTCTAGACATTTTAATATAATATGTATATGATAGGCTACTCTTCAATGTAGCCATTTGGGACATGTTACTGTAAATTCAAATACATTAGTACGAAATGACCGCGAAAAATAACAACAAGTTGCCGTTTTATGAAGAACTCTTCAGTTCTCTTCCCTCTGTAAGAACGCGAAGGCAGTGCATCGCGTTGCTGTCGACGTTTTCGCCATACATATCTGGTTAGTAATTCATATTTTTATGCAAACCATATCAGTTACTTGCGTTAACAGATTAACGTTAGAAAGAACTGACCGCGGAATTGTTCTATAACGTCTGTATAAGCAGACGCGGATTGTTGATAGCCTGGCTAACTTACTTGATTAATGTGATTTTATTAACATACATTTCATATGTAACCTCTTATAAGGTCAAAATGGTCTAATCATTTTGTTATTTACCACGTTAAGTCGGTGGAAGCGCCTGCACGTTCATTATTTTATAACTTATAGGGTTAGGAATTGAAAATCGATCCTGAAATCGGATATCAAAGGTTAGGATTCGGAGTTATTGTTATAAAATTAAAGTGTCGATTTCTCTTATTGATTTTTTCACGCTTATTTTCGTGTAAATCCTGACCTGGCGTTCTGCCATTTAACGTTAACGTTACCTCAGTGATTAACTTATGGACCGCGGAAAGCGTCCAATGTGCATTTTTGTCCAAAATACAAAGCTATGTGTGACATGTTACATGTACAGTATTGTCTGCTATAATATCATTTTTTTTTTTTACTAACTGACATGTACTCATTTGAAGAGAACGGTGCCTTGTCAAGCTTTTTTTAATTCATGTAACTTAGTATCACACAAGCAAAATCTAGCCTATGTTTTCACGTGATCGTAAATGAATTGATTTTAACAACAGTCCAACTAACAAGATTTTAGTATTAAGTGAATTACACTTTAGACATCATTTTGTCTGTTTTTGCTGTTTAGCCAAAACAACAACAAAAACGTACTGTATTTTAACTGTCTTGTCTTTCTTCTTTTCCACAGGTGTGAGCTGTGCATGTTAAGAAGGCCCCTATCCATCTTGACGACCGATGAATTGTAAATCTAATTTAATTATTCTATCTAACTACTACCACTATACCTTGGTCCAGTACTGACCCACTGAGAACATTTTAAACAGATTATTATCCATCTGTGAATTTTGTCTATCAAGTTGTTAAGAATTGTTGTGTAAAAAACACACGCTAAACGTTGTTGTACAGTTTAAGGTTCAATTGCATAAAAGCTTGGATAGAAAACTACCTATTGCAAAAGAACATAAGTCTGCATATAAATGATTATTAATACCGTAATGCAAGTTTTTCATGGCACATGTGCATGAGAAAGTTGTTTTGTGTTTAGTTTTTTTTTTAAAGGACACTGGATAACTTGTCATTTTGTAATAGTCATCTTGGTGGTTTACTCATCAAAGCTAGTTTATATATGTCTCCCAGTCTTGCAAATCTGTTCCTCGAGATAGAAAGCAGCCAAAAACCCTTAAAAATCAGCAACTGACCAGTTAGACAGTCTATCTCAAACCAATAGACCATCTTAGACTAGTTTAAGCTGTTTTACCCCAGCAAGGAGTGGGTGGATGAGTTGTTATGAACTATCTTTCTAATAGATTGATCAGATAGCACCCCTTTAATCTTTTCTATTTTACCTGTTCATGATATTTTTTTGCATGTATTTATGCATAATTGTTCATGATTGTCATGCATGATTTTTAATGTATTATATTACATTTTTATTATTAATGTATTTAATTGTATTAATGTATTTAAATGTATATTATGTAAATGTACTAATGTGTTTGAAAATACACAATAAACCTTGTGCAGTTAAAGCTTCAATTGTTCTTTTTTCTAAACAGTTAAAATAATATTTCTGTGGATTTTCTACAGGTTACACACTATAAAATAAATACAATAACATTTCGTACTATACAGTATTATTAAAAATTACCAGTGTAATGCTGTATTTTAATATGGTAAGAAATTACAGTAAAATAATGTTATTTAATTTACAGTATGCTTAACAGTACTGTAGTTAGTGTTACAGTAATTTTACTGTTAAATGAAATACAGCAAGTACTGGATAATTGTTGCCAGTAAGTTACTGTTAATTTGACAAGAAATTTTTTACAGTGATCTTTTAACCATTTTGTTGTCTACTGCATGTATATGTAGTCGTTTAATAGTTGTCTAATTGATGACTAGTCTATTCTTGGGCTTAGACGTCTATTAGATTTTCACTGACAGCCCAAATTTAGCCTTGTTTTAGCCTAGACCCATATGCACTGCCTATTAGACGTATAAATGTAGTCGTTCAATAGCCGTCTAATTGTTGACCATAGTCTGTTCTTGGGCTATGGTTAGATGTCTATTCTTGGGCTATGGTTAGACGTCTATTAGATTTTCACTGACAGCCCAAATTTAGCCTAGACGTCTGGGCTATGTTTTGACGGCTATTAGACGTCTTTTGGACGTAAAATTGCTTGCTGGGAATGATGAATCAATACACACTGACATGGCGATGCTGGACTGATTCTTTATTTACACCATCATACAGTAATTTTGTCGGTTGTTTATTACAGATATTAGCATGCATTTTATTGATCATCAGCTAATTTCATCAATAGATATCAATAAGAGAGAGTGGCAACAGCCCTGGTAAGAGTCAAGAGATCATTTCTTTCTTTACTTGAAGATGAATGTGTAGATGATTAAGCGTCTCTGACTTACTTTCACTTTTATTTGCGATGTTTGCACGTTGGTTTGACGCTCAGCTGCTGCTCATCTGCGGCGGTGATGCGTGTCGCAGCGCCGTCATTTCTGACTATAACAGCCTGTAAACGCTCTCACTCGTTTATGTTTTAGCATTTTTGGGAGGAGTAAAATATACATGTGTGATATCAACAACCAGATTGCGTTTACACGTAAAGATCCGAACACAATGCGAGCCAGACTAGCCTACCTCCAGATGGTCAGGCATATCGATCACAATCCGATCACAACGTAGTACCTTGCATTAACATTTCTTTTTTTATTATCCGGATAACTTATCTGGATACAGATCGCATTTTAATACCAGGTGTAGGGGTCTCAGAGACTAGACCGGCGAGAAACTTCACGAGAACGGCGGAAAGCCTCCACAGGGCGGGGAGATACTATACTGCCTATGGGAGCGGCCGCTTCTCCGCTCTTGATTCCGATTGGCCAGTGTCAGACAGTCAGACCTGTCAGTCTCTCAGCTCGCGTCCGCTTCATGCGGCTTCATGAGAGAGACGCATAAGTCCGGAATTGGATGATTTAACAAATACTTACGATAGAATATATTTACAATTAATAATGATTTAAAAACAAAATACATAACGCGCCGGGCCGCCGGCCAAACCAGACCGCGGCCCACCGGGAATCTCCCGGTAGTCCCGATGGCCAGTACATATATGGGGGTAGAATTGTTCCATTATTCAAAATAAATAGATCATGATCCACAAATAAATGTAAAGAGATTCACAAAAATAAATCAAATTCACAAATAAATATATTAAGATCCACAAATAAATGTAAAGAGTTTCACAAAAAAATGCAAAACTCACAAATAAATAAAATGAGATTTGCAAATAAAACTATGTATTTACAAATGTTTTTTATGCCACAAACACAACTCTGCCTGGTATTTATTTGTGAACCGCTTTCTGTGCATTTGTAAATCCCCTCACGCATTTGTGAATCGGGTTCTGTGCATTTGTAAATCCCCTCACGCATTTGTGGATTTCGAAACACTTCCCCAGACAGCAAACAGTCATTGAAACAATGTTAAATCAATGTTAAATTATCAACATTAAATCATTGAATCACCATTGAACTCTGATGTTGATTCTACATCATTTTGCACCCTGTTTTAATATTGAAACAACATTGAAATCCTGTCCATAGATCAACAGAATTTCAATGGTATTTCAATCATAAGGAATATTGAAACAATGTTGAAATTTCAACTGAACTATGGATCAACGTGATTTCAATGAAATTTCAATCATTTTTAAATGTTAATTTTATGTTAAATGCCATAAATTAAATACCCTGCTTTATCTACAACCATGTTAAAAAGTAATGGAACATCTGAAATCTCGTATAAAACACTGAACAAACCACACAAACAAATTAATTTTTATTAGCCTTTTTATTTAATTAATCTTATTTACATGTCCTCTGACGTCTGAATATTTTGCCGTCCAGTCCCTTCTGCCTGGTCTGGAATTGGGTGACGGCGCCTGTCCCCATCCGATGAGTAAGAGCACCTAAAACAGAAAATAAAATCACAACGCAAAAATTAGTTATAAGTTAAGTTAAACATGAGATTATATTTATTTGCATTGGTACATTCGCCCTTGTCCCCCTTGTCGCGAGGCCTGGTTGTTAGGCAACAGTGCGCGCAAAAATTGTGATATTGCATAATTAGTACATTCATATTTGGGATTTGCACGACGAAGTGGTCTAATCGGCATTCAGTTACAACTCGAGACAGTTCTGCATTGAAAAAAGTAAAGTAAGTCATGTCTTCTGTGCAATTCTGGCCCGCCGCGGTCACTTCTGGGGGTATACAGCGCTAGGTGGAGCACTAATATTAGGGTGCCAGCTAGTTGGTTCCGCGGCGCGTTCTCCGGCGGTCCGGGTGGCACCGCTATTTCTTCTGACCGCCGGAGAACGCGGCGCGGAACCAACTGCACCGCTGCGGTGCTGTCTGTTAATAGATTTCACGACACAAGCAATGAGTAGCAAGGCTACAGACATGTATTTTTAGCTAAATCACACTAGACTGGACTCGGGAGGTTTTGCTAACTTTATAACCTAGAAGAGAACTACAAAGTAGGCACTTTTGGCAGATTTTAATACAGTACGCGGTACAACAAAAATCTATTTATCGCTACACCAACATCCTGTTAACGAACAGCCTATTTGATTTGGTACAATTCATTAATTTCAAACAAGGCTAAGCAAGCTTACCTTTACACTTGTGCCAAGGGTCCAGAAATGAGCGTGTGTCCGCTGTCCGGTGCACGTAACACCCGTTGATCTCCCGGTCAACCAAAAATCTATTGATTTTCAATCATAATTCCCGGTCAACTATATGTCGATGCATTTTCAATCACATTTCCCGGTCAACTAAATGTCGATGATTTTTCAACAACAGTGTAGGTTCCCGGTCAACTATAAATCAATTACTTTTCAACACATTCAGCGATCGCCCGGAAAACCAAATATCAATGCTAAATCAATCATAAAGATAACTATAGATCAATGTTGTTCCAATATCGTTGCCATCAACATTAATAACATCAGTTTTCATCGACAGGGCAATGTTGATTCAACATTAATTTTGCATTGAAATTTCGATATCAACCATAATGATGATTCAGATGGAAAAACAATGTTTATTCAATGTTGGCTTGCTGTCTGGGATCTGGCGTCGACACGCTGGAAAATCCACAAATAAGTGGACTCCACCCACCGTTTCCTCAAGCCAATCAGATAACGGCCATGCTGAGCTGACCAATCGTAGCACGTTCTCGCTACAACCAATCACGTTAGTCTTTACACTCGGGGCGGGACATGAATGTGATTCATTCGATTCATTTTGAAGATATTAATTGAGCTGTTTGTGTGGTTGCAACCTGTTTCCAAAAGGTTGCTGGAGTTTAAGGCTTTTTTTATATTTCCATCGGGATTACACACAAATTATGATCACCCTCCCGAGCATAACACCCTCTTACACCGGAATCAAGCGGCGCGTCAGAAGCAAATGAAATCTTCTTGGCTGCCGTGGCAGTCTAATGTAATACTAACATGTTTGTAATGTTAACACATTTTTCCCATGACGTTTTCTTACCTGCAGATATATGACGTGTCTATAATCTTCTATAATCTATAACACATCATTTGCACGGTTTGTTTTGTCCTGTTAGAGAGACTCGCACGGGGTTGACACAATGTAAGAAATGACAAAACGGAGGATTTTGTTTAATAATTAAATAATAGCTAATAAAATAGCTAGCGATAGGACATAAATATTATGTAGAATACCAAATATCAGCCCAAATGACCATCATTGAAGATGTAACATGGGGTTTTGAGTAGCCTAATGGAGAAAAAAAACATTCATTTTGGATGCTGTAACTTTTTTACGATATTAATTGGTTGATCAAGTGTTTTAGTGGATGAATAAATGCTAATGGCGTGTGTTCTGGACATTTCACTTTTAAATGCATGATACATATTTAATGTAACGTTTCAATATGGATCGTTAGATCCACGGACCTGCTGCATGCGTATTTAAATCTTGGGAAGTGGAAAAAGCTCTTGGGACAGTAATTTCACAATCTCGCTTGTTTGTCATGAGATCGAATCCAGTTATTTATCAGTCAGCAACTTTTCTGTTGTATCCATAGACTGTAAAAAATAAGTTTTATCATGAAAAACGTGACGCTTCCATAACGCGTTGTTCCCATAACAGAGATTTACGCGCTGTTTCTCTTGCATTTTCAAAGGCTCATAAAAATGTGGCTTGATACACAGTCTGTTCTATCGAAATAAAAATATATGAACATAATATTATGTATTATATACTCTATTATTATATATTATTTAATACTAAAACCCCAGCAGTATCCTACATGCTGTCACATCTTCAGTGATGGATGGTCATTTGGCTGTAATTTGGTAGGCTTATTCTACATAATATTTATGTCCTATCGCTAGCTATTATACTTTAAAGACAAAATCCTCCGTTTTATCATTTCCTACATTGTGTCTACCCCGTGCGAATCAGTCTAACATTACACAAAGCAAACCGTGCAAATGATGTGTCGTCCGTCCGTGTAGCCGATGCTTCAGAAGAAGAACGGACATCCGTTCACTATCATCGTGTCGCGCTGCGCCGCGTCCACCGGTCCAGTGTAAAAGCCTACATTATCACGAATAATGAATAATGCATGCAGCCAGCACTAGTCAAGAAGTGAGATTATTGACACGTCATATATCTGCAGGTAAGAAAACGTCATGGGCAAAATGTGTTAACATTACAAACATGTTAGTATTACATTATTGAAACTGCCACGGCAGCCAAGAAGATTTAATTGGCTTCTGACGCGCTGTCGCGCCGCTTGATTCCAGTGTAGAGGGTGTTATGCTCGGGAGGGTGATCATAATTTGTGTGTAATCCCGATGGAAATATAAAAAAGCCTTAAACTCCAGCAACCTTTTGGAAACAGGTTGTTGCAACCACACAAACAGCTCAATTAATATCTTCAAAATGAATCGAATGAATCACATTCATGTCCCGCCCCGAGTGTAAAGACTAACGTGATTGGTTGTAGCGAGAACGTGCTACGATTGGTCAGCTCAGCATGGCCGTTATCTGATTGGCTTGAGGAAACGGTGGGTGGAGTCCACTTATTTGTGGATTTTCCAGCGTGTCGACGCCAGAAGTGTTTCGAAATCCACAAATGCGTGAGGGGATTTACAAATGCACAGAACCCGATTCACAAATGCGTGAGGGGATTTACAAATGCACAGAAAGCGGTTCACAAATAAATACCAGGCAGAGTTGTGTTTGTGGCATAAAAAACATTTGTAAATACATAGTTTTATTTGCAAATCTCATTTTATTTATTTGTGAGTTTTGCATTTTTTTGTGAAACTCTTTACATTTATTTGTGGATCTTAATATATTTATTTGTGAATTTGATTTATTTTTGTGAATCTCTTTACATTTATTTGTGGATCATGATCTATTTATTTTGAATAATGGAACAATTCTACCCCCATAGTACATATGCCTGATTTAGTATCTTTAATATATTTTCATAATTTTGAAGAAGTTTGGTGTGGGAATAATTAAAAATTACTTAAGAGGGGGGAAATAAAAATGTAAAGGCTGGTTTTGCAAAACATTCACATACAGTACAGACCGAAACAACCGACATCCTGTTGGGCTGGCTTAAAGTTGTTTGGGCTAATGAGATCTATAAGTGTACCGAGTTTAATATTATTATATGCAAGTGTGTTTGATTTATGGACCCAATTTTCAGATCAAGTTTATGGACCAAGTTAATTTAATTAATAAACTAATTATATAAAACTATTGTCAATGCACTACAATTTAACGGGTTATATTATGCCTTTACTTATAAAAATTAAAATAAAAACTTATTTAAAACATACCAGGCTTAAGAAATGTATTAAGAAATTACACAGCAGAAAAAACACACAGCAGTGAAATGGTTAAGCCCCTCCCCTACTAACACACACACAGACAGAGACAGAGATGTAGGTTCAAAGGGAGCATGACCAGATTCAAACAAACATATCTTACTTTCTGTGGGTCCTAGGTAATGAGTGTCAATTAGAAAGTTGTCCGGCTCTAGGAGTACAATATACATACCGATTTTTGTAACTGTAGATAAAACTAACAACCCAACTTTTGTCAAAAGGTGGCGCTACTGAGCCCTCACCACGCCCGTTTCTGAAACTTTGCACATGTCTACTGGCTAATAAATGTGATGTGTCTGATGAGTTTCATGCAATTTGAAGCATGCTAAGGGTCTCAAAAGCATCCTAAAAGAATGGTAAAGTTTGATGCGTCGCCACGGCAACAGTTTCAAAGACATCAATAATCCATTCACAGGTCTACATCTGCCGTATGTTTACATTATACAGATGAAGTTTGAAGCAAATCGGGTTAAAATAAGAGGGTGATTTCAAAGCATTTTGAAAGTGACACACTTCCTGCTGCCAGTTGGTGGCGCTATAACTTTGACACACAATAGTCACATCCTAGTGATCGTCCTCTTACAGCGAACACACTCCTGAAGTTTCATCAAGATCGGTTGATGTATGCTGAAGTTAGGACACACTTCCTGTTTCACGTTTCTCACCATAATTTTGTTTCCTCGCCACGGCCAAACCGTTCGAGATATCAAAAATCCCCTCGCAATTTTTGATCCTCTATGTCTTGACTTCAGGCTGACCGAGTTTCGTTCCATGCGGATGAATGCTCTAGGACGAGTACATTAAATTCCATTGCACGCGTTTTAAAAACAACCGTAAATATCTGACTTCCTGTTGGGCTGGGGTAAAAAGTAAAAGTGCGATGTATATATGAAACGATGAGATCGACATGTGTACCGAGTTTCATATTATTACATGCAAGCGTGTTTGATTTATGGACAAAGTGTTCAGACCCCGTTCCAGGGGGCGCTGACGAGCCGCCCTGCCGCGCCCGTGTACCAGCTTCAGCCCGGCTCTGATGGCCGCGGGTTCTGACCCGTGTGCAAAGTTTCAAGAGTTTTTGAGCATGTTAAGGGCCCCGAAAGTGCCCGGATAGTCGTTAGAAAAAAAAAAAAAAAAAAAAAAAAATAATCCTAAGGAAAACAATAGGGCCTTCGCCCTTTCAGGGCTTGGGCCCTAATAATAATCCTAAGGAAAACAATAGGGCCTTCGCCCTTTCAGGGCTTGGGCCCTAATAATAATAATAAATATATATATATATATATATATATATATATATATATATATATATATATAGGGCTGGGCGATAAAACGATAACGATAACGCTAATTATCGCGATATAATTTTCTCGATAAAACGATATCAAGAGGTCGATAAATGTTCGATAATGTTTATGCGCCAAAAGCGGAACTAAACTCATTTGAACCGCACGCGCCACACGAAGCATTTATCCGCTCGGGTCAAAGTCCAAACTGCACTGAAACTGCAATGAGTGCAGCGCGAGCTCGCTAGAGCAGACGCGATTGCTTTGATCGTCTCGCTCAAGACATCCAGCGTGAAGCGCTTGAGTTCAGCGAAGAACACAAATGTCAAGTTTAAACCAGTTTAGGGCAGATAAAACACCACTGACAAAAAGGAGAAACACTGCGTGCAACGATCCAGTCAGAATCTGAATTGATACTGAATCCATTTAGCCATGGATTTACTGTAAGGTTAGCCTAGTAATATTAACTGCACCTTGAAATGTGCATGGGATATACATATTTAATTGTATAATATCATTAATGTAGACAATTCATTAATTTTTTTTTAAGTACATGTCTTATAAGTACAGCATTTAATAATGTATTTAAAGTGTACCTATTATGACATGTAAAATGTTCCTAATATTGTTCTGGGAGTCCCCAACAACAATTTTACAAGCATGCAATGACAAAAAACACTTTTGTTGTCTTATAATATGCATTTATTTTTACCTGAATTGCCCACCGACTCCCATATGAATCGTTTTGGCGAGTCCTTTGTCCAAGACCCGCCTTTGCGTGACGCTAATCTGCGCTGATTGGTCAGATGACCTAGTGAGTTGTGATTGGTATTCTCTGTGCAGAAAAACGGAACTCTATTACCTTAAATGGGTTCTCAACTCCGGTCCTCGCAACCCACTGCTCTGCATATTGATCCTCAGCTCGTTAGGATAGAGCCGGCTCGCAAATCGATACTTTATAGCGTTTAGGTTTGTGAAGCAATCATCTTCAAAATGACGCGAACACAGAACAAGGTTTGGGCTATACTTGTGTGGTATAGCAGTACTTGTATATATGAACTGCAGCCTCTTAGTCTTCAAATACTCCTCACTTGGCAGGTTAAAAAAGTTCGCTTTTGCGTCGCACTTCAAAACACCAGTGGTGGAAAGAGTACTGACAAATTGTACTTAAGTAAAAGTATTGCTACTTAAGTAAAAATTTACTTGAGTACAAGTACTGAAATATAATATGACTCAAGTAAGAGTAAATAAGTAGTTTGCTTAAAAACTACTCAAGTAACTGCGTTACAAAGTACTTTAGTATTTTTCTATTTTTACCCAAAATGGGGAGATGGTAGCGAAATTGGAGCGCAAAAAACTCTCATGTCATCTGTTTCATTCATACTGAAGGCCCAGTACTGATGCATAGAAGTATTAAATTTACACATTTCAGGAAATGTCTTATATGGACATAATAACTTGCAAATAGTGATGTTTTGACTGATGAAACAAGAAAACAAACACATAGCTATAATATATCTGAGTTTATCAAACTGTCAGGTATTTTCAAAAGAATAGTTCACCCAAAAATTAAAATTAGCCCACGATTTACTCTCCCTCAAGTCATCTTAGAAGATATGACTTTCTGCGTTCCGTCGAATACAATCACAGTTAAATTAAAATTTGGCCTGGCTCTTCCAAACTTTATAATGGCAGTGAATGACTGGAGAAAATTTGAAGCCCAAAAAAAGTGCATCCATCAATGATAAAAGTGCTCCACATATAGACTACTAGCTTTCTCTGTTGTCAAGAGCAATTTTTTATTACTAATTTTGAAAAGTAAGTGTGGGTAAGATCATTTGAATGTTTTGATTCGAATCATTCATAATTGAAAGCAAAGAAGGTTAATTGAGAGGTCCGATAAAAAAAAGTATGAAAAACAATAAACAGTATGATTAAAAATAGTAAAAAAAAACAAAAAAAAAATCTGGGGTATGATTATCATGTTAAATTAAATGATCTTTTTTTTATCGTAGCCAACCGAAAATGTGCTGTGACTGCGAGCCCACTGTTGCTATAGGAACGAACTACGCTTTTACATGCATCTGATAGACAGATCAATCATGCGATCACATTTCACTGTTTTTTCAGCTTTGTAAAAAGTGTATTGTTAAACAGGGAGAGCTTTACCATTAACTGAACTGTGTGCATGTATTTTAGACACTTACATTCTTGCTCTGTCCATTGCAAACCGCGTCCATGTTATGAGCCGAGCTTTTTTATTTACTTCAACTGCTCAGTGCTCTGGTATTATCAATGGTGTGACCCATTTCAGTAGTTGCCATAATTAAATATGAGCAGAATACTCACATTCACTGACATATTGAAACGTTAGCGCTAGATTAAAACACGAGCGCCAGTGATTGAAACGTCAAAGCGCGGTGTGAACGCCCCGCCCCCCAGCCAAACTGGAGGTTTTGATTGGTTTTGCACCCGAGTCAGACCTGTCTGTTATTGGCTGAAGTGCTTCAGATATGTCTGTTATTGGCTGAAGCGCAGGGCTCCACCGCAGTGGTTATGAAATGTGCCTGTCAAATCTCAGCTGTCGCTCCGTCGGCATTCAGCACCTTTGTAAAAGTACTTTGTACTTTTTATGAAATATAAATGTAGCGAAGTTGAATACTTTATTTTTATTTCACTCAAGTAAGAGTAAAAGTACCACAATTTAATTATACTCAAGAAAGTAGAAAAAATGAAAAAATCTACTCAAGTACTGTAACGAAAGTATTTGTAATTAGTTACTTTCCACCACTGCAAAACACAGCGTCTCGTCGACATGATTGTTTTCCGAAGCCCAGATCTCGAAAAACGACAGTCCAAAAAGGTGCGGTGGGTCCAAACCTCCATGCTCTCAGACCTCCCTGGCCAGCCCAGGCAGGGTGGCCCGTCCTGGGCCAGTTTCAGATTTGCCCGCCACCCCTGGAGCTCCGGTTTTCCCTAGCGTCTCCGAGCGCAATAAGTGGGCGTTTCTTATTCAAATAACTTGTCAAGTTGACGACAACTAGACAAAGGGAAAGCATCGTTTTTCGAACGATTCATATCAGCGACTCAGAGTCGACTCTTGTTTTTGAGAGACAATAACTTTGTATACGATGAACTTTCATGTTTAAAACTTTGCAGGATGTTTTCGTTCACTTAGATCTATGTTAAATACTACATGAAGGGCAATTTTCAAAAACCGAAAATAGGTACCCTTTAACTGTTAGGCCACTGTTTTCATACAAATACCACAGAAACCATAAAGTTACATTTTGCCATGATAGTGAGGTGCTAAGTTATAGGCTATAACGTTACCTGGTTTTATCTGTGGTTATCATCATCTAAATGCATGAGACTGGATGACCAATGGTTAATTTTAATACAACTCAGTCAGAATATTACATTTTACAAAATAAAAATGTGGTCGTTATATTAAAAAAAACCCAGATGTTACTGTTTTTGTTAATGAGCATAAATTTAACATTAGCTTAGTATTAGCTTGAGTTAGGATGCATATTTACTGTCAACTCACTGTCAACTTAAAGTGTACCTATTATGGCATTTAAAATGTTCCTAATATTGTTCTGGGAGTCCCCAACAACAATTTTACAAGCATGCAATGACAAAAAACACTTTTGTTGTCTTCTAATATGCATTTATTTTTACCTGAATTGCCCACCGACTCCCATATGAATCGTTTTAGCGGTTTTAGCGAGTCCTTTGTCCAAACCCCGCCTTTGCGTGACGCTAATCTGCGCTGATTGGTCAGATGACCTAGTGAGTTGTGATTGGTATTCTCTGTGCAGAAAAACGGAACTCTATTACCTTAAATGGGTTCTCAACTCCGGTCCTCGCGACCCACTGCTCTGCATATTGATCCTCAGCTCGTTAGGATAGAGCCGGCTCGCGAATCCATACTTTATAGCGTTTAGGTTTGTGAAGCAATCATCTTCAAAATGACGCGAACACAGAACAAGGTTTGGGCTATACTTGTGTGGTATAGCAGTACTTGTATATATGAACTGCAGCCTCTTAGTCTTCAAATACTCCTCACTTGGCAGGTTAAAAAAGTTCGCTTTTGCGTCGCACTTCAAAACACAGCGTCTCGTCGACATGATTGTTTTCCGAAGCCCAGATCTCGAAAAACGATAGTCCAAAAAGGTGCGGTGGGTCCAAACCTCAATGCTCTCAGACCTCCCTGGCCAGCCCAGGCAGGGTGGCCCGTCCTGGGCCAGTTTCAGATTTGCCCGCCACCCCTGGAGCTCCGGTTTTCCCTAGCGTCTCCGAGCGCAATAAGTGGGCGTTTCTTATTCAAATAACTTGTCAAGTTGACGTCAACTAGACAAAGGGAAAGCATCGTTTTTCGAACGATTCATATCAGCGACTCAGAGTCGACTCTTGTTTTTGAGAGACAATAACTTTGTATACGATGAACTTTCATGTTTAAAACTTTGCAGGATGTTTTCGTTCACTTAGATCTATGTTAAATACTACATGAAGGGCAATTTTCAAAAACCGAAAATAGGTACCCTTTAATATGCAATTAGAGATAAAACATGTCATTTTAATATTGCAGCCTGCACTGCAAACTGTGCTGAAGAAATATTTTTCTATTCATATATTTATTTTAAGGAAAAAATGTTTGAATGTTCTACCTCATATTTGTGAAACGTTCACCTGTTTGGCAAGTGTTTGTCATGATATGTTCTGACAATAAAGAGAAGTTTAAAACCACAATTTACACTCTGGTTAATACAACTTTCACTTAGGAGCAAAAATCTGCCTTTAAACTTGAAAGAAATAAAGATTTGACATATATCGTGATAATTATCGATATCGACTGATATAAAAAAAATTATCGTGAAAATTTTTTTGGCCATATCGCCCAGCCCTATATATATATATATATATATATTTAGCCAGTGGCACCGCCACCTTGGTGCTTTTAGGGTTATTCTACATGACGTGCAAAAACGTAACCCCCGCTTTGACTGTCAAAAAGAAGTGTGCTGAAGAGCTTGCAGCAGTGAAGGCTCTGCAAAAGTGCGGATCGAGGGCACATTTTAACCACAAAGTATGCATGAGCAACCTTCTGAAAGGTCAGGTGTACATCAAGGTCTACATCTGTACTGTGTTTACATTATAGTATTTAGGGATGCGCCGATCCGATATTCAGGATCGTTATCAGCTCCGATACTGCCATCTTTGCCGGATCGGGTATATTTACACCACTTTAATCAAACCACTCTTCTTTAAAACATTACGATGTGATTTGTTTCACATGTATTTTGTTACTCTTATTGAGCTATTTTGTCCACATACAGGACTCACTGCCAATCGTATGTGCTCACATCATTCTCTTTCTGTGAAAGCTGTTCTGCGTTCACCAGTTTTCACTCTACAGCTGTTGACCAGAGCACTGAAATTATTTCTCACTTAAACTACAATCAAATGGATTTCCCCACACATTTTGCATTAGTCCTCTGCATGGCATTTTATTATTTTCTGCGCAGCTTCAGAAGTGCATGCACACAGCCTAGAACACATGACACACACACTCAGTCACGAGAGAGGCGCGATCGAACTCTGTGTGTGTTTGTGTGTGAACAATGGAAACTCAATTTTGTTCATACAGGAAAATATTCAGACTAATGTCTTGTGGGAGCAACAGAATACATGTAACGGCATTATGTAATCAGGATACAAAAATCCAGTAACTGTAATTTGTTACAGTGAGTTACATCAAAACAAGTAGTAATCAGATTGTAGTTACTTTTTGAAAAAGTATATAGTACTTAAAGCCACTTAATATAAAGTGGGACCCTTTTTTTATGAAATAATTTGTAACTGTATCGGAATACATTTTTAAAGTAACCCTCCCAAGCCTGGTCTTGTGTGGACGTCCGTTACTTTCACTTTTTAAGTTAGCGCTTTTTAAGGCCCCAATCCTACTGTATTACTGTGTGGATATTGATCCAATAGTTCTACCTGATTTTGAACACAAGAGGGCAGTATAGCAGCACTATGAATGATTTTTTACTCTTTTGACTAAAACATTCTGGCTGTTTTTAAAATTAGACATAAGTCTTAAATTTAAAAAAGGAATAAAATGGCTGTAGTTCCAATATTGGTATCGTTTATAGAAAAATAAATGGTGAATAATAAAATTTTTAGAAGATATGAGACGTTTCCTGATTCTCTTTTTGACATAATCCCTCGCCATAGTAAAACTGTTTGACATAATAAATATCCATTCACAATTTAGTATCTTTAATGTATTTTCATAATTTTGAAGAAGTTTGGTGGGAATAATTAAAAAAAACACTTAAGAGGGGGTAATAAAAATGTAAAGGCTGCTTTTGCAAAACATTCACATACAGACCAAAATAACCGACTTTCCTGTTGGGCTGGCTTAAAGTTGTTTGGGCTAATGAGATCTATATGTGTACCGAGTTTAATATTATTACATGCAAGTGTGTTTGATTTATGGACCAAATTTTCAGACCAAGTTTATGGACCAAGTTAATTTAATTAATAAACTAATTATATAAAACTATTGTCAATGCACTACAATTAAACTGGTTATATGCCATTACTTATAAAAAATAAAAAACTTATTTAAAAAATACCAGGCTTAAGGCATTTATTTTCTTTTATGCAGGCTACACACACAGCAGTGAAATGTGTGTGTGCCCCTCCCCCTGCACACACACACAGACATGCACACACACACACACAGACAGGCAAACACACAGACAGAGACAGAGATGTAGGCTCAAACAGAGCATGACCAGATTCAAGCAAACATATCTTACTTTCTGTGGGTCCTAGCTAATAAGTGTCAATTAGAAAGTTGTCCGGCTCGAGGAGTACAATATACATACTGATTTTTGTAACTGTAGATAAAACTAACAACCCCACTTTTGTCAAAAGGTGGCGCTACTGAGCCCTCACCACGCCCGTTTCTGAAACTTTGCACATGTCTACTGGCTAATAAATGTGATGTGTCTGATGAGTTTCATGCAATTTGAAGCATGCTAAGGATCTCAGAAGCATCCTAAAAGAATGGTAAAGTTTGATGCGTCGCCACGCCAACAGTTTAAAAGATATCAAGAATCCATTCACAGGTCTTCATCTGCCGTATGTTTACATTATACAGATGAAGTTTGAAGCAAATCGGGTTAAAATAAGAGGGTGATTTTAAAGCATTTTGAAAGTGACACACTTCCTGCTGCCAGTTGGTGGCGCTATAACTTTGACACACAATAGTCACATCCATGTGATCGTCCTCTTACAGCGAACGCACTCCTGAAGTTTCATCAAGATCGGTTGATGTATGCTGAAGTTATGATACACTTCCTGTTTCACGTTTCTCGCCATGATTTCATTTCCTCGCCACGGCCAAAGCATTCGAGATATCAAAAATCCCCTCGCAAACTTTCATCCTCAATATCTTGACTTCACCCTGACTGAGTTTCGTAGAATTTGGATAAGAACTCTAGGAGGAGTATTAAAAAATCCATTGCAAGTGTTTTACAAAGAACCTTAAATAACCGCCTTCCTGTTGGGCTGGGGTAAAAAGTAAAAGTGCGACGTATATATGAAATGATGAGATCAACATGTGTACCGAGTTTCATATTATTACATACAAGCGTGTTTGATTTATGGACCAAGTGTTCGGACCCCATTCCAGGTGGCGCTGTCGAGCCCCCCTGCCACGCCCGGGTACCATCTTCAGCCCGGCCCTAATGGCGGCGGGTTCTGACCCGTGTGCAAAGTTTCAAGAGTTTTCGAGCACGTTAAGAGCCCCAAAAGTGCCCAAATAGTCGTATAAATAATAATAATAATAATAAATATATATATATAAATATAGCTGCGAGCAGCGATTGCGGGCCCAAGCCGGTGGCACCGCAACCCCGGTGCCTTTAGTTACCTAAAGGCACCGGGATGGCGGTACCGCCGGCTTTGGCCCGCAATCGCTGCTCGCAGCTATATTTATATATATATATATATATATATATATATATATATATATATATATATATATATATATATATATATATATATATATATATATATATATATATAAAGCCGGTGGCACCGCCACCTTGGTGCTTTTAGGGTTATTCTGCTTGACATGCAAAAACATAACCCCCGCTTTGACTGTCAAAAAGAAGTGTGCTGAAAAGCTTGCATCAGTGAAGGCTCTGCAAAAGTGCACATTGAGGGCACATTTTAACCACAAAGTATGCGTGAGCAACCTTCTGAAAGGTCAGGTGTACATCCAGGTCTACATCTGTACTGTGTTTACATTTTAGTATTTAGGAATGCGCCGATCCGATACTCAGGATCGGTATCAGCTCCGATACTGCCATCTTTGCCGGATCGGGTATATTTACACCACTTTAATCAAACCACTCTTCTTTAAAACATTATGATGTGATTTTTTTCACATGTATTTTATTACTCTTATTGAGCTATTTTGTCCACACACAGGACTCACTGCCAATCGTACGTGCTCACATCATTCTCTTTCTGTGAAAGCTGTATACTGCACTCACCAGTTTTCACTCTACAGCTATTGACCAGAGCACTGAAATTATTTCTCACTTAAACTACAATCAAATGGATTTTCTCACACATTTTGCGTTAGTCCTCCGCATGGCATTTTATTATTTTCTGCGCAGCTTCAGAAGTGCATGCACACAGCCTAGAACACATGACGCACACACACAGTCACGAGAGAGGCGCGATCGAATGTGTGTTTGTGTGCGAACAATGGAAACTCCTTTTTTGTTCATACAGGAAAATATTCAGACTAATGTCTTGTGGGAGCAACAGAATACATGCAACGGCATTATGTAATCAGGATACAAAAATCTAGTGAGTTACATCAAAAAAAGTAGTAATCAGATTGTAGTTACTTTTTGAAAAAGTATATAGTACTTAAAGCCATTTAATATAAAGTGGGACCCTTTTTTTATGAAATAATTTGTAACTGTATCGGAATACATTTTTAAAGTAACCCTCCCAATCCTGGTCTTGTGTGCACGTCCGTTAATTTCACTTTTTAAGTTAGCGATTTTTAAGGCCCCAATCCTATTGTATTACCTATTATACTGTATTGCCAACTGTATTAATGTGTGGATATTGATCCAATAGTTCTACCTAATTTTGAACACAAGAGGGCAGTATAGCACTATGAATGATTTTTTTCTTTTTTGACTAAACCATTCTGTCTGTTTTTAAACTTAAACATAATTCTTAAATTAAAAAAAGGAATAAAATGGCTATAGTTCCAATATTGGTATAGTCTTATACAGTGTTGGGGTAGTTACTCAAAAAGTAATTAGTTACTTCTGTAAATTGTAATGAGATTACTTTACTAGTTACTGCGTTGGAAAAATAACTTCACTACTTATTACTTTACTTTCCTGTTTCTTAATTTACCGTGTAGCCTACATGGACAAACATCATATCAGTTTTTGCCCTATCATCACTTTATTGTAAAAATGTATACAAAATGACATGAAAGAACAATATCCCTGTCTGCACAAATAAATATGCCGCACTGTAAAATTCACAAACAAAATGGGGTTCAAAATTCAAAATTTTAAAATGGTGTTTATCACAGAAGTTTCAAAACAGGCTGGGAGAATAAAACTCTTCTCCTGAGAACAAAACCAGCTTTTTATTCGACTCATGGTAATAATAATAATTTAAAAAAAATAAAAGATGTCAATGAAAAATAATAAAATAAAGGTCACTTTATCCCATAAAATGCTTAATCCTAATTTAAAATGTATTTTTCTAAACCTGGGGAATTAATGGTCGACAGGGGAAGCATGTCTTCTACAATGAACCCTGCAACAATCCTGTTCATTTCGTTTTCCAAGACTTTCGAGCCTTGTTTTTACTTGACGCGTCCGAAAGAGCGGAAAGGTGCGCGCGGCAAACAGCGCACGGGATGCCGCATCCGAGGATGAACGACAAGAAGCCGAACCTGCACCGAACATGGACCCTACATCTCCGCAACGGCACCCAGTTTGCGCATCTAAATCAGTTATTTATGTTTACAAAATGAGCCTAAGATCCATGTTTTATAAAATGTCCACGAAACTTAATGAAATGTTTAGTGAAATTAGAAAATAGAGATCGTTCATTTAGTTCTTTAGCCTAGCCTATATACATGTTTTTATATCCACATATTTTGTTCTAATGTCACAAATAATAATCTTAGGATTTACTATAGCCTACATTTCACTCAAATATTTTTGTGCTTTCGAGCAATAAACTGAAAGTAATGTGAATATTGCCATCTCCACTTCCCTCTCTCTCTCACTCAAATCGGTCTCTATGGCAACGGCGCGCACGCCCCACTAGACGGAACTCTCCACACAGGCAAACACGGCTTGGGTAACGCAGGAAAGCGCGTTCCTTTAGTATAGTAAAGTAGTGTAGTTACCAATATTTTCAGTGTAATGCGTTACTTTACTTACCCAAACTCGTTTGTAACTCGTTACCCCCAACACTGGTCTTATAGAAAATAAATGGTGAATAATAACATTTTTAATTCCTCATCCAATCATCCATTTGTTATGGATCAATATCATAGCTAGAGACGTAGAAAAGGGCTGCACGGTTTTGCAATAAATATTAATAAATAAAATAAAATAAACATATAAATATTGTAATTGCAATTAAATTAGATTCGTGTGGCAGCTGCATGTACAACTATTATTAATAACATTAATAATAATACAAATGAGCTTAGAATAAAAATTTAAATGGTTTATTACATTAAAAATAGGCCATATTTTTAATAAATAAATAAGTTATCATTCATAGTGCACTAAATTTTAAACATTTTACAACATTGTTTGTGAAAGTCCAACAAAGTTAAATGTATACTCAAACCTGAAAAGTTGTGTGGCTCCGTTTTCATTTGATTATCATTGTGGCAGCAGTTGGAACACTGTGTTACAGCTAACCCCGCTGTGTATTACATATTTTAAACCTAGCTAACAGTCGCTAGGAATTACTGACATGTTTCAAAACGGTGTTGTGTTTGAGCCAACAAGACAGTGATTAAGGCAATATAAAGTTAGATTTGGACGCGTATACATCCAACCCGGAAACAGAAAAAAATCTACGATGAAAAAATTTACTTTCATGATGTCAAAACACTCTTTGTCCATTATCTTCACGAAATATAATCAAAACGTTCCGCAAATTCGCGGGAGACCGTCTTCTGGCAGCAAGAGAAAAAGAGCGGAAAGACAGCCGGCTAGATACTGACAAACTATGTAAAATGTCCGTGTTACATTTAACCCCGCGTTAGGCCTACATTTATCCCCGCGCTCCCCTATTCTGTAGCTCCTGGCAGTGATGTTTCACCTCATGAAATATAGTTTATGTTCATTTATGACACAGACAGTAGATAATATTATGTTCACATTTATGACACAGACAGTAGATATAGGCTTCTGCCAGGCACTTTCAGGGATACAAATCGAAAAAATATGTATAGGCTATATGTGCATATTTATATGCAAAATACTCCTTTTTTCACGTCAACTATGTGCTATGGTCATTAAATGGCTTTCCTTTTCACTTAAGTCCAGCAAATAATTCATTTATTTTAACACATTTGGTGGCATCTGCCAGTTATTGTCGTTGTTATGAAGTACAGTCGTATGTTTGCATAATTCATTTTGAACACTATAATGCTTTCAAAATCTGAGGTAAATTATCCGTTATGGCTTGTGGCACAGTGACCTATTTTTAACTAAAAATAAATAATGTGTACTCATAACCAGTGTAATTTCTTCATTCTGTCAGCCGCGACGTCGCAGAAATAGGAACCGTTTCTAAATTAGAAACTTCGCATGTCGCCGTCGCGTATGGTTAGGACAAAAACTCTGATTTATTAACATGGAAAAGATACCTTTTATCGCGTGTCGCGGCGTCGTGTGTAGTTAGGACACGGTGTAAGCGGCCGCTTCTCAAGTCTAGAATCTGAACTTGATTCCGATTGGCCAGTGTCAGACAGTCAGACCTGTCAGTCTCGCAGCTCGCGTCAGCTTCATGGCCCAAGCAGACCGCGGCCCACCAGGAATCTCCCGGTAGTCCCGATGGCCAGTACATGCCTTAGTATCTTTAATATATTTTCATAATTTTGAAGAAGTTTGATGTGGGAATAATTAAAAATTACTTAAGAGGGGGGAAATAAAAATGTAAAGGCTGGTTTTGCAAAACATTCACATAGCTACAGACTGAAACAACCGACTTCCTGTTTTGCTGGCTTAAAGTTGCTTGGGCTAATGAGATCTATAAGTGTACCGAGTTTAATATTATTATATGCAAGTGTGTTTGATTTATGGACCCAATTTTCAGACCAAGTTAATGGACCAAGTTAATTTAATTAATGAACTAATTATATAAAACTATTGTCAATGCACTACAATTAAACTGGCTATGTGCCTTTACTTATAAAAAAATAAAATAAAAACTTATTTAAAAAATCCCAGGCTTAAGAAATGTATTTTATTTATGCTGGCCAGACACACAGCAGTTAAATGGTTAATTAAGCCCCCTCCCCCTGCTAACATACACACACACACACACACACACACACACACACACACACACAGAGAGAGAGAGAGAGAGACAGGCAAAGGCTCAGACATATGCTCAGAGGGAGTATGACTACATTCAAACTAAAATATCTGACTTTCTGTGGGTCCTAGCTATTGAGTGTGAATTAGAAAGTTGTCCGGCTTGAGGAGTACAATATACATACTGATTTTTGTAACTGTAGATAAAACTAACAACCCCACTTTTGTCAAAAGGTGGCGCTACTGAGCCCTCACCACGCCCGTTTCTGAAACTTTGCACATGTCTACTGGCTATTAAATGTGATGTGTCTGATGAGTTTCATGCAATTTGAAGCATGCTAAGGGTCTCAAAAGCATCCTAAAAGAATTGGAAAGTTTGATGCGTCGCCACGGCAACAGTTTCAAAGATATCAAGAATCCATTCACAGGTCTACATCTGCCGTATGTTTACATTATACAGATGAAGTTTGAAGCAAATTGGATTAAAATAAGAGGGTGATTTCAAAGCATTTTGAAAATGACACACTTTCTGCTGCCAGTTGGTGGCGCTATAACTTTGACACACAATAGTCACATCCATGTGATCGTCCTCTTACAGCGAACACACTCCTGAAGTTTCATCACGATCGGTTGATGTATGCTGAAGTTATGACACACTTCCTGTTTCACATTTTTTGCCATGATTTCATTTCCTCGCCACGGCCAAACCGTTCGAGATATCAAAAATCCCCTCGCAAACTTTCATCCTCAATGTCTTGACTTCACGCTGACTGAGTTTCGTAGAATTTGGATAAGAGCTCTAGGAGGAGTATTAAAAATTCCATTGCAAGTGTTTTACAAAGAACCTTAAATAACCGACTTCCTGTTGGGCTGGGGTAAAAAGTAAAAGTGCGACGTATATATGAAATGATGAGATCAACATGTGTACCGAGTTTCATATTAGTACATACAAGCGTGTTTGATTTATGGACCAAGTGTTCGGACCCCTTTCCAGGTGGCGCTGTTGAGCCCCCCTGCCACGCCCGGGTACCATCTTCAGCCCGGCCCTAATGGCAGCGGGTTCTGACCCGTGTGCAAAGTTTCAAGAGTTTTCGAGCACGTTAAGGGCCCCAAAAGTGCCCAAATAGTCGTATAAATAATAATAATAATAATAATAAATATAGCTGCGAGCAGCGATTGCGGGCCCAAGCCGGTGGCACCGCAACCCCGGTGCCTTTAGTTACCTAAAGGCACCGGGATGGCGGTACCGCCGGCTTTGGCCCGCAATCGCTGCTCGCAGCTATATTTATATATATATATATATATATATAAAGCCGGTGGCACCGCCACCTTGGTGCTTTTAGGGTTATTCTACTTGACATGCAAAAACATAACCCCCGCTTTGACTGTCAAAAAGAAGTGTGCTGAAGAGCTTGCATCAGTGAAGGCTCTGCAAAAGTGCACATTGAGGGCACATTTTAACCACAAAGTATGCGTGAGCAACCTTCTGAAAGGTCAGGTGTACATCCAGGTCTATCTACATCTGTACTGTGTTTACATTATAGTATTTAGGAATGCGCCGATCCGATACTCAGGATCGGTATCAGCTCCGATACTGCCATCTTTGCCGGATCGGGTATATTTACACCACTTTAATCAAACCACTCTTCTTTAAAACATTATGATGTGATTTTTTTCACATGTATTTTATTACTCTTATTGAGCTATTTTGTCCACACACAGGACTCACTGCCAGTCGTACGTGCTCACATCATTCTCTTTCTGTGAAAGCTGTATACTGCACTCACCAGTTTTCACTCTACAGCTATTGACCAGAGCACTGAAATTATTTCTCACTTAAACTACAATCAAATGGATTTTCTCACACATTTTGCGTTAGTCCTCCGCATGGCATTTTATTATTTTCTGCGCAGCTTCAGAAGTGCATGCACACAGCCTAGAACACATGACACGCACACACAGTCACGAGAGAGGCGCGATCGAATGTGTGTTTGTGTGCGAACAATGGAAACTCCTTTTTGTTCATACAGGAAAATATTCAGACTAATGTCTTGTGAGAGCAACAGAATCCATGCAACGGCATTATGTAATCAGGATACAAAAATCTAGTGAGTTACATCAAAAAAGTAGTAATCAGATTGTAGTTACTTTTTGAAAAAGTATATAGTACTTAATGCCATTTAATATAAAGTGGGACCCTTTTTATGAAATAATTTGTAACTGTATCGGAATACATTTTTAAAGTAACCCTCCCAAGCCTGGTCTTGTGTGCACGTCCGTTAATTTCACTTTTTAAGTTAGCGATTTTTAAGGCCCCAATCCTACTGTATTACCTATTATACTGTATTGCCAACTGTATTAATGTGTGGATATTAATCCAATAGTTCTACCTAATTTTGAACACAAGAGGGCAGTATAGCACTATGAATGATTTTTTTCTTTTTTGACTAAACCATTCTGTCTGTTTTTAAACTTTTTAAACATAATTCTTAAATTAAAAAAAAAGGAATAAAATGGCTATAGTTCCAATATTGGTATAGTCTTATACAGTGTTGGGGTAGTTACTCAAAAAAGTAATTAGTTACTAGTTACTTCTGTAAATTGTAATGAGATTACTTTACTAGTTACTGCGTTGGAAAAATAACTTCACTACTTATTACTTTACTTTCCTGTTTCTTAATTTACCGTGTAGCCTACATGGACAAACATCATATCAGTTTTTGCCCTATCATCACTTTATTGTAAAAATGTATACAAAATGACATGAAAGAACAATATCCCTGTCTGCACAAATAAATATGCCGCACTGTAAAATTCACAAACAAAATGGGGTTCAAAATTCAAAATTTTTAAATGGTGTTTATCACAGAAGTTTCAAAACAGGCTGGGAGAATAAAACTCTTCTCCTGAGAACAAAACCAGCTTTTTATTCGACTCATGGTAATAATAATAATTAAAAAAAAATAAAAGATGTCAATGAAAAATAATAAAATAAAGGTCACTTTATCCCATAAAATTCTTAATCCTAATTTAAAATGTATTTTTCTAAACCTGGGGAATTAATGGTCGACAGGGGAAGCATGTCTTCTACAATGAACCCTGCAACAATCCTGTTCATTTCGTTTTCCAAGACTTTCGAGCCTTGTTTTTACTTGACGCGTCCGAACGAGCGGAAAGGTGCGCGCGGCAAACAGCGCACGCGATGCCGCATCCGAGGATGAACGACAAGAAGCCGAACCTGCACCGAACATGGAGCCTACATCTCCGCAACGGCACCCAGTTTGCGCATCTAAATCAGTTATTTATGTTTACAAAATGAGCCTAAGATCCATGTTTTATAAAATGTCCACGAAACTTAATGATATGTTTAGTGAAATTAGAAAATAGAGATCGTTCATTTAGTTCTTTAGCCTAGCCTATATACATGTTTTTATATCCACATATTTTGTTCTAATGTCACAAATAATAATCTTAGGATTTACTATAGCCTACATTTCACTCAAATATTTTTGTGCTTTCGAGCAATAAACTGAAAGTAATGTGAATATTGCCATTTGTTGAAACCCGTCTCTCTCTCTCCACTTCCCTCTCTCCTTCACTCAAATCGGTCTCTATGGCAACGGCGCGCACGCACCACTAGGTGGAACTCTCCACACAGGCAAACACGGCTTGGGTAACGCAGGAAAGCGCGTTCCTTTAGTATAGTAAAGTAGTGTAGTTACCAATATTTTCAGTGTAATGCGTTACTTTACTTACCCAAAAAAGTAATATCGTTACTGTAATTCGTTACTTTGTAACTCGTTACCCCCAACACTGGTCTTATAGAAAATAAATGGTGAATAATAAAATTTTTAGAAGATATGAGACGTTTCCTGATTCTTTTTTTGACATAATCCCTCGCCATTCGATATCCGTTCACAATTTAGTATCTTTAATATATTTTCATAATTTTGAAGAAGTTTGGTGGGAATAATTAAAAATTACTTAAGAGGGGGGGAATAAAAATGTAAAGGCTGGTTTTGCAAAACATTCACATACAGACCGAAACAACCGACTTCCTGTTGGGCTGGCTTAAAGTTGTTTGGGCTAATGAGAGTGTACCGAGTTTAATATTATTATATGCAAGTGTGTTTGATTTATGGACCCAATTTTCAGACCAAGTTTATGGACCAAGTTAATTTAATTAATGAACTAATTATATAAAACTATTGTCAATGCACTACAATTAAACTGGCTATATGCCTTTACTTATAAAAAATTAAAATAAAAACTTATTTAAAAAATCCCAGGCTTAAGAAATGTATTTTCTTTATGCTGGCCAGACACACAGCAGTGAAATGGTTAACCCCCTCCCCCTGCAAACACACACACACACACACACACACACACACACACACACACACACACACACACACACACACAGGCAAAGGCTCAGACATAGGCTCAGAGGGAGTATGACTACATTCAAACAAAAATATCTGACTTTCTGTGGGTCCTAGCTATTGAGTATGAATTAGAAAGTTGTCCGGCTCGAGGAGTACAATATACATACCGATTTTTGTTACTGTAGATAAAACTAACAACCCCACTTTTGTCAAAAGGTGGCGCTACCGAGCCCTCACCACACCCGTTTCTGAAACTTTGCACATGTCTACTGGCTAATAAATGTGATGTATCTGATGAGTTTCATGCAATTTGAAGCATGCTAAGGGTCTCAAAAGCATCCTAAAAGAATGGTAAAGTTTGATGCGTCGCCACGGCAACAGTTTCAAAGATATCAAGAATCCATTCACAGGTCTACATCTGCCGTATGTTTACATTATACAGATGAAGTTTGAAGCAAATCGGGTTAAAATAAGAGGGTGATTTTAAAGCATTTTGAAAGTGACACACTTCCTGCTGCCAGTTGGTGGCGCTATAACTTTGACACACAATAGTCACATCCATGTGATCGTCCTCTTACAGCGAACACACTCCTGAAGTTTCATCAAGATCGGTAGATGTATGCTGAAGTTATGACACACTTCCTGTTTCACGTTTCTCGCCATAATTTCATTTCCTCGCCACGGCCAAACCGTTCGAGATATCAAAAATCCCCTCGCAAACTTTCATCCTCAATGTCTTGACTTCACGCTGACCGAGTTTCGTTGAATTCGGATAAGAGCTCTAGGAGGAGTATTAAAAATTCCATTGCAAGTGTTTTACAAAAAACCTTAAATAACCGACTTCCTGTTGGGCTGGGGTAAAAAGTAAAAGCGCGACGTATATATGAAATGATGAGATCAACATGTGTACCGAGTTTCATATTAGTACATACAAGCGTGTTTGATTTATGGACCAAGTGTTCGGACCCCATTCCAGGTGGCGCTGTCGAGCCCCCCTGCCACGCCCGGGTACCATCTTCAGCCCGGCCCTAATGGCGGCGGGTTCTGACCCGTGTGCAAAGTTTCAAGAGTTTTCGAGCACGTTAAGGGCCCCAAAAGTGCCCAAATAGTCGTATAAATAATAATAATAATAATAATAAATATAGCTGCGAGCAGCGATTGCGGGCCCAAGCCGGTGGCACCGCCACCCCGGTGCCTTTAAAGGCACCGGGATGGCGGTACCGCCGGCTTTGGCCCGCAATCGCTGCTCGCAGCTATATTTATATATATATATATATATATATAAAGCCGGTGGCACCGCACCCTTGGTGCTTTTAGAGTTATTCTACATGACGTGCAAAAACGTAACCCCCGCTTTGACTGTCAAAAAGAAGTGTGCTGAAGAGCTTGCAGCAGTGAAGGCTCTGCAAAAGTGCGGATCGAGGGCACATTTTAACCACAAAGTATGCATGAGCAACCTTCTGAAAGGTCAGGTGTACATCAAGGTCTACATCTGTACTGTGTTTACATTATAGTATGTAGGGATGCGCCGATCCGATACTCAGGATCGTTATCAGCTCCGATACTGCCATCTTTGCCGGATCGGGTATATTTACACCACTTTAATTAAACCACTCTTCTTTAAAACATTACGATGTGATTTTTTCCACATGTATTTTGTTACTCTTATTGAGCTATTTTGTCCGCATAAAAGATTCACTGCCAATCGTACGTGCTCACATCATTCTCTTTCTGTGAAAGCTGTATACTGCACTCACCAGTTTTCACTCTACAGCTATTGACCAGAGCACTGAAATTATTTCTCGCTTACACTACAATCAAATGGATTTTCTCACACATTTTGCGTTAGTCCTCCGCATGGCATTTTATTATTTTCTGCGCAGCTTCAGAAGTGCATGCACACAGCCTAGAACACATGACACGCACACACAGTCACGAGAGAGGCGCGATCGAATGTGTGTTTGTGTGCGAACAATGGAAACTCCTTTTTGTTCATACAGGAAAATATTCAGACTAATGTCTTGTGGGAGCAACAGAATACATGCAACGGCATTATGTAATCAGGATACAAAAATCTAGTGAGTTACATCAAAAAAAGTAGCAATTAGCGATTTTTAAGGCCCCAAGTTAGCGATTTTTAAGGCCCCAATCCTACTGTATTACCTATTATACTGTATTGCCAACTGTATTAATGTGTGGATATTGATCCAATAGGTCTACCTAATTTTGAACACAAGAGGGCAGTATAGCACTATGAATGATTTTTTTCTTTTTTGACTAAACCATTCTGTCTGTTTTTAAACTTAAACATAATTCTTAAATTAAAAAAAGGAATAAAATGGCTATAGTTCCAATATTGGTATAGTCTTATACAGTGTTGGGGTAGTTACTCAAAAAAGTAATTAGTTACTAGTTACTTCTGTAAATTGTAATGAGATTACTTTACTAGTTACTGAGTTGGAAAAATAACTTCACTACTTATTACTTTACTTTCCTGTTTCTTAATTTACCGTGTAGCCTACATGGACAAACATCATATCAGTTTTTGCCCTATCATCACTTTATTGTAAAAATGTATACAAAATGACATGAAAGAACAATATCCCTGTCTGCACAAATAAATATGCCGCACTGTAAAATTCACAAACAAAATGGGGTTCAAAATTCAAAATTTTAAAATGGTGTTTATCACAGACGTTTCAAAACAGGCTGGGAGAATAAAACTCTTCTCCTGAGAACAAAACCAGCTTTTTAGTCGACTCATGGTAATAATAATAATTTAAAAAAAATAAAAGATGTCAATGAAAAATAATAAAATAAAGGTCACTTTATCCCATAAAATTCTTAATCCTAATTTAAAATGTATTTTTCTAAACCTGGGGAATTAATGGTCGACAGGGGAAGCATGTCTTCTACAATGAACCCTGCTGTTCATTTCGTTTTCCAAGACTTTCGAGCCTTGTTTTTACTTGACGCGTCCGAACGAGCGGAAAGGTGCGCGCGGCAAACACCGCACGCGATGCCGCATCCGAGGATGAACGACAAGAAGCCGAACCTGCACCGAACATGGAGCCTACATCTCCGCAACGGCACCCAGTTTGCGCATCTAAATCAGTTATTTATGTTTACAAAATGAGCCTAAGATCCATGTTTTATAAAATGTCCACGAAACTTAATGAAATGTTTAGTGAAATTAGAAAATAGAGATCGTTCATTTAGTTCTTTAGCCTAGCCTATATACATGTTTTTATATCGACATATTTTGTTCTAATGTCACAAATAATAATCTTAGGATTTACTATAGCCTACATTTCACTCAAATATTTTTGTGCTTTCGAGCAATAAACTGAAAGTAATGTGAATATTGCCATGTTGAAACCCGTCTCTCTCTCTCCACTTCCCTCTCTCTCTCACACTCAAATCGGTCTCTATGGCAACGGCGCGCACGCACCACTAGACGGAACTCTCCACACAGGCAAACACGGCTTGGGTAACGCAGGAAAGCGCGTTCCTTTATTATAGTAAAGTAGTGTAGTTACCAATATTTTCAGTGTAATGCGTTACTTTACTTACCCAAACTCGTTTGTAACTCGTTATCCCCAACACTGGTCTTATAGAAAATAAATGGTGAATAATAACATTTTTAATTCCTCATCCAATCATCCTTTTGTTATGGATCAATATCATAGCTAGAGACGTAGAAAAGGGCTGCACGGTTTTGCAATAAATAATAATAAATAAAATAAAATAAACATATAAATATTGTAATTGCAATTAAATTAGATTTGTGTGGCAGCTGCATGTACAATTATTATTATTAATAATAATAACATTAATAATAATAATACAAATGAGCTTAGAATAAAAATTTAAATGGTTTATTACATTAAAAACAGGCCATATTTTTAATAAATAAATAAGCTATCATTCATAGTGCACTAAATTTTAAACATTTTAAATTACAACATTGTTTGTGAAAGTCCAACAAAGTTAAATACTCAAACCTGAAAAGTTGTGTGGCTCCGTTTTCATTTGATTATCATTGTGGCAGCAGTTGGAACCCTGTGTTAACCCCGCTGTGTATTACATATTTTAAACCTAGCTAACAGTCGCTATGAATTACTGACATGTTTCAAAACGGTGCTGTGTTTGAGCCAACAAGACAGTGATTAAGGCAATATAAAGTTAGATTTGGACGCGTATACATCCAACCCGGAAACAGAAAAAAATCTACGATGAA
Source organism: Cyprinella venusta (assembly GCA_038021265.1). Lineage (NCBI taxonomy): Eukaryota > Metazoa > Chordata > Actinopteri > Cypriniformes > Leuciscidae > Cyprinella > Cyprinella venusta. The sequence continues at coordinate 9,240,766 of CM075879.1, read as the reverse complement.
AAAATTTACTTTCATGATGTCAAAACACTCTTTGTCCATTATCTTCACGAAATATAATCAAAACGTTCCGCAAATTCGCGGGAGACCGTCTTCTGGCAGCAAGAGAAAAAGAGCGGAAAGACAGCCGGCTAGATACTGACAAGCTATGTAAAATGTCCGTGTTACATTTAACCCCGCGTTAGGCCTACATTTATCCCCGCGCTCCCCTATTCTGTAGCTCCTGGCAGTGATGTTTCACCTCATGAAATATAGTTTATGTTCACATTTATGACACAGACAGTAGATAATATTATGTTCACATTTATGACACAGACAGTAGATATAGGCTTCTGCCAGGCACTTTCAGGGATACAAATCGAAAAAATATGTATAGTCTATATGTGCATATTTATATGCAAAATACTCCTTTTTTCACGTCAACTATGTGCTATGGTCATTAAATGGCTTTCCTTTTCACTTAAGTCCAGCAAATAATTCATTTATTTTAACACATTTGGTGGCATCTGCCAGTTATTGTCGTTGTTATGAAGTACAGTCGTATGTTTGCATAATTCATTTTGAACACTATAATGCTTTCAAAATCTGAGGTAAATTATCCGTTATGGCTTGTGGCACAGTGACCTATTTTTAACTAAAAATAAATAATGTGTACTCATAACCAGTGTAATTTCTTCATTCTGTCAGCCGCGACGTCGCAGAAATAGGAACCGTTTCTAAATTAGAAACTTCGCATGTCGCCGTCGCGTATGGTTAGGACAAAAACTCTGATTTATTAACATGGAAAATATACCTTTTATCGCGTGTCGCGGCGTCGTGTGTAGTTAGGACACGGTGTAAGCGGCCGCTTCTCAAGTCTAGAATCTGAACTTGATTCCGATTGGCCAGTGTCAGACAGTCAGACCTGTCAGTCTCGCAGCTCGCGTCAGCTTCATGCGGCTTCATGAGAGAGACGCATAAGTCCGGAATTGGACAATGTAACAATATACTTACGATAGAATATATTTACAATTAATAATGATTTAAAAACAAAATACATAACGCGCCGGGCCGCCGGCCCAACCAGACCGCGGCCCACCAGGAATCTCCCGGTAGTCCCGATGGCCAGTACATGCCTTAGTATCTTTAATATATTTTCATAATTTTGAAGAAGTTTGGTGTGGGAATAATTAAAAATTACTTAAGAGGGGGGAAATAAAAATGTAAAGGCTGGTTTTTCAAAACATTCACATACAGACTGAAACAACCGACTTCCTGTTTTGCTGGCTTAAAGTTGCTTGGGCTAATGAGATCTATAAGTGTACAGAGTTTAATATTATTATATGCAAGTGTGTTTGATTTATGGACCCAATTTTCAGACCAAGTTAATGGACCAAGTTAATTTAATTAATGAACTAATTATATAAAACTATTGTCAATGCACTACAATTAAACTGGCTATGTGCCTTTACTTATAAAAAAATAAAATAAAAACTTATTTAAAAAATCCCAGGCTTAAGAAATGTATTTTATTTATGCTGGCCAGACACACAGCAGTTAAATGGTTAATTAAGCCCCCTCTCCCTGCTAACACACACACACACACACACACACACAGGCAAAGGCTCAGACATATGCTCAGAGGGAGTATGACTACATTCAAACTAAAATATCTGACTTTCTGTGGGTCCTAGCTATTGAGTGTGAATTAGAAAGTTGTCCGGCTCGAAGAGTACAATATACATACCGATTTTTGTAACTGTAGATAAAACTAACAACCCCACTTTTGTCAAAAGGTGGCGCTACTGAGCCCTCACCACGCCCGTTTCTGAAACTTTGCATGTGTCTACTGGCTAATAAATGTGATGTGTCTGTCGAGTTTCATGCAATTTGAAGCATGCTAAGGGTCTCAAAAGCATCCTAAAAGAATGGTAAAGTTTAATGCGTCGCCACGGAAACAGTTTCAAAGATATCAAGAATCCATTCACAGGTCTACATCTGCCGTGTATTTACATTATACAGATGAAGATTGAAGCAAATCGGGTTAAAATAAGAGGGTGATTTCAAAGCATTTTGAAAGTGACACACTTCCTGCTGCCAGTTGGTGGCGCTATAACTTTGACACACAATAGTCACATCCATGTGATCGTCCTCTTACAGCGAACACACTCCTGAAGTTTCATCAAGATCGGTTGATGTATGCTGAAGTTATTACACACTTCCTGTTTCACGTTTCTCACCATAATTTTGTTTCCTCGCCACAGCCAAACCGTTCGAGATATCAAAAATCCCCTCGCAATTTTTGATCCTCTATGTCTTGACTTCAGGCTGACCGAGTTTCGTTCCATGCGGATGAACGCTCTAGGAGGAGTACATTAAATTCCATTGCATCCGTTTTAAAAACAACCGTAAATATCTGACTTCCTGTTGGGCTGGGGTAAAAAGTAAAAGCGCGATGTATATATGAAACAATGAGATCGACATGTGTACCGAGTTTCATATTATTACATGCAGGCGTGTTTGATTTATGGACAAAGTGTTCAGACCCTGTTCCAGGGGGCGCTGACGAGCCGCCCTGCCACGCCCGGGTACCAGCTTCAGCCCGGCTCTGATGGCCGCGGGTTCTGACCTGTGTGCAAAGTTTCAAGAGTTTTTGAGCATGTTAAGGGCCCCAAAGGTGCCCGGATAGTCGTTAGAAAAAAAAAAAAAAAAAAAAAAAAAAAAAAAAAAAAAAAAAAATAATCCTAAGGAAAACAATAGGGCCTTCGCCCTTTCAGGGCTTGGGCCCTAATAATAATAATCCTAAGGAAAACAATAGGGCCTTCGCCCTTTCAGGGCTTGGGCCCTAATAATAATAATCCTAAGGAAAACAATAGGGCCTTCGCCCTTTCAGGGCTTGGGCCCTAAATATAGCTGCGAGCAGCGATTGCGGGCCCAAGCCGGTGGCACCGCAACCCCGGTGCCTTTAGTTACCTAAAGGCACCGGGATGGCGGTACCGCCGGCTTTGGCCCGCAATCGCTGCTCGCAGCTATATTTATACATATATATATATATATATATATATATATATATATATATATATATATATATATAAAGCCGGTGGCACCGCCACCTTGGTGCTTTTAGGGTTATTCTACTTGACATGCAAAAACATAACCCCCGCTTTGACTGTCAAAAAGAAGTGTGCTGAAGAGCTTGCATCAGTGAAGGCTCTGCAAAAGTGCACATTGAGGGCACATTTTAACCACAAAGTATGCGTGAGCAACCTTCTGAAAGGTCAGGTGTACATCCAGGTCTACATCTGTACTGTGTTTACATTATAGTATTTAGGAATGCGCCGATCCGATACTCAGGATCGGTATCAGCTCCGATACTGCCATCTTTGCCGGATCGGGTATATTTACACCACTTTAATCAAACCACTCTTCTTTAAAACATTATGATGTGATTTTTTTCACATGTATTTTATTACTCTTATTGAGCTATTTTGTCCACACACAGGACTCACTGCCAATCGTACGTGCTCACATCATTCTCTTTCTGTGAAAGCTGTATACTGCACTCACCAGTTTTCACTCTACAGCTATTGACCAGAGCACTGAAATTATTTCTCACTTACACTACAATCAAATGGATTTTCTCACACATTTTGCGTTAGTCCTCCGCATGGCATTTTATTATTTTCTGCGCAGCTTCAGAAGTGCATGCAAACAGCCTAGAACACATGACACGCACACACAGTCACGAGAGAGGCGCGATCGAATGTGTGTTTGTGTGCGAACAATGGAAACTCCTTTTTGTTCATACAGGAAAATATTCAGACTAATGTCTTGTGGGAGCAACAGAATACATGCAACGGCATTATGTAATCAGGATACAAAAATCTAGTGAGTTACATCAAAAAAAGTAGTAATTAGCGATTTTTAAGGCCCCAAGTTAGCGATTTTTAAGGCCCCAATCCTACTGTATTACCTATTATACTGTATTGCCAACTGTATTAATGTGTGGATATTGATCCAATAGGTCTACCTAATTTTGAACACAAGAGGGCAGTATAGCACTATGAATGATTTTTTTCTTTTTTGACTAAACCATTCTGTCTGCTTTTAAACTTAAACATAATTCTTAAATTAAAAAAAGGAATAAAATGGCTATAGTTCCAATATTGGTATAGTCTTATACAGTGTTGGGGTAGTTACTCAAAAAAGTAATTAGTTACTAGTTACTTCTGTAAATTGTAATGAGATTACTTTACTAGTTACTGAGTTGGAAAAATAACTTCACTACTTATTACTTTACTTTCCTGTTTCTTAATTTACCGTGTAGCCTACATGGACAAACATCATATCAGTTTTTGCCCTATCATCACTTTATTGTAAAAATGTATACAAAATGACATGAAAGAACAATATCCCTGTCTGCACAAATAAATATGCCGCACTGTAAAATTCACAAACAAAATGGGGTTCAAAATTCAAAATTTTAAAATGGTGTTTATCACAGAAGTTTCAAAACAGGCTGGGAGAATAAAACTCTTCTCCTGAGAACAAAACCAGCTTTTTAGTCGACTCATGGTAATAATAATAATTTAAAAAAAAAAAAGATGTCAATGAAAAATAATAAAATAAAGGTCACTTTATCCCATAAAATTCTTAATCCTAATTTAAAATGTATTTTTCTAAACCTGGGGAATTAATGGTCGACAGGGGAAGCATGTCTTCTACAATGAACCCTGCAACAATCCTGTTCATTTCGTTTTCCAAGACTTTCGAGCCTTGTTTTTACTTGACGCGTCCGAACGAGCGGAAAGGTGCGCGCGGCAAACACCGCACGCGATGCCGCATCCGAGGATGAACGACAAGAAGCCGAACCTGCACCGAACATGGAGCCTACATCTCCGCAACGGCACCCAGTTTGCGCATCTAAATCAGTTATTTATGTTTACAAAATGAGCCTAAGATCCATGTTTTATAAAATGTCCACGAAACTTAATGAAATGTTTAGTGAAATTAGAAAATAGAGATCGTTCATTTAGTTCTTTAGCCTAGCCTATATACATGTTTTTATATCGACATATTTTGTTCTAATGTCACAAATAATAATCTTAGGATTTACTATAGCCTACATTTCACTCAAATATTTTTGTGCTTTCGAGCAATAAACTGAAAGTAATGTGAATATTGCCATGTTGAAACCCGTCTCTCTCTCTCCACTTCCCTCTCTCTCTCTCACTCAAATCGGTCTCTATGGCAACGGCGCGCACGCACCACTAGACGGAACTCTCCACACAGGCAAACACGGCTTGGGTAACGCAGGAAAGCGCGTTCCTTTATTATAGTAAAGTAGTGTAGTTACCAATATTTTCAGTGTAATGCGTTACTTTACTTACCCAAACTCGTTTGTAACTGTTACCCCCAACACTGGTCTTATAGAAAATAAATGGTGAATAATAACATTTTTAATTCCTCATCCAATCATCCTTTTGTTATGGATCAATATCATAGCTAGAGACGTAGAAAAGGGCTGCACGGTTTTGCAATAAATAATAATAAATAAAATAAAATAAACATATAAATATTGTAATTGCAATTAAATTAGATTTGTGTGGCAGCTGCATGTACAATTATTATTATTAATAATAATAACATTAATAATAATACAAATGAGCTTAGAATAAAAATTTAAATGGTTTATTACATTAAAAACAGGCCATATTTTTAATAAATAAATAAGCTATCATTCATAGTGCACTAAATTTTAAACATTTTAAATTACAACATTGTTTGTGAAAGTCCAACAAAGTTAAATGTATACTCAAACCTGAAAAGTTGTGTGGCTCCGTTTTCATTTGATTATCATTGTGGCAGCAGTTGGAACCCTGTGTTAACCCCGCTGTGTATTACATATTTTAAACCATAGCTAACAGTCGCTATGAATTACTGACATGTTTCAAAACGGTGCTGTGTTTGAGCCAACAAGACAGTGATTAAGGCAATATAAAGTTAGATTTGGACGCGTATACATCCAACCCGGAAACAGAAAAAAATCTACGATGAAAAAATTTACTTTCATGATGTCAAAACACTCTTTGTCCATTATCTTCACGAAATATAATCAAAACGTTCCGCAAATTCGCGGGAGACCGTCTTCTGGCAGCAAGAGAAAAAGAGCGGAAAGACAGCCGGCTAGATACTGACAAGCTATGTAAAATGTCCGTGTTACATTTAACCCCGCGTTAGGCCTACCTTTATCCCCGCGCTCCCCTATTCTGTAGCTCCTGGCAGTGATGTTTCACCTCATGAAATATAGTTTATGTTCACATTTATGACACAGACAGTAGATAATATTATGTTCACATTTATGACACAGACAGTAGATATAGGCTTCTGCCAGGCACTTTCAGGGATACAAATCGAAAAAATATGTATAGTCTATATGTGCATATTTATATGCAAAATACTCCTTTTTTCACGTCAACTATGTGCTATGGTCATTAAACGGCTTTCCTTTTCACTTAAGTCCAGCAAATAATTCATTTATTTTAACACATTTGGTGGCATCTGCCAGTTATTGTCGTTGTTATGAAGTACAGTCGTATGTTTGCATAATTCATTTTGAACACTATAATGCTTTCAAAATCTGAGGTAAATTATCCGTTATGGCTTGTGGCACAGTGACCTATTTTTAACTAAAAATAAATAATGTGTACTCATAACCAATGTAATTTCTTCATTCTGTCAGCCGCGACGTCGCAGAAATAGGAACCGTTTCTAAATTAGAAACTTCGCATGTCGCCGTCGCGTATGGTTAGGACAAAAACTCTGATTTATTAACATGGAAAATATACCTTTTATCGCGTGTCGCGGCGTCGTGTGTAGTTAGGACACGGTGTAAGCGGCCGCTTCTCAAGTCTAGAATCTGAACTTGATTCCGATTGGCCAGTGTCAGACAGTCAGACCTGTCAGTCTCGCAGCTCGCGTCAGCTTCATGCGGCTTCATGAGAGAGACGCATAAGTCCGGAATTGGACAATTTAACAATATACTTACGATAGAATATATTTACAATTAATAATGATTTAAAAACAAAATACATAACGCGCCGGGCCGCCGGCCCAACCAGACCGCGGCCCACCAGGAATCTCCCGGTAGTCCCGATGGCCAGTACATGCCTTAGTATCTTTAATATATTTTCATAATTTTGAAGAAGTTTGGTGTGGGAATAATTAAAAATTACTTAAGAGGGGGGAAATAAAAATGTAAAGGCTGGTTTTTCAAAACATTCACATACAGACTGAAACAACCGACTTCCTGTTTTGCTGGCTTAAAGTTGCTTGGGCTAATGAGATCTATAAGTGTACCGAGTTTAATATTATTATATGCAAGTGTGTTTGATTTATGGACCCAATTTTCAGACCAAGTTAATGGACCAAGTTAATTTAATTAATGAACTAATTATATAAAACTATTGTCAATGCACTACAATTAAACTGGCTATGTGCCTTTACTTATAAAAAAATAAAATAAAAACTTATTTAAAAAATCCCAGGCTTAAGAAATGTATTTTATTTATGCTGGCCAGACACACAGCAGTTAAATGGTTAATTAAGCCCCCTCTCCCTGCTAACACACACACACACACACACACACACACACACACACAGGCAAAGGCTCAGACATATGCTCAGAGGGAGTATGACTACATTCAAACTAAAATATCTGACTTTCTGTGGGTCCTAGCTATTGAGTGTGAATTAGAAAGTTGTCCGGCTCGAAGAGTACAATATACATACCGATTTTTGTAACTGTAGATAAAACTAACAACCCCACTTTTGTCAAAAGGTGGCGCTACTGAGCCCTCACCACGCCCGTTTCTGAAACTTTGCATGTGTCTACTGGCTAATAAATGTGATGTGTCTGTCGAGTTTCATGCAATTTGAAGCATGCTAAGGGTCTCAAAAGCATCCTAAAAGAATGGTAAAGTTTAATGCGTCGCCACGGAAACAGTTTCAAAGATATCAAGAATCCATTCACAGGTCTACATCTGCCGTGTATTTACATTATACAGATGAAGATTGAAGCAAATCGGGTTAAAATAAGAGGGTGATTTCAAAGCATTTTGAAAGTGACACACTTCCTGCTGCCAGTTGGTGGCGCTATAACTTTGACACACAATAGTCACATCCATGTGATCGTCCTCTTACAGCGAACACACTCCTGAAGTTTCATCAAGATCGGTTGATGTATGCTGAAGTTATGACACACTTCCTGTTTCACGTTTGTCACCATAATTTTGTTTCCTCGCCACAGCCAAACCGTTCGAGATATCAAAAATCCCCTCGCAATTTTTGATCCTCTATGTCTTGACTTCAGGCTGACCGAGTTTCGTTCCATGCGGATGAACGCTCTAGGAGGAGTACATTAAATTCCATTGCATCCGTTTTAAAAACAACCGTAAATATCTGACTTCCTGTTGGGCTGGGGTAAAAAGTAAAAGCGCGATGTATATATGAAACAATGAGATCGACATGTGTACCGAGTTTCATATTATTACATGCAAGCGTGTTTGATTTATGGACAAAGTGTTCAGACCCTGTTCCAGGGGGCGCTGACGAGCCGCCCTGCCGCGCCCGTGTACCAGCTTCAGCCCGGCTCTGATGGCCGCGGGTTCTGACCCGTGTGCAAAGTTTCAAGAGTTTTTGAGCATGTTAAGGGCCCCGAAAGTGCCCGAATAGTCGTTAGAAAAAAAAAAAAAAATATAGCTGCGAGCAGCGATTGCGGGCCCAAGCCGGTGGCACCGCAACCCCGGTGCCTTTAGTTACCTAAAGGCACCGGGATGGCGGTACCGCCGGCTTTGGCCCGCAATCGCTGCTCGCAGCTATATTTATATATATATATATATATATATATATATAAAGCCAGTGGCACCGCCACCTTGGTGCTTTTAGGGTTATTCTACTTGACATGCAAAAACATAACCCCCGCTTTGACTGTCAAAAAGAAGTGTGCTGAAGAGCTTACATCAGTGAAGGCTCTGCAAAAGTGCACATTGAGGGCACATTTTAACCACAAAGTATACGTGAGCAACCTTCTGAAAGATCAGGTGTACATCCAGGTCTACATCTGTACTGTGTTTACATTATAGTATTTAGGAATGCGCCGATGCGATACTCAGGATCGGTATCAGCTCCGATACTGCCATCTTTGCCGGATCGGGTATATTTACACCACTTTAATCAAACCACTCTTCTTTAAAACATTATGATGAGATTTTTTTCACATGTATTTTATTACTCTTATTGAGCTATTTTGTCCACACACAGGACTCACTGCCAATCGTACGTGCTCACATCATTCTCTTTCTGTGAAAGCTGTATACTGCACTCACCAGTTTTCACTCTACAGCTATTGACTAGAGCACTGAAATTATTTCTCACTTACACTACAATCAAATGGATTTTCCCACACATTTTGCATTAGTCCTCTGCATGGCATTTTATTATTTTCTGAGCAGCTTCAGAAGTGCATGCACACAGCCTAGAACACATGACACGCACACACAGTCACGAGAGAGGCGCGATCGAATGTGTGTTTGTGTGCGAACAATGGAAACTCCTTTTTGTTCATACAGGAAAATATTCAGACTAATGTCTTGTGGGAGCAACAGAATACATGCAACGGCATTATGTAATCAGGATACAAAAATCTAGTGAGTTACATCAAAAAAAGTAGTAATCAGATTGTAGTTACTTTTTGAAAAAGTATATAGTACTTAAAGCCATTTAATATAAAGTGGGACCCTTTTTTATGAAATAATTTGTAACTGTATCGGAATACATTTTTAAAGTAACCCTCCCAAGCCTGGTCTTGTGTGGACGTCCGTTACTTTCACTTTTTAAGTTAGCGATTTTTAAGGCCCCAATCCTACTGTATTACCTATTATACTGTATTGCCAACTGTATTAATGTGTGGATATTGATCCAATAGGTCTACCTAATTTTGAACACAAGAGGGCAGTATAGCACTATGAATGATTTTTTTCTTTTTTGACTAAACCATTCTGTCTGTTTTTAAACTTAAACATAATTCTTAAATTAAAAAAAGGAATAAAATGGCTATAGTTCCAATATTGGTATAGTCTTATACAGTGTTGGGGTAGTTACTCAAAAAAGTAATTAGTTACTAGTTACTTCTGTAAATTGTAATGAGATTACTTTACTAGTTACTGCGTTGGAAAAATAACTTCACTACTTATTACTTTACTTTCCTGTTTCTTAATTTACCGTGTAGCCTACATGGACAAACATCATATCAGTTTTTGCCCTATCATCACTTTATTGTAAAAATGTATACAAAATGACATGAAAGAACAATATCCCTGTCTGCACAAATAAATATGCCGCACTGTAAAATTCACAAACAAAATGGGGTTCAAAATTCAAAATTTTAAAATGGTGTTTATCACAGAAGTTTCAAAACAGGCTGGGAGAATAAAACTCTTCTCCTGAGAACAAAACCAGCTTTTTAGTCGACTCATGGTAATAATAATAATTAAAAAAAAATAAAAGATGTCAATGAAAAATAATAAAATAAAGGTCACTTTATCCCATAAAATTCTTAATCCTAATTTAAAATGTATTTTTCTAAACCTGGGGAATTAATGGTCGACAGGGGAAGCATGTCTTCTACAATGAACCCTGCAACAATCCTGTTCATTTCGTTTTCCAAGACTTTCGAACCTTGTTTTTACTTGACGCGTCCGAACGAGCGGAAAGGTGCGCGCGGCAAACACCGCACGCGATGCCGCATCCGAGGATGAACGACAAGAAGCCGAACCTGCACCGAACATGGAGCCTACATCTCCGCAACGGCACCCAGTTTGCGCATCTAAATCAGTTATTTATGTTTACAAAATGAGCCTAAGATCCATGTTTTATAAAATGTCCACGAAACTTAATGAAATGTTTAGTGAAATTAGAAAATAGAGATCGTTCATTTAGTTCTTTAGCCTAGCCTATATACATGTTTTTATATCGACATATTTTGTTCTAATGTCACAAATAATAATCTTAGGATTTACTATAGCCTACATTTCACTCAAATATTTTTGTGCTTTCGAGCAATAAACTGAAAGTAATGTGAATATTGCCATGTTGAAACCCGTCTCTCTCTCTCTCCACTTCCCTCTCTCTCTCTCACTCAAATCGGTCTCTATGGCAACGGCGCGCACGCACCACTAGACGGAACTCTCCACACACGCAAACACGGCTTGGGTAACGCAGGAAAGCGCGTTCCTTTATTATAGTAAAGTAGTGTAGTTACCAATATTTTCAGTGTAATGCGTTACTTTACTTACCCAAACTCGTTTGTAACTCGTTACCCCCAACACTGGTCTTAAAGAAAATAAATGGTGAATAATAACATTTTTAATTCCTCATCCAATCATCCTTTTGTTATGGATCAATATCATAGCTAGAGACGTAGAAAAGGGCTGCACGGTTTTGCAATAAATAATAATAAATAAAATAAAATAAACATATAAATATTGTAATTGCAATTAAATTAGATTTGTGTGGCAGCTGCATGTACAATTATTATTATTAATAATAATAACATTAATAATAATACAAATGAGCTTAGAATAAAAATTTAAATGGTTTATTACATTAAAAACAGGCCATATTTTTAATAAATAAATAAGCTATCATTCATAGTGCACTAAATTTTAAACATTTTAAATTACAACATTGTTTGTGAAAGTCCAACAAAGTTAAATGTATACTCAAACCTGAAAAGTTGTGTGGCTCCGTTTTCATTTGATTATCATTGTGGCAGCAGTTGGAACTTGGAACCCTGTGTTAACCCCGCTGTGTATTACATATTTTAAACCTAGCTAACAGTCGCTATGAATTACTGACATGTTTCAAAACGGTGCTGTGTTTGAGCCAACAAGACAGTGATTAAGGCAATATAAAGTTAGATTTGGACGCGTATACATCCAACCCGGAAACAGAAAAAAATCTACGATGAAAAAATTTACTTTCATGATGTCAAAACACTCTTTGTCCATTATCTTCACGAAATATAATCAAAACGTTCCGCAAATTCGCGGGAGACCGTCTTCTGGCAGCAAGAGAAAAAGAGCGGAAAGACAGCCGGCTAGATACTGACAAGCTATGTAAAATGTCCGTGTTACATTTAACCCCGCGTTAGGCCTACATTTATCCCCGCGCTCCCCTATTCTGTAGCTCCTGGCAGTGATGTTTCACCTCATGAAATATAGTTTATGTTCACATTTATGACACAGACAGTAGATAATATTATGTTCACATTTATGACACAGACAGTAGATATAGGCTTCTGCCAGGCACTTTCAGGGATACAAATCGAAAAAATATGTATAGTCTATATGTGCATATTTATATGCAAAATACTCCTTTTTTCACGTCAACTATGTGCTATGGTCATTAAATGGCTTTCCTTTTCACTTAAGTCCAGCAAATAATTCATTTATTTTAACACATTTGGTGGCATCTGCCAGTTATTGTCGTTGTTATGAAGTACAGTCGTATGTTTGCATAATTCATTTTGAACACTATAATGCTTTCAAAATCTGAGGTAAATTATCCGTTATGGCTTGTGACACAGTGACCTATTTTTAACTAAAAATAAATAATGTGTACTCATAACCAGTGTAATTTCTTCATTCTGTCAGCCGCGACGTCGCAGAAATAGGAACCGTTTCTAAATTAGAAAAAACTTCGCATGTCGCCGTCGCGTCTGGTTAGGACAAAAACTCTGATTTATTAACATGGAAAATATACCTTTTATCGCGTGTCGCGGCGTCGTGTGTAGTTAGGACACGGTGTAAGCGGCCGCTTCTCAAGTCTAGAATCTGAACTTGATTCCGATTGGCCAGTGTCAGACAGTCAGACCTGTCAGTCTCGCAGCTCGCGTCAGCTTCATGCGGCTTCATGAGAGAGACGCATAAGTCCGGAATTGGACAATGTAACAATATACTTACGATAGAATATATTTACAATTAATAATGATTTAAAAACAAAATACATAACGCGCCGGGCCGCCGGCCCAACCAGACCGCGGCCCACCAGGAATCTCCCGGTAGTCCCGATGGCCAGTACATGCCTTAGTATCTTTAATATATTTTCATAATTTTGAAGAAGTTTGGTGTGGGAATAATTAAAAATTACTTAAGAGGGGGGAAATAAAAATGTAAAGGCTGGTTTTTCAAAACATTCACATACAGACTGAAACAACCGACTTCCTGTTTTGCTGGCTTAAAGTTGCTTGGGCTAATGAGATCTATAAGTGTACCGAGTTTAATATTATTATATGCAAGTGTGTTTGATTTATGGACCCAATTTTCAGACCAAGTTAATGGACCAAGTTAATTTAATTAATGAACTAATTATATAAAACTATTGTCAATGCACTACAATTAAACTGGCTATGTGCCTTTACTTATAAAAAAATAAAATAAAAACTTATTTAAAAAATCCCAGGCTTAAGAAATGTATTTTATTTATGCTGGCCAGACACACAGCAGTTAAATGGTTAATTAAGCCCCCTCTCCCTGCTAACACACACACACACACACACACACACACACACACACACACAGGCAAAGGCTCAGACATATGCTCAGAGGGAGTATGACTACATTCAAACTAAAATATCTGACTTTCTGTGGGTCCTAGCTATTGAGTGTGAATTAGAAAGTTGTCCGGCTCGAAGAGTACAATATACATACCGATTTTTGTAACTGTAGATAAAACTAACAACCCCACTTTTGTCAAAAGGTGGCGCTACTGAGCCCTCACCACGCCCGTTTCTGAAACTTTGCATGTGTCTACTGGCTAATAAATGTGATGTGTCTGTCGAGTTTCATGCAATTTGAAGCATGCTAAGGGTCTCAAAAGCATCCTAAAAGAATGGTAAAGTTTAATGCGTCGCCACGGAAACAGTTTCAAAGATATCAAGAATCCATTCACAGGTCTACATCTGCCGTGTATTTACATTATACAGATGAAGATTGAAGCAAATCGGGTTAAAATAAGAGGGTGATTTCAAAGCATTTTGAAAGTGACACACTTCCTGCTGCCAGTTGGTGGCGCTATAACTTTGACACACAATAGTCACATCCATGTGATCGTCCTCTTACAGCGAACACACTCCTGAAGTTTCATCAAGATCGGTTGATGTATGCTGAAGTTATGACACACTTCCTGTTTCACGTTTCTCACCATAATTTTGTTTCCTCGCCACAGCCAAACCGTTCGAGATATCAAAAATCCCCTCGCAATTTTTGATCCTCTATGTCTTGACTTCAGGCTGACCGAGTTTCGTTCCATGCGGATGAACGCTCTAGGAGGAGTACATTAAATTCCATTGCATCCATTTTAAAAACAACCGTAAATATCTGACTTCCTGTTGGGCTGGGGTAAAAAGTAAAAGCGCGATGTATATATGAAACAATGAGATCGACATGTGTACCGAGTTTCATATTATTACATGCAAGCGTGTTTGATTTATGGGCAAAGTGTTCAGACCCTGTTCCAGGGGGCGCTGACGAGCCGCCCTGCCGCGCCCGTGTACCAGCTTCAGCCCGGCTCTGATGGCCGCGGGTTCTGACCCGTGTGCAAAGTTTCAAGAGTTTTTGAGCATGTTAAGGGCCCCGAAAGTGCCCGAATAGTCGTTAGAAAAAAAAAAAAAAAAAAAAAAAAAAAAAAAAAAAAAAAATAATCCTAAGGAAAACAATAGGGCCTTCGCCCTTTCAGGGCTTGGGCCCTAAAAAATCCTAAGGAAAACAATAGGGCCTTCGCCCTTTCAGGGCTTGGGCCCTAATAATAATAATAATAATAATCCTAAGGAAAACAATAGGGCCTTCGCCCTTTCAGGGCTTGGGCCCTAATAATAATAATAATAATAATAAATATAGCTGCGAGCAGCGATTGCGGGCCCAAGCCGGTGGCACCGCAACCCCGGTGCCTTTAGTTACCTAAAGGCACCGGGATGGCGGTACCGCCGGCTTTGGCCCGCAATCGCTGCTCGCAGCTATATTTATACATATATATATATATATATAAAGCCGGTGGCACCGCCACCTTGGTGCTTTTAGGGTTATTCTACTTGACATGCAAAAACATAACCCCCGCTTTGACTGTCAAAAAGAAGTGTGCTGAAGAGCTTGCATCAGTGAAGGCTCTGCAAAAGTGCACATTGAGGGTATATTTTAACCACAAAGTATGCGTGAGCAACCTTCTGAAAGGTCAGGTGTACATCCAGGTCTACATCTGTACTGTGTTTACATTATAGTATTTAGGAATGCGCCGATCCGATACTCAGGATCGGTATCAGCTCCGATACTGCCATCTTTGCCGGATCGGGTATATTTACACCACTTTAATCAAACCACTCTTCTTTAAAACATTATGATGTGATTTTTTTCACATGTATTTTATTACTCTTATTGAGCTATTTTGTCCACACACAGGACTCACTGCCAATCGTACGTGCTCACATCATTCTCTTTCTGTGAAAGCTGTATACTGCACTCACCAGTTTTCACTCTACAGCTATTGACCAGAGCACTGAAATTATTTCTCACTTACACTACAATCAAATGGATTTTCTCACACATTTTGCGTTAGTCCTCCGCATGGCATTTTATTATTTTCTGCGCAGCTTCAGAAGTGCATGCACACAGCCTAGAACACATGACACGCACACACAGTCACGAGAGAGGCGCGATCGAATGTGTGTTTGTGTGCGAACAATGGAAACTCCTTTTTGTTCATACAGGAAAATATTCAGACTAATGTCTTGTGGGAGCAACAGAATACATGCAACGGCATTATGTAATCAGGATACAAAAATCTAGTGAGTTACATCAAAAAAAGTAGTAATTAGCGATTTTTAAGGCCCCAAGTTAGCGATTTTTAAGGCCCCAATCCTACTGTATTACCTATTATACTGTATTGCCAACTGTATTAATGTGTGGATATTGATCCAATAGGTCTACCTAATTTTGAACACAAGAGGGCAGTATAGCACTATGAATGATTTTTTTCTTTTTTGACTAAACCATTCTGTCTGCTTTTAAACTTAAACATAATTCTTAAATTAAAAAAAGGAATAAAATGGCTATAGTTCCAATATTGGTATAGTCTTATACAGTGTTGGGGTAGTTACTCAAAAAAGTAATTAGTTACTAGTTACTTCTGTAAATTGTAATGAGATTACTTTACTAGTTACTGAGTTGGAAAAATAACTTCACTACTTATTACTTTACTTTCCTGTTTCTTAATTTACCGTGTAGCCTACATGGACAAACATCATATCAGTTTTTGCCCTATCATCACTTTATTGTAAAAATGTATACAAAATGACATGAAAGAACAATATCCCTGTCTGCACAAATAAATATGCCGCACTGTAAAATTCACAAACAAAATGGGGTTCAAAATTCAAAATTTTAAAATGGTGTTTATCACAGAAGTTTCAAAACAGGCTGGGAGAATAAAACTCTTCTCCTGAGAACAAAACCAGCTTTTTAGTCGACTCATGGTAATAATAATAATTTAAAAAAAAAAAAAGATGTCAATGAAAAATAATAAAATAAAGGTCACTTTATCCCATAAAATTCTTAATCCTAATTTAAAATGTATTTTTCTAAACCTGGGGAATTAATGGTCGACAGGGGAAGCATGTCTTCTACAATGAACCCTGCAACAATCCTGTTCATTTCGTTTTCCAAGACTTTCGAGCCTTGTTTTTACTTGACGCGTCCGAACGAGCGGAAAGGTGCGCGCGGCAAACACCGCACGCGATGCCGCATCCGAGGATGAACGACAAGAAGCCGAACCTGCACCGAACATGGAGCCTACATCTCCGCAACGGCACCCAGTTTGCGCATCTAAATCAGTTATTTATGTTTACAAAATGAGCCTAAGATCCATGTTTTATAAAATGTCCACGAAACTTAATGAAATGTTTAGTGAAATTAGAAAATAGAGATCGTTCATTTAGTTCTTTAGCCTAGCCTATATACATGTTTTTATATCGACATATTTTGTTCTAATGTCACAAATAATAATCTTAGGATTTACTATAGCCTACATTTCACTCAAATATTTTTGTGCTTTCGAGCAATAAACTGAAAGTAATGTGAATATTGCCATGTTGAAACCCGTCTCTCTCTCTCCACTTCCCTCTCTCTCTCTCACTCAAATCGGTCTCTATGGCAACGGCGCGCACGCACCACTAGACGGAACTCTCCACACAGGCAAACACGGCTTGGGTAACGCAGGAAAGCGCGTTCCTTTATTATAGTAAAGTAGTGTAGTTACCAATATTTTCAGTGTAATGCGTTACTTTACTTACCCAAACTCGTTTGTAACTGTTACCCCCAACACTGGTCTTATAGAAAATAAATGGTGAATAATAACATTTTTAATTCCTCATCCAATCATCCTTTTGTTATGGATCAATATCATAGCTAGAGACGTAGAAAAGGGCTGCACGGTTTTGCAATAAATAATAATAAATAAAATAAAATAAACATATAAATATTGTAATTGCAATTAAATTAGATTTGTGTGGCAGCTGCATGTACAATTATTATTATTAATAATAATAACATTAATAATAATACAAATGAGCTTAGAATAAAAATTTAAATGGTTTATTACATTAAAAACAGGCCATATTTTTAATAAATAAATAAGCTATCATTCATAGTGCACTAAATTTTAAACATTTTAAATTACAACATTGTTTGTGAAAGTCCAACAAAGTTAAATGTATACTCAAACCTGAAAAGTTGTGTGGCTCCGTTTTCATTTGATTATCATTGTGGCAGCAGTTGGAACCCTGTGTTAACCCCGCTGTGTATTACATATTTTAAACCATAGCTAACAGTCGCTATGAATTACTGACATGTTTCAAAACGGTGCTGTGTTTGAGCCAACAAGACAGTGATTAAGGCAATATAAAGTTAGATTTGGACGCGTATACATCCAACCCGGAAACAGAAAAAAATCTACGATGAAAAAATTTACTTTCATGATGTCAAAACACTCTTTGTCCATTATCTTCACGAAATATAATCAAAACGTTCCGCAAATTCGCGGGAGACCGTCTTCTGGCAGCAAGAGAAAAAGAGCGGAAAGACAGCCGGCTAGATACTGACAAGCTATGTAAAATGTCCGTGTTACATTTAACCCCGCGTTAGGCCTACCTTTATCCCCGCGCTCCCCTATTCTGTAGCTCCTGGCAGTGATGTTTCACCTCATGAAATATAGTTTATGTTCACATTTATGACACAGACAGTAGATAATATTATGTTCACATTTATGACACAGACAGTAGATATAGGCTTCTGCCAGGCACTTTCAGGGATACAAATCGAAAAAATATGTATAGTCTATATGTGCATATTTATATGCAAAATACTCCTTTTTTCACGTCAACTATGTGCTATGGTCATTAAACGGCTTTCCTTTTCACTTAAGTCCAGCAAATAATTCATTTATTTTAACACATTTGGTGGCATCTGCCAGTTATTGTCGTTGTTATGAAGTACAGTCGTATGTTTGCATAATTCATTTTGAACACTATAATGCTTTCAAAATCTGAGGTAAATTATCCGTTATGGCTTGTGGCACAGTGACCTATTTTTAACTAAAAATAAATAATGTGTACTCATAACCAATGTAATTTCTTCATTCTGTCAGCCGCGACGTCGCAGAAATAGGAACCGTTTCTAAATTAGAAACTTCGCATGTCGCCGTCGCGTATGGTTAGGACAAAAACTCTGATTTATTAACATGGAAAATATACCTTTTATCGCGTGTCGCGGCGTCGTGTGTAGTTAGGACACGGTGTAAGCGGCCGCTTCTCAAGTCTAGAATCTGAACTTGATTCCGATTGGCCAGTGTCAGACAGTCAGACCTGTCAGTCTCGCAGCTCGCGTCAGCTTCATGCGGCTTCATGAGAGAGACGCATAAGTCCGGAATTGGACAATTTAACAATATACTTACGATAGAATATATTTACAATTAATAATGATTTAAAAACAAAATACATAACGCGCCGGGCCGCCGGCCCAACCAGACCGCGGCCCACCAGGAATCTCCCGGTAGTCCCGATGGCCAGTACATGCCTTAGTATCTTTAATATATTTTCATAATTTTGAAGAAGTTTGGTGTGGGAATAATTAAAAATTACTTAAGAGGGGGGAAATAAAAATGTAAAGGCTGGTTTTTCAAAACATTCACATACAGACTGAAACAACCGACTTCCTGTTTTGCTGGCTTAAAGTTGCTTGGGCTAATGAGATCTATAAGTGTACCGAGTTTAATATTATTATATGCAAGTGTGTTTGATTTATGGACCCAATTTTCAGACCAAGTTAATGGACCAAGTTAATTTAATTAATGAACTAATTATATAAAACTATTGTCAATGCACTACAATTAAACTGGCTATGTGCCTTTACTTATAAAAAAATAAAATAAAAACTTATTTAAAAAATCCCAGGCTTAAGAAATGTATTTTATTTATGCTGGCCAGACACACAGCAGTTAAATGGTTAATTAAGCCCCCTCTCCCTGCTAACACACACACACACACACACACACACACACACACACACACAGGCAAAGGCTCAGACATATGCTCAGAGGGAGTATGACTACATTCAAACTAAAATATCTGACTTTCTGTGGGTCCTAGCTATTGAGTGTGAATTAGAAAGTTGTCCGGCTCGAAGAGTACAATATACATACCGATTTTTGTAACTGTAGATAAAACTAACAACCCCACTTTTGTCAAAAGGTGGCGCTACTGAGCCCTCACCACGCCCGTTTCTGAAACTTTGCATGTGTCTACTGGCTAATAAATGTGATGTGTCTGTCGAGTTTCATGCAATTTGAAGCATGCTAAGGGTCTCAAAAGCATCCTAAAAGAATGGTAAAGTTTAATGCGTCGCCACGGAAACAGTTTCAAAGATATCAAGAATCCATTCACAGGTCTACATCTGCCGTGTATTTACATTATACAGATGAAGATTGAAGCAAATCGGGTTAAAATAAGAGGGTGATTTCAAAGCATTTTGAAAGTGACACACTTCCTGCTGCCAGTTGGTGGCGCTATAACTTTGACACACAATAGTCACATCCATGTGATCGTCCTCTTACAGCGAACACACTCCTGAAGTTTCATCAAGATCGGTTGATGTATGCTGAAGTTATGACACACTTCCTGTTTCACGTTTGTCACCATAATTTTGTTTCCTCGCCACAGCCAAACCGTTCGAGATATCAAAAATCCCCTCGCAATTTTTGATCCTCTATGTCTTGACTTCAGGCTGACCGAGTTTCGTTCCATGCGGATGAACGCTCTAGGAGGAGTACATTAAATTCCATTGCATCCGTTTTAAAAACAACCGTAAATATCTGACTTCCTGTTGGGCTGGGGTAAAAAGTAAAAGCGCGATGTATATATGAAACAATGAGATCGACATGTGTACCGAGTTTCATATTATTACATGCAAGCGTGTTTGATTTATGGACAAAGTGTTCAGACCCTGTTCCAGGGGGCGCTGACGAGCCGCCCTGCCGCGCCCGTGTACCAGCTTCAGCCCGGCTCTGATGGCCGCGGGTTCTGACCCGTGTGCAAAGTTTCAAGAGTTTTTGAGCATGTTAAGGGCCCCGAAAGTGCCCGAATAGTCGTTAGAAAAAAAAAAAAAAAAATCCTAAGGAAAACAATAGGGCCTTCGCCCTTTCAGGGCTTGGGCCCTAAATATAGCTGCGAGCAGCGATTGCGGGCCCAAGCCGGTGGCACCGCAACCCCGGTGCCTTTAGTTACCTAAAGGCACCGGGATGGCGGTACCGCCGGCTTTGGCCCGCAATCGCTGCTCGCAGCTATATTTATATATATATATATATATATATATAAAGCCGGTGGCACCGCCACCTTGGTGCTTTTAGGGTTATTCTACATGACGTGCAAAAACATAACCCCCGCTTTGACTGTCAAAAAGAAGTGTGCTGAAGAGCTTGTTTATGTGTCACTTAATATTCTAATAGAATATTCTTAGGCTATACTACATATATTTCATGAAGTGCAACATCACGGTGAGGACCTAAAGAAATATATATTCTGTAGCTCCTGGCAGTGATGTTTCACCTCATGAAATATAGTTTATATAATATAGCATAAGAATATTCTGTTACAATATTATGTTCACATTTATGACACAGACAGTAGATAATATTATGTTCACATTTATGACACAGACAGTATAGGCTTCTGCCAGGCACTTTCAGGGATACAAATTGAAAAAATATGTATTTATGTGCATATTTATATGCAAAATACTCATTTTTTCACATCAACTATGTGCTATGGTCATTAAATGGCTTTCCTTTTCACTTAAGTCCAGCTATTAATTCATTTATTTTAACACATTTGGTGGCATCTGCCTCAAGTTATCGTTGTTATGAAATACAGTCGTATGTTTGCATAGAATTCATTTTGAACACTATAATATTACATGCTTTCAAAATCTGAGGTAAATTATCCGTTATGGCTTGTGGCACAGTGACCTATTTTTAACTAAAAATAAATAATGTGTACTCATAACCAGTGTAATTTCTTCATTCTGTCAGCCGCGACGTCGCAGAAATAGGAACGTTTCTAAATTAGAAACTTCGCATGTCGCCGTCGCGTCTGGTTAGGACAAAAACTCTGATTTACATGGAAAAGATACCTTTTATCGCGTGTCGCGGCGTCGTGTGTAGTTAGGACACGGTGTAAGCGGCCGCTTCTCAGGTCTAGAATCTGAACTTGATTCCGATTGGCCAGTGTCAGACAGTCAGACCTGTCAGTCTCTTAGCTCGCGTCAGCTTCATGCGGCTTCATGAGAGAGACGCATAAGTCCGGAATTGGACAATTTAACAATATACTTACGATAGAATATATTTACAATTAATAATGATTTAAAAACAAAATACATAACGCGCCGGGCCGCCGGCCCAACCAGACCGCGGCCCACCGGGAATCTCCCGGTAGTCCCGATGGCCAGTACATGCCTGATTTAGTATCTTTAATATATCGTCGCTGCCCGATGAAACTCACGTATGTCCAAAACGGTTACTTTTCAGGAAGTGGAAAAAAACATGTTATTTCAAAAGCAGCTAAACGTAGCATTCTCATGCTTGGCACAACATCTTTAAATGTAACCATATTCTTGCCAGTGTCATGATATAATCCATATTTGACCCAAAATCGAGTTTAAATGGACATACATGCATATTGTACTGTAACGGTGGTCGATACGCGTTCTTCCGATCATTAAAAAGAATGAGGTTAGCCTATATATATTGATAGATGAATAGGCTACGCTCAGTTTATCAAATACGCTCAGTTTATTAAATGTCTCTTGCAAACTATGAAGAGACAACCCAGCAAGCAATAGCCCTCATTTCACCGTCTAGGTTAAATAGAGACCCGATATAGTCCGGCTATGTGTAACCCACTTCTAGCCAAAATAACATTGAATCATGGCTAAATGTATTTTTTCCAAAATAACTTGCAAAATGTATTATATTCCATCATGTAAGCAAAGTCAACTGTGATTACAAGGTGTTTGGTTTGATTTCTTTGACATTTTCTATGTGTAGGCTGTGTGAAGACGCGATCTAGCTCGTATAGTCTGTCCGGCTATTTATAGCCCACTTCTAGTCGAAACTGATTAATTGTCGTTTTAATGAATTGTTGGGCAGGCAACGCATGAGATAGTTGATATCCCATCATGTTCGCATTGGTAAACATATCTACAAGGTGCCAGTGTCATATCATGACATGGTCGATTTGTAGTCACGATCCTCTGAATTGGATGGGCTATGTGCAGTCTGCTTTTAGCACACTGGCGAAATCGAGGCAATCAGTGGTCTACGTTTAACGGCTTGGCTATAGCCCTGATTTAGACCAGCGATTAGTAGGCTATTGCCAAAATAAATCTTAAAATTGTTTTCTTGTTTTTCACCCACGCAGCTTCATGTTTGCTGTCACAGTCACACATTAATTAAAAATCTACGGTTTTATTTGACTGTTTTATTATTTTAAATTAAATAAAAATGCAATTACATTTCTCAACCGCTAGATGGCAACAGCCCTACTGAGACATGATTGCTGACAACGCGAGTCTTGATAGCACAGATCACCGGTCACGCGATAGACCATTCTCAAATATTTTAAACGAGGCAGAGCATTGCATTCAGCTGACGGTCGACGACAACAGGTAAAATACATTCCCACTTTTGTCTTTTAAGCATCTGTGTTTTCATTTTGACGTGTTAATTTTTTAGATAAATTATTTGTTATCATGTGTTGTTGGAATCTTGACATTTTAGCGGGTGTGTCATGGTACATGCACGTGTAGGCCTAACGTTACTGAATCCAAAGCTGTAAACATCAAACACATGCAATCTATTATAAAGTGTTATGAAATCCACAATTATATTTGGCTCTTTTCTTTAGATCATTGTGATATAAAAATAGCATTTCCTCACTAAATCTCTTGTCTTTGACAAAGTCCATCATTGATATAAATTATAAAATTAAATTTGTCTGAACATTGGCTTGTTGGAGAGCATAAGCTAATAGAGTAGAATAATGTTTGTTATTGTACAAGCAAAGTAAGATGAAGTTTCATTCAAAATGCCTTCATTAATTCAAGTTTGAAACTTTCAAATTAATTTTATAATACAGCATAAAAATACAAATGATTGGCTATATAAAATAAGCAAATCTAAAAAGTATCCGCCAGTATATCAATAATGCAAATAGCTCCGATGTGCATTAAAACCTAAACAGAACACACACACACACACACACACAAAACGTACATGTACTTTCAACAATGCTTTTCTTGTGCTAATTATTTTATTCTTAAGATGCTGTGATGACCAACTTCCCAGCAGCAACAGAGTTTTCTATTTTATTATCTTAAGTTGTTCATGTTAAAATAATTTTATATTTTTAATTTTAATATTGGTGTGGTAATTTTTATGTTTTGAAGTTACGTAATGTTGTTCTTTTGCTAAATAAAGCCTTTTATATATGTGTTTTTTTTTGGAATGGCTTGTTATTTATGTGAACCTGTTATATTTGAGTGAAAAGAATCTTTTAACCATTTTGTTGTCTATTGCATGTATATGTAGTCGTTTAATAGTTGTCTAATTGATGACTAGTCTATTCTTGGGCTACATTTAGACGTCTATTAGATTTTCACTGACAGCCCAAATTTAGCCTTGTTTTAGCCTAGACCCATATGCACTGCCTATTAGACGTATAAATGTAGTCGTTCAATAGCCGTCTAATTGTTGACTATAGTCTATTCTTGGGCTATGGTTAGATGTCTATTCTTGGGCTATGGTTAGACGTCTATTAGATTTTCACTGACAGCCCAAATTTAGCCTTGATTTAGCCTAGACGTCTGGGCTATGTTTTGACGGCTATTAGACGTCTTTTGGACGTAAAATTGCTTGCTGGGAATGATGAATCAATACACACTGACATGGCGATGCTGGACTGATTCTTTATTTACACCATCATACAGTAATTTTGTCGGTTGTTTATTACAGATATTAGCATGCATTTTATTGATCATCAGCTAATTTCATCAATAGATATCAATAAGAGAGAGTGGCAACAGCCCTGGTAAGAGTCAAGAGATCATTTCTTTCTTTACTTGAAGATGAATGTGTAGATGATTAAGCGTCTCTGACTTACTTTCACTTTTATTTGCGATGTTTGCACGTTGGTTTGTCGCTCAGCTGCTGCTCATCTGCGGCGGTGATGCGTGTCGCAGCGCCGTCATTTCTGACTATAACATAGCCTGTAAACGCTCTCACTCGTTTATGTTTTAGCATTTTTGGGAGGAGTAAAATATACATGTGTGATATCAACAACCAGATTGCGTTTACACGTAAAGATCCGAACACAATGCGAGCCAGACTACCTCCAGATGGTCAGGCATATCGATCACAATCCGATCACAACGTAATACCTTGCATTAACATTTCTTTTTTATTATCCGGATAACTTATCTGGATACAGATCGCATTTTAATACCAGGTGTAGGGGTCTCAGAGACTAGACCGGCGAGAAACTTCACGAGACCAGCGGAAAGCCTCCACAGGGCGGGGAGATACTATACTGCCTATGGGAGCGGCCGCTTCTCCGCTCTTGATTCCGATTGGCCAGTGTCAGACAGTCAGACCTGTCAGTCTCTCAGCTCGCGTCCGCTTCATGCGGCTTCATGAGAGAGACGCAGAAGTCCGGAATTGGATGATTTAACAAATACTTACGATAGAATATATTTACAATTAATAATGATTTAAAAACAAAATACATAACGCGCCGGGCCGCCGGCCAAACCAGACCGCGGCCCACCGGGAATCTCCCGGTAGTCCCGATGGCCAGTACATATGCCTGATTTAGTATAATATATTTTCATAATTTTGAAGAAGTTTGGTGTGGGAATAATTAAAAATTACTTAAGAGGGGGGAAATAAAAATGTAAAGGCGGGTTTTGCAAAACATTCACATACAGTACAGA
This sequence comes from Cyprinella venusta, assembly GCA_038021265.1. NCBI lineage: Eukaryota > Metazoa > Chordata > Actinopteri > Cypriniformes > Leuciscidae > Cyprinella > Cyprinella venusta. The sequence goes on along the minus strand of CM075879.1, from coordinate 9,215,144 downwards.
CCGAAACAACCGACATCCTGTTGGGCTGGCTTAAAGTTGTTTGGGCTAATGAGATCTATAAGTGTACCGAGTTTAATATTATTATATGCAAGTGTGTTTGATTTATGGACCCAATTTTCAGATCAAGTTTATGGACCAACTTAATTTAATTAATAAACTAATTATATAAAACTATTGTCAATGCACTACAATTTAACGGGTTATATTATGCCTTCACTTATAAAAATTAAAATAAAAACTTATTTAAAACATACCAGGCTTAAGAAATGTATTAAGAAATTACACAGCAGAAAAAACACACAGCAGTGAAATGGTTAAGCCCCTCCCCTACTAACACACACACAGACAGAGACAGAGATGTAGGTTCAAAGGGAGCATGACCAGATTCAAACAAACATATCTTACTTTCTGTGGGTCCTAGGTAATGAGTGTCAATTAGAAAGTTGTCCGGCTCGAGGAGTACAATATACATACCGATTTTTGTAACTGTAGATAAAACTAACAACCCAACTTTTGTCAAAAGGTGGCGCTACTGAGCCCTCACCACGCCCGTTTCTGAAACTTTGCACATGTCTACTGGCTAATAAATGTAATGTGTCTGAGGAGTTTCATGCAATTTGAAGCATGCTAAGGGTCTCAAAAGCATCCTAAAAGAATGGTAAAGTTTGATGCGTCGCCACGGCAACAGTTTCAAAGACATCAATAATCCATTCACAGGTCTACATCTGCCGTATGTTTACATTATACAGATGAAGTTTGAAGCAAATCGGGTTAAAATAAGAGGGTGATTTCAAAGCATTTTGAAAGTGACACACTTCCTGCTGCCAGTTGGTGGCGCTATAACTTTGACACACAATAGTCACATCGATGTGATCGTCCTCTTACAGCGAACACACTCCTGAAGTTTCATCAAGATCGGTTGATGTATGCTGAAGTTAGGACACACTTCCTGTTTCACGTTTCTCACCATAATTTTGTTTCCTCGCCACAGCCAAACCGTTCGAGATATCAAAAATCCCCTCGCAATTTTTGATCCTCTATGTCTTGACTTCAGGCTGACCGAGTTTCGTTCCATGCGGATGAATGCTCTAGGAGGAGTACATTAAATTCCATTGCAAGCATTTTAAAAACAACCGTAAATATCTGACTTCCTGTTGGGCTGGGGTAAAAAGTAAAAGCGCGATGTATATATGAAACGATGAGATCGACATGTGTATCGAGTTTCATATTATTACATGCAAGCGTGTTTGATTTATGGACAAAGTGTTCAGACCCTGTTCCAGGGGGCGCTGACGAGCCGCCCTGCCGCGCCCGTGTACCAGCTTCAGCCCGGCTCTGATGGCCGCGGGTTCTGACCCGTGTGCAAAGTTTCAAGAGTTTTTGAGCATGTTAAGGACCCCAAAAGTGCCCGGATAGTCGTTAGAAAAAAAAAAAAAAAAAAAAAAAAAAAAAAATATATATATATATATATATATATATATATATATATATATATATATATATATATATATAAATATAGCTGCGAGCAGCGATTGCGGGCCCAAGCCGGTGGCACCGCAACCCCGGTGCCTTTAGTTACCTAAAGGCACCGGGATGGCGGTACCGCCGGCTTTGGCCCGCAATCGCTGCTCGCAGCTATATTTATATATATATATATATATATATATATATATATATATATATATATATATATATATATATATATATATAAAGCCGGTGGCACCGCACCCTTGGTGCTTTTAGGGTTATTCTACATGACGTGCAAAAACGTAACCCCCGCTTTGACTGTCAAAAAGAAGTGTGCTGAAGAGCTTGCAGCAGTGAAGGCTCTGCAAAAGTGCGGATCGAGGGCACATTTTAACCACAAAGTATGCATGAGCAACCTTCTGAAAGGTCAGGTGTACATCAAGGTCTACATCTGTACTGTGTTTACATTATAGTATGTAGGGATGCGCCGATCCGATACTCAGGATCGTTATCAGCTCCGATACTGCCATCTTTGCCGGATCGGGTATATTTACACCACTTTAATCAAACCACTCTTCTTTAAAACATTACGATGTGATTTTTTCCACATGTATTTTGTTACTCTTATTGAGCTATTTTGTCCGCATAAAAGATTCACTGCCAATCGTACGTGCTCACATCATTCTCTTTCTGTGAAAGCTGTATACTGCATTCACCAGTTTTCACTCTACAGCTATTGACCAGAGCACTGAAATTATTTCTCACTTAAACTACAATCAAATGGATTTTCCCACATATTTTGCATTAGTTCTCTGCATGGCATTTTATTATTTTCTGAGCAGCTTCAGAAGCATGCACACAGCCTAGAACACATGACAACTCTGTGTGTGTTTGTGTGTGAACAATGGAAACTCCATTTTGTTCATACAGGAAAATATTCAGACTAATGTCTTGTGGGAGCAACAGAATACATGTAACAGCATTATGTAATCAGGAAACAAAAATCCAGTAACTGTATATTATTACAGTGAGTTACATCAAAAAAAGTAATCAGATTGTAGTTACTTTTTGAAAAAGTATAAAGTACTTAAAGCCAATTAATATAAAGTGGGACCCTTTTTTATGAAATAATTTGTAACTGTATCGGAATACATTTTTTAAAGTAACCCTCCCAAGCCTGGTCTTGTGTGGACGTCGTGAAATTAGAAAATAGAGATCGTTCATTTAGTTCTTTAGCCTATATACATGTTTTTATATCCACATATTTTGTTCTAATGTCACAAATAATAATCTTAGGGTTTACTATAGCCTACATTTCACTCAAATATTTTTGTACTTTCGAGCAATAAACTGAAAGTAATGTGAATATTGCCATTCAGGACTGGACTGGGACAAAAAATCAGCCCTGGACACTTCATCCAGACCGGCCCACTATGCAAACACACACACACGTGCATTAATCTATACGTGCATTAATCTGCATGTAAAATTACTGATTAGATTTTATTTACTATCAAAACCAAGAAAAAACTATTAAAATAATAAACAAAGGGAATGGAAATGATTTTATAAGGCTTTATTGTAAATAACTGGTCTGAATTTATGTGCCACTTAATATTTTAATAGAATATTCTTAGGCTATACTACATATATTTCATGAAGTGCAACATCACGGTGAGGACCTACAGAAATATATATTCTGTAGCTCCTGGCAGTGATGTTTCACCTCATGAAATATAGTTTATATAATATAGCATAAGAATATTCTGTTACAATATTATGTTCACATTTATGACACAGACATAATATTATGTTCACATTTATGACACAGACAGTATAGGCTTCTGCCAGGCACTTTCAGGGAGACAAATTTAAAAAATATGTATTTATGTGCATATTTATATGCAAAATACTCCTTTTTTCACATCAACTATGTGCTATGGTCATTAAATGGCTATCCTTTTCACTTAAGTCCAGCAAATAATTCATTTATTTTAACACATTTGGTGGCATCTGCCTCAAGTTATTGTCGTTGTTATGAAATACAGTCGTATGTTTGCATAGAATTCATTTTGAACACTATAATATTACATGCTTTCAAAATCTGAGGTAAATTATCCGTTATGGCTTGTGGCACAGTGACCTATTTTTAACTAAAAATAAATAATGTGTACTCATAACCAGTGTAATTTCTTCATTCTGTCAGCCGCGACATCGCAGAAATAGGAACCGTTTCTAAATTAGAAAAAACTTCGCATGTCGCCGTCGCGTATGGTTAGGACAAAAACTCTGATTTACATGGAAAAGATACCTTTTATCGCGTGTCGCGGCGTCGTGTGTAGTTAGGACATATTGTACTGTAACGGTAGTCGATACGCGTTCTTCTGATCATTAAAAAGAATGAGGTTATATTGACAGATGAATAGGCTACGCTCAGTTTATCAAATACGCTCAGTTTATTAAATGTCTCTTGCAAACTATGAAGAGACAATGATGAATCAATACACACTGACATGGCGATGCTGGACTGATTCTTTATTTACACCATCATACAGTAATTTTGTCGGTTGTTTATATTAGCATGCATTTTATTGATCATCAGCTAATTTCATCAATAGACATCAATAAGAGAGAGTGGCAACAGCCCTTGTAAGAGTCAAGAGATCATTTCTTTCTTTACTTGAAGATGAATGTGTAGATGATTAAGCGTCTCTGACTTACTTTCACTTTTATTTGCGATGTTTGCACGTTGGTTTGACGCTCAGCTGCTGCTTATCTGCGGTGGTGATGCGTGTCGCAGTAGCGCCGACATGTCTGACTATAACAGCCTGTAAACGCTCTCACTCGTTTATTTTTTAGCATTTTTGGGAGGAGTAAAATATACATGTGTGATATCAACAACCAGATTGCGTTTACACGTAAAGATCCGAACACAATGCGAGCCAGACTACCTCCAGATGGTCAGGCAAATCGATCACAATCCGATCACAACGTAATACCTTGCATTGATATTTCTTTTTTATTATCCGGATAACTTATCTGGATACAGATCGCATTTTAATACCAGGTGTAGGGGTCTCAGAGACGAGACCGGCGAGAAACTTCACGAGACCTGCGGAATGCCTCCACAGGGCGGGGAGATACTATACACTGCCTATGGGAGCGGCCGCTTCTCCGCTCTTGATTCCGATTGGCCAGTGTCAGACAGTCAGACCTGTCAGTCTCGCAGCTGGACCAAGTTTATGGACCAAGTTAATTTAATTAATAAACTAATTTTATAAAACTATTGTCAATGCACTACAATTTAACTGGTTATATTATGCATTCACTTATAAAAATTAAAATAAAAACTTATTTAAAACATACCAGGCTTAAGAAATGTATTAAGAAATTACACAGCAGAAAAAAACACACAGCACTGAAATGGTTAAGTTAAGCCCCTCCCCCTACTAACACACACACAGAGAGAGACAGAGATGTAGGCTCAAAGGGAGCATGACCAGATTCAAACAAACATATCTTACTTTCTGTGGGTCCTAGTTAAAGAGTGTCAATTAGAAAGTTGTCCGGCTCGAGGAGTACAATATACATACTGATTTTTGTAACTGTAGATAAAACTAACAACCCAACTTTTGTCAAAAGGTGGTGCTACTGAGCCCTCACCACGCCCGTTTCTGAAACTTTGCACATGTCTACTGGCTAATAAATGTGATGTGTCTGAGGAGTTTCATGCAATTTGAAGCATGCTAAGGGTCTCAAAAGCATCCTAAAAGAATGGTAAAGTTTGATGCGTCACCACGGCAACAGTTTCAAAGATATTAAGAATCCATTCACAGGTCTACATCTGCCGTATGTTTACATTATACAGATGAAGTTTGAAGCAAATCGGGTTAAAATAAGAGGGTGATTTCAAAGCATTTTGAAAGTGACACACTTCCTGCTGCCAGTTGGTGGCGCTATAACTTTGACACACAATAGTCACATCCATGTGATCGTCCTCTTACGGCGAACACACTCCTGAAGTTTCATCAAGATCAGTTAATGTATGCTGAAGTTAGGACACACTTCCTGTTTCACGTTTCTCACCATAATTTTGTTTCCTCGCCACAGCCAAACCGTTCGAGATATCAAAAATCCCCTCGCAATTTTTGATCGTCTATGTCTTGACTTCAGGCTGACCGAGTTTCGTTCCATGCGGATGAATGCTCTAGGAGGAGTACATTAAATTCCATTGCAAGCATTTTAAAAAAAACCGTAAATATCTGACTTCCTGTTGGGCTGGGGTAAAAAGTAAAAGTGCGATGAATATATGAAACGATGAGATCGACATGTGTACCGAGTTTCATATTATTACATGCAAGCGTGTTTGATTTATGGACAAAGTGTTCAGACCCTGTTCCAGGGGGCGCTGACGAGCCGCCCTGCCACGCCCGGGTACCAGCTTCAGCCCGGCTCTGATGGCCGCGGGTTCTGACCCGTGTGCAAAGTTTCAAGAGTTTTTGAGCATGTTAAGGGCCCCAAAAGTGCCCGGATAGTCGTTAGAAAAAAAAAAAAAAAAAAAAAAAATAATAATAAATATAGCTGCGAGCAGCGATTGCGGGCCCAAGCCGGTGGCACCGCCACCCCGGTGCCTTTAGTTACCTAAAGGCACCGGGATGGCGGTACCGCCGGCTTTGGCCCGCAATCGCTGCTCGCAGCTATATTTATATATATATATATATATATATATATATATATATATATATATATATATATATATATATATATATATATATATATAAAGCCGGTGGCACCGCACCCTTGGTGCTTTTAGGGTTATTCTACATGACGTGCAAAAACGTAACCCCCGCTTTGACTGTCAAAAAGAAGTGTGCTGAAGAGCTTGCAGCAGTGAAGGCTCTGCAAAAGTGCGGATCGAGGGCACATTTTAACCACAAAGTATGCATGAGCAACCTTCTGAAAGGTCAGGTGTACATCAAGGTCTACATCTGTACTGTTTACATTATAGTATGTAGGGATGCGCCGATCCGATACTCAGGATCGTTATCAGCTCCGATACTGCCATCTTTGCCGGATCGGGTATATTTACACCACTTTAATCAAACCACTCTTCTTTAAAACATTACGATGTGATTTTTTCCACATGTATTTTGTTACTCTTATTGAGCTATTTTGTCCGCTTAAAAGATTCACTGCCAATCGTACGTGCTCACATCATTCTCTTTCTGTGAAAGCTGTATACTGCATTCACCAGTTTTCACTCTACAGCTATTGACCAGAGCACTGAAATTATTTCTCACTTAAACTACAATCAAATGGATTTTCCCACACATTTTGCATTAGTCCTCTGCATGGCATTTTATTATTTTCTGAGCAGCTTCAGAAGTGCATGCACACAGCCTAGAACACATGACACGCACACAGTCATGAGAGAGGCGCGATCGAACTCTGTGTGTGTTTGTGTGTGAACAATGGAAACTCCATTTTGTTCATACAGGAAAATATTCAGACTAATGTCTTGTGGGAGCAACAGAATACATGTAACAGCATTATGTAATCAGGAAACAAAAATCCAGTAACTGTATATTATTACAGTGAGTTACATCAAAAAAGTAATCAGATTGTAGTTACTTTTTGAAAAAGTATAAAGTACTTAAAGCCAATTAATATAAAGTGGGACCCTTTTTTATGAAATAATTTGTAACTATATCGGAATACATTTTTTAAAGTAACCCTCCCAAGCCTGGTCTTGTGTGGACGTCGTGAAATTAGAAAATAGAGATCGTTCATTTAGTTCTTTAGCCTATATACATGTTTTTATATCCACATATTTTGTTCTAATGTCACAAATAATAATATGTTTACTATAGCCTACATTTCACTCAAATATTTTTGTACTTTCGAGCAATAAACTGAAAGTAATGTGAATATTGCCATTCAGGGCTGGACTGGGACAAAAAATCAGCCCTGGACACTTCATCCAGACCGGCCCACTATGCAAACACACACACACGTGCATTAATCTATACGTGCATTAATCTGCATGTAAAATTACTGATTAGATTTTATTTACTATCAAAACCAAGAAAAAACTATTAAAATAATAAACAAAGGGAATGGAAATGATTTTATAAGGCTTTATTGTAAATAACTGGTCTGAATTTATGTGCCACTTAATATTTTAATAGAATATTCTTAGGCTACATATATTTCATGAAGTGCAACATCACGGTGAGGACCTACAGAAATATATATTCTGTAGCTCCTGGCAGTGATGTTTCACCTCATGAAATATAGTTTATATAATATAGCATAAGAATATTCTGTTACAATATTATGTTCACATTTATGACACAGACAGTAGATAATATTATGTTCACATTTATGACACAGACAGTATAGGCTTCTGCCAGGCACTTTCAGGGAGACAAATTTAAAAAATATGTATTTATGTGCATATTTATATGCAAAATACTCCTTTTTTCACATCAACTATGTGCTATGGTCATTAACACTAGAACTACCGGAATTCCATAACTACTACAACGACCATAGCGGTCATTCTGACCGTTCAAACTTTAACGTTCATTTGGCTGTACTGAACGTCATTTTCGTCATGTCATATCTGCATTTGAACCTTTCTCTTTAAGTTTTCCAGTGACACTTATAATTCCTGTTGTCATGTTATAATGCCATCGCCCTTAAAACAAGCAAAATATTATATCATATTATAAAGCCAATACAAAAATATTTCCCCGACAGGTGCTGCCGAGGAAAGTTTTGCGTCAAAAATATTTTTTCACCGCACTCTCCACGTGAATAGACATGCAAAAAATCTAGGAAACGTCAAAGCTTCATACAGTAGCCTACAGCCCTGTTATACAAATACAATCAATGTGAAATCTAAAAATAAATAGATCTACAATGTTACGATAGATGATAATAAAGATGTGGGCTCATTTGAACGGTGGAAACCCCCCTATTCATTCACTGACGTTACGCACACACACATAGGAAAACACCGCTTCGCGTGCAGCTTCAGTCCCTCACACTACTTTGTGACATTTGGCACATGACTCCTTGATTTAATTTTTGTAGTTTCTCCTTACTTGGCACTGCCTTCATCATCTTCGTCCCGGACCGCCTACCCGACTCTCGCACCAGTTGAGTGGCTTTTGATTTCATGTTGTCGGAGCGAAATTCGCTTGCCAGTTGCGTGATGGACGCGAAACTTGCTCATTTGTGCACTTCTACAATATGTGCGTGTTGATCGCGGGAAATATAGCGGACTTATGATATTTATAATGCGTGCGGTCAAAATGACCGCCATGGCCATAGGTAGAAATAGGACGCAACTGTTTTGTGTTTTGTGATTGTAATAAAATAACAGTGCCAGAATAAAATATACACATATTTAGGAAAAGTCAGAGTCCTACAGCCACATTGATTTTATTTTAACAAATAAGTTATTACACTGTAAATTTTAAAAACGGTCAAAATGACCGCCTTGGGAGTTCTGGTGTTAAATGGCTATCGTTTTCACTTAAGTCCAGCAAATAATTCATTTATTTTAACACATTTGGTGGCATCTGCCTCAAGTTATTGTCGTTGTTATGAAATACAGTCGTATGTTTGCATAGAATTCATTTTGAACACTATAATATTACATGCTTTCAAAATCTGAGGTAAATTATCCGTTATGGCTTGTGGCACAGTGACCTATTTTTAACTAAAAATAAATAATGTGTACTCATAACCAGTGTAATTTCTTCATTCTGTCAGCCGCGACATCGCAGAAATAGGAACCGTTTCTAAATTAGAAAAAACTTCGCATGTCGCCGTCGCGTCTGGTTAGGACAAAAACTCTGATTTAAGATACCTTTTATCGCGTGTCGCGGCGTCGTGTGTAGTTAGGACATATTGTACTGTAACGGTAGTCGATACGCGTTCTTCTGATCATTAAAAAGAATGAGGTTATATTGACAGATGAATAGGCTACGCTCAGTTTATCAAATACGCTCAGTTTATTAAATGTCTCTTGCAAACTATGAAGAGACAATGATGAATCAATACACACTGACATGGCGATGCTGGACTGATTCTTTATTTACACCATCATACAGTAATTTTGTCGGTTGTTTATTACAGATATTAGCATGCATTTTATTGATCATCAGCTAATTTCATCAATAGACATCAATAAGAGAGAGTGGCAACAGCCCTTGTAAGAGTCAAGAGATCATTTCTTTCTTTACTTGAAGATGATTGTGTAGATGATTAAGCGTCTCTGACTTACTTTCACTTTTATTTGCGATGTTTGCACGTTGGTTTGACGCTCAGCTGCTGCTTATCTGCGGTGGTGATGCGTGTCGCAGTAGCGCCGACATGTAAACGCTCTCACTCGTTTATTTTTTAGCATTTTTGGGAGGAGTAAAATATACATGTGTGATATCAACAACCAGATTGCGTTTACACGTAAAGATCCGAACACAATGCGAGCCAGACTACCTCCAGATGGTCAGGCAAATCGATCACAATCCGATCACAACGTAATACCTTGCATTGATATTTCTTTTTTATTATCCGGATAACTTATCTGGATACAGATCGCATTTTAATACCAGGTGTAGGGGTCTCAGAGACGAAACCGGCGAGAAACTTCACGAGACCTGCGGAATGCCTCCACAGAGCGGGGAGATACTATACTGCCTATGGGAGCGGCCGCTTCTCCGCTCTTGATTCCGATTGGCCAGTGTCAGACAGTCAGACCTGTCAGTCTCGCAGCTGGACCAAGTTTATGGACCAAGTTAATTTAATTAATAAAGTAATTATATAAAACTATTGTCAATGCACTACAATTTAACTGGTTATATTATGCATTCACTTATAAAAATTAAAATAAAAACTTATTTAAAACATACCAGGCTTAAGAAATGTATTAAGAAATTACACAGCAGAAAAAAACACACAGCACTGAAATGGTTAAGTTAAGCCCCTCCCCCTACTAACACACACACAGAGAGAGACAGAGATGTAGGCTCAAAGGGAGCATGACCAGATTCAAACAAACATATCTTACTTTCTGTGGGTCCTAGTTAAAGAGTGTCAATTAGAAAGTTGTCCGGCTCGAGGAGTACAATATACATACTGATTTTTGTAACTGTAGATAAAACTAACAACCCAACTTTTGTCAAAAGGTGGCGCTACTGAGCCCTCACCACGCCCGTTTCTGAAACTTTGCACATGTCTACTGGCTAATAAATGTGATGTGTCTGAGGAGTTTCATGCAATTTGAAGCATGCTAAGGGTCTCAAAAGCATCCTAAAAGAATGGTAAAGTTTGATGCGTCACCACGGCAACAGTTTCAAAGATATTAAGAATCCATTCACAGGTCTACATCTGCCGTATGTTTACATTATACAGATGAAGTTTGAAGCAAATCGGGTTAAAATAAGAGAGTGATTTCAAAGCATTTTGAAAGTGACACACTTCCTGCTGCCAGTTGGTGGCGCTATAACTTTGACACACAATAGTCACATCCATGTGATCGTCCTCTTACGGCGAACACACTCCTGAAGTTTCATCAAGATCAGTTAATGTATGCTGAAGTTAGGACACACTTCCTGTTTCACGTTTCTCACCATAATTTTGTTTCCTCGCCACAGCCAAACCGTTCGAGATATCAAAAATCCCCTCGCAATTTTTGATCGTCTATGTCTTGACTTCAGGCTGACCGAGTTTCGTTCCATGCGGATGAATGCTCTAGGAGGAGTACATTAAATTCCATTGCAAGCATTTAAAAAAAAAACGTAAATATCTGACTTCCTGTTGGGCTGGGGTAAAAAGTAAAAGTGCGATGAATATATGAAACGATGAGATCGACATGTGTACCGAGTTTCATATTATTACATGCAAGCGTGTTTGATTTATGGACAAAGTGTTCAGACCCTGTTCCAGGGGGCGCTGACGAGCCGCCCTGCCACGCCCGGGTACCAGCTTCAGCCCGGCTCTGATGGCCGCGGGTTCTGACCCGTGTGCAAAGTTTCAAGAGTTTTTGAGCATGTTAAGGGCCCCAAAAGTGCCCGGATAGTCGTTAGAAAAAAAAAAAAAAAAAAAAAAAAAAAAAAAAAAAAAAAAATAATCCTAAGGAAAACAATAGGGCCTTCGCCCTTTCAGGGCTTGGGCCCTAATAATCCTAAGGAAAACAATAGGGCCTTCGCCCTTTCAGGGCTTGGGCCCTAAATATAGCTGCGAGCAGCGATTGCGGGCCCAAGCCGGTGGCACCGCAACCCCGGTGCCTTTAGTTACCTAAAGGCACCGGGATGGCGGTACCGCCGGCTTTGGCCCGCAATCGCTGCTCGCAGCTATATTTATATATATATATATATATATATATATATAAAGCCGGTGGCACCGCACCCTTGGTGCTTTTAGGGTTATTCTACATGACGTGCAAAAACGTAACCCCCGCTTTGACTGTCAAAAAGAAGTGTGCTGAAGAGCTTGCAGCAGTGAAGGCTCTGCAAAAGTGCGGATCGAGGGCACATTTTAACCACAAAGTATGCATGAGCAACCTTCTGAAAGGTCAGGTGTACATCAAGGTCTACATCTGTACTGTGTTTACATTATAGTATGTAGGGATGCGCCGCTCCGATACTCAGGATCGTTATCAGCTCCGATACTGCCATCTTTGCCGGATCGGGTATATTTACACCACTTTAATCAAACCACTCTTCTTTAAAACATTACGATGTGATTTTTTCCACATGTATTTTGTTACTCTTATTGAGCTATTTTGTCCGCATAAAAGATTCACTGCCAATCGTACGTGCTCACATCATTCTCTTTCTGTGAAAGCTGTATACTGCATTCACAGTTTTCACTCTACAGCTATTGACCAGAGCACTGAAATTATTTCTCACTTAAACTACAATCAAATGGATTTTCCCACACATTTTGCATTAGTCCTCTGCATGGCATTTTATTATTTTCTGAGCAGCTTCAGAAGTGCATGCACACAGCCTAGAACACATGACACGCACACACAGTCACGAGAGAGGCGCGATCGAACTCTGTGTGTGTTTGTGTGTGAACAATGGAAACTCCATTTTGTTCATACAGGAAAATATTCAGACTAATGTCTTGTGGGAGCAACAGAATACATGTAACAGCATTATGTAATCAGGAAACAAAAATCCAGTAACTGTATATTATTACAGTGAGTTACATCAAAAAAGTAATCAGATTGTAGTTACTTTTTGAAAAAGTATAAAGTACTTAAAGCCAATTAATATAAAGTGGGACCCTTTTTTATGAAATAATTTGTAACTGTATCGGAATACATTTTTTAAAGTAACCCTCCCAAGCCTGGTCTTGTGTGGACGTCGTGAAATTAGAAAATAGAGATCGTTCATTTAGTTCTTTAGCCTATATACATGTTTTTATATCCACATATTTTGTTCTAATGTCACAAATAATAATCTTAGGGTTTACTATAGCCTACATTTCACTCAAATATTTTTGTACTTTCGAGCAATAAACTGAAAGTAATGTGAATATTGCCATTCAGGGCTGGACTGGGACAAAAAATCAGCCCTGGACACTTCATCCAGACCGGCCCACTATGCAAACACACACACACGTGCATTAATCTATACGTGCATTAATCTGCATGTAAAATTACTGATTAGATTTTATTTACTATCAAAACCAAGAAAAAACTATTAAAATAATAAACAAAGGGAATGGAAATGATTTTATAAGGCTTTATTGTAAATAACTGGTCTGAATTTATGTGCCACTTAATATTTTAATAGAATATTCTTAGGCTACATATATTTCATGAAGTGCAACATCACGGTGAGGACCTACAGAAATATATATTCTGTAGCTCCTGGCAGTGATGTTTCACCTCATGAAATATAGTTTATATAATATAGCATAAGAATATTCTGTTACAAAATTATGTTCACATTTATGACACAGACAGTAGATAATATTATGTTCACATTTATGACACAGACAGTATAGGCACTTTCCAGGCACTGGAACTTATAGGCACTTTCCAGGCACTCTCCAGACCAGGCACTTTCAGGGAGACAAATTTAAAAAATATGTATTTATGTGCATATTTATATGCAAAATACTCCTTTTTTCACATCAACTATGTGCTACGGTCATTAACACTAGAACTACCGGAATTCCATAACTACTACAACGACCATAGCGGTCATTCTGACCGTTCAAACTTTAACGTTCATTTGGCTGTACTGAACGTCATTTTCGTCATGTCATATCTGCATTTGAACCTTTCTCTTTAAGTTTTCCAGTGACACTTATAATTCCTGTTGTCATGTTATAATGCCATCGCCCTTAAAACAAGCAAAATATTATATCATATTATAAAGCCAATACAAAAATATTTCCCGACAGGTGCTGCCGAGGAAAGTTTTGCGTCAAAAATATTTTTTCACCGCACTCTCCACGTGAATAGACATGCAAAAAATCTAGGAAACGTCAAAGCTTCATACAGTAGCCTACAGCCCTGTTATACAAATACAATCAATGTGAAATCTAAAAATAAATAGATATACAATGTTAAGATAGATGATAATAAAGATGTGGGCTCATTTGAACGGTGGAAACCCCAATATTCATTCACTGACGTTACGCACACACACATAGGAAAACACCGCTTCGCGTGCAGCTTCAGTCCCTCACACTACTTTGTGACATTTGGCACATGACTCCTTGATTTAATTTTTGCAGTTTCTCCTTACTTGACACTGCCTTCATCATCTTCGTCCCGGACCGCCTACCCGACTCTCGCACCAGTTGAGTGGCTTTTGATTTCATGTTGTCGGAGCGAAATTCGCTTGCCAGTTGCGTGATGGACGCGAAACTTGCTCATTTGTGCACTTCTACAATATGTGCGTGTTGATCGCGGGAAATATAGCGGACTTATGATATTTATAATGCGTGCGGTCAAAATGACCGCCATGGCCATTCTAGGTAGAAATAGGACGCAACTGTTTTGTGTTTTGTGATTGTAATAAAATAACAGTGCCAGAATAAAATATACACATATTTAGTAAAAGTCAGAGTCCTACAGCCACATTGATTTTATTTTAACAAATAAGTTATTACACTGTAAATTTTAAAAACGGTCAAAATGACCGCCTTGGGAGTTCTGGTGTTAAATGGCTATCCTTTTCACTTAAGTCCAGCAAATAATTCATTTATTTTAACACATTTGGTGGCATCTGCCTCAAGTTATTGTCGTTGTTATGAAATACAGTCGTATGTTTGCATAGAATTCATTTTGAACACTATAATATTACATGCTTTCAAAATCTGAGGTAAATTATCCGTTATGGCTTGTGGCACAGTGACCTATTTTTAACTAAAAATAAATAATGTGTACTCATAACCAGTGTAATTTCTTCATTCTGTCAGCCGCGACATCGCAGAAATAGGAACCGTTTCTAAATTAGAAAAAACTTCGCATGTCGCCGTCGCGTCTGGTTAGGACAAAAACTCTGATTTACATGGAAAAGATACCTTTTATCGCGTGTCGCGGCGTCGTGTGTAGTTAGGACATATTGTACTGTAACGGTAGTCGATACGCGTTCTTCTGATCATTAAAAAGAATGAGGTTATATTGACAGATGAATAGGCTACGCTCAGTTTATCAAATACGCTCAGTTTATTAAATGTCTCTTGCAAACTATGAAGAGACAATGATGAATCAATACACACTGACATGGCGATGCTGGACTGATTCTTTATTTACACCATCATACAGTAATTTTGTCGGTTGTTTATTACAGATATTAGCATGCATTTTATTGATCATCAGCTAATTTCATCAATAGACATCAATAAGAGAGAGTGGCAACAGCCCTTGTAAGAGTCAAGAAATCATTTCTTTCTTTACTTGAAGATGATTGTGTAGATGATTAAGCGTCTCTGACTTACTTTCACTTTTATTTGCGATGTTTGCACGTTGGTTTGACGCTCAGCTGCTGCTTATCTGCGGTGGTGATGCGTGTCGCAGTAGCGCCGACATGTCTGACTATAACAGCCTGTAAACGCTCTCACTCGTTTATTTTTTAGCATTTTTGGGAGGAGTAAAATATACATGTGTGATATCAACAACCAGATTGCGTTTACACGTAAAGATCCGAACACAATGCGAGCCAGACTACCTCCAGATGGTCAGGCAAATCGATCACAATCCGATCACAACGTAATACCTTGCATTGATATTTCTTTTTTATTATCCGGATAACTTATCTGGATACAGATCGCATTTTAATACCAGGTGTAGGGGTCTCAGAGACGAGACCGGCGAGAAACTTCACGAGACCTGCGGAATGCCTCCACAGGGCGGGGAGATACTATACACTGCCTATGGGAGCGGCCGCTTCTCCGCTCTTGATTCCGATTGGCCAGTGTCAGACAGTCAGACCTGTCAGTCTCGCAGCTGGACCAAGTTTATGGACCAAGTTAATTTAATTAATAAACTAATTTTATAAAACTATTGTCAATGCACTACAATTTAACTGGTTATATTATGCATTCACTTATAAAAATTAAAATAAAAACTTATTTAAAACATACCAGGCTTAAGAAATGTATTAAGAAATTACACAGCAGAAAAAAACACACAGCACTGAAATGGTTAAGTTAAGCCCCTCCCCCTACTAACACACACACAGAGAGAGACAGAGATGTAGGCTCAAAGGGAGCATGACCAGATTCAAACAAACATATCTTACTTTCTGTGGGTCCTAGTTAAAGAGTGTCAATTAGAAAGTTGTCCGGCTCGAGGAGTACAATATACATACTGATTTTTGTAACTGTAGATAAAACTAACAACCCAACTTTTGTCAAAAGGTGGCGCTACTGAGCCCTCACCACGCCCGTTTCTGAAACTTTGCACATGTCTACTGGCTAATAAATGTGATGTGTCTGAGGAGTTTCATGCAATTTGAAGCATGCTAAGGGTCTCAAAAGCATCCTAAAAGAATGGTAAAGTTTGATGCGTCACCACGGCAACAGTTTCAAAGATATTAAGAATCCATTCACAGGTCTACATCTGCCGTATGTTTACATTATACAGATGAAGTTTGAAGCAAATCGGGTTAAAATAAGAGGGTGATTTCAAAGCATTTTGAAAGTGACACACTTCCTGCTGCCAGTTGGTGGCGCTATAACTTTGACACACAATAGTCACATCCATGTGATCGTCCTCTTACGGCGAACACACTCCTGAAGTTTCATCAAGATCAGTTAATGTATGCTGAAGTTAGGACACACTTCCTGTTTCACGTTTCTCACCATAATTTTGTTTCCTCGCCACAGCCAAACCGTTCGAGATATCAAAAATCCCCTCGCAATTTTTGATCGTCTATGTCTTGACTTCAGGCTGACCGAGTTTCGTTCCATGCGGATGAATGCTCTAGGAGGAGTACATTAAATTCCATTGCAAGCATTTAAAAAAAAAACGTAAATATCTGACTTCCTGTTGGGCTGGGGTAAAAAGTAAAAGTGCGATGAATATATGAAACGATGAGATCGACATGTGTACCGAGTTTCATATTATTACATGCAAGCGTGTTTGATTTATGGACAAAGTGTTCAGACCCTGTTCCAGGGGGCGCTGACGAGCCGCCCTGCCACGCCCGGGTACCAGCTTCAGCCCGGCTCTGATGGCCGCGGGTTCTGACCCGTGTGCAAAGTTTCAAGAGTTTTTGAGCATGTTAAGGGCCCCGAAAGTGCCCGGATAGTCGTTAGAAAAAAAAAAAAAAAAAAAAAAAAAAAAAAAAAATCCTAAGGAAAACAATAGGGCCTTCGCCCTTTCAGGGCTTGGGCCCTAACTATTAAAATAATAAACAAAGGGAATGGAAATGATTTTATAAGGCTTTATTGTAAATAACTGGTCTGAATTTATGTGCCACTTAATATTTTAATAGAATATTCTTAGGCTACATATATTTCATGAAGTGCAACATCACGGTGAGGACCTACAGAAATATATATTCTGTAGCTCCTGGCAGTGATGTTTCACCTCATGAAATAGAGTTTATATAATATAGCATAAGAATATTCTGTTACAATATTATGTTCACATTTATGACACAGACAGTAGATAATATTATGTTCACATTTATGACACAGACAGTATAGGCTTCTGCCAGGCACTTTCAGGGAGACAAATTTAAAAAATATGTATTTATGTGCATATTTATATGCAAAATACTCCTTTTTTCACATCAACTATGCGCTATGGTCATTAACACTAGAACTACCGGAATTCCATAACTACTACAACGACCATAGCGGTCATTCTGACCGTTCAAACTTTAACGTTCATTTGGCTGTACTGAACGTCATTTTCGTCATGTCATATCTGCATTTGAACCTTTCTCTTTAAGTTTTCCAGTGACACTTATAATTCCTGTTGTCATGTTATAATGCCATCGCCCTTAAAACAAGCAAAATATTATATCATATTATAAAGCCAATACAAAAATATTTCCCGACAGGTGCTGCCGAGGAAAGTTTTTGCGTCAAAAATATTTTTTCACCGCACTCTCCACGTGAATAGACATGCAAAAAATCTAGGAAACGTCAAAGCTTCATACAGTAGCCTACAGCCCTGTTATACAAATACAATCAATGTGAAATCTAAAAATAAATAGATATACAATGTTAAGATAGATGATAATAAAGATGTGGGCTCATTTGAACGGTGGAAACCCCAATATTCATTCACTGACGTTACGCACACACACATAGGAAAACACCGCTTCGCGTGCAGCTTCAGTCCCTCACACTACTTTGTGACATTTGGCACATGACTCCTTGATTTAATTTTTGCAGTTTCTCCTTACTTGGCACTGCCTTCATCATCTTCGTCCCGGACCGCCTACCCGACTCTCGCACCAGTTGAGTGGCTTTTGATTTCATGTTGTCGGAGCGAAATTCGCTTGCCAGTTGCGTGATGGACGCGAAACTTGCTCATTTGTGCACTTCTACAATATGTGCGTGTTGATCGCGGGAAATATAGCGGACTTATGATATTTATAATGCGTGCGGTCAAAATGACCGCCATGGCCATTCTAGGTAGAAATAGGACGCAACTGTTTTGTGTTTTGTGATTGTAATAAAATAACAGTGCCAGAATAAAATATACACATATTTAGGAAAAGTCAGAGTCCTACAGCCACATTGATTTTATTTTAACAAATAAGTTATTACACTGTAAATTTTAAAAACGGTCAAAATGACCGCCTTGGGAGTTCTGGTGTTAAATGGCTATCCTTTTCACTTAAGTCCAGCAAATAATTCATTTATTTTAACACATTTGGTGGCATCTGCCTCAAGTTATTGTCGTTGTTATGAAATACAGTCGTATGTTTGCATAGAATTCATTTTGAACACTATAATATTACATGCTTTCAAAATCTGAGGTAAATTATCCGTTATGGCTTGTGGCACAGTGACCTATTTTTAACTAAAAATAAATAATGTGTACTCATAACCAGTGTAATTTCTTCATTCTGTCAGCCGCGACATCGCAGAAATAGGAACCGTTTCTAAATTAGAAAAAACTTCGCATGTCGCCGTCGCGTCTGGTTAGGACAAAAACTCTGATTTACATGGAAAAGATATCGCGTGTCGCGGCGTCGTGTGTAGTTAGGACATATTGTACTGTAACGGTAGTCGATACGCGTTCTTCTGATCATTAAAAAGAATGAGGTTATACTGACAGATGAATAGGCTACGCTCAGTTTATCAAATACGCTCAGTTTATTAAATGTCTCTTGCAAACTATGAAGAGACAATGATGAATCAATACACACTGACATGGCGATGCTGGACTGATTCTTTATTTACACCATCATACAGTAATTTTGTCGGTTGTTTATTACAGATATTAGCATGCATTTTATTGATCATCAGCTAATTTCATCAATAGACATCAATAAGAGAGAGTGGCAACAGCCCTTGTAAGAGTCAAGAGATCATTTCTTTCTTTACTTGAAGATGATTGTGTAGATGATTAAGCGTCTCTGACTTACTTTCACTTTTATTTGCGATGTTTGCACGTTGGTTTGACGCTCAGCTGCTGCTTATCTGCGGTGGTGATGCGTGTCGCTTAGCGCCGTCATGTCTGACTATAACAGCCTGTAAACGCTCTCACTCGTTTATTTTTTAGCATTTTTGGGAGGAGTAAAATATGTGTGATATCAACAACCAGATTGCGTTTACACGTAAAGATCCGAACACAATGCGAGCCAGACTACCTCCAGATGGTCAGGCAAATCGATCACAATCCGATCACAACGTAATACCTTGCATTGATATTTCTTTTTTATTATCCGGATAACTTATCTGGATACAGATCGCATTTTAATACCAGGTGTAGGGGTCTCAGAGACGAGACCGGCGAGAAACTTCACGAGACCTGCGGAATGTCTCCACAGGGCGGGGAGATACTATACACTGCCTATGGGAGCGGCCGCTTCTCCGCTCTTGATTCCGATTGGCCAGTGTCAGACAGTCAGACCTGTCAGTCTCGCAGCTGGACCAAGTTTATGGACCAAGTTAATTTAATTAATAAACTAATTTTATAAAACTATTGTCAATGCACTACAATTTAACTGGTTATATTATGCATTCACTTATAAAAATTAAAATAAAAACTTATTTAAAACATACCAGGCTTAAGAAATGTATTAAGAAATTACACAGCAGAAAAAAACACACAGCACTGAAATGGTTAAGTTAAGCCCCTCCCCCTACTAACACACACAGAGAGAGAGACAGAGATGTAGGCTCAAAGGGAGCATGACCAGATTCAAACAAACATATCTTACTTTCTGTGGGTCCTAGTTAAAGAGTGTCAATTAGAAAGTTGTCCGGCTCGAGGAGTACAATATACATACTGATTTTTGTAACTGTAGATAAAACTAACAACCCAACTTTTGTCAAAAGGTGGCGCTACTGAGCCCTCACCACGCCCGTTTCTGAAACTTTGCACATGTCTACTGGCTAATAAATGTGATGTGTCTGAGGAGTTTCATGCAATTTGAAGCATGCTAAGGGTCTCAAAAGCATCCTAAAAGAATGGTAAAGTTTGATGCGTCACCACGGCAACAGTTTCAAAGATATTAAGAATCCATTCACAGGTCTACATCTGGCGTATGTTTACATTATACAGATGAAGTTTGAAGCAAATCGGGTTAAAATAAGAGGGTGATTTCAAAGCATTTTGAAAGTGACACACTTCCTGCTGCCAGTTGGTGGCGCTATAACTTTGACACACAATAGTCACATCCATGTGATCGTCCTCTTACGGCGAACACACTCCTGAAGTTTCATCAAGATCAGT
The DNA here is from genome assembly GCA_038021265.1 of Cyprinella venusta. Lineage (NCBI taxonomy): Eukaryota > Metazoa > Chordata > Actinopteri > Cypriniformes > Leuciscidae > Cyprinella > Cyprinella venusta. Next base: position 9,194,275 of record CM075879.1, on the reverse strand, counting down.
TAATGTATGCTGAAGTTAGGACACACTTCCTGTTTCACGTTTCTCACCATAATTTTGTTTCCTCGCCACAGCCAAACCGTTCGAGATATCAAAAATCCCCTCGCAATTTTTGATCGTCTATGTCTTGACTTCAGGCTGACCGAGTTTCGTTCCATGCGGATGAATGCTCTAGGAGGAGTACATTAAATTCCATTGCAAGCATTTAAAAAAAAACCGTAAATATCTGACTTCCTGTTGGGCTGGGGTAAAAAGTAAAAGTGCGATGAATATATGAAACGATGAGATCGACATGTGTACCGAGTTTCATATTATTACATGCAAGCGTGTTTGATTTATGGACAAAGTGTTCAGACCCTGTTCCAGGGGGCGCTGACGAGCCGCCCTGCCACGCCCGGGTACCAGCTTCAGCCCGGCTCTGATGGCCGCGGGTTCTGACCCGTGTGCAAAGTTTCAAGAGTTTTTGAGCATGTTAAGGGCCCCAAAAGTGCCCGGATAGTCGTTAGAAAAAAAAAAAAAAAAAAAAAAAAAAAAAAATAATCCTAAGGAAAACAATAGGGCCTTCGCCCTTTCAGGGCTTGGGCCCTAAAAATAATCCTAAGGAAAACAATAGGGCCTTCGCCCTTTCAGGGCTTGGGCCCTAATAATAGCCGTTGGAGGCTTGGAGCCATTGTTTTGAAGTGCATTTTTTGTTTGTGACACTAGAGGGCGTATTAGTGTAAGTGTGGTGATAATGAGTAACAGGTGCGCTGATGGAAGGTCAACAAACTTTTTGACCGTGATGTGCTACAGTATGTGAGTTGGATTGTGCTCATGCCTAACAGTATGTTTGAATCAGAAATTTTGGTTTAGTGTTTTATTTTCGTTTATTTTGTTTTTTTGCAATGCAAAATGGACAATAAAAGAATTTGGCTTATCTGAAATTGATTCTGAAGGTATGGACATTTATTTATTTGATTCAAAACAGACAAATGAAACCATCTGCGTCACTACAATAGCATTGATTTGAAGTGTTCACGTTTTTGCATTATTATCATCAGTACAGTCAAACCTGACTACAGAGAAAGCATTTTGCTAGGCATAACATTCACATTCAATAAAGCATTTACCAAAATAAACAGCAAATCTTTTATCACAGCGTTAATCCATCTGAATCTGATCTCCTTTCTGCCTCTTATTTTCGCTCATTGTTGTAGGCTATAATATCTAACGTTAGATGATAGAGCATGTGACTGCCTGTTGCTATGGTTACTCACAGCTGTTGTAGGCAGCGCATTTATTTATTAATTTCGAATGGTAAACAGGCAGTTTCACCAGAACTACTTTACTAGGTGTCCTATAGACCATTTCAAAAGATGTAAACAACACTGGCCCAGAAGCACTTCCTGTTTCAGTTTTTTAACACTACATAAAAGCTGGGATAAAATACAACCAACAGAACATTTAAAACTGAATCAAAAGTTAAACAAACATCTTTAAAAAGTTTTCTTTACATGTGAAATAAAGAAAACAGTTACAAACTGAAACAGGAAGTGCTTCTGGACCAGTGTTGTTTACATCTTTTGAAATGGTCTATATCACTTTTTAACGGACACCCTGCAGCCAATCAGAATCGAGTATTCACCCAGACCATGGTATAAGCTGTGGTAATATATGTACGAGCTATATACTGTATACTATATGTATGGGATATTACCACATTACCACACAGCATATTTGAGTCAGAAGACTGATAGGTAGAAATGAGATCAGATTCAGATGGATTAAAGCTGTGATAAAAGATTTGCTGTTTATTTTGGTAGATGCCATATATATATATATATATATATATATATATATATATATATATATATATATATATATATATATATATATATATATGCCTATATACACACACACACACACATACAAATTTATAAATATGAAAACCTCCTGCATCTTTTTTTTTAAGATTAGCCTTTGCAAAAAGTAAAAAAAAAATATAATAATAAAAAAAAAAACATTATGCTACAGTGTGGTTTTTTATGAACTGTGAGAACGTTGTTCATAGGGAAAAAAATTACAATAAAAACAATGATATAGGTCAAATTAAGACTATTGAATGTCTTTATATAGGCTAGCCTACAGTATTTCTGCTCTTTGAAAGTAAAACACATACACAGGATTCAGAAGAAATGTTTTACTGATGTTTTTGCGGTACAATATTTACATTTAGTGCCTTTCATGTCCATTTATAATCTTACACATAAGCTTGGATACTTGCATGGCTAAAAAACAGCTAATTTCAAGACGCTGACGTCACGTCAGGTCGTCACGTCAGGTCGTCACGTGGGTCAACCCGCTCAGTCAGACGCTCAAAAAAACAACACGTTCGGACAGACGTTCGGATAGACGTTCGGTCGGTCGGTCGGTCGGTCGAATGTTTGATTTTGGCACGGTTCAAGCGCCATACGAATGTTTGATTTTGGCACGGTTCAAGCGCCATACAATGTTAACAGATTAGAGCTTGCACACTGCCCGCGTGACACGCGCGTCTCAGGCGCGGCATGAGCCGCGCGGAAAACGCGTGCATGCTAGAAATAGAACCGGCGCCTATTTTTCACGCGACACGCAAGCGTGTTGGAAGCGTTTCCAGGCAAAAAACAATAGGAAACAATGTTTATATGGCATTTTGTACACGAATACATATGAATAAATTATATTTTGATGTTTGAAAGTCTAGGTTTTGACATACATTTAGATATCAAAGTAATTTAAACAAATAATAATAATAATTATAAGTTTTCAAATATTGCCATTATTTTTGCCTATATATAATTATGTCATTTTTATGAGTCCTGTTGTCCACTACAGAGGTAGCATTACATAAAAATATCTTTTCTCTCTTTTTTCCATTTGTTTCTTATGTTCATAACAATGTGATTACATGAAGAAGAAGAAAAACTTTTGGGAAAAGAAACGTTCTGGGCCTCAGGAGGATATAATAAAGATACGATAGCCACGCAGCTGACACGCTACAGAAACGCCACGCTCACGCCACGCAGCCAGTGTGTCTCCGGCCTTACTTTTCACAAGTAAGTTTAACATTTAACATTACCTGACTAAAGTTTGTATTTTGTGATTAAAATATCCCTTATGTCCTGTTTCATAGCTACATGTATGATAAATACATAAATAAATAAACAAACAAACAAACAAACAAATAAATAAAGACCATGGTGCTGACAGCTCATATCACCTGCCAAACAGAGAGTGAGCGGAGCAGATGACCTGTTTAAAATGACGGCTCCACGGCTCGGTCAATAGGGAGTCTACCTTTATCATGTCTTCTTCTTCTTCTTCTTTTGGTTTTATGGCAGGTTGCGAACCAACTTTAAAGGTGCATACCGCCACCTACTGTGATGGAGTGTGAAGAGAATGAACTAAAATTTCCTAAATCCTATTATATAACCCACTATTCTTAATAAACCTCATGATTGCCTTTATCTGTTTCCCTGAATTTGGACCATCATTTAATACTTTGGTTATATTGAATTCCTGGCATCCTATTGCTTTCAGTTCTTCCTTGAGAATCCTCCTTTCTTTACTATAAGCCTTACATTTCATCAATATATGTTCTACTGTCTATGGAAAGCCTTTAGGGCCAAATACACGCGAATTTTAACGCGTATTTCACGCGTATTTTACGTGTATTTTACGTGTATTTTACGCGTATTTTACGCGTGAAATACGCGTTGATTATGTCACGCGTATTTCACGCGTAAAATACACGTAAAATACACGTGAAATACGCGTGAAATACGCGTTAAAAATTAGTATGAACGGGTCGGTGTCATTGGCTGCTGAAGACTTAGGTCTAACCATTTCTGTGAGCATAGAGGGGTGTACCTTTCATAGACTAGTCTACCACCAGTTTACATTCTATATTCAGTTTTTTTTGTGTAACCTATATGAATAATAGGCTATATTTAAATAGCAGTTTTATGACAATTTAGATAAAAATAAAATTAACTTGTTTTTCTCCTCTCATGCCTTTTTGTAAATAAGCACATTATTGGAGATTTTAGCTTTAACATCAAAGCATTAACGTGTGTGGGGAATTCAGTTACAGTGGAGGTAACCAATGCAGGTTTATGATCACTGCAGGTTTAAGATACAGACCACTGTTATCAATATCTGTCTTTGGAAAACAACGTAAGCTTTTGTTGTGCTTACACTGACAGCTATAGCAAGCAGGGGGCGCTTATTCAAACCTTTTTATTCTGAAATTGGGCACTCAGACAAATTGTAATTAGGTATACAGGTGATATTATCAAGGAATTTAATGACTTAATGTATTTAAATATGTTATTTAAGGCTTTTAGGATTAGAATGGGAGCTTGTGCTCAGGTCAGGTATGGACAATTACCTAACTGTAATTAGGTATACACGTGATAATATCAATTTAATGGCTTAACATATATTTAAGGCTTTCAGGATTAGAATGGGAGCTTGTGCTCAGGTCAGGATAGGTGTAAGAACTTGATTTGGCTTTCCTGACAGCAGAAGTATTTTACTGCTACCACAATTAAATATCCTCCTATTTCCTTTTCTTGTAGCCCAAAGAAAATAGATAGATTATACATTATACATTATAGGGGACTTTATCTCATTAAACGACAAATTAAACCCCATGTAGCCTACTATTTAAATCGATTGCTGGACGTCGTAATGTTATTGTGGCCTACATAAATCTGATTTAGCATTTTATTAGCAACCCCCACCCCACCTATCCCACCCACTTTTTAAAACAAAGTTACATCACTGATTTTTATGTTTATATGTTTACTTAAATGTTATATGGTGTTTTACCAAAGTGTCTAATAATTTTTACAGATAAATTGCTTTAATACCAATACCAAGGTGACATACCAAGGTTCTTACACCTGTCCTGACCTGAGCACAAGCTCCCATTCTAATCCTCAAAGCCTTAAATATATGTTAAGCCATTAAATTTCTTTAAATTGATAATAGCACGTGTATACCTAATTACAGTTTGTCTGAGTGCCTTGTTTCAGAACAAAAAGGTTTGAATAAGCGCCCCCTGCTTGCTTTAGCTGTAAATGTGAAAGCTCACGTTGTTTTCCAAAGACAGATATTGATAACAGTGGTCTGTATCTTAAACCTGCAGTGATCATAAACCTGCATTGGTTACCTCCACTGTAACTGAATTCCCCACACACGTTAATGCTTTGATGTTAAAGCTAAAATCTCCAATAATGTGCTTATTTACAAAAAGGCATGAGAGGAGAAAAACAAGTTAATTTTATTTTTTATCTAAATTGTCATAAAACCGCTATTTAAATATAGCCTATTATTCATATAGGTTATTCTCACACACACACAAAACCGGAATAAACTGATCTATAGAATGTAATCTGGTGGTAGCCTAGTCACCCCTCTAAGCTCACAGAAATGGTTAGACCTAAGTCTTCAGCAGCCAATGACACCGACCCGTTCATACTGATTATGTCACGCGTATTTCACGCGTATTTAACGTGTATTTCACGCGTATTTTACGTGTATTTTACGCGTGAAATACGCGTGACATAATCAACGCGTATTTCACGCGTAAAATACACGTAAAATACGCGTAAAATACACGTGAAATACGCGTGAAATACGCGTGACATAATCAACGCGTATTTCACGTGTATTTCACGTGTATTTTACGCGTGAAATACGCGTGAAATACGCGTTAAAATTCGCGTGTATTTGGCCCTAAAGGCTTTCCATACGTGAGCCGTGCTGTACTGTGGATAGCGTGTTAAATACGTGTAACAATAAATAACTTCACTGCCACACGTGAATGACGCGTGACGTTGACTCGGCACTTCACTGCCACGCGTGATTTGCGTGACGTCAACGTCACGTCTGCGTCACGTCTGCGTCTTAAGTTGAATAGAAATAAATAGCAGAATAAAAAAAAAATAAGACGTCGAGTGAGACGTTCATTGAGACGAGTGCATGTTGCAAAGTTATATTAAAGAGCCTATCGGAACGCCATAGCCTCCGATTTGTTTGAAAATATTGCGAACGTCAACACCCCCAGGATCGCTTATAGGACCTTTAATATTAATCGATAAACAGTTATAATAATAATAATAAGGCACTATGGCTGTTATCAGTAAAATCAAATTAACAAAAGTCATTAAAAGTCAAAATCTTAATACAGAATGCATGGTGTGAGAAGCCTGGCTGGCTGCATTTGATTTTAGAATAATTCAAAATGTAAGTCTTGTGATTAATCAGTATCTAAGATCAGCATTTATGGGTTGCGTTTTAAACATTTGAATTGTCATCTGTTATACGAAATTATGTAAACCGCGTATTGAGTCGTGTTTCAAACTCATTGATCAATATGCTTGGGTGGGAGTCAGTGAATCAAACCCCCACCCCACCCCACCCCACCCCACCCCACCCCACCCCGAGAAAATTTTGATTTTCCTGATCTCGAAATGAGCATTTTAAGATGTTTTCATGGCCAAAAAAATTGACAACAGTAGCTTTAAAAGCATGAAGTAGCCCATTTGTAGCCTTTCCTAAATTAATCAATGTTTTTTTGGACTAATCTGTTAATTTAATTAATGGTTCAATTGCTCACTCAAAAAGAAAGTCACTTGTCGCCACCCTCTGGCTTAATTATGCAAGTGGCGCAAACACAGACAAGTGGAGTTATACAAACAGTGAAAAGTCAAACACATTCGAAAAAGCGTTATACAAATATATTTATACAATAATAATGGCAATATATTTAATAGGGTGCTTGTGTTGTTAAATTGAGCTTATAATTTCCACTGTCTTTAATCAAACTGATTATGTCTGCCGGTCATTTAAAACGTCTATCGAAAAACAGCCATATATTTTGCATCTTATCACTGTATGCTCGTTATCTGAAGTGAAGCGTCGCGTTGGGATTCGCGCTCGGCTCGCGCTTCTGTGAATGCGCTTTTGGTCTCATGAACATTTTGACATTGACAAGCAGGTGTTTCAGTGCTGAAGCAGATCAGATGGTCAGTTATTGTCGCGATTGGAGAATCATTGCAGCAACAAATAAGAGTTAATATTACGGGTACGACCCTAAATGGGTGTTTTTTTTTTATTCACGAAATTGGATTAGCAACTAAATGATGCGCATCAGAAGGATTTAGAAGTGGGTATACGCAATCTGAAAAGGAAGTGGGTATACGCCGTATACCTGCGTATACCCTGCACTACACCACTGATAAAAGGTTAGGCTGGTTAGTTCTTTGACTCCTGTCTACATCTGCTTTCAAAGATGCAGTCTCAGGCCTGTGAGGTTAGGCATAACGTTACGCCGAGTTTCATTCATGAGAATGAAAGTGAAGTCCAGTTTGCGCGCTGTCGCCTCCGTCATGATCATCTATTGTTTACTATATATACTTCTTATTTATTAAAACCAGGGGCCTGATGTAGCCTATAAACGTTGCGTACGCACAAAATAGGCATAGAAATATGCGTACGCATTTTTCCTCGCACATATCGGGATTTATAAAAAATAAACTTGGCTTAAATAAGTGCGCACCGTAAGGATGCTCTTGACCGTGCGTACGCACTCTTTTAGAAGAGTTTGTGTTTTGGCGACACCGATGGTGTACTGGAGTTAAATGTATTTTTGCTCACTATAGACAGAGAATCTAAAGAAAATTTTACATCTACAGAAATATAATTCAAATATAATTTCACAAACCTATCATCACTTGAAGCAAACATCCTTCTTAAATGACCGCGCTAGCACGCGCGTTGGGCCGTTAAGTGAAACTGACGCACATAGCCATAATATAACGGCAGAAAACCGTAAATCTTCATTATGAGTCCAAATCATAAATACAGTGCATGTTCAAAATAACAGTTTAAATAAATAAAAGAATGATTTAAACTATGTTTTACTTCTGATATAAACATTTAGCCTATATTAAATATGCCATTCTCATTAATGGAGTTAAACACTTAAACTACATGAAATCATTACTGAGAAGTAACAAATATATATATATATTCAATACATAGAAATAGACCTATTTGTTATGGATGCAATGCTTTTGAATACTTTTCTTCTGGCATGCTGTGGTTTAATGTTTTTACTAGAGATAATTGCTAATCATGATAATAGCAGATTGTCTGAGAAAAGTGTTTAGTGCAAATAAAGCACAATGTCTATCTGTTTCCATTAAAATATAAATCAATTAAAAATACTATTTGGCCAGTGGTAAAGATTGAGAAAAACTTTCTCTGAAATGTATTTAACAGTATTTGATTTATTTATTCAAAATCAAGGCAAGGATATAGGCTACTAAAAAAAATATGTTTGTAATAATGTGACGGTACATCCGCATTTCATATTTTCCTAACTAACGTCTTGTACCTTTAAACTTGGTATCACGTGGATTTATAATGATATGCGAATGATATGCAGATGAAGATATGCATAGTAAAACTAGGCGTTGTAATCTCCATATATGGTTATTTCGGGGTGGAGACGCATGTGCGCTCAATCTCCCGCTGACTGGGATTTATAAAGTGAATTTTGCGCAGGTTCTGGCGTACGAACGGTTTTATAAATCTGAAAACTTTTGTGCGTACGCAAATTCTGCCTTATGTGCGTACGCACACTTTAAGGATGAAATCTACGCAAAGTTTTATACATGAGGCCCCTGGCGATTGCTTAATTAATTGATTGAAATTAAGATACAATTAGTGAAAAAAGGACAGCAGGAAGTAGAAGACCGTCAAGTCAGTTGAATCCGCTATGAATCATGAGAAATAGAACAGGCGCAGAAAAAGGTGGATTAATAGTGGATACTTTCATGCGCTTTCATGTCCAAGTATCTGCTATCAGACCTGTTCATGTGTGCTATGTGTGTTAACCCTATATAGCCTACCCTACATACAGTTAGGGTGAAATACATTACTTAAAATGTGATATTGCCTGCACAGCTCTTGCGGTTCGTTTGGTCACACACCACAAAGTGTCACTGTGGCCTCAAAGCTTCAGAACTGCCACTCTGAGCTCGATTGCTGAGGTCTGAGTTAAAACATGCCCCCCCCCCCCTCATTAACATACGACGAAAGAAATGTTGGAATAAATAAATGTGGAAATGATGAAATGTGGAAATAAATAAATATAGAAATAAATAAATGTGAAAATAAAGAAATGTAGACAAAAACAAATACTGAAATAAATGTGGAAATAAATAAAAGTTGAAATAAATAAATGAATAAATGTATAAATAAATAAATAAATGTGTGAAAAAATACAATTATACATAAATATGGAAATAAAAGTATAAATACTCATTTATTTGCACTTTTTTTTACATTTCTTTGTACATTTGTTTATGTATTTATTTATGTATTTTTGCTTTTTTATATTTCTTTGTAAATTTATTTCTGTATTTATTTATTTTTAATTTAGTCAGCTTTGGCATTCCATATGAGACGAGAGTTCAAGAGATTTCCACGACGCATGCATTTTACAGGAGGCAATTGGTGATTTTTGGAGATTATATATATCATCTCAAAGTCACCTAAAGGGCCTTAACTATGCGTTAGAGGGTTAAATTAAAAAAAAATTGTAGAGAAGGTTGATGAAAAGCTTCAGCTCCAGGCAAAAATGTACGGTCACATTGTAAACATGATAAACTGCATATCGTTGCCATCACCATTTGGTGCTACAGTATTTACATGAATCATTCAGCACAACATTGTTAATATTTGTTATCTCGGTTATTTACAGATACGTTAATGAAGCGACATGTACAACGAAGCTAGAAGCTATCGTTAATGTTTTCTAATGTTACGCTAACGTTAGCAAAACGTTACGTGTTAAGGGTAGACGTGACTGAATGGTCATGAGCAGATGTAGCACTCAGGAGAAGTTAGATGAGTTTGCGGGGTTTTTATTTATCCACAATTAAGGCCAATGAAAGGCAGAAAAAACAAAAATGTAACAAAAAAAACACTTTTGAATAAACAAAGTAAATTGACATGAGAGTCAAAAAAATATATAAATAAAAAAAATTAACAAAGTTTTACAACAGTTCAAACATTGACCTTAACACAAGTCAATATATTAGAGCAAGGACAGACTTATGTCCTTTCACCCCAAGCTCCCTGACAGAATCAAAATACTAGCCTTTATAGACCTGAGTTCACCCATGGAATTGGAACATACGATTATGATACAGGGGTGGCTCAGATGACAACGACATAAATGCTTAAAAACAGCATGAAATACAACCTCTACAAAACTAGAAAAATCTCAGAATATTATTTCTACAGTTTCAGCTGACAAATGGCGCAAGCAAAAAAAAGTCACATTTAACAGCTACAAATTAATTACTCAAACTCCGGGTCATTTTTATTGACAACAAAGATGGTATGTGAAAGCACTGTTTCTCTTAAACTAAATAAACAGGTACCTATTGAAAACATGTATTGTGTGATTATTGTAACTGAATATAACTGTGATGTAAATGACATAATTTTCTTGAAAACAGCAAGATATGCATTGATAGAAGTAGTTAAATCACCGCAGTATTAGCTGTTAAAAGTGTGCACACCAAAAGCTACGGGATATACAGTATGAGATGCACTGAAAAAAATGTGGAGTAGTATTTACTTGAAAAAAGCTAGGCAACTTTTTCCACTCAGAAAATGCTAGTAAATTTACAAAGATTTGCCGAGTAAAAACCTAAACATATTTATCAGTAGCTTTAATTAGAAATCTTAAGTTAAAATTTACTTAGAATATGGAATTAAGTTCATTAACTTTACTTTAGTTAAGTGAAAGTAACAAAGAATGTAAGTAACTTGGCTAGTAAAAGGTTGATTAATATCGATTTAGTTGTAATTTTCTTTGCATTACATTTCACTCAAACAATTTAATTGAATTATACCAGTCATTTATAGTATGTGTTTTACTTAGCCCATCTAAGTAATTTATACTTCATCATGTCAGATGTTAAGCATGATGTGAATGCAAAGATCTCAATACTTGGTAGACAATACACAATGACGGTAACATTTGATGGATCGTTTGAATGTGTCATTTTGAGCAGAAAATTTCCTCAAAATGGCAAGTTACTAATCCTGACAACAAAAGAAATGATAAAACAGTGTAAATACAGCTGGAAACCAGTGAAAAATGAACCTCATTAATTATTCAAGGTCCAGTGCATGATGGGAACCCCAGTATCAGAAAAGTAGAGTAATTTTTACTTTATTTTTTTTGAGTTCGTATTTATGCTTCATTTCTACTCGCTTGAACTAAGTACTAATATGGAATTTACTTCGTTTTTTTTAATTCTTGCCTGAACTAACTTTTTCTTGTAAATTACATTGGGGTTTTTTCAGTAGTATTTACCTTACCAAAAAATCATTTTTTTCAGTGTGTTGTGAAAGGCTAGATTAACCGCTGATTTGTAACAGTATAAAGATTAACAAAAAACCTTAACGTGCTAGACAAACATTTACACACAGTCTTTGTGTACTAGAATAGGCAGTGTATCGCTGCCGTGACGATAGCTATGCGCCCCGTCACATTACGTTAGAGATTTTAAAGATAACAAATTCAAATAGGGCATTTCAGAATGTTTGTAATTAACAATACATCCGGGTGGCAGAACGCGAGCGGCTTCTATTGACTAACTGAAGAGATCCAGCCGGCAACTGAACAGTGTTACATAGTTAAAATCATTGTTTTTGATCAAAGTTGAAACAATGGCGAAAACATGTTGTGTTTGGGGTTGTGCCACCAGATATACAGCAAAAGGTGTAGTTTTTTTTATCGATTTCCTTCAGAAAAAAGTAAATCTATCCAGCGGAACATGTGGGTGTGGAGGTTAAAGCGAGTGGACGTCATCAAAAGTGCATGAGCCTGAGCCCGATTTAAACCCAACCATTTTTAATACGTGGGTCATTATATAACTCAGGTTCTCAACTAACTTAGTTAATTTCTATTACTTTCTATGTTACTTTCTTTTGAGCGGTGAGGAGTAAATGCTTCTTCATCGTAAATGCTTCTGATTGGCCATTGCGTTCAATAAATCAACACATACTATGTCTGTGATTGGCTACATCGCTCATCGCTGCAGTCATGTTATAAAAAGAAACTCTGCCATGTAAATCATTTCTATTTGTTTAAGTTATTCTTGTTGCTTTTCTGCCACAGATGAATACAAATGTATTAGTTTTTATTTGTTTTATTCATAGATATTTCTAGTTTGCGGGAGTCCCGCGAATCGTTTTATTCTCCCGCAATCCGCACACTCGCGACCATCACGGACACACACACACACTCGGTCTGTCTCGTTTGACAAATGCGAACTCCGTGATTGAGCGACAGTGCGTGAGAGAGACAAGAGTGCTCCGCGCTCAACTCAAACTTTTTTTTTTAATACTCAAACATTTCCGCGTCGTGCGACACAACGAATCGATAATGTAATTCGTTGCCAACTCTTTCAGAAATCGATTTTAATCGATTTAATCGATTCGTTGTTGCAGCCCTAATTACACCAGATTTTCTCTCAAATGTTTGCTTTAACTTTAGACATATCTGTTTATGTAAACATTGTGTGTATTCAACAGTATTAGCAATAGCATAATAAGACAAGAAAGATAACTTAGTCCAGTATTCAGGTGCTGTTTGACAGGCTTTTAGTGCCTGTGAGCGGCGGGGGTAACGTAGCCTACGTTATGCGCTCAGGAAAGCGCACGTTAGAACAACACATCAGCGTGTGTGAATTAAAGGTTTAACCAGCAAGGCTTATGCAAATAATGAACTTTTGTGGTTTGCAGTGTCCCATAGCCTATCTATTCATTAACGTGTGATGTAGGCTACGTCACGTTGTACAGTTGAGACAGAGGCGCCAGAACTGAACTGATAGAATGCACTGTAGCACGATACTACAATATTTCTTCAAAAGCAGATCGTGGAGACATTTTTATCGTCCACAATTAAAAATCGTCATATCGCACACCCCTAGCTGTAAAACTAAATCACAAAAGACAGCACATCCAATCAAACAAATCCAAAGCCATTTGTGATGCAGCCATCTACTATTGATAATTACTATTGATCACATCATTGCTTGGCCAAGCAAGCACGATGGAGTCTTGCTGCTCTTAGGTTTGGGGAGGAAGAGATTGTACTCCACTTACCAGGGCTGACTTGCCCACACCACCAGAGCCCAACACCACAAGCTTGTATTCACGCATGACAGGGTCTTCTCACTAGACTCCTTAGTGCTCTAAAAACAAGATAAGAGAAGAGAATGAGTAGGTCACTGCATATAGATATATGGTAGTTTGTGTGTAGGGAGGTAGAGAGCGCCCTGGATCATGGCCCATGGGTGGGCGATAATACAAGCGCGACTTCTTGCACACAGAGCAGCTGTGGGTTCTAAATAGAATTGTGCAGACTGGAGCCAAGACAAAGAACTGCTAAGTCTCTGGGCCTATATGGATTTAACCATTTAATATCAGCAGGCCCACACTAATTTGGATAAAGGATTTATTTTACTCGCCAGACTTTTTTCATGGAATGCAAAAAACAATAATAAAAAAATATAAACCACTTGAAATGTAAAACACTTGAATGAGTAGTTTTCAACCAGGTATCATCTTTCCTCTCAGAGAATAACCACCTGAACGTCAACCAATCTGGTTTTAAGAATGGCCATTCAACCAAGACCGCAACACTGTCAGTCACTGAAGCCCTATGGATGGCGAAAGATGATTCCAAATCTTGGGTTCTCATTCTCTTGGATCTATCTCCTGACTTTGTGAATCATCAGATCCTCCTGTCCATCCTCTCATCACTGGTCATCACAGGAACTCCACTTCACTGGTTTGAATCCCATGTCACAGGTAGGTCTTTCAGAGTTGCCTGACAAAGGGGAGGCATGTCAACTGACCACCAGGGTTCAGTTCTTGGACCTCTCATCTTCTCCATATACACTACATCACTGGGACCCATCATAGAGGCACATGATTTCTCCTAATAGGCCGGGAGCCAGGTCCACTCCTCAGGATGTTTTTTGCTACCTTTTTTTTTCACTATTATTTCCTATTATCTTATACCTCGGGCCATCAGAAGTTGATAATGGAACTGGAACGATTGGCTTGTATTGGAGTAGCAAGTAATGTCCTACTTTGGTTTTCATCATATTTATGTGACAGGAAACAGTTCGTACAGATTCAGAATGCTCAATCAGAGCCTGTTTTAGTCACTCACGGTGTTCCTCAGGGGTCAGTATTGGGTCCGCTTTTATTTATTATTTATATTTTACCCCTTGGTTGTATTTTTCATTCTTATGGTATTAATTTTCATTTTTATGCAGACGACACACAAGTATATATATCAACAAAACCAAATGCTTCTCATCCCCCACCTAACCTTACTAAATGTTTGCAGGATGTTAATATATGGTTGACTAATAACTTTTTAAAGTTAAACAGTAGTAAAACCGAAGCCCTCCTTGTTGGGTCTAGGTCTGTTTTATCCAAATCTCAATCCTTCAGTTTGTTCATTGATAACTGCTCAGTTAACTTCTCTAGCCAGGTGAAAAGTCTTGGGGTTATATTTGATGGTTTACTTTCTTTTAGTTCCCATATTAATGCAATTTCACGTGCTACATCTTTTCATTTACGTAATATTGCTAGACTTCGTTCTTCACTTTCTCAGCACTGTACTGAAGTACTCATTCATGCTTTAGTTACATCTCGGATTGATTATTGTAATTCCCTTTTATTTGGTATTCCCGAAAAACAACATAGATTACAGTTAATTCAGAATTCCGCAGCAAGGATTGTTACTCACTCAAATATTTTTGATCATATAACTCCAGTACTTTACCAGCTGCACTGGCTCCCTGTTCGTTATCGTGTACATTACAAAATATTGCTTCTTACATATAAAGCTCTTCATAATTTGGCACCTCAATATCTATCAGATCTTCTTAATTTGTATAGACCATCACGCTCTTTGAGATCCTCCTCTGCTGAGTTATTGTCTGTTCCAGACTTCAAGATGAGTTCCTGTGGTGGTAGAGCTTTTAGTTGTGTGGCACTAGGCTGTGGAACACTTTACCTCTGCATATTCGCCAACTGGATTCAGTTTCCCAGTTTAAGGTTCAGATAAAAACATATCTGTTTAGAATAGCTTTTAATGGTATGATTGTTTGATGCGTGCTTGTATGTGTTGTTTTATTGCCTTGTTTTATATTGTACGGTGTCCTTGAGTGCCCTGAAAGGCGCCTATAAATAAAAGGTATTATTATTATTATTATTATAATGACCACCCCCAACTCGGCCCCGTTTGGCCTCAGGGGCCAAAAAACACCCTTTTGGGGAAAAGCTTTTGGTGGAATTATGTGATTGTGAATATTAAGGTACTGCAGCTACATAAATTGTCATATAACCCTAAAATTTTGCATAGTGTATCCTGACACATAGGGGAAACTAGCAGAAAAAGATTCTGGAGATTGCTGGCTTTTTACTGTCAAATATCACCCCCAACATACCCCAAAAAACAAAAGAATATCTGTCCGCCTGACATATTGTCATCAAAGATTATCATTTTCAAGCATTTTATTATACATTTAACTGCCACAAATGTACTGTAGTGGCTATCCTGATGGTTCGCAATTATTTACTTAAATACTTCTCTTATCATAACCACATAGTATGAACGACGTAAGACAGTTTTACGCGTTGAGTTGGCATCGGAGAGAACCAACGACGGTAAAACAACCGTGTTGCTCCGCCGTCCACACTCGTTTAATGATTTCTTACTTACAGCGTCAAAATAAGAGTCCAATACAACTTCAAAATAAGAGTCCCTATACAAAGCTGCACCGAAATATCAAATAAACACAAAATTAAAGAGTAGTAACAAATATTAATAACATAAGCAAACTTACTAATAAATGGCGCTTACATTCCGGCCCCTAATTGTTAATTCTACAACATAACAATTACATCTTTAATATTAAAGCGTCATTTCTCTCAAAATTAATGATTCATCAACTGAATAAGCAAAAACTTGTACTTAACCATAACAGCATATTTCAAATCTGCATTCAATAGAACTCAAGAATGCACTTTTAGCATGTATCAACATCTTGCCTTATACTTAGTTCACTCATCCATCTCAAGCAACACGCATAATTTATGTATTGGCCTTTCCAAAATGCTAGATTTAGTTTTGACAAATACACGTCTCACAAGTCCCTTTGAATCAGAAAGTGTCCGTTCAACTTTTCCCATCAACCAGGAACTTCTTGGAGCACTGTCATCAACTATAAGGACAACATCTCCTGGTTTCAGATTTCTCCTTGTTACTGTCCACTTTTGCCTCTCTTGTAACAGTGGCAAGTACTCTTTAGTCCATCGCTTCCAAAAGATGTCAGACAGGTACTGCACCTGTTTCCACCTCCTCTTGCCATACAAGTCCGCTCTATCAAACAGTCCTGGTGGCAGCACAGGTTGGCCTTTAAGGAGAAGCAAATGATTAGGGGAGAGTGCCTCCAAATCATTTGGGTCACTTGACACTCGTGTTATTGGCCTGCCATTAACAATTGCTTCGACTTCACACATCAATGTATGAAGACATTCGTCGTCGAGAGGCTGCTGTTTCAGAATATGGGTGAGGATTTTTCTCACAGAGCGTATTTGTCTCTCCCAGATGCCGCCAAAATGTGAGCCTGTTGGTGGGTTGAACATCCAGGTAATGCCCTTTTGCATAAACATCTCTGAGATTTTTGAGTGGTTCCATCTGTGTATTGCTTCACGCATTTCTTTCTCTGCTCCCACCAGATTTGTTCCATTGTCTGATCTCACAACAGACACTTGACCTCTCCTAGCAACAAATCTCCTGAATGCGTTTATGCATGAATCAGTTTCAAGTGTGTTGGCAACTTCGATGTGAATTGCTCTAACAGTGAGACAGGTGAACAATACACCATACCTTTTTACTGTACTTCGCCCACGTTTCACTTCGAAGGGCCCAAAATAGTCTATGCCTACATTAGTGAAAGGTGGCTTGTCAGGCATTAGGCGATCTGGTGGCAAATTTGCCATCCTCTGTTCTCCAGGTTTTGCTGAAATCCTTTTACATGGCACACACTTCGACAATATTTTCCTAACAGCAGAGTTTGCCTGCGGGATCCAAAATCTCTCTCTCAGCCGGGATAGCATGTAATTTCTCCCACAATGTCCTGTTTCTTTGTGAATATGTCTGAGGATCAACGTGGAGACATGATGATCTTTAGGAAGTATCACAGGATATTTAGCATCTGTTGGCAGTGCAGACTGAAGCAATCTTCCACCAACACGTAAAATCCCGTCTTGTACAACAGGATCAAGCTTAACAATGTGACTGCTTCCTTTGAGTTTGTCACCTTTCTGAAGAGCTTTAAGTTCATCGCTGAAACATTGATTTTGACAAAATCTGATAATCTCAACTTCTGCCATAACAACATCTTCAGTGGCGAGCAAAGACCCCTTGACAGTTAACTTGAACTGTTGCATTCTCTGTGTGACGATTTCAGTTTTCTTCTCATGACTTAAATGATGACTTAATTGTGACGTGATCAGCTTGCGGTGTGTGCTCAGACTTTGAAGCAGTTTTTTAACCTTCATCATCCATGAAACTGCCCTTTTTAAACAATGCCACTCTGAATAATAACAAATTAGCTTGTTAAGTGGATTCTCATGCAGGTTGGTGGCAGTTACACACACTGCTTTCTTCACTTCAGCATCATCTTTCTGTATGTCTTTCATGTCTGGTGAAACTGGCCAGTTCGTCCTGTCCTTTGTCAAAAACTCTGGCCCACCAATCCAATTTTGACACATCTTGAATGTTTCTGCAGGCAATCCTCGTGATGCATGGTCAGCGGGATTCAACTCTGAATTAACATACATCCACTGACTTGGCTCTGTGTTGTCTCTAATGAGTGACACTCGGTTTGCAACAAATGTCTTAAATCTCAGATTTTCACTGGCGATGTACTTCAACACTGTAGTACTATCACACCAAAACACAGATTCTTCAAGCTGCATGTGCAGCTCCTTTCTCATCAGTCGATCCATTTTTACAGCAACAGCAGCCGCTGTTAACTCCAGCCGCGGAATTGTTGTTTGTTTCAACGGTGCCACTCTGGACTTGCCAATGATGAACGAACAGTGAACTTCTCCGTCTTTGTTTATCATACGAAGGTAGGAAACAACTCCATAACCTTTCTCACTCGCGTCTGTGAAATGGTGCAACTGAGCAGATGTCACAGCTCCAAAGCCAGTCGGTTTAAGACATCTACTCACAGTAAACCCATGAAGCTTTGTTAAGTCAGAAAGCCACAACATTACCCTTTGAGCCAGTTCTGCAGGTAGGTCTTCATCCCATGTGACTTTCATGCTACACAGCTTCTGCAAGATTATCTTTGCTGGAAGAATAACAGGTGATAGAAATCCTAAAGGATCATATATCGCACTTACGAATGAGAGGATACCTCGTCTTGTCTGTGGTGTTGGTTTTGCATTTATCCTGATCTTGAATGCATCCGACTCACTACACCAGGTCACTCCTAGTACTCTCTCCTCAGGTAAAGTATCATGACTAAGATCCAAGTCTTTGACCTCTTTAGCCCTTTCTGTTTCAGGAATGGAAGCAAGAACAAATCTCCTGTTGCTCATCCATTTCGTTAAGTGAAATCCTCCGCTCTCACACAGTGCAGTCAAGTCCCTGACCATAGCACATGCTTGGGTTTCATCTGACACTGACAACAGACAATCGTCTACATAGAAATTGTTCAACACTGCAGCAACTGCAGCAGGAGCCATGTTTTCCTTCGCATCTTCAGCCGTCTTCCTCAGCGCGAAGTTTGCACAGCTGGGGGAGGATGTGGCCCCAAACAGGTGAACCACCATTTTGTATTCTTGCAGAGGTTTCGTTAAGTTTCCTTCCGGCCACCAAAGGAAGCGCAGCAGGTCACTATCCTCAGGTGGTACACGTACTTGGTGGTACATAGCTTCTATGTCTGACATTAAAGCTACGTGATCTTGCCTGAATCGTGTTAAGACCCCGATTAGTGAGTTAGTTAAATCTGGACCCTGAAGAAGCTCTCCATTTAGTGACTTGCCTTGATATGATGCTGCACAGTCAAAAACTACACGGAGCTTTCCTTTCTGGGGATGATAGACCCCGTGATGGGGTATATACCAGATCCTACCACTGTCAGACTGGGTCTCTTCATCTGGTACTGGGACAGCATAGCCTTTGTTCAACAGGTCAGACATGAAGCTTTGATATTCGCTGTGAAACTCTTTATTTTTGACAAGTTTTCTTTTTAGGTTTTCTGCTCTCTGCACAACTACACAGCGGTTGTTAGGCATTTTGACGAATCTGTTTTTCAGGGGAAGTCCTATGGTGTGGTGACCATCAACCCTCTTTGCAGTTTCACTAACACAGTCCATAAACTGAACATCTTCTCTTGACATTTCCTGTTTTTCCTCACTAGCCTTCTCAGGGAAATCATGATTAAACTGCTGTACCAACAGGTTCTCCACATCAGCAATAGAAATGCGATTCACAGAAACACTGGGAAAACTTTCAGATGCAGTGTTGCAACTGTCTCTCCTGAGAGGACCATTGATGACCCAACCCAGGATTGTTCGAACTGCGTATGGACCATTATCCTCACTGTGGATTACTTCCCATGGTTCCATAGCCTTGTGTACATCACATCCTATTAAAAGTCCAATGTCTGCATCTATGTGTGGAAGCTGGATTCCTTGCAAATGTGGCCAATTTTCCAAATCTTCAGGCACTGGAATACTCTCTTTAGACACAGGAATATCTTTGTGGGTGTAGATCTCAGGTATGTCAATGTAAATGTTCTCTTTCAAACCACACACCTCTAGTCCTTTGATATGGTAGCTTGACTCCAACTTTTCTTGTCCCATTGTGCGAAGCAGAATTTGAGTTTTCTTGCCTTCCATGTTGAGCTGTCTCATCAAGCTCTCCGTGCAGAAAGTGGCTTGACTTCCACTATCCATGAATGCATAAGTCTGAATGATTTTACTGCTCTTCTTTGATTTGACACACACAGGTACAATCGACAACACACAACTGTCTTTTCCGGCCCCAGTAGCTCCACAAACTCCACCTGAAGTGTGCGCTATTGCACCAGTCTCTGTTTTTTCAGCAGTGCCTTTCTGCCTGCTTTCTGCAGCTTCATCATCCTTTTCCTTTGCGAAGTGGAGCATGCTTGGATGTTTCTTAGAACAATATTCACATGTGGCTCTTTTCTTACAGTCTTTACTCAGGTGACCTTGTGTCAAGCATGCAAAACACAAACCTTTTCCTTTAAGAAACTCTAACCTTTCTTTGTATGGCTGGTTTCTGATTTGGTGACATTCTGCTAGTGTGTGTTGTTTTTCACAATACACACAAGGCTTCTGGAAGGCACTGATGTTTCCACGAAATGAGTTTCTTCCATTGTCTGGTGGCCTTTCAATTTCTTTAGGTGCAACACTTGTAGCAAACGCACTCCCCTTTGGCCTTGATGATTTTGTCGCTTTCACATTTGCATAATATTTTCCCTTATCTTCAGCATCCTTTATGTCACCGAAAACAGGATCCACAGCTATTCTAGCTTGTCTGTTTATGAACATGACTAAATCTGAAAACTTTGCTCTTGTGCCACGTTTCTCTTGAATGTCGAATGCAGAAACTCTCCACATTTCTCTCATTTTGTACGGTAACTTGGAGACAATGTTTCTGAGGTTAGTGGGACTGTCCATTTCTGTAAGTTGAGTAATGTCTTGCATGGCGTTGTTACATCCAGTGAGGAACAAAGAGTAACTCTGGAGGGCCTTGCCGTCATCTGATTTTATTTGTGGCCAGCTGAATGCTCTATTCATATAGGCAGTTGCAATTTTTAGTTCATTGCCATAGTGATAAGTTAGCAACTTCCTTGCCTCACTATAACCTTGATACTGACTCATATGCTGGCAACTTCTGACTAAATCCCTAGGTTCCCCTCTGGTAAACTGCTCTAGGTAATATAACCTGTCACTGTCATTATCGGCTTTGTCATGAATGGTATGATCAAAAGCTCTTATGAAAGCTTTGAAATCAAGCGGATCACCACTGAAAAGAGGCACATCTCTCTGTGGCAAATGTGACAGTCTTTGCTGTTTGACTAACATCTCAGTGATGTCATTTTGTTTCAACATTACTTCACACAGATCTACTGGACTTCTGTTACCATGAGAGTGTTTGTCAGTTTCATGCTTCACTTGAAGATCATTTACCATAGGCTGTGGCTGATGTAGCTGTGGCATTCCTGATAAGACAGTCTCGGGATGAATACGTGCATCACCTTTGCAGTTGTCATACTCACTGTTTTCCAACACTTGTATTTTTGCTGTAGAAGCAGCTATAGCTATCTCAAGTTCAAGCTGTTCCTTCTTTGCCTTTAATTTGCATTCTTCAATGTCTAACGCCTGCCTCTGTTTTAGCGCTGCTGCACGTGCAAGTAAGGCAGCACGTTCTGCTTGTTCTTTCTGTCGCACCGATGATATCGATGATACTTTGGATGATCTAGAAGAGCGGCTACTGGATGAGCTCGTTGTGCTTTTGACTGCAGACTTCTTCTCCGTTGGTGTAGCAGCCACAGACACGCTGTCATCCGGACTTACATCCTCTTGATGTTGTTGCCTTGATGTAGCTATCCACGTTTTAACATCAGCTATGAAAACGTTGAACTGTTCCATTTTTGGCTTGAACCAGTACATCTGATCAGCATCGTGTTCATCATCAGGTAACAGCAACAGTACATCATCATTTGAATGAGCAAACTCTTCAAGCAGTTTTGAAGATTCATTTAAATGTTCATCAACAATGTCTGGATTTTCATTATCTTTCATTAGTCTTTCAATCTTGTTCCTTTTTGATGTCAACTGTGACAACTTAGATCGTCTTGCACCTATAAGCCTGCTCACTCTTTCTTCCAGACCCTTTTCGGTGTACTTTGGCGCCCTCTTGTGGCTACTCTGGCTGCAGCAGCTCTGAGCTCTTGACTCTGCCTCGTGTGAATCGTCCGCCATTATGGTCGTAATAACAACTTCTAGTTCGACAAATGTTCACAAATGATGGTCTATGACATAAAGCTCATCAGTCTTTCGTAATAAATGTCATCTTATGAAGACCAAAACATTCTGTTCGTATTATTCTCACAAGAAGTTGAGCAGCACCCTCATTTTGGCACACGTTTGCGTCATAACAGCATTCTTTACTTTTTCACAACTCTTGTCTTCATGTTTAATTCTTGACTTCATTCCTACAGTTCTTTTGGGCACTTATCTGCAGCTTTACTCTTGCCCAGGTCTGCTCTGTTCTTGGGAAGTCAGGTGGCTCTCGCGACGCGTTGTCATCGCCGTCGTCTTGTTGTAGAGCCTGGTTGTTTTACTTATGTAGTGGCTATCCTGATGGTTCGCAATTATTTACTTAAATACTTCTCTTATCATAACCACATAGTATGAACGACGTAAGACAGTTTTACGCGTTGAGTTGGCATCGGAGAGAACCAACGACGGTAAAACAACCGTGTTGCTCCGCCGTCCACACTCGTTTAATGATTTCTTACTTACAGCGTCAAAATAAGAGTCCAATACAACTTCAAAATAAGAGTCCCTATACAAAGCTGCACCGAAATATCAAATAAACACAAAATTAAAGAGTAGTAACAAATATTAATAACATAAGCAAACTTACTAATAAATGGCGCTTACATGTACATTAAAAACTTCCCAGGTTTATAAGCTTCAATTTAAATCCAAGATGACCTTTCTATCTAGAGGATTACAGCTGGTATAACCAAAGTTCTCCACTGTACCTCAAATCGGAGAAAACAGAACTTTCAAGCGTTACCATTCCATATGGAATTTTTGCATATTCAAAATATATAGAAGTGTAGAAATCATGAAGAAATTAAGAAATTAAGTTTGAGTTTATGACCATGTGCAATGTAAAAATATAATTATTCATATATATATATATATATATATCAGTGGCGGGCCGTGCATTTCACACTTAGGCCTTCTGTCTGAATTAATAACTTTCAATAGTGTATCAGCGCAAAGACTCTCTATAATTGTTGTTTTTATTTTGCACCGGCATTTATTGGATTAATGCGGTGAGTTCGGGAAAGGCCGCGAGAAACGAGCGCGTGAGTTCGGTTGGTGCATTAGTACAGTGGTTCTTGCGTTCCGAATCAGATTATAAGTTCAGAAACGGAGCCTCCCTTATCTTGTCGTTCAAGGGTTACAATAGTCCCTTTTCAGACGTCACAATAACATGCATGTTTGAAAAAAAAAAAATAAGTTTCGATCGTAAATTTATAAGAAAATTTAAGAAGAAAATCATATTCACCACGGGGAAAAAAGCACTAAGATTATTTTTACACAAAATCCATATTTATTTCTTTCCTCAAGAAGACTGCAGGTTCTATCTGCGTTTCAGTTCCAACAATGTCGTGTCTGTCTCGTCATATTTCTAGCAGTTTTAATTCACTTTATGGCTGAGAGTGTCTGCTCGACAGAAGCAGACACAGTATGAAGCTGCAGACTCCAATATTATGAAGCTGCAGACTCGGAGCCTGCATCTACAGTCCCCCACCGAGAGTCCCGCATTCTCAGACCCCTCGTTTTTCGAACACAGCGCCTCCTGCTGTTCGAAAGATCGTA
Organism: Cyprinella venusta; assembly: GCA_038021265.1. Classification (NCBI taxonomy): domain Eukaryota; kingdom Metazoa; phylum Chordata; class Actinopteri; order Cypriniformes; family Leuciscidae; genus Cyprinella; species Cyprinella venusta. Next base: position 9,170,470 of record CM075879.1, on the reverse strand, counting down.
TAACACCCGCACACAGAGTACAGCGCACGCTTATCCAAATACAATTAAAAACAATAGGATGCAATATTACGGTCTCCAAATAAATTATAAAATATTTTTTTTTTTGCGTTTCCTGCTTAATGCATGTGCAAAAAAAAAAAAAAAAAAAAAAAAAAAGAATTGTTACTGATGGAATATAATATCACATAGGCTACTATTTTTCCGAAGGTAGTTCAGTCTGTAATTGTATACAATTACAGATTGAACTACCTTCAGAAGAATAGTAGCCTATGTGATATTATATTGTTACAATGTTTATATATATATATATATATATATATATATATATATATATATATATATATATATATATATTTATTCAAATTCCAATTTTTCTTTCAGTTCAACCTACAGTATAATGGTCTAATTAACATTACGATGCTAACATTTCAAAATCTGTTTTTTTGATATTTTGAATGTGAAGCAAAACAATTCAGAATAGACAAAACTAATAAACAATTCTGTACTTTATTTAATGATCACCTAAACATCATCTTGCTGTAAAGAAAAAAGGAAGAAAAGAGAAAAAACTGTGTTCGTGACTTTACTTTTCGTCTTCAATTGAATTAAAAAAAAAACTCATTTATAAGTCGCTTTGCATAATCATAAAATGATGTTGCTGGGTTCGGCAGGGGCAACTCCACCGATGTATGGTGTACCCTGGAATAGCCTACAACATAGGACCGATAGCATGTCTTATGATGTTTCAAAGCTAAATAAATTATAAACGTTAGCTATCTAAATATTTTCGGGGGGAAGAGGGCGAAAAAACATACATTAACGGCTCAAATCTTACAAACGAACTTTACAAATATGCAATGGACTATTCAGGCTATATCGATGAGCTAAATTAGTTTTATTAAAAAATAAATCAAACGAGTAGGCTACTACTACGATTCGCTAAATAAAATTGAAGATAGCCTACTCACGTTTTGGCTTAAGTTCTTCACATGTTTATCCGATACAATTTGATAGGAGGCGCTGTCTCGAAAAACGAGGGGTCTGAGAATGCGGGACTCTGGGTGCATGGGGACTGTCTGTAGATGCAGGTCTCCGAGTCTGCAGCTTAATGCTAGATGGCCCCGCTGCAGTCAAAGCGAAATCTGATTGGCTGATTAAATCTGACGGATTATCTGATTGGTTAAAGCAACGGCATTCATTTTAAATTACAGACGCCCGCTCTGTTGATTCCATAGACAGTAAAAGAAATGGACACAGCGACCCCGTTGATTTCAACGGAGAGAGCTGAAGCTCAACAGGGCACTCACTTCCTGGGAATGAAGAAAAAATTCTTCATTTTTAATATATTTTTAATATATATAATATATATATTATAAAGCCCCGCTGCTATGCAATCTTCTTCATTGTCACATGTTTCACGATCCCCGCGTAGTGGAAGCTCATTAGGGACTTTAAGCAACAGCCTCTTGGTGGAACGGCAACTGGCGTTCTATTGCGCGACATTAACTGCTACTTTTTGACGTTCTACTGTAACCGTCTATTACGGGAGAAAAGCTGATTTGCCGTAGTCGTTACTACGTGACAGATTAAGACAGTTAATGTTATGTTTTAGGTTATGTGGCATTGAAATTGTTTCTGTATATCATTAAGTGCTAAAATCAACCCTTCTCTTTCTTTTTAAAATTACTTTCTTTTTGTATTTTGTCAGATGATTGAAGTATTCTCTATGCCGTGCTCTTTACTGTTGCTTAGATTTTTGCGCTCTTTATGGCAGTTAACTGTTTATTTTCGGCTGCCGTCGCCGTTCTATCAGCAGCAGTTGCTTAAAGTCCCTATTTATTGACTGCTAAAAACTTCACAACACCTGCCATGCTTTTTATGTAATAGCGATTCTTTTCTATCGATTCAGTAGCTTATCTACTGAGCTGTCATCCTTCTTGAGTGCTTATTATGTTGTGTCTGCCCTAGATCAGTGCAGCCATATGCTACAGTGTTTAATAGCTATAGCTGTTACTACTACCACCGTTGATGCTGTTTACTTTCATGCTTGAGTGCTTATTATGTTGTGTCTGCCCTGGATTAGTGCAGCCTTCAGATACAAGCACTCCTAGCAGCTCCTATTGGCTGACTGTCTGTCTCTTCCGTGGCTATGTAGCTTGGCCCCGTTTTTCCAGGCTTATCTTCACTACTCTCATGGCAGGATTTAATATGGTTCCCGCGGCGTCAGCTGACACAACGTAGAAGTTACCGCTCTTGAAAGGGAACTTCTCCGGTTACTATTGTAACCTTAGTTCCCTGAGAGGCAGGAACGATATATTTTTGTCTTAGCTGCCATGTTTCAACAAAAGTGGAGAAGAAAGGTGTGCCATGTTTTCAACAAAAGTGGAGAAGGGAGGAGTGTCCACAGCGTCAGCTGACGCAGTGTAGAATTATCGCCTCTCATGGAACCAAGGTTACGATATAACCAGAGACATTCACCCGGATGTTTAACAACAGATTTTAAAATACTTTTAATAAGGTGAATGTCATTGTCATATTTTAGACCTCTTGTTGAAGACAAGGTCTATGCTGTAAATAACAAGGGAAACTATCATATTATAGTAGTATACTGAAGTATTAAGAATATATGTTACATATTTCATTATGAGATTAATAATGACAAGTTTATGGTCTTGGCTTGCAGTTTTGTTCAATAGTTTGTGAAAAGAATTCTTTCTGTGAAAAGAGTAATTTACTTCAATTACCCACACGCCATTTTGTTTAAAAAATCTGTCAGCAGATTGTGCATCCTCAAATTAAACTATACTAGCTGTTGAGCTGTTGACTTGCATGTTATAAAATTGTTAATAAATGAAAATGTATAGGAATCTGAATTATCATTTTAATGTTACCTGTGAATTAGTTACCCATCTTATTCTCAGATTAATGGAGGTAATGATGTTGGCAATTTAATTGTTTCTGATTGAAAAGGAAATTATTCTATTCTATTCTATTCTATTCTATTCTATTCTATTCTATTCTATTCTATTCTATTCTATTCTATTCTATTCTATTCTATTCTATTCTATTCTATGGGACTTTTACTGTAGAATTTCGCCATAACTCTGCGTCGCTCACATTGCGTCGCAGTTCACAAAAATATTCGCAGTAAGATGGCGCTGTCTGGAGGGGCGGATAGAGGATCTCACAGCATGGATAAGAGCATTACACTCCCTCCCGATGAAATCTTCCGCAATTTGGAGAACGCCAAGAGGTTCGCTATAGATATAGGTATCATCACACGCAAACTTCCACCCTTTTTCTGTTCTTGTTCGCAGTACAATCACTTGTGGAGTTTGGACGTGGCAGAGTTTGTTGGGCAGGGCTGTGCTCAAACCTGCTCAAACCTGTTAGCGCGTGCTGCTAATCTGACAGTTCATTCAATGTATGTGAGAAACATCATCAAACGTTTATAGTGGAGACGTCGAGGCTGTAGATATCAACTTCATAATGTTGATTATGTAAAATAAACCCAAACGTTGAGATGTCCTTCTGGACTGTAAAGTGCAATCATCATTATTATAATTGTCAGATTTTTTGGATGGACTCTAGCAACCCCTGGTGTAATGTGTTAATAACAGAATAATTATCGTATAATATAAGATTTAGTGTACAAAATAGAATAAAGAAACGCTTTGATCTCATCTTATCTGACAGGTGGCTCTTTGACAAAACTGGCCTATTATTCCACTGTTCAGCACAAAGTTGCCAAAGTCAGGTCATTTGATCATTCAGCAAAGGTAAGCTTGCAGGTAAGATTTTCTCATTTAACCCCATGGCATTAGGGTGCTTTTGTTTGGAGACAAGGATCTGGTAGGATCTTTTGTGATCAATGATCTTTTGTATCTAGAATTTAGATGAGAAATCAAATAGACTTGAAAAAAGCATCACTGATTGTAGTGCATTTAATTTGCTGCACAAATAGTGCATATAATTAAACTGCACAGGGTCATGACCTTAATGGTCATACCTTAGTTTTTTTTTTTGTTTTCTTTTTGTTTTTTTACGTGTGTGAGCGACTATTAGAAACCAACAGTACAGCGAATTTGTGACCACCGGCAACTTAATCTCCGTCAGTGTGGACAGAACTTTTTGCATGGCATGTATATGAAAGGAAAATTCAGGTAAAAAAGTGAGATGAGAAGAGCCAGTGTCTACACATTGCTTTGGTTGACTAACCAACCAGTAATTGTTTTTAACAAGTGCACTGAGTCCACCAATCAAATTAAGGATAATGGGTATTTACAAAGTAAACATTTCAGACATCATCATTTTTGGTAATGTCCGAAATGCTCAAAACACTGTTTTTTAGGCTCTGAGCCTGCCACTATAAGTACACTTTTTTCCCCTTAGTGTTTACTCAGGATTTGACAAAAAAGGTGACTGTTAATAATTAATAGTTATTAATCATAATTATGAATTTTTGAACATAAGTTTGCAGTAGAAAATAATGAAATAAAAAAAATATATTTTGAAAAAATAAATCTGGTTATTCTCTAGATTAATCATGTTGGTTGAAACGTATTTTAATCTAGTTGTAATATTATATTATACTTATATTATACATATTATATTTTTTATTATGGTAGCACTTTACAGTAATATTTTGTATGTAAACATGAGTTACAACAATAATTATAATTTATAATAAATATTATTATTGTTTTATTATTAATTGAAGTCTTGGTCTTGTCATTTTACCTGTGGATGCCATTTAATCATTTATGATAATTTTTTATTTTTACTGGTTTCCAGGAAACAGATGGTGACCCTCTTTATGAGATATCTGTACAGGAAGAGATTACTGCCCGTCTTCACTTTATCAAGTTTGAGAATGCTTACATTGAAACTTGCCTGGATTTCATTAAGGTCCACTTGGTTAACACGGAAACCAAAGTTATCAAAGCTACTGGTGGAGGAGCACACAAGTTCAAAGATTTGATAGAGAAAAAGTTAAAGCTAAAGTGAGTAGAATTTTAGAACTTACTGAGAACAATAATACAGACACGAGTTCAATGATTTGAATAATAAAGTATTCATCGTGAATTTTTGTAATGGTATTTGTATATATATTTTTCTCTTAGAGTGGACAAAGAGGATGAAATGACTTGTCTGATTAAGGGATGCAACTTTGTTCTGAAGAATATCCCCCATGAGGCTTTTGTGTATGCCAAACACGCTGATTCTGAATTCAGGTTCCAGAATACACACCCAGACATCTTCCCATACCTGCTTATAAACATTGGATCTGGAGTCTCAATAGTAAAGGTATACCCATACTGCACTTGGTCTACATGTCTTTGTGACATTACACAGTACACACACACACACACACACACACAGAAATGCTGAGTTTGTAGACTGTGACTTTCGAAAGTGAGCGTTCTTATGTTTTTTTTTTTTTTTTTTGAAGGTTGAATCAGAGGACAAATTTGAACGTATTGGTGGCAGCTCTATAGGTGGTGGCACTTTTTGGGGTCTTGGAGCTTTACTCACAAAAACTAAGGTGGTTCATTTTGTGATTTTTATTTATTTATTTATTTATTTATTTTTTTACTAGAAATTTATTTACTCTTTATTTTTCTTGCACTTACTTATTTTGAATTTCCATTCCCATTCTCCGTCTTAGAGGTTTGATGAACTTTTGCAGTTAGCTTCCAAAGGACAACACACAAATGTGGATATGCTTGTTAAAGACATCTATGGAGGTGCTTATGGGTCCCTGGGTTTAACTGGTGACCTCATTGCAAGTAGCTTTGGGAAATCAGCCACCACAGACAAAGGTAAAGTAATGATCATGTGCTTTGTAAAGAGAGGCTGTTTATTGTATGATCTGTTTTCCTCACCCAAGAAGAGTCATTTGACCCTTCACCCAGTGGGCAGTGTTATCATTTTCAAAAGAAGCCAAAGGTCTTTGGTTTCACAAAGGCGTGTATGAGGGAAATATGACAGAGAACTGCAGTGGTCTTTAGTTAAATAAAAACAAACAAGAGACCAGCATAGTGTTTGGCTGGTGAAAATGCCACAACATTCTTAACATCATTATTAGGGCTGTCAAATGATTAATCGCATCCAAAATAAAAGTCTGTGTTTACACAATATATATGGGTGGACTGTGTATAATTATTTTATATATATAAATATACATGCATGCTTGTATATATTTAAGAAATATTTTCATGTATATACTGTATATAGATTTATATATAATTTACATTATATATAAATATAAATATTTTATATATAAATCATATATTTTTTCTTAAATATACATGCATGTGTGTTTATTTATATATACAAAATAATTATACACACTACACACACATATATTATGTTAACACAAACTTTTATTTTGGATGTGATTAATCACGATTAATCGTTTGACAGCCCTAATCTTTATTATTACATATATACACTGTTTAGCACCATGTATTTAAATTAAGGAATAGTTTACTTGCAGGGTTTTCCTGCTTTTAAATTATTTTGGAGACAACCAAAATTAATCTTTGTCCCACCAAAGATGTATTTTCTCATTTAATTTGATGATACCTGCTGTTCTTCAGTGCTGAATAGCAGGCTTCTTTTTAAACTCTCCTGTTGAAGCTCGCACAGCACACAAAGAAACTCAACATAGGCTACTGCCAATAAAAAATCAAAATGTGGAGTATATTTTTAACACATGATAGTTAAAGCTCCAGTCCATAACTTTTTGGGGTTAAAAATTATCCAAAATAAATTTGAGCAAGTACATACCAGCCAGTGTTCAAAACTATCTGCTTGCCTTAGCTAGGACCATGTGTAGGACCAAACCTAATAAAATTTTAAAATAAATATGCAAAGATATGTTAAAAAAACACAAATAAATAACGATTTATACTTTTATTTCCCTATTTATGTATAATTATATGTTTCCAACATTAATTTTTTTTTCATTTATTTATTTCCACTTTTATTTATTTTCACTTTTATTTATGTATATATGCATTTACGTCAACATTTATTAGAATTAATATACTGATTTTATTTGCCTGGTAACAGCCCTATAGTAGTGCCTTATTTAACTAAATTGACCAGTTAAACTTAAGAACTTACAGGTTACATGATGATATAGCCTATGATGATTTCCATTACACGAGAGTAGATGTTAAAGGCGTGGTTGATTCCGATTTCACTTTTTTGATTTTAAATAGTGTGTAATGTTGCTGATGGTGCATGCACAGTATCTGCAAAGTTGCAGCGCTGAAAGTTCAATGTAAGCAGAGATATCGTCTTTTAAAAACCAGGAAGTGTAAACGCCTACAAAAACGACTCGATTGGGACTACAACGGGTTATGGTACGTCACTAACCCGCACATTTGCATCGACCACTCCCTTCGGAATATGCAGGAAAGGGCACAGGGCTCCAGACTGCGACCAAATGGTCGCATTTTGCAACCAAAATTTGAGAGTGGGCGGCTGAATTTTACATCCAGTCGCACATGTGCGACCAGTAAATTTGCCACACGTTAAACGCATGGTAAGCGTGGAAGGTGCGCGTCAATGAATCCGTGACAGAATAGCGCGCGTAAACATTTGTGGGAAGGAGACGGAGACAAATATCACAACCTGCTATGTGCGTCTGAGCAATAAGCGATCTATCGACTCGTCACTGAGCAGCGAATGCAAACAAAATGAAAGTGGAACTAAAATACGCAACTCATATAGGCTATGCTTCACCGACCGTTGGCGTTTTTATTAGTTTGGACCAATAATAGAATAGATACGAAGCGCATAGCCGTATGGAGCGCCCCAAACCACTGACAGTAATAAAGCCCCAAACTTACCAGTCGCGGGCCGATCTCGATCACGCGACACTGTTACTAGGATATCCAGTGAAGAAATCCATTGAATTCGCGTCAGAATTAATAACATCATCTTTACGAGATCCAGTGAGAAACATTCAGATTCGGCGCAGAGTTCTGCTATAAACCATAGATATCAGATCAAACAGTGCTGACGTGGAAACCAGGATAAACACTGAAGGCTTTCAGTCCACAGATCAGCAACATTCACCATGGATATAATGTCTTATTAAAACACTTATTTAAAAAATACCATTGTAAACAGTAGGATATTTATTGGCTATTTTCACTCCTTTTGTTTTTTTTAATTAATATTAAGACATTATAAATGATAACTAAAGTTAACTTCATCTACACCCTAAATTAAGCTTAGTGATTTATTGTCAGCCCCAGTGCTACCAGTTTTTCTTTCTTTCTCATTTGAGGTGGTGCTGCCCTCAAATTTGAGTCTGGAGCCCTGTGAACTTAAAATAAAACAGCATATCATAATGTTAAGTCTATTTATTATTAAAGAATTTGTCAGAATTGCAGTTATTGTGGGGGAAATTTGAATAATTGCATTGCAAGCTGATTTAAGGTGTGCCCCTAAATTTTCTGCTTGCGCTCCTAAAATTTTCAGTCAGGGGCAACAGCGCTCCTTGTAAAAAAAAGTTAGTCTGGAGCCCTGGGGCATATGCATATTTCTGCAGCACGTCGAGTGCTTTTGTGTTTCAAGCTTCCCACAGATGCTATACTTCATCAACAATGAATACAATTTATGTTTGATTATATTCCTGAAAGTGACGATCGTAATCTAGCTCTCTGTGCTGCGCATTTTACGGAAGACAGCTTCCAGAATCTCCACGAGTTCAATGCAGCAAGAAACTGTTAATAAACAATGAAGCAGATCCAACTTTAAAACCAGAGGCAGCAGTTGTTGGACCACAACCTGTAAGTAGGCTAAGACTTAATCATTTTAAATGTTAGCCTGTGTTTTATTTATGTTTTATTTTTTCAAAATGCCAGCGCTGGCTTTATAGCCACTAGGCTACTAGTTATGCTAGTATTTTGTGTCTACGACAAACGTGTACAAACATTATGGACCTGAATTTTGTATAAGTACTAATGTTTTATACGTATTTTTCATGTATATATGCTTTATGACGTTATTTTCGATTTGATCAAGAACGTAAACTTGCCAATGCTGTTTGTGCTTAACATTAGTAGCCAGTCAGTTGCTATCATTGCCAGTCAGATGCTATTGTGTAAGACAAACGTGTATATGGTTAAAAAATGTGGCAAATTATCATTCAGAAACGTTTAGTAAGAGCTGTGTGTGATGTGGTTCTGTTTGACTCGCTTCATCGCGGCTTTCTCGGTCTGATTCTGCCTCAAACTGATACTGCAGTTCGACACCATTATTTACATCTGGACCGGAGCTGGCGTTTCCCCGTAAAGGTAATAGGCGTTAACCTTCCGGACAACTTGAGCTACAGTTTAGCCAATCACAACACACCCTCCCAAACGAACCAATCTGAGCCCACGACGTGTTTCTGAGGAAGTGTTTTCATAGAATCAGGAAGTAAACCGCTCGTTCAGGGGACAGAGGAGAGCGCGGCTGACGATAAAGGTGAAGTTTATGAAAAATAAGACTTTTAAAAAAAGAAAAAACACGAATACAAGTTATATTGCACCCCATAAACACAATCATGCAAAGAAAAAAAAGCAATCAACCACCCCTTTAAAACTTCATGCTGATTTATACTTGGCTTTCGCCAAGGTAAGCTAAGACATAGCTTTACAATAAACTATGCTTCTCCATCCATTTACACTTCTTTCCATAACTGACTCCCCTTCTGTCCGGCATTAACGGCTGCAGTGTTCTTGCTGCGTCAGCACACACGATGGCTGCAACTACAGTGTGGTCTCCCTAGTGGACCACCACGACAACCGTCTGGATTGAGCCGAGTAGGGGACATCTCTAGGGTCTTCAAGTCGGCACCTTCCGTCCTCAGTGTTTCGTCGACTAGCCCACGACACCTCAAGAGGGCTCGACAGTGACGCTGGCGTCCCAGAGTCACCCCCCTCCGTCCCCCACTCAACTCAGCCCAGCTTACTGACCCCTACAGCGACCTAACCACAATCACGCGCAACCCAACCATACACGCCAACCCATTTGATAATGGCTGTCGAGCCCCACTGGTGCGTTATAAAGCAGTTTCAGTGGCAAACGGTTCCGTATGGCATACCACCTTCCGCATACCACAATATCTGGCCAACCACCGTCATTCAAACAATATACACAGGACTTAATGACTAATTTCAGTGACCTATACAAACAGACTCTCGTAGAGAATTCTACGAAACCGTAGCGTGGCGGCCTGTACATAGCCAGCTAGAATCTTTCCATCTCAACCACAGCCAGTTAATGCTCCTTTCTGCGGCTTCAGATAAGTTCTTTACCGTGCGACGCAACTCTTGGCCACTGAATCCGACGTCTCTGAGGAACCGGGTTGTAGAGTGTGCCACAAAACCTCGACAACACACTTCCACTGGATAAACTTGGACTCTCCATCCTCGCTGCTCTGCCTCAGTGGCCAGATAAGCATACTGCAATCTCTTCCTCTCATATGCTTCATTTACTGCATCCTCCCATGGCACTGTTAGCTCTATCAGCTGAACAATGCGTGCTGATCCAGACCACAAAACAATATCTGGTCGTAAGTTAGTGGTAGCAATCTCAGGTGGAAAAATAAGCTGTTGATCAAGATCAGCCAGCATCTTCCAGTCCCTAGCAGTTTCTAGTTGTTGTAAGAAAAAATGAAGTGGACGTCGAAGATCTCAAAAATGAAGTTTATTTACAGCATAGCAGTGGCAAGGGACACGAAGCACCTTGGGTTCACCGGCGTCAAAATGAACCCAGAACATTCAAATCTTCCACCTTTTATCCTGTTACTGTCCTCTTAATGTAAATGAAGTTGCTCTTGTCGTAACAGCTGTGTTCTGTCTTTGATCTTCTTTCAAATAAGAAAGGCCAAATGTTTAAAGCAATACGGCCAAATGTTTAAGGCGATAACATCTCTTTGAAGCCCCCTAATCAAGATGGTTCTTGAATACCCACTGTCTTTCCCACTCTATAGGTGATGAACGTGACTGTGATACTTTTAAGATTGTTAGAATTGATTCTATGATAAATAAGCTCTTTTAAGTGAAGGAACATTTCAATCTAATCTATATTGGAGTGGAAGTTTGATCAGAGCAGACTATAATTTCTTACAATCCCCCGTTTGATGCTCTTGGCTACAAGTAGCATCACATCCACTCCCTTTTCCTAAATAACACCTCCCTTTCCTGGTGGGCAGGTGCCCAGTGGCGGTGCCACCCTGGCTTAGGTTGCTCCCCTATGGCCATCGGAGAAGTCGTACCCGTCATAGGAATGACACCTCATGCACACTGGTTACAGCTCTACTTCACTTGAGCAGACTTATCATAGTTTGTGTTAAGAAAAAATATTATTATTATTATTTTTTTTTATATTTGGGTTTGAGAGAGGTAATCAAGAACCATCACATCCAACTGGAACGTCCAATATTGATCAGAGAATTATCTTCAGCCTGACGTTTCAACATGGAACACATACAACATAACCTAACACACTGACCAGTAATAATAATGATACATAAACAGATAACAGTTTTAAAGGTTACACTGACAATATAGTGTGTGTGTGTGTGTGTGTGTGTGTGGATTTTCATTTTCTCAGTGTGAACATCCTTTATCCACATGTGTGCATCCACTTGACAACAATATTTCTAATGCAAATGAGTATGCATATACTTGTCTCTACATGTTCAGTCTTTGTGCATTTCTTAGAGTGGGTATGCCCTCTGCCCACTTGTTTTCCATCTATGTGCAAAGACTACTGTCCATAGCCTCTGAAAAGGTTTGATCTCTTCTCGTTTCTTTTCTCATTGTCCATTCTTTTACACATGGACCATAAGTCTTTGCATAAGAAGCAGTCACTGGTGTTGTTCGAGTCTGTGCCTCTTCATCAGTTCCATCCAAAGCATGGTGGGTCTCAGGGTTTCTAGATCTTTTAGGCCTGGAAATCTCTGTACTCTGTTCTTTTCTTGAGAGAATCCCCTGGCTCCACTGGTTCTACTTCCTTCTCGTCCTTCAAACGACCATGTCATCTTTCTCCAGGAGGTTTCACGTTTCAGGCAAACATCTCGATGCTTAGATCTGAAACAATGACCAAAAGAAGAGGTTGCCCCCCTTTCCCCCACAATCATCTTTTCACATTCAAACATCAAATTCACAGAAGTTTAATCTTAGAACATCAAACATCGGTAACGTTTTTAAAAAAATTATTTCTAAACATAATGCCATTAAAACAATGTGTTATAAACAACTACATAGCAATGCAAATAAAACATGTTTCATAAATCATAAAGAATCACCCCCCTTTTGATAGTAAACCCTTTTCTAAAACGTGTTACTATCATAATAACTTAATTGTAATTTGCATCAGCATCTACTTGTGACTGAGCTACAGTCCTGTTGCTCATGCGGTGATTCGTTGGACAAGGTGTGAATCACTTCTTTATTTCCTTTCAACATTTCCAACTGGGTTTCTAAATTGCCTATTTTCTTAAGCAAACCATGGTAGCCCATCTTTCTTTTGTGTGACAAGTGACACCTTCTTGCCTTGTGCCCCATCAGTCCACAAGCAAAACAAACAACTTCCTGATCTTCCTTTCTTTTCTCCAAACAGTTCCTTGTAATGTGACCAGCTTTTCCACATGCATGACAGACAAAGCTTTGAAGAGGTCTCTCATTGTCTTCACAATGTCTAGCAATGTGACCAGCTTTTCCACATGTATAGCAAATAATAACACCTTCTGAATTTATTCTTGCAAATCTCCTCGGTCTATGATGGAAACCTTTAGACTATGTACTAGAACATTCTCTCATGCCAACCGCAGCAACTGGATGTCTAGATTTGACAGTTTTCATTTGACTATTTGCATTAGCATTATTGTTGTAAAACTGTGTCATTTTACCAATAATGTCATTGTATTCAGAGAGTGGTGTCACCTGCATTGTCACAGCAGACCGGGTGAGTTGGTCACATTTGTTAATCAAGGCAGTCTTGAAACTGACATCATTCTTAGTAATATCAGGATTGCCACTGAAGGTCTTAAATGTCTCTAGCAATCGTTCTGAGAAGGCTGCTGGATGTTCCCCTTTCCTCATTTGCATTTCAGATATTCTATCCCAATTAACTGACATCACACCTAAGACATCAAGCAGTGCCTTTTTCCTCTCTGACTTATTAGCATTTCTGTCCTTTACATTCTGAGTTAAGGCTCCAGACAAAGTGTCAGGTAAGCACATTCTTAACACAACACACACATCACCATCTGTTAAATTGTACACTTTTGCATATTCCTCCAAGTTTCTCAGAAAATCTAGTGGATCTTGTTTGGCAGGATCAAATTTACCAATATTCTTTATCATAGCTTCTAGTTCAGTTGGATTAAATCCTCGGACTATGGTAGAGGTCATTGGTTCTTCTCTTCCTTCACTAGCACGCATAGTCGTCGTAGTATGTACTGGTGCCATGGGAAATCTGACGCTACAATCTGAGTATTGACTACTGAATGACTGAGAATCTTTTTCCCAACCCTCAGCTCTGTCTTCCTGCAAATCTGGCATTTCTGGAACTGGGTTACACAATCTGACACCTAACAATGTCTTACTATGGTTTTTCTCAGTTGTATCACTCTTTATCACAAACTGACAAGCTGCCTTTGCTTCCTCCAAATTTTTGGACAATGTTTCCACAGACGATTTAAGCATACTATTGTTAGTTCTAAGAAGTGTGATCTCATTCTGCATCTTGGCCTTTTCTTCTTTCCATATTGTTTCACTAGCCAGGTTTTTTGTAGAAATTACCCCAGCACTGAGTCGCTCATTTTCAGCCTCTAACTCATCTACTCTCCTCCTAGTTACTTTGTATGAAGCAAAAAGCGCTTGAAGAGCATTAGCAATTTTCCCATTTTTGTTCTTAGGCATTTTGGGATCATTTTCAAACTTAGAGATCGCCCACTTGTATGGCTTATCAACAATATTCTCTATTCCATCAAACATTCCCTGAGAACCGTGTTTAGCGATGTATTTAACAATCAATTCTTCCATATTCAAAGGCATTATCTGGCTTTAGACTATCTCGTGATCTAATAGTTATTCACAAAGTTTGATTTTAAATAACTACCATTCGTCTAATTATTCACAGCTCCAGTACTTCGGACGCAAATGAACAAAATAGCCACACTATCTGAGGCTTAACTCAACCATGGCCACAGTCTACCATAAATTTCACTGGACAAAACAGTAAAAAATAAATAAAAAATAAAAAAAATAACACTGTCACAGTACGTCGGACAAAACCACACTACGTCGGGTTTTATGTTATTTTCTTAAAACAGTTGACTAGTTATCCACAGAACTTTTAGGCTTAATATTTATCAAATTCAAAACACTGCCATAGTACGTCGGGCAAAACCACACTGCTTCAGGTTCCTATTTTAAATTTCACAAAGTTGCAGTGTCAGACTAATCTTCTATACTAAAACACAGTCGTTGTGAAATAATTCTGTGACCACACTGCGTCGGGTCTATTCAATTACTTTAGAATTTTTCTCAGAATTATTACGACTTCACAATCGGTTTCAAGTAGGCTGCATACTTTTGTTTCGGATACTTTAAAACAACTGATCTAATATAATTCTGCCACCACACTACTTCGGGTTTATTCACTTACTTTAGAATCTCAACAGAATTATAAGATGCCAACACCAAGTTTCAGTTACTTTAGAAACTTTACACTTAAGCACTTTGTTTCAATTACTTTAGAAACAACGATTCCGACACAACTCTGCCGCCACACTGCTTCGGGCTGATTCAATTCCGTTAGAATCTTAAACAAAATCGTACAGAATAGGCTTAACAACTAACACGCAATAGTTGTGAAATAATTCTGTGACCACACTGCGTCGGGTCTATTCAATTACTTTAGAATTTCCTCAGAATTATAACAACTTCACCATCAGTTTCAAATACGTTAGAAACACGCACAATTGTTTCAGTTACTTTAGAAACAACAAATCTAATATAATTCTGCCACCACACTACTTCGGGTTTATTCACTTACTTTAGAATCTCAACAGAATTATAAGAGACCGATCCCAAGTTTCAGTTACTTTAGAAACTTTACACTTAAGCACTTTGTTTCAATTACTTTAGAAACAACAATTCTAATACAACTCTGTCACAACATTACTTCGGGTTGATTCAGTTCCGTTAGAATCTTAAACAAAATCGTACAGAATATGCTTAACAACTCCTCCTGCTAAGACTGAATAAACTCAATTCTCTTCTGTCCTTAGATTTTTCCTCTTCTAGATTTTTCAAACAAGAGGTTTCCTGACAAAACAGCATTTAGATGAAAGAAAACAGCTTTTTCTTACCTTTTCCCCCGCTTTTTGTTGAAAACCTCCTGGAAGGGTGGCTCGCCAGTGTAAGAAAAAATGAAGTGGACGTCGAAGATCTCAAAAATGAAGTTTATTTACAGCATAGCAGTGGCAAGGGACACGAAGCACCTTGGGTTCACCGGCGTCAGAATGAACCCAGAACATTCAAATCTTCCACCTTTTATCCTGTTACTGTCCTCTTAATGTAAATGAAGTTGCTCTTGTCGTAACAGCTGTGTTCTGTCTTTGATCTTCTTTCAAATAAGAAAGGCCAAATGTTTAAAGCAATACGGCCAAATGTTTAAGGCGATAACATCTCTTTGAAGCCCCCTAATCAAGATGGTTCTTGAATACCCACTGTCTTTCCCACTCTATAGGTGATGAACGTGACTGTGATACTTTTAAGATTGTTAGAATTGATTCTATGATAAATAAGCTCTTTTAAGTGAAGGAACATTTCAATCTAATCTATATTGGAGTGGAAGTTTGATCAGAGCAGACTATAATTTCTTACATTGTCCTGGGCGAGAATTGGTGTTAACACCTTTTCTTGGTGGTTGCTCGCCTGGGCAGAGCAATATTGTCTTCTGCATGTAATGTTTTGCAGGCGGCAACTGATTGGTCATGCTACGCTTGCCCTCCAATGCTAAAGCCAAACATCGCAGTACTTGGTCATGGCGCCAAGTAAACCGACCTTGGCTAAGAGCCACCTTACATCCTGTCAGAATGTGCCTAAATGTGGCAGGTGATGAACACAAAGGACAAGAGGGGTCCTCTCCTACCCAGAGGTTTAGGTTCTGCGGTGATGGGAGGACATCATATGTTGACCTTATAAGGAATCTGATCCTACTCTCTTCCATTGACCAAAGGTTTTGCCAGCCCAACTTGCATTGTTCCACACTTTCCCATCTCATCTACTCTCCCTGCTTGGCCTGGGAAATGGCCTTTATACACCTCATCCTCTCCTCCTGCTTTCACACCTCGTTGACTACCAGCTTCCTCCTTTGAGCTGGGCCTGCCTTGTGCCATTTAGGAGGAGCTACACTAAGTCCAAAACCCCCTCTTCGATGCTGTACCTGTCCCACGATATCCTCAATATTAAGCGCAACCTTTGCCTCTACTACAGATTTCTCTGCTGACCACTTCCTACCAGTTTTTAACACAGGGGCTCCCTCCCTTACATATTTGTCACGTGACTCTGCTAAGGTCATTTCTAGCCTGACCTTGGCACACTTAAACTCCTCTGTTAAAGCTGAGACTGGCAGCTGCAATATTCCTTTACTATAAAGTCCCACTCTGCTGAGGCAGCGTGGAACTCCCAACCATTTCCTGATGTATGAACTTATTAACGCTTCCAGCTTATCCACTGTTGTCAAAGAAACCTCGTACACAGTCAGTGGCCACAGCAACCTCGGCAGCAGACCAAACTGAAAGCACCAGAGTTTTAGCTTGCCTGGTAGAGCACAGCTGTTTATGCTCTTCAACCCATCCACTGCTTGCTGTCTAACTTCTCCCACTCGAACTGTGTCCCATAGATCCCCATCGTACCATCTCCCAAGACTCTTCACTGGCTTCTCAGAAACTGTTGGTATTGCCTCACCATTAATGAAGAATGTTTTATCTACTACCTTTCCTTTAAATATAGAGATACTCCTTGATTTAGTGGGCTTAAATTACATTCGTGCCCATTCGATATTATCTGTTAACTTCCCCAATAACTGATTAGTGCAGACTACTGTTGTAGTCATGGTTGTCAGGTCATCCATGTATGCTCTGATTGGTGGTAGTCGCATCCCAGAAGCCAAGCGCTCTCCACCTACTACCCATCTTGATGCCCTAATGATTACTTCCATTGCCACAGTGAAGAAATGGTGCATCCTGCCATTATTCCGACCTCTAAGCATTGCCAGGCAGTGCTGAACTTTCGAGTTGAGAAACTAAATTGCAGATCTCCAAAGTAGTCTTTCACTAAATTTGTTATTGACATTGGTACTCTGAAAAACATCGAATGCTGCCCACAGAAGCTCATGTGGCTCTGAACCATTTGATTTGGCCAAATCCAGGAATGTCACATGGAGCTCCTTCTTCTCCTTTTTTGCTGACTGAATTTGTTGCCAGATAACATTGATATGTTCTAAGCATCCTGAGAACCCTGGCATGCCCTCTTTTTGAATTGAAGTGTCAATGAAGCCATTCTTTAATAGGTAGGTGGACAATCTCTGTGCAATAATGCTGAAGAAAATCTTACCTTCAACATTTAATAGTGAAATAGGACGAAACTGACTGATGCTTGTAGCATCTTTTTCTTTAGGTTTAAAGACTCCACCTGCTCTGTGCCATGCTCTGGGCACAAGCTGTTTTTTCCCATGCCACTTTCATCAATTTCCACAATATTAGCAGAACTCCTGAAGCATTCTTATACACTCTGTACAGAATATGATGATATAGCCTACTATTTAATAAGGTTTTCAAAAATGCCCCAGGAAATCAATTTAGTGGAAATGTCACCTCTTTATGGAAAAGTTTGTTGTTGTCAATTTTTTTCTGGAAGAGACATTAAAAATGCAGTTAGCTTCTGTACAAAGCATGGCATAAAATGTGGCCAATAATGGATAATTTGACACGCTTCCGTGTAAAAGTGTCTGTTATCTGCGGATTCTGTTCATGTGTGCCCAGACATTTTTGAAATCCCGACCTGCTGATGTTTTACGACCATGTCCGGAATAAAGAGTAGACCTATGTATGGTAGGCCTAAAAGTAAAGTTAATGGACATAAACCGTGATATAAGACTTTGATTGTCCATCTCTAAGTCATTTTTTTCCTGTGACACCTGTAAAGTCACGTCTACAAACCTCTTGCGTAGTGTTTGGTCACACCACAAGGTGTCACTAGGCTCGTTTCCATTACAGATTTGCACAAAAGTTTTGCGATATTTTCTACATGTCGATAAAATACTATTGCGAAATGACGGCGTTTCCATTAACCGATGTTATGCGACTAAAACGTCTTTTTTCCCCCTCTCACGATAAGTAATTCCAAAAATCATGGCAATGGACGTTGGTAGGTATATCACAGCCATGCACCGCACTAGACAATGGCCCTCATTTATCAAAAGTGCGTTGCACCTAATTTCCAGCGTACACCTAGCGTACACCCAAAACCACGGTGATTTTGAGATTTATCAATATGGACGTTGGCGTACGGCATGCTCAAATCTTACACCAGCTCAGGAGGTGGTGTACGCACGTTTTGAGTTAGTGCGGAAATGCGCAGAAAAATTTCTAACACCACAAAACGCACAGGCAAACTAAAATATATGATATATTATGACCCAGTGTAAAAAAACAACAACATAGTAATTATAAACTTCAGTATTTATTTTTGTGCAACATGGACTTCAATGTTTAATTTGTGAGACTTTACCAAGTCATTTGATTTGTAAGCATTCCTTCAGTTGCAAGCCTGTGGAATTTACCCTGCCGTTTCAGGGTAAGCCCCGGCAGGTGCGCACGGACTGGGTTCGGTAATGGAAGGCTTTCAATGACCAAAATATAATTCAGACTGACAAAATAATAAAAAATACATTCCTCTTCTTTTACATATAATTATAATACAGATAATAATAATAACGACATCATTCTTCTAAATAACAAGCGCCATTACCGTAATAATACAAATCATAATAATAATAATAAGAATATTGCAAATTGTCATGCAATTATTTATGTGAATGAATGGTACTCCACATCACATCATCATCATCACTATTGTACACCCCAATACATGTGAAGTGATTCTAAATATTGAATGCTACTTCAAAAGACGTGTTGTAAAATAATGCATTGTGATGGGTCGTTTCGGCATCACGTCAGAGAAGTTTCTCTTCTTTGCCATTTTCCGTGTGTCCATGGCGTAAAATGAGGGCGTGGGGGGAGCGGAGACTTGAATATTTAGGGGTGTGTTATTCTAATGACGATCGTTTTCGGGCGCGGGATTTATCAAGGGCAGGCATTGCGTATACCTGCATTTTAAAGGTACGCACAGTTTCATAAATCAGGCGGTGAGAGGAGTGTAAGCATAATCTTACGCCAACATATACACCTGTTTCTACGCAAGAATGATAAATGAGGGCCATTATTATTAATGGACGGAGACGTGGGCTGCGTTCAGCCCGGACAAAACGTTGCACAACGTTTTTTAATTGGAAACGGTGATGCGTTGAACACCCCGTTCTGATGACGCAAGAGTTGCAACTATGGAGCCCGATAAGGCCATTCTCAAAAAAAAAAAAAAAAAAGGCCATTCTCTGTGTTCTTCGTGAAGAATTTTCAGAGCCTGATGAAGTCGGTATAAATATGTGTTTAATACTAGAAAATATGCCCGATGTTACAGTAACTGCACTTGCCGCCCAGAACACAAGAGAACGTCCCAATCAAGTGAAGGGATTTGTGGAAACTGAAAGCACACATCTTACCTAATTCAGACTAAAACACATTCTGTTTTGCCTCACACACTAACTTTATTTGCATTTCATAATGTTTTAATAACCTATTTTCTTTCTGATTTTTAGAAAAAGCAGTTTTATTTCTATACGAAATTTCATACACTTGCAATGAAGCTAAGAATATAATAAACGACATCATGTTGATATCGTATATTTTTACAATAAATGACAAACATATCTTCTAATATCCTCAGTTGTTGCATATAGCGATCTGCATTGAACACTTGTAAATTATTTTCCTTAACCCATTGTGCGGGTTCATTTTAATACCGCGTGCTTTATATACATGTTGCTGCTGATTGGATTGCAGTTCTGACACACCCACCAAACGAGAGAAAACATATCTCAAACCCCGTTGCACACCGGTGCACACCGTTTCCTGGAAACATAACGTTCAACTAGGAAACCGTAGCAAAACGGTGCGCACCGTTTTGAACTTGAACGTGCCCGTGGTGTGTTATCCAAGCATTAATGGTAGGGAATACACAGAGTTTCCTGGGTGTTTCTCCCTCATTTCTGTTCCGAGGTCTTGATTGTGGCATTTCTTTGAGGTTTTGAGTCCAGGCTATTCCTGTAAATTTTTTTTTTAATGAATTTAATAAAGAACTCGTATTATGTCCAAACGGTCAGTGTACTTGCATTCGTTTTCCCTTATTTAACCCGTAATTGCAAAATGAAAAATGAACGGTTGTTGTATTTTTAAAACACAAAGTTGAACACCAACATTTTAGTTTGACCACACCAATGCTGCGCTATATATATATATAGGCCTACATCTCGACAAATTTTCAGATATTTGTTTGACTTTTTGCGTCTTTATTAAACATTTAAAATACTCTCAAATTAATATGGGATGTATATTTTAAATATATGTAAATGCATTATTAAATAAATAAATGGCCAAATTAGAACCTGGAAACGATATTTTCTCTGCAGTGCTGAATGAGAAGAGCCATAACCACTGCCTACAGAAAGGGGATGTATAGGCTTATAATAAATGTGTCTGAAAAAATAACGAGCTAAAAACATATCTCCATCTCCGGATGCACCTTTAGAGAGAAATGCATCTTTCATACGGATTACATAATCAGAAGGGATTAGCTTTTAAATTTGTTCTTTTTAAAGTGGACATTTAAATCTTTAGTCTACAAAGGCTATATTGTTTCAGTTCTTGCGCTCCAGTTCATGAAGATCAGCGCGCCTGATTGTTTTATTTTATTTTACAAAAGCACAACGTTTTCTTGTTATTGTGACATTACGCAAATAAAAGTATTCGCGAATGTATTGTTATTTTCCATATGACCAGAAATGATAGAGTATTTAGATAATCTAGCCCTATTATTTTTATTATTGTCCTACCTGTACTATAAATGAAATGTGATGAATTGCTTTGTTCCTTTTTTGGATGAAAGCGTCTTATACATATGTAGCCTAATAAATGTTATAATAATGATATAACACACCGTGTCTTCTAAGTCAGGTGACCGTAAATGCACAAAACCTATTTCCATTGCAGTTTTGCGAAAAAAAATAATAATTTTTTGAATTGCCTGAAAATCCTCCTCATGCAAGTGTAAAAACTTTTTTTGTGATAAATGGGAGTTTTTGCGAAATTTACGTGTTTTCATTGAGCGTATTTTCATTTCGCAATTTAAATATGCGCAAATTGAAGGGTTATGGAAACGCAGCTAATGTGGCCTCAAAGCTTCAGCACTGCCACTCTGAGCTCGATTGCTATGTCTGAGGCAAAAAACGCTCCCCTCATTGGCATACGGAGCAATAAATGTATAAATTAATAGGGATCACGAATAATCGCATCCAAAATGAAAGTTTGTGTTTACATAATATATCTGTGTGTAGTGTGTATAATTCAATGTTGTAATCGAGTCACCAACTGTCGAGTTCGAGTCCGAGTCACCAAAGAAGAGTCATAGTCGAGTCCAAGTCGAGTCACCATTACCTGAGGTCGAGTCTCGAGCCCCCAGTGCCTACATGTCTCCACTCTGGCACCTTTAAATAGTTTTCCTACATCTTGAAACTATTAGTTTTATAAATGGGGGTAATCTTTGAAGGATGAACAAACAATGTTTTCGTCATCACATTAAAAATATCTTTTTTAAATATAATGCTATTTGAGTTTTGAAGTGCTGGAAAAAAGATGTGTGATGTAGGCTATTGGTTAATAATGGAAAAATGTTAGCATTTTTGTCATTATATTATATATTTATTTATTAACTGTTGGCAAACTAAAATTGTTTGTTGAATTTGTCAAATTCTTATTTTTACCTGGGTGCGCTTTCCCATACTGTGTACTTGAGTAAGCAAAGGCAGCTGGAACATTTATTAAATGCGTAGTATTCTTTCCAAACCATTACATATAGTATTATAAATTCAGACGTTTTTGATATATGAAAAAATAAAACATAAGATTATCTTTTAAAATTGTTTGAACACGGAGCACTTTTTCCTGTGAGTGAGACTGGAAAACCCGTAGTGGATTAGAGCGGAGTGATAACAGAACACTTATGGTGCGTTCACACCAAACGCGAATAGAGCGTCAAATACGCGTCTACCGCGTCTAGTTAGACGCTTGAACATTTCGAACCCATTCGCGCGTCCGTGTCACTTGCGAATAAAAAAACAACAACAACACAATTTCTTTCTGGCTTAAGTTTGAACCGACATGTCTGAAGTAAAAGATATTGCTGCTCTGTACTTATTGTGGAAACGGAGGAAAGCCAAACGCCGACGTGTCTGGGTTCACAGCACCATTCAGAGGCGAACTCAACTCGGTGAATTTCACTGTCTTCTCCAGGAACTGCGCCTGGATGACAGCCGTTTCCAGCGGTACTTGAGAATGACGGGTGCCCAGTTTGATAACCTGCTAGCTAGGGTCGCTGACGGCAACAATCAGCATCTCCTCCATTTTGGACAACAGTGTGATAGACCTGACGTATCGATTAGCTCTTCGTTGATTGGCTGGCGCAACAAAGCGTCATGCGAATCTTCCGCTCAAGTTGAAATTTTCCAACTTGCGCGGAAGACGTTCGCGGCAAAACGCGTCGCCCAATTCGCGTCATTTGCAACGCCCGGCATGAATGATGCGTCTATTCGCGTCTTTGCATTGACTTTGTATGTAATTTACTCGCGCAAAGGATTAAATTCGCGTTCGGTGTGAACACACCATTAGAGTGCAGAGAGGAACGGGCTTTTGCTCCAGTCCTGGTTTTGCATCCGCGCCGTTAAGCCCCATTCACGCTACACACGACTTTGTCGCTGCAGGTCGCCAGTGGCTGCGCTGGAGGGCGTTCCCCACTACTGGTTGTCTCGTAATGTTTGTGAGTGACATTCACGTTGGTTACTCTACATAAAACGCATAATATTAAAGATGAACGAGAAACAGTGAGTGCTCTTTGCCATCGCGGCTATTTAACTGCAGCAAATGTGCAAATACTGATCTATCTGACACGGATCATTCGATCATTCAGACACGGAGTCAGTATGGTGAACACCACTGTATGTACACGGAGATATGTCATCCATTATAGGACAGTTTCTGACTGCTAAAATGAGCTCCTTCAACTTGCCTCAGTCAGACTCGGCACTGAAGAGTGACGCACTCTACTGACTTCACTCCTATTGGTTGTCGAATTGGTTCTCGCGAAAATCGCTCTTCATTTGCATAAAGTTAAAAATTTCTCAACTTTGTCGCATCACTGGACACACCCCTACGGTCGCGACCGCGTGTGTCGCCGTAAGTCGCCCGCTTACCATTGAAAATGAATGGTATCGCGCCGCTTGGTCGCGTGTAGTGTGAACGGGCTTTAGGAGCTCAACATCTGTCTTGCTTGCATGCTCGCTCTAGATGAGTTAGAGCTTTTAGAGGATTTTTTATTACGATTTAGAGGATATTTTAACTAATTTGCGGTAAAACTAGTCGATCACGACTCACGAGTGAGTCAACAGGTAGATCTATAGATAAACACATCTTTCAGGCATTTGACCGGCCAGGTTGACACCACAGCGTGAGAAATCGGGGGTGTGGCGGGAGAGCGTGAGAGTTAGCAGCCCTGGGTGTCGCTTGATCAAGATCGGCTCGCGCTGCACTGTTGTTGAAGGTCCAGACTGATAAAGGTCCGTGAAGCACAAAATGAGTTACGTTCTGCTTTCATTACGTTTGCCATTTGCTGCGCCAGTGCAGATTTTGGTCGGCAGGAAAAATGGTCCAACTGTGATGGTTCGGTTTGTAATGCAAGTCCAAGTACGAGTCATCAGTCCATGAGTCCAAGTTGAGTCACGAGTCCAGAGAATGGAGTCTCGAGTGAGACTCGAGTCCAGAGAATAAGGACTCGAGTTGGACTCGAGTACTCCATCACTGGTATAATTATTTTGTATATATAAATACACACACATGCATGTATATATTTAAGAAAAATGTTTTATTAATATATAAAATATTTATATACAATATTAATTATGTTTAAATATACATAAATGATATATATGCAAATATTTCTTAAATATATACATGCATGTGTGTGTATTTATATACAAAATAATTATACACACTACACACACATATATTATTTAACACAAACTTTTATTTTGGATGCGATTAATCGTTGCCCAGCCCTAAAATTTGTAAATAAATAAATGTAGACGTAAATGCATATATACACAAATAAAAGTGAAAATAAATAAAAGTGGAAATAAATAAATGCATAAATAACTAAATAAATGAAAAAATAAATAAATGTGTGAAAAAAAAATATAATTCTACATACATAGGGAAATAAAAGTATAAATGGTCATTTATTTATTTTTAATTTCTTCGCTTATTTATTTATTCAATTAAAATTTTCAATGGTTTGGTCCTCCACAGATTCAAAACGGTACTGATGGATTTCCGCGAGAGATTCAAGGATGTCATTACATCACATCTGTACACATAAAGGATGTCTTGGCATCATTAGTCTTGGCTAGTATATTCCATGTGAGGATATTGGAGGTGATTTACAGCCTTTTCTCACTTGATAGCACTTGATATAATTCAGGGCTCCAGACTAATTTTCCCAGTGGTTGAACTGGTGCTACCTTTCTCAGTTGGTCGCACCAGCATTTGATTTGTTCGCACCTTTTTTTTTTCCTTTTTTTTTTTTTTTACATGCCATGGGATTAATCAATGCATGCTGATGAATAGTGGTTTTAATGGACCAAAGCTAACAAAGACTTTCTGGGCTGCAGCATAAATACCTGTAATATATTAATTATCATTGCCAAATTTCAGGATTTTCATGGATTTTGGACAGTAATTTTAATCTGTAATTTTAAGCATTTTACATTTGAATTATATAGACTTTATGCACCAGAGAAACGTGGGCGCCGTCATCTTTAGAATATTGTCTTTGAACTTCCTGTTCTGTATATTTCTATGGCATTGCTGTTGAGGAGTAATTAGCTGGTGAAGTGGATTTACTTATTGTAGAGTTAAAGGGGGGGTTTGACTGCGATTTCACTTTTTTCATTTTAAATAGTGTGTAATGTTGCTAATGGTGCATGAACAGTATCTGCAAAGTTGCAGCGCTGAAAGTTCAATTAAACAGAGATATCGTCTTTTAAAAACCAGGAAGTGTAAACGCCTACAAAAACGACTTGATTGGGACTACAGCTGGGTTATGGTACGTCACTAACCCACACATTTGCATCAACCACTCCCTTCGGAATATGCAGGAAAGGGCATGCGCATATTTCTGCAGCACGTCGAGTGAGTTGTGTTCACCCAGCTAACAGGTCTTCTGTGTTCGAGCTTCCCACGGATGTTACTTCGTCAACAATGGATACAATTTATGTTTGATTATATTCCCGAAAGTGACAATCGTAATCTAGCTCTCTGTGCTGCGCATTTTACGGAAGACAGCTTCCAGAATCTCCACGAGTTCAATGCAGGATTCAAAAAGAAACTGTTAATATACCATGAAGCAGATCAACTTTAAAACCAGAGGCAGCAGTAGTTGGGCCACAACCTGTAAGTAGGCTAAGACTTAATCATTCTAAATGTATTTGCATGTATAATTCCAGACGTAACGTTAGCCTGTGTTTTATTTTTATTTTTTTCAAATGCCAGCGCTGGCTTTATAGCCACTAGGCTGCTAGTTATGCTAGTATTTTGTGTCTACGACAAACACATACAAACATTATGGACCTGAATTTTGTATAAGTACTAATGTTGTAAATGTATTTTTCATGTGTATATGCTTTATGACGTTATTTTCGATTTGATCAAGAACGTAACTTGCCAACGCTGTTTGTGTTTAACATTAGTAGCCAGTCAGTTGCTATCGTTGCCAGTCAGATGCTATTGTGTAAAACAAACGTGTATATGGTTAAAAAATGTGGCAAATTATCATTCAGAAACGTTTAGTAAGAACCGTGTGTGGTGAGGTTCTGCTTGACTTTCTTCATCGCGGCTTTCTCGGTCTGATTCTGCCTCACTGACACTGCAGTCTCGACATCATTATTTATGTGTATACACCGTCTATCTATTGTCTATGGTATCCACATTTGGCAAGCCCGTTTCGCCCGTAAAGGTGATGGGCGTTAACCTTCCGGACAACGTGAGCGACAGTTTAGCCAATCACAACACACCCGCCCAAACGAACCAATCTGAGCCCACGACGTGTTTCTGAGGGAGTGGTTTCATAGAATCAGGAAGTCAACCGCTCGTTCAGGGGACAGAGGAGAGCGCGGCTGACAATAAAGGTGAAGTTTATGAAAAATAAGACTTTTTTTAAAAAAGAAAAAACACGAATACATGTTATATTGCACCCCATAAACACAATCATGCAAAGAAAAAAAGCAGTCAACCCCCCCTTTAACAAAAGTTATCATGAGCATTGTAATGTTTATATCATAAGCATTGTAAAGCAGATGTCTTAACAAATGTCGAACGGGAATTTTTTACGAGCAGTTCATTCATACCTATGCAAGATCGCTGTGGAAATACAGACCGAAAGTCGAAAGACAACGTGCGCAACGCTGAAAAGGGGCGGGGCTACATAAGGTCTATACAATCTATCTATTTACATTTGAATCATAATCTTCTGTGTCTATTAGGGATGGGACGAAATATCGTTTGACGAAATATCGCGATACAAAACGTGACGAAACGCATCGAGGTCGAAAAAAATGTATCGCGAAATAAAGATAGATGCATGATTTGCGTAGTATATAAATAATTTTGTGTATTATATATATGTGTGTATGTATATGGGGCAGAGATAAAGTCTATGGTGGCAGAAAGCAGGATAAAACTAAATGGAAAAAAAATTATATCCGGAACTGCGGAACGTCATCACTTCGAGACAACGCATGTTGCAACAACAACAACACTGCAGTCTGCAGCGCGCTGACCAATATCAGCATTAGCACCAACTTCCTTGCCCCCAAACAGCCGACCATGGAGTCAAATGAGGTCGAAATTGAGGACGCTCCGCCTGGATACAAGTCATATGTCTGGCAGTATTTTGGCTTTCTCATTAAAAAAGACAAAGACGGCAATAGAGTAACTGACAAGACTAAGACTGTGTGTAAGCTATGCAATGCTGTCATTCCGTACACCACATCCAACACAACAAACATGAACCACCACCTTCAACGTCACCATAAAAATGTGAAGACGGCCCCGGAGAAAACGAGCCTACCGAAAGGACAGCTGACCATGAAACAAGCGCTGACACCAACTCTACCTCCGTCAAGTCCGCGTGCGAAACAGATAACCAGGCTCATTGGCGAATTCATAGCGGACTATATGGCTCCATTTAACATGGTAGAGAACAGAAAATTCATCAAAATGTTCAATGTGCTGGAGCCTAAGTTTAAGATGCCATGTCGAGGACATTTTTCGGAGAAGGTAATCCCGGAAATTTACAATGAAACCAAACAAAGCGTGAAAGATTGTCTAAAAAATGCCGACTGTGTTGCCCTGACCACCGACAGCTGGACCTCGCGTGCAACACAGAGTTATGTTACCATCACGGCAGAAGTCATCAACGAGAAATGGGAGAGAAAAAGCTTTGTGTTGCAAACTCGTGAGCTGAGTGAAAGTCACACTGGTGTTAACATAGCTCACGTGTTGAGAAATGCACTGAGTGAGTGGGAGCTAACAAGGCCACAAACAACCATTGCTTGTGTTACAGACAACGCTAGCAATATGGACATTGCTGTGAGAGAGAGCGGTCTCCACCCTCACATTAAGTGCTTAGCGCATGTTGTGAATCTGGCAAGTAAGCGAGGCTTGGCTGTATCCCGCGTCGCGCGCCTTCTTGGTCGTGTGCGAAGAATAGTTACATTCTTTCACAAGAGCACCACGGCCACCGCCGTCCTGACCAACAAGCAAACCCAGTTAGAGCTGCCTCGGCATAAACTCATTACCGATGTCCAGACCAGGTGGAATAGCACATACGATATGCTGGCGCGCTACCTGGAGCAACAAGCAGCTGTCTCAGCAGCGCTGAGCTGCCCGGGAATCCGAAGGAATGCGAGAGAAATTGACACTCTGGATAACACTGATATATCAGACGTCGAGGACATAGTGAAGCTGCTTAAGCCACTGAAGACAGCCACAACAGTTGTCTGTGATGAAAAAGAGCCCACTGTTTCACTAATAATGTCACTCAAGTTCATGATCGAGCAAAGCATGTCACCAGACGAAAATGACACACAGACCATCGCCAACATGAAAAGCGCTATTCTACTCGACATCTCGGACCGGTACTCTGGGGACTGTAATGACATGCTGCAGGAGTGCACGGCGCTTGACCCACGTTTCCGAAGCCTGTCCCATCTGAATGATGAACAACGCGAGTCCGTCTATGCCCGAATACGTGAAAAAGCTTCAGCACTTCATGAGCAGCGCAACCAGGTAGGCTAACGCGCGTGTGTAACTCTGTATGTGTAGGCCAGAGCCCAAAAACTTATTTCTCATGTTATTGTTTTTTTTATTAGTCGATGAGAGAGAGAGAGAGAGAGAGAGAGAGAGAGAGAGAGAGAGAGAGAGAGAGAGAGAGTGTGTGTGTGTGTGTGTGTGTGTGTGAGTGTGTGTGTGAGTGTGTGTGTGAGTGAGTGAGTGTGTCTGTGAGTCTGTGATAGAGGGAGGGAGTGAAGGATTGAAAGACAGAAATGTGTGAGCTAGTTGTATTTTATTTTTTTCAGACCAGTGATATAGATGAAAGAACCACTAGGGCCAGTGCTTCAACATCAGGGGCAGCAGCAGAGCAGGCCAGGGTCATGGTTGAGGCAGCTCAGGGAGCAGAGCAGAGCCAGGAAGAGCCAGTGGAAGGAGAAAGGCAGATGCAGGACGTGACACAGCCTCCCCCACCAAAAAAGACAGCGTTAGAAGATCTCCTTGGGAGCTCCTACACTACTGTTGTTGAGACAGTGCAGTCCAGCAGAGGGATTGAAATGGAGATTCTCTCCTACAGAAATGGGATTCCTATCCCACTCAACAGTAGTCCACTTGAGTGGTGGAAAGTTAATGCATATGCTTACCCCATACTTGCCCCCCTTGCAAAAGCCTACCTTTGCATTCCTGCTACATCAGTGCCCAGTGAGCGCATCTTTTCCACAGCAGGAGACATTGTGTCTGCTCAAAGATCACTGATTACACCAGAACATGATATGTTAGTTTTTTTGAAGAAGAGCCAGTCCTAAGATAACTTAACCTACTGTAGGATTAGAGCAGCACTAAGGGAGTGTTCTTGTTTGTGTTTGGCCAGTTATGCCTTGTGTTTCCCTGTGTGCAGCTGAAACAAAAATAAAAAAAGTTGTTGTTATACAGTAATATTTTTTTCTCTTTTTTTTCCTTTTTTGATATCGTATCGTGACGTATCGTATCGTGACCCTGACATATCGAGGTGCATCGTATCGTGAGTTTAAGTGTATCGTCCCATCCCTAGTGTCTATCTATCTATCCATCTCTCTCTCTCTCTCTCTCTCTCTCTCTCTATCAATTCAATTTTCAATTCAATTCAAATTGCTTTATTGGCATGACTGTACATATTACAATATTGACAAAGCTTGTAACACATATTATAACAGTGAAGACATCAATGATAACCAAGTATTATAACAACTTAAATTTAAATGTACAAATTAAATTAATTGCACACATTAACAGTGCAACAGATTATAATTTCTGAGAACATTTGATACCACAGTGTTTTAACATATTTATACACATACATACACACATTACTGAGGGTCACTGTGGTGGACACAGGGCCGGCTCTATCCCTTTGGTTGCCCTAGGCGAGATTGATTTTTAGTGACCTGCTCCCCAAGGCATTTTGCATTTGCATTTTATTGGTGTCTCCCACATTGTCCCACAGCAACATTACAATAGTGTAGATAAGTGTACAATGTTTTATAATAATAATTTATTCTATAGTGTCCAATCCATTTAATTAATTTAACATATTTAATATTAGGTGTATCCAAGTTATTTGACAGGCCTATTTTAAAAAAAAAAATTTAAGCCTTGTTCACACTACATGATTTTAAAACGTCGGGCTGAACTGTGGTTCACACTACATGTCTTGCTCTCAGTGAAATCAGGAGTGTCTAAGTTGTTTAGTTGTTCACACCACAAAACACAACGTGATTGATCCACAACAGAAGGTAACTCACTACACGAGTTGACAACGCACTGCATAGAGATACAACCACGATCGGATGATAACACCGCCTTCACACTGGCAGTTGAAATCAGCTCTGATGCGGGTGCGAAATGACCGGAAGTCATTCATTTCCTATGGAGATTCGCAGACCGCATGCGAATGGGTCCGAAACGGGTCCGACCGAGTGCAGTGCGAAGAAAACCTTGTCCGTTTGTCATCCGGATGCGTTCAAAAATATGAACTCATGCGAAAAACTACGGACGGTTCCTATCCGACAATTCCAGCGGAAGTTGAGCGTTGCTATGGTACTGACAAACAAACCTGAATTATTAACTTTTAATAAAATAAATAATGATTTTATAATGATAAGTTGTCATGTCATTTTTTATTTTCATGACTTTCTAACGTTTATAAGGGCAGTTAATACAATTAAATTAAAGGTAGATATTGAACTATTGACCACTATATCACATTTTTTAGCCGATGTCAACGTCCTCAGCAACTTTTCTCACGCAGCATAACCCTCATCAGAGAGATCATAGAACTGACAGAATCAAACTTTAATTTCTCCGCCATTTTTGTTCTACCCGCGTCCGACGCTTTTCACTGTGTAGTACGACGTCCGTTGGGAACGTATTGCGTATTACGGAGCTGATTTCAACTGCCAGTGTGAAGGTGGCGTAAGAGCAAATTATTTGTGACTCAGTGAGAGCTGTTTCAGTACTATGGTAAGGTCTAAATCATGAAAATAATCCAATAAATAACGAGTTGACAACAACTCTGTCACCCAACGATTCTATCTTGTCCACAAACCACATTTTGTCACGAAAAAACACGCAATAATTAAGTAAATAAATATTGCGCCAATACCCAGCGAAGAAGAGAACACAACATGTGAATATGTAAGTCAGACTCCCCCCACCCCCCCCAACAAATCTCACTCCAAGCAAAACTCACAAGTTGGCAACCCTGAATATTTTATCTGTGTTATGTAATCTAACACAAATTACAATTACTACCTGCTACAGAGCTAAGGGAGTTTTGGTGTCCCCATAAGAAAATGTTGTGCATTTAATGTTTAATTCATGTTTAAATCAAATTTAAATGTTAAATTCACCAATCTTGTGCAATTCAGTGTGCAAATTGAAGAAAGAAAAATTCAAACCTCTTTTAGTTACAGTGTCTGTCTACATTACACTACTACATAATGTAAAACAAATGCAATGAAAAATAAAAGAAACTTTCATAGTTTTGTACAAATTTCTATACTTGTAAGTAAGCTTTATTCTTGGAAGCAACTCAGCACCGCCAATTAAGCAAAATAAAATGAATGGGCTGCCGATGTGCGAGTTTTATGGGCCGTTAAGACAAATAAATAAATAAAAGTAGGCTATGAGATGAATCGGCCCAAAAAGCACGTCGGTCACCGGGAATCTCAAGTAGGCTAAACCGGGAAGTAACCTACATTTATTTCGTTTGAAACCATAATGGCTGAGATGAGAAGGCTGGCTTACCTTTATACTGAGCTTTCTTTTTTATTTTGTTGTTTTCTCTGTGTTCGTCCCTGTGGACCAGAAGGTTTATATACCGCTTCATTTTTGATCAACGCGACAGCAGCTGAGCACTTATCTGACGTAACATAATGCAACCCCCGGAAAAGATCGACAATTCATCAATTCAATCTAATAATCAGTAATTAAGTAATTAATTAAACGTGTGGCTGAGGGGCGCCTTAGGATGATGTATGATAATAATTTTAATATTATTATTTTTTGTTTCTCATTCTAACTCTGTGATTTCTCGATTAATGGGGAGTATCAGAGAATGTGAAGTAGGTCAAGGGCGACACTAGAGCACGCGCCCGCGGCACCCCCTACACATTTGGTGCCCTAGGCAACCCCCTAGTTCGCCTATAGCAATCGCCGGCCCTGGGTGGACATTAAGCCTTGTTCACACTACATGATTTTAAAACGTCGGGCTGAACTGTGCGGTTCACTCTACATTACTTGCTCTCAGTGAAATCAGGAGTGTTCAAGTTGTTTAGCTGTTCACACCACACAACACAATGTGATTGATCCACAACAGGAGGTAACTCACTACACGAGTTGACAACGCACTGCATAGAGATACAACCACGATCGGATGATGAGAGCAAATCATTTGTGACTCAATGAGAGCTGTTTCAGTACTATGTTACGGTCTAAATCCTGAAAATAATCAAATAAATAACAAGTTGACAACAACTCTGTCACCCATCGATTCTATCTTGTCTACAAACCACGTTTTGTCACGAAAAAAACACGCAATAAATAAATAAGTAAATATTGCGCCAATACCCAGCGAAGAAGAGAACACAACACGTGAATATGGACGTCAGACAGAAACTAGTGCTGCACACTGTTTGCGCGGTGATCTGCTCTGAGGAAAAAAATGCAAAAAAAAAAAAAAAAAGAGAGGAAAAACTAAGATTTACCTGGTGTCCTCAACCCATGTGTTGATATGATTGGCTGTACTCATGACATCACTGAGTTTGAGTCGCGCGACTGCTCTGGATATCTAGCAGGCTAGATACAGTATTTTTCTGGGCTCGGCGATGCGTCTGCGAGCGTTTTCGCTGCGTTGTTGGCTCTTTCATACTAACAGATTGCCAAGCGTTCATTGTCCGCTTATCCCCCGTGATTTGCACGCAATAACACCCTGACCTGTCGGCGACTCAACGATTTGCAAATCGGGCATAAATCAGGCTTAAAATCATGTAGTGTGAACTTGGCTTTAGGGAAACACACTGAGGTCACCCACACACACATACATTCACCTACTGTCTCTCAGGCTGTGGCATGCACACACGTATCTGGCAGCCAGTGCTGCGGTCTGTCCCTCTCCTAGTAATATCTTTATCTGCTCTACTTCAGTCATGTCTGTAAAGTTCTGTATTAAGTTATTAAGTTTAAGTCTATCTGCATCATCTGTTTCCATAGTGACCATAGTGCATCTCACAGGAACACTCAACGGGAGTTTCCTTACTGAATGAATCAGTCATTTGAACGAATCATTTGAATGAATGACTCAATAACTGTAAAATTAAAGATAAAGCATACATTTAATAAGATAGGGGGGAATGGCCTTTAAAGGTGTACATATGACAATATGAAGTTTTAAAAATACCAAAGCTGGTTCAACATTGACGAGGATATCGCTTCAGAATAAATTATATTTACAACATAAAATATATTTTTCTGGACAAACAACTTTTTTACCCATACAAGTTGAATGACTGATTTACTTATCCGAAGGACAAGGACATGTAAAGGCTCAATAAACCAGAATGTTTTTATTACCTTAGAATGAGACATTTATATCTACATAACCGCGGGCACCCCCTTCTATGAAGGTCAACATATTGTGGCGTCATATTTCTACTGTAGTCGAACGCGAACAAATAATGCTACAGAGAGCGTTTTGTCACTACCCTGAAAGAGAAGCCACAGAAAGCTAGAATCTAGCCATAAACTCCATGAGTAGTGACTTTTCCCTTGTCACTAGTGTAAAATATGTAGTTGGATATTTCAAGTAACTTAGTTCTTCTCCCTCGCTGTATTATGGCTATGCTATGTGGGGATAAATGTGCTGGTTACGTTTATGAGACAGTTGATGTGTATTCTTGTCATTGACCGTAAAACGAATCAGTTACCTAACGTAACCTCGGTTCTCTCTAGATGAGGGAACGAGTATTGCGTAAGCTAGCTTACGCTACGGGAAAGATTAATCTTTTCTGAGAAGTTGAAGCCAAAAAAAATTATCCTTTAATTTTGTATCCATTCTCAACGCAGTTCAACTGCAGCAGACCATGAGCGGGCTAGCTAGCAGCTCATTGGTTCGCTCAGGGAGAACTGCTACAGCCTATGAGGGAACTCGGTTGAACTCGCAGCCATTGAGAAGCTGACACACTCTCATTGTGTCAAAGCCCGCCAAAACGGCATGGCCCGAGTCTATAGAGAGCCTAAGTCCCGCCCCTTCGCTTCCGGCTCATGGGACCTTATTTCGGAAAAAATATGAATGAAAGTCAATGGGGAGAGACAACTTATCTTTTTATTCCGTCTGAACTGTGCCCTCAGTTACACATATGATGTTTGTCAATTTAAAAGATGATCCTGAAAGTCAAAAACGTCGCAGTTTGTCATACAGCAGAAGAGTAACATTTAGTTTTATGTAAAAATCGCTCTGTGAACTACATCTCCTGGGAAGAGAAACGAGATCCGCTGCTCGTGTGTGTGCAGTCTGGTTCAAAACACTCAGGTAGGACGGCGTAACGTTACGATTATAACGTAAGACCGTAGAAATAATGACAGACAGCCTCAGTAAAGTTAGCTTTATTCATTGAGAGAAAATGTGCGCCTTTGGGGTTTGTAGTCTTTGTAATTACGTATTTTCACAGTCTTATACCTCAACGGTTTTACATCAAACTGCGACTTTCTTTACTTTAAAATGTATCTTTTAAATTGACAAACATCATATGTGTAATTCAGGGCACAATTCAAACCAGATCAAAATATTTGTTGTCTCTTGCCATTGACTCCCATTCAATATTTTTTCTAAGTTAGGTCCCATGGTGGTCGACCGGAAGGGGCGGGACTTAGGCTCTCTATTAATAGTCGAGTTTCCCACTAGTGATCGACCGATCACTATTGGGGAATATCGAAATATTATACGGCCGGCCGATATATCAGGCCGATATTTGCGTTTTTTACGAGTATCGGAATCGGCCAATACGCGGCTTCTGCGTTCGCTGATAGTTTTTTCCCAGCATTATTTATAGACAGGCGGCCACTGGTAGCTCTGTGCTGCTGGAGACGCTGCAGTTCACGTGCCCCACCCTCCCCCACTACCAGAGTCCAACCTGCTCTTCACAAGAATGGTAACCTAAACTTTCAAAGGATCTTTTAAATGTTTGATAGCTGAAATATTGCCAAACACTTTGAAAATTGAAACACGTTGCTCTATAACTGTTATGTGCTGTCAACTATTTAGCTAAGTAAGTTTGTGGGTCCAAATGGAAAACGCGAATGCCTCGTCTATAAAACTTAACGTTAACTGCTTGCCATTGTATTAGGGAGCTGCAAATAGCTAAGGTGTAGGCTTATCCGTTCAGTATGCATTAGGGTTGTCTATGAATATTCTACATTCGAATATGTATTAATTTTGAAGGTGAAAATTATTAATATTTGAACCTGGAAAAACACGTCCGCGGTTGCAGACTAATAACGTTACCACAGCTGCACAGCTCGCTCGGAGCGCTCACTGTCAGTTCTATACTGTGAATCTTCAATCACTGAATGAAGCCTGCTATATTTGGGACAAGAGTCCCGACTCGCAACCATTGCTTGCACAAAACTCTTGATCAGCACTCAACATTTGTTTGTTGTTCATTTAACCGACGCGCAGAGAATGTGAGGGCGAGAGAGAGAGAGATAGAGTGCCTGAGCGAGTCCTGGCGAGTGAGCTCTGCGGTCTTGGCCATTAGTTGATTTACTTGCTTTTTAATACGTTGTCAAATATGTTTAAACTCAAATAAACTATCTTTGTATTAATGTGTCCTGTTATTGACGTAATGTGTCAATGACAAAATGCACAACAAGATGTTCAAATATTTTTCATTTTCATTTTTCATTTCTTTATTTATTTGAAAGGGGACAGTGTACATTATCAACATATAGGCAATGTAAATGTACCTGAGTTAGCTAAAAGGAGCTAATTTTCATCGGTAGTCCCCCAGCCAGATGTAAAAATGGCAACCTTAAAAATAAAAATAATCACAGGTATAAAATCACAAGATAAAATTACATACAAAACATTATGGTTAAGAAATACAATTTATGTAAAATAATTATTATACCAATAATAATACAGTTAAATGCTTGCAGAAGGCATTAGTGCCTGCAAGTTTGGCTCTCTACAAGCCATTTTTTTGCATTCTTTTTGAATGAAAAGAATGACAGACTCTCTAATGCTTTCAGGCACTGTGTTCCATTGCTGAGCTGCTCTTAACGGAGAAGACAGCCTGACCAAAAGCTGTTTTTCTCCAGGAGATGATACAGTCTTCCCTTACTGCCCCTCTAGTTACCCTGACCTCACTAGACCTGAAATGTATGAGTTCACATAATGGGGGAGGTGCTAAACCATGTCTGATTTTATAAATTAAACAGATGTTTTTAAATTTAATGAGATTGTCCCAGGTTAATAACTGATATTTCCTCAGGACACTACAATGGTGATGATGGTATGTGTGCAAAAGGCCATGGTTCTGTTCATATTTATGTTCTTACTATAGTTGTACAGTGTTCTTTGAAGTGCGCGTCTGCTGAGTAGGCGGAGTTTGAAGCGGAAGGCTCGCGAGTTCTGTGAGAAATACGCGATATCTCATATATGCGGCAATAGAGGAAAGAAAGAAGAGATGTGGCGCATGACGCGTTGTTGTAAGTAAATGCAGTGAGATGCATAAATACGAGATATAAGGTTATACTGTAGATCGACAATAGAGCTGGTGAGTAGGTTTGGTATTTCATAGGTGATGGGCGGCTGATATTATGTGATCGCTTCTGACGTCGTTGGATTTCTGTGGTGGTATATTCGTGCGTGCGTCATTGCAGACTGTAAGTGCTTATCTACATTTATTTTGTCTAATAATCATTGTTTGATATTCTGTTTATTGTATCAAAAGGATATTTATTCAGTCATAAAAGAATAGCTGCTATATTATACCAGTAACCCAAGTTTTGATGTCTTTCACGTTCAATCACGTGAAGTGATAATGACGCAGTATTTTTATGAGCAACTGAAGCTAATTGAGTTGTTTTGTTTTATTATAGAACCACACACACACACATACACGTTTATCTACATTTGTCCAGCTGACCATATCACATAAACCCATCATACGAACACACACGGAACAGTACAGTACGCGAAGCTACAGGCCCTTTTGAACATCATCATTAACCCTATCAGGACCAGACGGCATCGCATTTGAGGACGACGTTTCTGCACCCTTCTTTATTTAGTGGACTTCCTCTGGAATACTTGGGACTTCTTAAAGGCCTGTTCACACCGGGACGAATTTCGCGCGCGATATTCGTCGACGTTTAACGCCTCGTGACTAAACAATGGGCGCCAATGTGAGTGTTCACACCGACGCGAAAAACGCCACGCGTAAAAGCGTCATTTTTTAAAAAACGCCTCGGGTTCGTTTTTTTGGTTTGACGCGCCGCGTCAAAACCTATCCGACCAACGAGATTGGCGGGTTTGCTCACGTGTCTGGTGCTTCTGAAGTTACAGTAAAACACAACTTGGGGGCGCTCAAACACAAAACGGTCTTGCCGAGCACACATACGACGAAGGATAGATAGCCTACAAGGCAAGTTGAGCTGCTGGTCTCGGAGCATAAAGAGCTATATGATAATTAGTATTTCTGTAAAAAAAGTATAGTAGGGTGATCATAAGTCCTGTTTTCCCGGGACATGTAACGGTCACTTTGTGCTTTATAGAAATCTGAGTTGAGATGAGAACTGCGCATATGTGTAGTGTCAGTTAATTAGATTTTGACATTAAGTGAGGAGATGAGATAACCGCTCTGCCGACTCTTTGTATTCTTTCTTTTATTTTATTTTTCTATTGTGACCAGATGTTTGTTTGTGTTTTTTTCCTCGCTCGATCCCCATGTATGAGGACGAGTGTAACGTTTGAGTGGTTTTATTAAACGCGGGGAAATACGACGACTCTCGTCTCTAGCTGCATCTGTTCATCCAGTGCAAATATATGTTTTTATCTCTGGGCAACATCTCAACTTTGCGTTAAACATGTCCTGTTTTCACGTCCTGTCCTGGCTGTTTTTAAGTGATGAAAATGTCCTGGTTTTCAAAAAAACTGCTGGGAAAAATCAGTTCTACTGCAAAATATAGATGGGCAAACAAGGTGGATGAGGAAGAAAAACAGGATAAAGAAGATGAAAACTAAAGATTTAAGTGTTTCTAACTAAAGACAAAGGTTTGTGAGAGCTATTTTTGTTACATTTGGAGGGATTTCTTTTAGTTATTTATATATTTATTTTTCTAATACAGAAGACATTTTTTCTATCATTATTTCATTCGTTTTTTTTTAATCTGTCATAATAAAACATTGAGACATGAATATGATCACCCTAGTATATAGTATTCTATTATCTGTTTTACATTAAGCGCCATCAGGGAATGAATTTGCATGTTCACTCAGCTCATCGTCAGCGAAAAACGCTTGGGTGTGAACACAAAAAACGCGTTGAAAAACGCTGACGAATAACGCGCGCTGATATTCGTCCCGGTGTGAACAGGCCTTAAGACTGAGTACACTTATTTATTACCACCATTTTGTTGCTCTTTCTGCATAGAGTTGTATCTTTGAATATAACCATTATTTTTGTGTTTGTTTATTTTACATAGGCCTATGCTGATTATTATTATATTTTTATTTGTTGATATTGTGGAAATGTACCAATCAATACAGAGTGAATTTAATCTTTGGCTCTGGCTTTTACTCCTCTTCTAGTTACTGGACATTAATCGTATATTGATACTCTAAGGTGATTTAGAACCGTAATAGCAATCAGTGCATTCTACAGCCTTCAGTACAGTATGGTTTTTAAATATGTTTTTTAGAGGGAGTATGCAAATGCCATTTGACTGATTTTGACAGCCCTAGTATGCATACGGGTGCTGTAACGAACACTGGTCATAGGATTAAGTAATGGTAACGTTGTTCTGTGCTTTTTGTGGGAGATTTATTCAGCGCCCACCTGGCTGAGGTTTGGACGCGTGTGGTGTGTGGAGATTTGACATGCTCATTTTATTTTATGTAGAAAAATTGAAACCATGGCAGTACATAGTTCGTTTCTTTTAAAATGAAGTACAGTCTACACTGTGCACTTTATTATGCTGGTTGCTACTGTGTGCAATAGTGTAATTATTTCATTTATGCTTAAATATTTATTTTCAGCACTGAACTTTTTTTTGTTCTACCTCATGTTTTTAATATTTGACTGCTTTGTTCAAAAATCTGAGATCTAAGATCGGTCTGCGGTCGCCGCCTTTCTTGGTAACAAGAAAATGATGGCCATAAAACCCTGACTCGCTCATAGAAGGCGGAACTCTCTCTATAGCCCTTTTGCACAAAAGCTTTGCTATCTCTGAACGAAGCAGGCTGGCTGCTTCTGTATTCATTGTAGTTTCGAGCTGGGCACGGAAGTGTGGAGGGCGGCGACGGAACTGAAACAGATAGCCAAACTTTATTGTATTAAACACCCACGGGGAGATTCCCGGAATAGCATCCCACGCTTTGAAGCGTAACGCTAGCGGGTAAATGGTTATATCGCCCTGATTGCTGCAAATAGGCTGAACAGTAGGGCTGGGGTAAACGATTATTAACTAAACGATTAGTTGGGCGAATATTTTATCGATTAGTCGACTAATTGGACGTCTAATATAAAGAATATTTTTCTGCTGCTCAATTAATCAAAAAACAATGTATCTCAAATAAATACTAGCATACTGAATCAAGATACTATAAGCTGGCTAACGTTAGTCTAATGTTATGTATTTGAACACCATCATTATAACTCTACAACCGCCAAAACCGTGTTATTAAAATATTTTTTTACAAACATTTTTTATCATAGAGAATAGAAATATTATATCAGCTGAGGAGGGAAATGGAGGCGGAGTTAGTGGTGCGATCGGAGGCTGCTACTGCTGGAGATCAATGGGCTATATGCACGCATAAGTTCCGCATTTGACGCAAGGATGCTCGTCCATTTCCGGTTGTGTAGATTAAAGCGGAGGAAAATCGGAGAAAACGGGATTATGGCAGAGTCTTCAATATTTACCGTCCTCCCGTTTTTGAAACGAAACGTACATACTTTTAGATGTAATTTTATATATAGTTATGTTTATTTAATATAATTTTAAAAAGAAGCATAAACACAACGAGGGGTGTCTGTTTTATCTGTTTTTGTGACTAACGTTTCATTAGTATAACCATGGAGTATAAAATTCCACATAAATTCTCGCTATTGCGTTGGACTCTATGATCGGCGGAAGTTATCGAGCATCCTCACACCTTCACCGGAAATACCTCCGTGCATAGAGCCCATTGGGAGAGGTTTGTGCACCTACTGATCAGAGCGCGTGCTGACAAGCCTTGTACTCCCGCACGAGCGAGAATGTGCGCGCGGCAAAATCGACGCGTTGGGTCGGGTGCGCAAGACCAGGAAGACTGTGGCTGGCTGTGTGTACGGCTTTTTTTTGTAACAGCGCGCGTGGCGCCGCGTCCGGGATGAACGACTTCAAGCCGAATCTGCCCGAGCTTCTACGTCTCACCACACCGGCACCCAGTTTGCGCGTCTAAATTGCAACGTTTTTTTTTTCTTAAGGGTTTGTTTACTGTGTGTGATTAATTTAATGGGTAGCACATTCACTTCTAGTTGTCTTCATCCTCTATTCTGCTATGTTTCGGTCTCCCACGTGAGTGTGGCAAGCTGTACCGCCGGGAACATGCAAAAAATAAATAAATAAAGAAGCGTCGACGCAAAAATATGACATCGATCGACGCGCCGCTACAGCACTACTGAACCTGCAGTGTTGCCAACTGAGCGATTTTGTCGCTATATTTAGCGAATATTCAGACCCCCCCTGGCGACAAATTTTCAAAAAAGCGACTAGCGACAAATCTAGCGACTTTTTCTGGTGTTATTAGAGACTTTTGGAGACTCTATGACGTGAAATCACATATCGTTTTTCCTCATCTCAAGGAGCAGCGAGTGCTGCCGTGGGTCCCACCCCGTCCCAAATCAATCACAGGTGGCCCAGTCCTCGCGCAGCAGCCCCTCCCACCCAGCTGTAGACAGACATAGCGGGAGATGTTCTCATCCGAGTACAAACAAAACAATCGCGCAAATGAGTCGCTATTTTTAGCGAATTTTCAGACCCCGACTTTTTGCTTTTCTCCCTTTGCTTTCATTCACTCTATGTCTACACTGTAAAAAAAAATCCGTAGTTTTTACAAAAAAAATTTGGCAGCTGAGTTGCCAGAATAATTTTGTAAAAATTACAGTCACACTGTAAAAAAAATCCTGTAAAATTTACAGGGATTTACTGTAAGAAATACAGAGTTTATTAAAAAAAATCCATTTTCTGCTGAATTAAAAATAAAAAACACAATAAAAATGTGCCTTTTGCTTTAACTTCTTTATTAATATTAAAGCAGCACAACATACACATTTTTAACATGCAGTGTACAGATTAATTATCTCATTGGAATTCATGGAGGTAAAGAGATACAATCTCTGCAAACTGATGCACAGGACAATATCACAAAATATAAGAGCAATAAAACTAAGTTGTATACAATCTCACCTGAAAAATGATCTTGAACTGAGCATAAAAGCTGAAACCAACCGTATTCAGGGTAAAGTCCAAACAAATGTCCAGAGTTTCAGGCATCACACCACTCGTGATCTGAAAGTTCCTGAATTAAAGTAAGGACTCTTGGGTTCACATTGAGACGTGAAGTTTGTGTCTTCTCCACTTTGGTGCCCTTCTCTGGGTTGATGGAGAAAAAATACCTTGAGAAAGAAGAAAAACAGGCAACTTATCAAT
Source organism: Cyprinella venusta (assembly GCA_038021265.1). NCBI lineage: Eukaryota > Metazoa > Chordata > Actinopteri > Cypriniformes > Leuciscidae > Cyprinella > Cyprinella venusta. Next base: position 9,128,217 of record CM075879.1, on the reverse strand, counting down.
TGTAAAATAGTTTTCTAAACAGAAATACATTTTCTTTATTCAAGATATAAATAATAAAATATTTTACGTATTATGTTAGCTTCGTTCATTGAGGGAAAATGTGAGCCTTTTGGGTTTGTAGACTTTGTAAATACATATTTTCACAGTCTTATACCTCAACAGTTTTACATCAAACTGCGACTTTGTTGACTTTAAAATGAATACTTTAAATTGACAAACATCCTATGTTTAATTCAGGGCACAATTCAAACGAGATTAAAATAATTGTTATCTCTCGCCATTGACTACCATACAATATTTTTACAAAATAAGGTACCATGGTGGTCGACCGGAAGGGGTGGGCTCTCTATAGAGGGACAGAAATCTCTCAGATTTAATTAAAAAGAACTTCAATTGCATTTCAAATATTAACAAACATCTTATGGGTTTGGAATAAAATTAGGGCAAGTATTCTTTGGGTGTACTAACCCTAATAATAGCTGGATCTGTCAATCAAACATTTGCAGTTTATCAGTGACTCCCACTATAATCAATGAAAAAAATAAAAGACAATTTCCTACCCGATTTAGTCCTCTGATTTAAATGCTGTTGGAAGGGACAAGTCAGCTGTGAGACTGTAAACACTAACTGCTATGATTGGCCAACTGTTTACTCACTCATTCATAAAGTATTTTCAATTTTGACATTTTTCGGTCAAACCGTTGTTGCCTGCCAGTCATAAAATGCAGGTATGGGGGTCCACGTCCAAGAGAATCCACAGAGAAGTCCAAATTTAACATCATTTAATGATGACTCGTAAATGTAAGTACACATTGATGGCCTAAGACACGAAACAAGCGGTTTGTGTGAGAAAAGAAACAGTATTTATATCGTTTTACCTCTTGTTAACAGCCATCGAACTGATCTGAATCAGATGTCTAACTTAACCGAACTGATCCATGTCAGAGCGTTCCGCCGGAAGTGATCGCTTACACGTGTACGTCACTCAGTGTTTACACAGAGATTTCAAAAGTTTAACCTTTCACTAAACATATTTAGATATATCGAAATCTTCTTCCATTGCGAATTTCTGTATATCTAAATATGTTTAGACCTTCACAGTGAACGGTAAAACTTCCTAAATCTCGGCGTAAACATTGAGTGACGTACACACGCAAGCGATCACTTCCGGCGGAACGCTCTGACATGGTTCAGTTCGGTTCAGTTAGACATCTGATTCAGATCAGTTGGGCATGGCTGTTAACAAGAGGTAAAAACGATATAAATGCTGTTCGTTTTCTCACACAAACCGCTCGTTTCGTGTCTTAGCTAACAATGTGTACTTAAATTTACGAGTCATTAAATCATGTTTAATTTTGACTTCTTTGTGCATGCTCTTTGACGTGGACCCCCATACTTGCATTATATGACTGACAGACAAGAACGGTTAGACCGAAAAATGTCAAAATTGAAAATATTGTGGAAACTAAGACACCTACATCTTGGATGCCCTCGAGGTAAGCTAAAACATATTAAAAAATGAATTTCAAAGTGAACTATCCCTTCAAGGACAACTCCAGCGCAAAAATGAACCTATGTTGTAATAGTACATTGGTAGCGAGTCAACTGTTCTCTTGGATTTTTTTTTCTCGTAAAAATCGAATGTAAAGAGTTTTATCTCTATAAACTGTTCAGCTTATAACGCTAGTATGTGAGGCAGCGACTAAGTAAAAATAAATTAGTAGTTAATACCACTAACAAGGCTCAAAATAGCCCCACACCAACACAGTAACATAATGAGGGTCCATACATGCAAACCGAAGCATTGAGAAATTTGTAAGTGTACAGACCATTTAATAAGAAGATACTTTATAAAGACAGTCCACTTTGTGTATGGAGGCAGAAGCCATCTTTGAAAAACAGACTCAACAAGTCGAACCACGAACACCGTTCAAACATTTCGGATGTTCACTGAACTTCAGCTCACTTGGCACATCGTTCGTGGTTCGACTTATTGAGTCTGTTTTCCAAAGATGGCTTCTGCCTGTGTATACACGAAGTGGACTGTCTTTATAATATCTTCTTATTGAATGATCTGTACACTTACAAAGTTCTCAATGCTTCGGTTTGCATGTAGGGTCCCTCATTATGTTACTGTGTTAGTGTGGGGCTATTTTGAGCCTTGTTAGTGGTATTAACTAGCGATTTCTTTTTACTTATTATATGGCCCCATATGCTAGCATTATACGCTAAACAGTTTTTAGAGATAAAACTTTTTACATTTGATTATCATGAAAACAAATCTCAGAGAACGGTTGACTAAGTACCGATGTTTTGTTAGACCAAAAGTTAATTTTACGCCGCAGTTCTCCTTTAACTATTGGAGCCACATGGATGATTTTAACTATGTTTTTGAGTACCTTTCTGGGCCTTGAAAGTGTAAATTAAATTGCTGTCTATGGAGGGGTCAGAGAGCTCTCAGATTTCATCAGAAATATCTTCATTTTGTGTTTAGAAGATTAAGGAAGGTCTTACAAATTTGGAACGACATGAGGTTGAGTAATTAAAGACAGAATAGTCATTTTTGGGTGAAAAAAACCCTTTAATCTAAAGTAAACTGTATTAAAGGGTTAGTTCACCCAAAAATGAAAATTTTGTCAGTATTTACTCACCCTCATGTTGTTCCAAACCTCTATGTGTTTATTTGTTCTGCTGAACACAAAGGAAGATATTTGGAAGAATGTTTTAATCAAATTGGGATGTTTGATTAATATCTTCCTTTGTGTTCAGCAGAACAAATAAACACATAGAGGTTTGGAACAACATGAGGGTGAGTAAATACTGACAAAATTTTCATTTTTGGGTGAACTAACCCTTTAAAAGTAGTAAAAGATTGAGATTTCTACATTTAATACGTATTTTATAAACAAAGATGTTCATGCAGAAAATCACAGCAGTGGCCATTTACTCTCATAGGAGACACGCCCCTTCACACAGAGTTTCTAAATCAGAGGCTTAATTTATAATCCCTTTTATTCCTAGATTAGGACTTTTTTTGATGTACAAAAAACAAATCATACAAACACTAAAAGTTTGCCTCAGGAATCATTATGATTTTTTTTAATGCAGTTCATGACTGACCATTTTAAATAAAAAAGTAAATATTATTGGCTAATAACACTTCATTGTAAAAAGGTAAAATGACAGCTTCCCTAACCCCTAAGTCAATTAATCAGCTACCTTATTAGGGCCCAAGCCCTGAAAGGGCGATAGCTCCCAAACATCATGCACAGGGCAGAAACGAAGGAGGGGATGTTGTCAAGTATGATGTTTTGATCCACACACAGCATGAACCGTTTAGCTGAAAAACAGGATCGGCCTAAAAAGAAAGTAAGAACAAATTACAGAGACACCAAAACCAGAGATTTTGAAAAAAAAACAGGGTACTTACCACACACAACAAGGGTGGGAGTCAAACGAACTTGGTCCATTTGTACTTCCTCGGCCAGGCAGGTGTCCTCCACATAACAGAGCATTGCGTCTTCCTTCTCGTTAAAGTAGGACAGCAAAAGCAGCAACATCTCTTTGACGTCTTCGGAGCAACCACTCAACTCTCACCTGTCTTTTGCTGCAAAAACTACAGTTAATCATTTTTTAACAAACTAATAAAAAAGTTTGAAAAATAAAACTGAGCCTGATTAACCCCAAATTCGTCAGCATCATTATTGTCAAAATAACCCCAGTCACATTATATACAAATACTTTTGCTTTTTTGATAAAACGAACTGTTTGTTCACTTACCAGTGCAAGAGATCGCAATTTAACAAGTCATGCACAAATCCGTTAGCTCACTGGCAGAAATGGCGGGCCCTCTCACTTGTGAAGCTCGTCAAAATGGCGGATCATAATCAGACATCTTCTTTGCTGCGGAAATTACAGTAAACGTTAGTCGTCTTTAAGCAAACCAGCAAAATCACTATTTTTATACAAACTTAGTTACTCAGTATGAAAGAAAACTGAAAGAGTTGAGCTGAACATAAAACCCACAGTCTAACATCCAAACTAAACAACAGTTCGTCAGCATCAATATAGCAAAATAGCCTCAGTCAAAATATATAGGCTAGGTCAGTCATTCCCAAAGGCGGGGTCCCGACCCACATGTGGGTCGCGGGAGATTTTGTATGGGTCGCCAAGTCGAGCACTATTTTTCAGTGTGCTATAGGCTACTTCCTAGACCAGGGCTATTCAATTGGCGGTCCGCGGGCCAAGTGCGGCCCGCCAATCATCTCCATACGGCCGAGGGCACCCCAACCTCCCTCCTCCTATTTTCTGGTGGTGCGGCTAAATTTGGTTATATATTAGATATGCGCGTCGCCGCAGTGGCGCGCGCAGCTGGACGACTATACGCGCTGTGTGTGTACCATGAGCGCTCCGACTGACCTGAGAGAAACGTTTACAGTCCGAATATTTCAGCAGTTCTAATGTGTGTCCTGTATTTCTGTCGACTGAACCAGCGATATTAATCATTCCTTGGTTTTGATTATTTCCTTTCCATGAATTGGCCAAACGCGCGTGCATAACGGTCTGAAACGATTCGGATTCGTTCACCTGAAGCAGTTTCTCGGTCAGTAACAACAAACAGAGAACAAAATAGCGCTGGTTTCAGCTGTTTCACTAGTTTACTTTGAACTAGGAAGCACGGCCCAGTGGATAACGGAACGCAAAGCTTAAAGGAGTCGCGTTTACTCCTGGTCCCGGACACTATTATTAAACAGCGTTGTGACATATAGTGAGAAGCGTTTAAATCGGACACTCAATCCTCTCTCTTACAAACCACAAATCCCTCAATGATTTTAACTAGTTTTAAATCGGATGAAACAGCCTTTACATTCCCCAAAACTACTTATGAGGTAAATAGCAGAAACATGAACAAAGTTAGAAGACTAAATGCCCTAATCACCACCCTTACAAACATTTACCATGTAATATGAATGTAATAATTCACCATGGTTTGGGGATAAATGTGGAATATTTATATTGAATACTATATTATAGTAATTTATATTGCATTAGATTTATTAGGGGGGTAGAGGAATATATTAATTGTGTGTATAGTTTTTTTTTTTACCTGTTTAGGCATTTTTTTATACAGTGGTAGTGAGCCATGCATGGTTACAAAGTCTCACTGTCAGGATATTTTAATTTAAGCCTATAATAATTATTATAATAAATTGTGTACAATGATGAGAATATGAAAACAATGAGAGGCCCTGTCAACTCTTCCTTTATCATTTCACCTCTGCATTTCGCTTATTGTCAACAAGGGGTTAATAAAAAAAAAGTGCTTTGTCAAATATCTGTATCTCTTTTAAATAGTTAAAAGCTTAACTGACCTTAAAAATGGTCATACATATTTTGTTCATGCATAAATTCTCTTCGTGATATATGAACTATATGGGCCTAATGTTTATTGGGTCACAAGGATTTATCGACTTTAAAATGTGGGTCCCCAGAAAAAAAGTTTGGGAAACACTGGGCTAGGTTACAGTTATTCTTATTAAAACGAACTGTTTGTTTTGTTCACTTAACGTTACCTGTGCAAGAGATCTCAATTTAACATGTCATGCACAACTCATTATAGCTCACTGGCAGACATGGCGGGCGCTCTCACTTCAGAAGCTCGTCAAAATGGCTGATCCTACGATAAACAAAAATCTGCTTTGATGCCATAATAAGTCAGTCAGTCGTCTTTAAGCAAACCAACAAAATCGCTATTTTTATACTAACTTGGTTACTCAGCATGAACGAAAACTGAAAGAGTTGAGCTGAACATAAAACCCAGTCTACAATTACCAAAAGTTTGTCAGCAGCATCATTGTTATTATGATGGCAAAATAGCCTCAGTCAAAACACATACTTGTAGGTTACAGTTGTTGTTTTCTTTTTTAATAAAACGAACTGTTTGTTTTGTTCACTTACCAGTGCAAGAGATCGCAAATTTAACATGTAACTCCGTTAGCTCACAGGCAGAAATGGCGGGAGCTCGTCTTTCACTTGAGAAGCTCGTCAAAATGGCGGATCCTGCAATACACAGAAATCTGCTTTGCTGCAGAAATAACAGTAAACGTTAGTCGTCTTTAAGCAAACCAACAAAATCGCTATTTTTATACTAACTTGGTTACTCAGCATGAACGAAAACTGAAAGAGTTGAGCTGAACATAAAACCCAGTCTACAGCGTAATAAACAGTTCATAAGCAGCATCATTATTAATATGATGGCGAAATAGCCTCAGTCAAAACATAAAACTTACTTGTAAGTCGCAGCTATTTTATTTTTAATGAAACGAACTGTTTGTTTTATTCACTTACCAGTGCAAGAGATCGTAAGTCATGCTCAACTCACTGGCAGAAATGGCAGGCGCGCTCTCACTTGAGAAGTTTTTCAAAATGGTTGATCCCGTGATGTTAATCAGATATCTGCTTTGCTGCAAAAACGACAGTTAACGTTGGTCATTTTTCGAGCAAACTAATAAAATAACATTTTTTTTTATCCTAGTTAACTTACTCGAGTGATCAGCATGAAATAAACAAACTGAAAGAGTTGAGCTGAATATGAAACCCACCGTCTAACTTACAGCCTAATTAACTTATCCAACAGTTCGACAGTATTATTATTAGGATGGAAATAGCTCCAGTCACAACATATACTCGTAGGCTACGTCAACGTTACCGTTTTTTTTTAATAAAATCACTCTTTTTAGTTACTCAGCATGAAAGAAACAAAAGGCAAAATATAGATTTCATAACATAAGTTAATTGTCTTAAAAGTAATGTTTTTCAAGTTTGTAGAAATACGTTCACTTACCATATGTTATGTCATGCAAAACTCCACGCACTCGCTGGCAGAATGGTGTGCGACCTCTCGTGAAGTTCATCAAAAAGCTGATCCCGCGATAATATGAAATCTATTGCTCGACATTCTAAAGCAGAACATCTTATCACGTTATCATCTTAACATCTTATCTCATGTATGGGGAAAGTACATTTTATATCAATAAAATATATAATTATTACTAAATAACATTTTTTGTAAATTATATATATATATATATATATATATATATATATATATATATATATATATATATATATATATATATTATTTTTTTCATTTACAATGTATTGTTTAAAATGTAATATAACAAAAATTAGGAAGACAGATCAATTTCCAATTCCTACCAGTTCATATTTAGTCATTCTTATAGTGCTGTTGGACTTAAAAGACCCATTGCCTATTTTTTAAATGAATTTTAAAATCCATATTAATACAGTTATGCCGTACTTGAATATATTGTATCTGTAAAATATAACTTGAATTTATAAAATGTAGGCCTACATTTTCCACATAGGCTATTTTAGCACTGTCATGTTGTAATTTTAACTGCATTGTTGCTTTCATTGCAACAATTTCATTCACTTTCGCTGTTTAAATTGCATACATCTGTAAAATTAATATGATTATTTTAACACATTCTTGTAAAATCAAAAATTTTGTTTGGTTCAGTATTTTACAACAGCATTTGTACTATTTTCAAAATAGTACTGTACATTTAACAAAATTTCATTGTTTTTCTTTTTACAAAATTTTGTTGTCATGATTTACAGAATTACACAGTTAATTTCACTGACATTTTTTACAGTGTAGCTAACCTGTTTAGTGAATGGCTGAGAGGAGCAGATCTGTTGAACGCCACTGACAGAGGTGAATGAGCAGTGTTTTCCCACGGACCTATCAGTTATCTGCTTTCTTTAAATAATAATGTTTTTTATTTAAACAATTTAGTTTCCTTTCTTTTCTTATGCTTTTGCTGTATTACTTTTTTTGTCATTCACTATATATCACTCGTTTTGGTTGACAAAAATATATAGGAAATGAGAAAAGCTTTATTTTACATTCGTCTATAGTATAATATATTAAATACAATATGTGAGCTGAGCATTAATTTATAGAGAAAATACATTAGGCAAGCGGAACGCAAGTACGACGCGATGACGTCACGAATATGCTAATTGATGTATGACGTCGGCCGTTTCTCAAAACCAAGAATGCAAAGAACGGACTTGTGTTCTTGGGAAGAAAGCTCTTGCTAGTTGTTCTCGGAAGAACGAACTCACGAGGTGACGAGCACACAGAACGCTGCTGACAGTTTTGAGACGATGTGTTCTAGCTATTGCGCAATAGTAACGTTACCCCCGCACAGACGCCGTCTGCTGCAGTGCCCAAACACAACGAGAATTATTATACAGACAGGCTTTATCGCCCAAGCCTAAGGGATTACTCTACATACACTACAATGTAATGTAACGTTATTCACAACAATAAAGCAACACATGTCTCATTTTAATTCTGCTTCTGTTGTTTGTTTGTGTACATCACTAGCCGGGGGAAGCGGGGGAAAACGCCGGTAATATTCGGTAATATTCAGGTAACTTTTGACCTGCCTCTCTCTGCTTCCCGCTCCTTCCGCGAATGCCGAAATGAATTATGGGATATTTCTGCCGTCAAGTTCACACAAGTTACCAACCGATGCATCCTCGGTAAAATGGGAGTGTCAAGAACACATCCGGGATTTTTAACCGTTCTTGCCTAAATGCAAACTTGTGTATTGGGACAGTACTTGGGCCGCAACTGATGACGTTTTACAAGTCCACAAGAACACAAGTACAAAATATATATATATATATATATAGCTGCGAGCAGCGATTGCGGGCCCAAGCCGGTGGCACCGCAACCCCGGTGCCTTTAGTTACCTAAAGGCACCGGGATGGCGGTACCGCCGGCTTTGGCCCGCAATCGCTGCTCGCAGCTATATATATATATATATATATATATATATATATATATATATATATAAAGCCGGTGGCGCCGCCACCTTGGTGCTTTTAGGGTTATTCTACTTGACATGCAAAAACATAACCCCCGCTTTGACTGTCAAAAAGAAGTGTGCTGAAGAGCTTGCATCAGTGAAGGCTCTGCAAAAGTGCACATTGAGGGCACATTTTAACCACAAAGTATGCGTGAGCAACCTTCTGAAAGGTCAGGTGTACATCCAGGTCTACATCTGTACTGTGTTTACATTATAGTATTTAGGAATGCGCCGATCCGATACTCAGGATCGGTATCAGCTCCGATACTGCCATCTTTGCCGGATCAGGTATATTTACACCACTTTAATCCAACCACTCTTCTTTAAAACATTATGATGTGATTTTTTTCACATGTATTTTATTACTCTTATTGAGCTATTTTGTCCACACACAGGACTCACTGCCAATCGTACGTGCTCACATCATTCTCTTTCTGTGAAAGCTGTATACTGCACTCACCAGTTTTCACTCTACAGCTATTGACCAGAGCACTGAAATTATTTCTCACTTACACTACAATCAAATGGATTTTCTCACACATTTTGCGTTAGTCCTCCGCATGGCATTTTATTATTTTCTGCGAAGCTTCAGAAGTGCATGCACACAGCCTAGAACACATGACACGCACACACAGTCACGAGAGAGGCGCCATCGAATGTGTGTTTGTGTGCGAACAATGGAAACTCCTTTTTGTTCATACAGGAAAATATTCAGACTAATGTCTTGTGGGAGCAACAGAATACATGCAACGGCATTATGTAATCAGGATACAAAAATCTAGTGAGTTACATCAAAAAAAGTAGTAATCAGATTGTAGTTACTTTTTGAAAAAGTATATAGTACTTAAAGCCATTTAATATAAAGTGGGACCCTTTTTTTATGAAATAATTTGTAACTGTATCGGAATACATTTTTAAAGTAACCCTCCCAAGCCTGGTCTTGTGTGGACGTCCGTTACTTTCACTTTTTAAGTTAGCGATTTTTAAGGCCCCAATCCTACTGTATTACCTATTATACTGTATTGCCAACTGTATTAATGTGTGGATATTGATCCAATAGTTCTACCTAATTTTGAACACAAGAGGGCAGTATAGCACTATGAATGATTTTTTTCTTTTTTGACTAAACCATTCTGTCTGTTTTTAAACTTAAACATAATTCTTAAATTAAAAAAAAGGAATAAAATGGCTATAGTTCCAATATTGGTATAGTCTTATACAGTGTTGGGGTAGTTACTCAAAAAAGTAATTAGTTACTAGTTACTTCTGTAAATTGTAATGAGATTACTTTACTAGTTACTGCGTTGGAAAAATAACTTCACTACTTATTACTTTAATTTCCTGTTTCTTAATTTACCGTGTAGCCTACATGGACAAACATCATATCAGTTTTTGCCCTATCATCACTTTATTCTAAAAATGTATACAAAATGACATGAAAGAACAATATCCCTGTCTGCACAAATAAATATGCCGCACTGTAAAATTCACAAACAAAATGGGGTTCAAAATTCAAAATTTTAAAATGGTGTTTATCACAGAAGTTTCAAAACAGGCTGGGAGAATAAAACTCTTCTCCTGAGAACAAAACCAGCTTTTTAGTCGACTCATGGTAATAATAATAATTTAAAAAAAAAATAAAAGATGTCAATGAAAAATAATAAAATAAAGGTCACTTTATCCCATAAAATTCTTAATCCTAATTTAAAATGTATTTTTCTAAACCTGGGGGATTAATGGTCGACAGGGGAAGCATGTCTTCTACAATGAACCCTGCAACAATCCTGTTCATTTCGTTTTGTGTTATCCAAGACTTTCGAGCCTTGTTTTTACTTGACTGGTCCGAACGAGCGGAAAGGTGCGCGCGGCAAACAGCGCACGCGATGCCGCATCCGAGGATGAACGACAAGAAGCCGAACCTGCACCGAACATGGAGCCTACATCTCCGCAACGGCACCCAGTTTGCGCATCTAAATCAGTTATTTATGTTTACAAAATGAGCCTAAGATCCATGTTTTATAAAATGTCCACGAAACTTAATGAAATGTTTAGTGAAATTAGAAAATAGAGATTGTTCATTTAGTTCTTTAGCCTATACATGTTTTTATATCCACATATTTTGTTCTAATGTCACAAATAATAATCTTAGGGTTTACTATAGCCTACATTTCACTCAAATATTTTTGTGCTTTCGAGCAATAAACTGAAAGTAATGTGAATATTGCCATTCAGGGCTGGACTGGGACAAAAAATCAGCCCTGGACACTTCATCCAGACCGGCCCACATGGGCCGCCCACTATGCATGTAAACACACACACACACACACACGTGCATTAATCTATACGTGCATTAATCTGCATGTAAAATTACTGATTAGATTTTATTTACTATCAAAACCAAGAAAAAACTATTAAAATAATAAACAAAGGAAATGGAAATGATTTTATAAGGCTTTATTGTAAATAACTGGTCTTAATTTATGTGCCACTTAATATTCTTATAGAATATTCTTAGGCTATACTACATAAACTATATTTCATGAAGTGCAACATCACGGTGAGGACCTAAGAATATATATAGGGGAGAGCGGGGCACAAAGTAACGCATTTTGGTTTTGGCTCAATTAATTAAAAAATAATTAGGTTAGATTAATACTTTTTTTACACAAGCAACATACACATCTCTGCTACAAATGAACACTTAAAGTTTTTTTCTAGGACCTACCATTTTTGTACAGTTGCACTGAAAGTGACAGAAGTGCAAATGTTACAACTTACCCCATATGCGGGGTTAATTGTAACAGACAGAGGGGTTAGTGGTAACACTTGTGTGTAACAGACATAATTCAGTACTATTTTATTTTTATAGTTTGATATTGTTTGTGCATCTGTATGGATAGATATCCATACATCCATCCCTCATCCAATCATCCTTTTGTTATGGATCAATATCATAGCTAGAGACGTAGAAAAGGGCTGCACGGTTTTGCAATAAATAATAATAAATAAAATAAACATATATAAATATTGTAATTGCAATTAAATTAGATTTGTGTGTGGCAGCTGCATGTACAATTATTATTATTAATAATAATAACATTAATAATAATACAAATGAGCTTAGAATAAAAATTTAAATGGTTTATTACATTAAAAACAGGCCATATTTTAATAAATAAATAAGTTATCATTCATAGTGCACTAAATTTTAAACATTTTAAATTACAACATTGTTTGTGAAAGTCCAACAAAGTTAAATGTATACTCAAACCTGAAAAGTTGTGTGGCTCCGTTTTCATTTGATTATCATTGTGGCAGCAGTTGGAACACTGTGTTACAACTAACCCTGCTGTGTATTACATATTTTAAACCTAGCTAACAGTCGCTAGGAATTACTGACATGTTTCAAAACGGTGCTGTGTTTAAGCCAACAAGACAGTGATTAAGGCAATATAAAGTTAGATTTGGACGCGTATACATCCAACCCGGAAACAGAAAAAAATCTACGATGAAAAAATTTACTTTCATGATGTCAAAACACTCTTTGTCCATTATCTTCACGAAATATAATCAAAACGTTCCGCAAATTCGCGGGAGACCGTCTTCTGGCAGCAAGAGAAAAAGAGCGGAAAGACAGCCGGCTAGATACTGACAAACTATGTAAAATGTCCGTGTTACATTTAACCCCGCGTTAGGTCTACATTTATCCCCGCGCTCCCCTATTCTGTAGCTTCTGGCAGTGATGTTTCACCTCATGAAATATAGTTTATATTCACATTTATGACACAGACAGTAGATATAGGCTTCTGCCAGGCACTTTCAGGGATACAAATCGAAAAAATATGTATAGTCTATATGTGCATATTTATATGCAAAATACTCCTTTTTTCACGTCAACTATGTGCTATGGTCATTAAATGGCTTTCCTTTTCACTTAAGTCCAGCAAATAATTCATTTATTTTAACACATTTGGTGGCATCTGCCAGTTATTGTCGTTGTTATTCGTATGTTTGCATAATTCATTTTGAACACTATAATGCTTTCAAAATCTGAGGTAAATTATCCGTTATGGCTTGTGGCACAGTGACCTATTTTTAACTAAAAATAAATAATGTGTAGCCTACTCATAACCAGTGTAATTTCTTCATTCTGTCAGCCGCGACGTCGCAGAAATAGGAACCGTTTCTAAATTAGAAACTTCGCATGTCGCCGTCGCGTATGGTTAGGACAAAAACTCTGATTTATTAACATGGAAAAGATACCTTTTATCGCGTGTCGCGGCGTCGTGTGTAGTTAGGACACGGTGTAAGCGGCCGCTTCTCAAGTCTAGAATCTTGATTCCGATTGGCCAGTGTCAGACAGTCAGACCTGTCAGTCTCGCAGCTCGCGTCAGCTTCATGCGGCTTCATGAGAGAGACGCATAAGTCCGGAATTGGACAATTTAACAATATACTTACGATAGAATATATTTACAATTAATAATGATTTAAAAACAAAATACATAACGCGCCGGGCCGCCAGCCAAACCAGACCGCGGCCCACCAGGAATCTCCCGGTAGTCCCGATGGCCAGTACATGCCTTAGTATCTTTAATATATTTTCATAATTTTGAAGAAGTTTGGTGTGTGAATAATTAAAAATTACTTAAGAGGGGGGAAATAAAAATGTAAAGGCTGGTTTTGCAAAACATTCACATACAGACTGAAACAACCGACTTCCTGTTTTGCTGGCTTAAAGTTGCTTGGGCTAATGAGATCTATAAGTGTACCGAGTTTAATATTATTATATGCAAGTGTGTTTGAATTATGGACCCAATTTTCAGACCAAGTTAATGGACCAAGTTAATTTAATTAATGAACTAATTATATAAAACTATTGTCAATGGACTACAATTAAACTGGCTATGTGCCTTTACTTATAAAAAAAATAAAATAAAAACTTATTTAAAAAAATCCCAGGCTTAAGAAATGTATTTTCTTTATGCTGGCCAGACACACAGCAGTTAAATGGTTAATTAAGCCCCCTCCCCCTGCAAACACACACACACACACACACTGACAGGCAAAGGCTCAGACATATGCTCAGAGGGAGTATGACTACATTCAAACTAAAATATCTGACTTTCTGTGGGTCCTAGCTATTGAGTGTGAATTAGAAAGTTGTCCGGCTCGAAGAGTACAATATACATACCGATTTTTGTAACTGTAGATAAAACTAACAACCCCACTTTTGTCAAAAGGTGGCGCTACTGAGCCCTCACCACGCCCGTTTCTGAAACTTTGCATGTGTCTACTGGCTAATAAATGTGATGTGTCTGTCGAGTTTCATGCAATTTCAAGCATGCTAAGAGTTTCAAAGGCATCCTAAAAGAATGGTAAAGTTTAATGCGTTGCCACGGAAACAGTTTCAAAGATAACAAGAATCCATTCACAGGTCTTCATCTGCCGTATGTTTACATTATACAGATGAAGATTGAAGCAAATCGGGTTAAAATAAGAGGGTGATTTCAAAGCATTTTGAAAGTGACACACTTCCTGCTGCCAGTTGGTGGCGCTATAACTTTGACACACAATAGTCACATCCATGTGATCGTCCTCTTACAGCGAACACACTCCTGAAGTTTCATCAAGATCGGTTGATGCATGCTGAAGTTATGACACACTTCCTGTTTCACGTTTCTCGCCATAATTTTGTTTCCTCGCCACAGCCAAACCGTTCGAGATATCAAAAATCCCCTCGCAAACTTTCATCCTCAATGTCTTGACTTCACGCTGACTGAGTTTCGTAGAATTTGGATAAGAGCTCTAGGAGGAGTATTAAAAATTCCATTGCAAGTGTTTTACAAAGAACCTTAAATAACCGACTTCCTGTTGGGCTGGGGTAAAAAGTAAAAGTGCGACGTATATATGAAATGATGAGATCAACATGTGTACCGAGTTTCATATTAGTACATACAAGCGTGTTTGATTTATGGACCAAGTGTTCGGACCCCATTCCAGGTGGCGCTGTCGAGCCCCCCTGCCACGCCTGGGTACCATCTTCAGCCCGGCCCTAATGGCGGCGGGTTCTGACCCGTGTGCAAAGTTTCAAGAGTTTTCGAGCACGTTAAGGGCCCCAAAAGTGCCCAAATAGTCGTATAAATAATAATAATAATAAATATAGCTGCGAGCAGCGATTGCGGGCCCAAGCCGGTGGCACCGCAACCCCGGTGCCTTTAGTTACCTAAAGGCACCGGGATGGCGGTACCGCCGGCTTTGGCCCGCAATCGCTGCTCGCAGCTATATTTATATATATATATATATATATATATATATATATATATATATGAAGCCGGTGGCACCGCCACCTTGGTGCTTTTAGGGTTATTATACTTGACATGCAAAAACATAACCCCCGCTTTGACTGTCAAAAAGAAGTGTGCTGAAGAGCTTGCATCAGTGAAGGCTCTGCAAAAGTGCACATTGAGGGCACATTTTAACCACAAAGTATGCGTGAGCAACCTTCTGAAAGGTCAGGTGTACATCCAGGTCTACATCTGTACTGTGTTTACATTATAGTATTTAGGAATGCGCCGATCCGATACTCAGGATCGGTATCAGCTCCGATACTGCCATCTTTGCCGGATCGGGTATATTTACACCACTTTAATCAAACCACTCTTCTTTAAAACATTATGATGTGATTTTTTTCACATGTATTTTATTACTCTTATTGAGCTATTTTGTCCACACACAGGACTCACTGCCAATCATACGTGCTCACATCATTCTCTTTCTGTGAAAGCTGTATACTGCACTCACCAGTTTTCACTCTACAGCTATTGACCAGAGCACTGAAATTATTTCTCACTTAAACTACAATCAAATGCATTTTCTCACACATTTTGCGTTAGTCCTCCGCATGGCATTTTATTATTTTCTGCGCAGCTTCAGAAGTGCATGCAGACAGCCTAGAACACATGACACGCACACACAGTCACGAGAGAGGCGCGATCGAATGCGTGTTTGTGTGCGAACAATGGAAACTCCTTTTTGTTCATACAGGAAAATATTCAGACTAATGTCTTGTGGGAGCAACAGAATACATGCAACGGCATTATGTAATCAGGATACAAAAATCTAGTGAGTTACATCAAAAAAGTAGTAATCAGATTGTAGTTGCTTTTTGAAAAAGTATATAGTACTTAAAGCCATTTAATATAAAGTGGGACCCTTTTTTTATGAAATAATTTGTAACTGTATCGGAATACATTTTTAAAGTAACCCTCCCAAGCCTGGTCTTGTGTGGACGTCCGTTACTTTCACTTTTTAAGTTAGCGATTTTTAAGGCCCCAATCCTACTGTATTACCTATTATACTGTATTGCCAACTGTATTAATGTGTGGATATTGATCCAATAGGTCTACCTAATTTTGAACACAAGAGGGCAGTATAGCACTATGAATGATTTTTTTCTTTTTTGACTAAACCATTCTGTCTGTTTTTAAACTTAAACATAATTCTTAAATTAAAAAAAGGAATAAAATGGCTATAGTTCCAATATTGGTATAGTCTTATACAGTGTTGGGGTAGTTACTCAAAAAAGTAATTAGTTACTAGTTACTTCTGTAAATTGTAATGAGATTACTTTACTAGTTACTGCGTTGGAAAAATAACTTCACTACTTATTACTTTACTTTCCTGTTTCTTAATTTACCGTGTAGCCTACATGGACAAACATCATATCAGTTTTTGCCCTATCATCACTTTATTGTAAAAATGTATACAAAATGACATGAAAGAACAATATCCCTGTCTGCACAAATAAATATGCCGCACTGTAAAATTCACAAACAAAATGGGGTTCTAAATTCAAAATTTTAAAATGGTGTTTATCACAGAAGTTTCAAAACAGGCTGGGAGAATAAAACTCTTCTCCTGAGAACAAAAACAGCTTTTTATTCGACTCATGGTAATAATAATAATAAAAAAAATAAAAGATGTCAATGAAAAATAATAAAATAAAGGTCACTTTATCCCATAAAATTCTTAATCCTAATTTAAAATGTATTTTTCTAAACCTGGGGAATTAATGGTCGACAGGGGAAGCATGTCTTCTACAATGAACCCTGCAACAATCCTGTTCATTTCGTTTTCCAAGACTTTCGAGCCTTGTTTTTACTTGACGCGTCCGAACGAGCGGAAAGGTGCGCGCGGCAAACAGCGCACGCGATGCCGCATCCGAGGATGAACGACAAGAAGCCGAACCTGCACCGAACATGTAGCCTACATCTCTGCAACGGCACCCAGTTTGCGCATCTAAATCAGTTATTTATGTTTACAAAATGAACCTAAGATCCATGTTTTATAAAATGTCCACGAAACTTAATGAAATGTTTAGTGAAATTAGAAAATAGAGATCGTTTAGTTCTTTAGCCTAGCCTATATACATGTTTTTATATCCACATATTTTGTTCTAATGTCACAAAAATAATAATCTTAGGATTTACTATAGCCTACATTTCACTCAAATATTTTTGTGCTTTCGAGCAATAAACTGAAAGTAATGTTAATATTGCCATTTGTTGAAACCCGTCTCTCGCTCTCCACTTCCCTCTCTCTCTCACTCAAATCGGTCTCTATGGCAACGGCGCGCACGCACCACTAGACGGAACTCTCCACACAGGCAAACACGGCTTGGGTAACGCAGGAAAGCGCGTTCCTTTAGTATAGTAAAGTAGTGTAGTTACCAATATTTTCAGTGTAATGCGTTACTTTACTTACCCAAACTCGTTTGTAACTCGTTACCCCCAACACTGGTCTTATAGAAAATAAATGGTGAATAATAACATTTTTAATTCCTCATCCAATCATCCATTTGTTATGGATCAATATCATAGCTAGAGACGTAGAAAAGGGCTGCACGGTTTTGCAATAAATATTAATAAATAAAATAAAATAAACATATAAATATTGTAATTGCAATTAAATTAGATTCGTGTGGCAGCTGCATGTACAACTATTATTAATAACATTAATAATAATACAAATGAGCTTAGAATAAAAATTTAAATGGTTTATTACATTAAAAATAGGCCATATTTTTAATAAATAAATAAGTTATCATTCATAGTGCACTAAATTTTAAACATTTTACAACATTGTTTGTGAAAGTCCAACAAAGTTAAATGTATACTCAAACCTGAAAAGTTGTGTGGCTCCGTTTTCATTTGATTATCATTGTGGCAGCAGTTGGAACACTGTGTTACAGCTAACCCCGCTGTGTATTACATATTTTAAACCTAGCTAACAGTCGCTAGGAATTACTGACATGTTTCAAAACGGTGTTGTGTTTGAGCCAACAAGACAGTGATTAAGGCAATATAAAGTTAGATTTGGACGCGTATACATCCAACCCGGAAACAGAAAAAAATCTACGATGAAAAAATTTACTTTCATGATGTCAAAACACTCTTTGTCCATTATCTTCACGAAATATAATCAAAACGTTCCGCAAATTCGCGGGAGACCGTCTTCTGGCAGCAAGAGAAAAAGAGCGGAAAGACAGCCGGCTAGATACTGACAAACTATGTAAAATGTCCGTGTTACATTTAACCCCGCGTTAGGCCTACATTTATCCCCGCGCTCCCCTATTCTGTTGCTCCTGGCAGTGATGTTTCACCTCATGAAATATAGTTTATGTTCACATTTATGACACAGACAGTAGATAATATTATGTTCACATTTATGACACAGACAGTAGATATAGGCTTCTGCCAGGCACTTTCAGGGATACAAATCGAAAAAAATATGTATATATGTGCATATTTAGCCTATATGCAAAATACTCCTTTTTTCACGTCAACTATGTGCTATATGGTCATTAAATGGCTTTCCTTTTCACTTAAGTCAGCAAATAATTCATATTTTAACACATTTGGTGGCATCTGCCAGTTATTGTCGTTGTTATGAAGTACAGTCGTATGTTTGCATAATTCATTTTGAACACTATAATGCTTTCAAAATCTGAGGTAAATTATCCGTTATGGCTTGTGGCACAGTGACCTATTTTTAACTAAAAATAAATAATGTGTACTCATAACCAGTGTAATTTCTTCATTCTGTCAGCCGCGACGTCGCAGAAATAGGAACCGTTTCTAAATTAGAAACTTCGCATGTCGCCGTCGCGTATGGTTAGGACAAAAACTCTGATTTATTAACATGGAAAAGATACCTTTTATCGCGTGTCGCGGCGTCGTGTGTAGTTAGGACACGGTGTAAGCGGCCGCTTCTCAAGTCTAGAATCATTCTGAACTTGATTCCGATTGGCCAGTGTCAGACAGTCAGACCTGTCAGTCTCGCAGCTCGCGTCATCTTCATGGCCCAAGCAGACCGCGGCCCACCAGGAATCTCCCGGTAGTCCCGATGGCCAGTACATGCCTTAGTATCTTTAATATATTTTCATAATTTTGAAGAAGTTTGGTGTGGGAATAATTAAAAATTACTTAAGAGGGGGGAAATAAAAATGTAAAGGCTGGTTTTGCAAAACATTCACATAGCTACAGACTGAAACAACCGACTTCCTGTTTTGCTGGCTTAAAGTTGCTTGGGCTAATGAGATCTATAAGTGTACCGAGTTTAATATTATTATATGCAAGTGTGTTTGATTTATGGACCCAATTTTCAGACCAAGTTAATGGACCAAGTTAATTTAATTAATGAACTAATTATATAAAACTATTGTCAATGCACTACAATTAAACTGGCTATGTGCCTTTACTTATAAAAAAATAAAATAAAAACTTATTTAAAAAATCCCACGCTTAAGAAATGTATTTTATTTATGCTGGCCAGACACACAGCAGTTAAATGGTTAATTAAGCCCCCTCCCCCTGCTAACACACACACACACACACACACACACACACACACACACAGAGAGAGAGAGAGAGAGAGAGAGAGAGAGGCAAAGGCTCAGACATATGCTCAGAGGGAGTATGACTACATTCAAACTAAAATATCTGACTTTCTGTGGGTCCTAGCTATTGAGTGTGAATTAGAAAGTTGTCCGGCTTGAGGAGTACAATATACATACTGATTTTTGTAACTGTAGATAAAACTAACAACCCCACTTTTGTCAAAAGGTGGCGCTACTGAGCCCTCACCACGCCTGTTTCTGAAACTTTGCACATGTCTACTGGCTATTAAATGTGATGTGTCTGATGAGTTTCATGCAATTTGAAGCATGCTAAGGGTCTCAAAAGCATCCTAAAAGAATTGGAAAGTTTGATGCGTCGCCACGGCAACAGTTTCAAAGATATCAAGAATCCATTCACAGGTCTACATCTGCCGTATGTTTACATTATACAGATGAAGTTTGAAGCAAATTGGATTAAAATAAGAGGGTGATTTCAAAGCATTTTGAAAATGACACACTTTCTGCTGCCAGTTGGTGGCGCTATAACTTTGACACACAATAGTCACATCCATGTGATCGTCCTCTTACAGCGAACACACTCCTGAAGTTTCATCACGATCGGTTGATGTATGCTGAAGTTATGACACACTTCCTGTTTCAAATTTTTTGCCATGATTTCATTTCCTCGCCACGGCCAAACCGTTCGAGATATCAAAAATCCCCTCGCAAACTTTCATCCTCAATGTCTTGACTTCACGCTGACTGAGTTTCGTAGAATTTGGATAAGAGCTCTAGGAGGAGTATTAAAAATTCCATTGCAAGTGTTTTACAAAGAACCTTAAATAACCGACTTCCTGTTGGGCTGGGGTAAAAAGTAAAAGTGCGACGTATATATGAAATGATGAGATCAACATGTGTACCGAGTTTCATATTAGTACATACAAGCGTGTTTGATTTATGGACCAAGTGTTCGGACCCCTTTCCAGGTGGCGCTGTCGAGCCCCCCTGCCACGCCCGGGTACCATCTTCAGCCCGGCCCTAATGGCAGCGGGTTCTGACCCGTGTGCAAAGTTTCAAGAGTTTTCGAGCACGTTAAGGGCCCCAAAAGTGCCCAAATAGTCGTATAAATAATAATAATAATAATAAATATAGCTGCGAGCAGCGATTGCGGGCCCAAGCCGGTGGCACCGCAACCCCGGTGCCTTTAGTTACCTAAAGGCACCGGGATGGCGGTACCGCCGGCTTTGGCCCGCAATCGCTGCTCGCAGCTATATTTATATATATATATATATATATATATATATATATATATATATATGGCCAGTGGCAGCGCCACCTTGGTGCTTTTAGGGTTATTCTACATGACGTGCAAAAACGTAACCCCCGCTTTGACTGTCAAAAAGAAGTGTGCTGAAGAGCTTGCATCAGTGAAGGCTCTGCAAAAGTGCGGATCGAGGGCACATTTTAACCACAAAGTATGCATGAGCAACCTTCTGAAAGGTCAGGTGTACATCAAGGTCTACATCTGTACTGTGTTTACATTATAGTATTTAGGGATGCGCCGATTCGATACTCAGGATCGTTATCAGCTCCGATACTGCCATCTTTGCCGGATCGGGTATATTTACACCACTTTAATCAAACCACTCTTTAAAACATTACGATGTGATTTGTTTCACATGTATTTTGTTACTCTTATTGAGCTATTTTGTCCACAGGACTCACTGCCAATCGTACATGCTCACATCATTCTCTTTCTGTGAAAGCTGTATACTGCATTCACCAGTTTTCACTCTACAGCTATTGACCAGAGCACTGAAATTATTTCTCACTTAAACTACAATCAAATGGATTTTCTCACACATTTTGCATTAGTCCTCTGCATGGCATTTTATTATTTTCCGCGCAGCTTCAGAAGTGCACGCACACAGCTTAGAACACATGACACGCACACACACTCAGTCACGAGAGAGGCGCGATCGAACTCTGTGTGTGTTTGTGTGTGAACAATGGAAACTCAATTTTGTTCATACAGGAAAATATTCAGACTAATGTCTTGTGGGAGCAACAGAATACATGTAACGGCATTATGTAATCAGGATACAAAAATCCAGTAACTGTAATTTGTTACAGTGAGTTACATCAAAAAAAGTAGTAATCAGATTGTAGTTACTTTTTGAAAAAGTATATAGTACTTAAATCCACTTAATATAAAGTGGGACCCTTTTTTTATGAAATAATTTGTAACTGTATCGGAATACATTTTTAAAGTAACCCTCCCAAGCCTGGTCTTGTGTGGACGTCCGTTACTTTCACTTTTTAAGTTAGCGCTTTTAAGGCCCCAATCCTACTGTATTACTGTGTGGATATTGATCCAATAGTTCTACCTAATTTTGAACACAAGAGGGCAGTATAGCACTATGAATGATTTTTTACTCTTTTGAGTAAAACATTCTGGCTGTTTTTAAAATTAGACATAAGTCTTAAATTTAAAAAAGGAATAAAATGGCTGTAGTTCCAATATTGGTATAGTCTTATAGAAAAATAAATGGTGAATAATAAAATTTTTAGAAGATATGAGACGTTTCCTGATTCTCTTTTTGACATAATCCCTCGCCATAGCAAAACTGTTTGACATAATAAATATCCGTTCACAATTTAGTATCTTTAATGTATTTTCATAATTTTGAAGAAGTTTGGTGGGAATAATTAAAAAAACACTTAAGAGGGGGTAATAAAAATGTAAAGGCTGCTTTTGCAAAACATTCACATACAGACCAAAATAACCAACTTTCCTGTTGGGCTGGCTTAAAGTTGTTTGGGCTAATGAGATCTATATGTGTACCGAGTTTAATATTATTACATGCAAGTGTGTTTGATTTATGGACCAAATTTTCAGACCAAGTTTATGGACCAAGTTAATTTAATTAATAAACTAATTATATAAAACTATTGTCAATGCAGCACAATTAAACTGGTTATATGCCATTACTTATAAAAAATAAAAAAAACTTATTTAAAAATACCAGGCTTAAGGCATTTATTTTCTTTTATGCAGGCTTCACACACAGCAGTGAAATAGTTAATCTCCCTCCCCCTGCACACACACACAGACATGCACACTCACAGACAGGCAAACACACAGACAGAGACAGAGATGAAGGCTCAAACAGAGCATGACCAGATTCAAACAAACATATCTTACTCTCTGTGGGTCCTAGCTAATGAGTGTCAATTAGAAAGTTGTCCGGCTCGAGGAGTACAATATACATACTGATTTTTGTAACTGTAGATAAAACTAACAACCCCACTTTTGTCAAAAGGTGGCGCTACTGAGCCCTCACCACGCCCGTTTCTGAAACTTTGCACATGTCTACTGGCTAATAAATGTGATGTGTCTGATGAGTTTCATGCAATTTGAAGCATGCTAAGGGTCTCAAAAGCATCCTAAAAGAATGGTAAAGTTTGATGCATCGCCACGGCAACAGTTTCAACGATATCAAGAATCCATTCACAGGTCTTCATCTGCTGTATGTTTACATTATACAGATGAAGTTTGAAGCAAATCGGGTTAAAATAAGAGGGTGATTTTAAAGCATTTTGAAAGTGACACACTTCCTGCTGCCAGTTGGTGGCGCTATAACTTTGACACACAATAGTCACATCCATGTGATCGTCCTCTTACAGCGAACGCACTCCTGAAGTTTCATCACGATCGGTTGATGTATGCTGAAGTTATGACACACTTCCTGTTTCACATTTTTTGCCATGATTTCATTTCCTCGCCACGGCCAAACCGTTCGAGATATCAAAAATCCCCTCGCAAACTTTCATCCTCAATGTCTTGACTTCACGCTGACTGAGTTTCGTAGAATTTGGATAAGAGCTCTAGGAGGAGTATTAAAAATTCCATTGCAAGTGTTTTATAAAGAACCTTAAAAAAACGACTTCCTGTTGGGCTGGGGTAAAAAGTAAAAGTGCGACGTATATATGAAATGATGAGATCAACATGTGTACCGAGTTTCATATTATTACATACAAGCGTGTTCGATTTATGGACCAAGTGTTCGGACCCCTTTCCAGGTGGCGCTGTCGAGCCCCCCTGCCACGCCCGGGTACCATCTTCAGCCCGGCCCTAATGGCCGCGGGTTCTGACCCGTGTGCAAAGTTTCAAGAGTTTTCGAGCACGTTAAGGGCCCCAAAAGTGCCCAAATAGTCGTATAAATAATAATAATAATAATAAATATAGCTGCGAGCAGCGATTGCGGGCCCAAGCCGGTGGCACCGCAACCCCGGTGCCTTTAGTTACCTAAAGGCACCGGGATGGCGGTACCGCCGGCTTTGGCCCGCAATCGCTGCTCGCAGCTATATTTATATATATATATATATATATATATATATATATATATAAAGCCGGTGGCACCGCCTCCTTGGTGCTTTTAGGGTTATTCTACATGACGTGCAAAAACATAACCCCCGCTTTGACTGTCAAAAAGAAGTGTGCTGAAGAGCTTGCATCAGTGAAGGCTCTGCAAAAGTGCACATTGAGGGCACATTTTAACCACAAAGTATGCGTGAGCAACCTTCTGAAAGGTCAGGTGTACATCCAGGTCTACATCTGTACTGTGTTTACATTATAGTATTTAGGGATGCGCCGATCCGATACTCAGGATCGGTATCAGCTCCGATACTGCCATCTTTGCCGGATCGGGTATATTTACACCACTTTAAAGGACAAGTTCGGTATTTTACAATTAAAGCCCTGTTTTAAGATCATCCCTGATGAAATAGAATAGTTAAGATTGTTTTTGAGACAAATGCTCCTGTCACGAGAATTTTAGGTTTCTGTGTTAGCACCCCCCCACCTTTATAATGAAAGCATAGGTGCACTCGAACAATCATTCATAAAAACGCATACAACTTTAGTTTACAAAGACGTGAAACTCACCGGGTGTTCACTGATATGCTCACACAAAAATCGCTGCAAAAGATGCTTTTCCAACAGGTTTTATCGTAGTTTTTGTCCAAGTCCATTTTCTTCCTGTTTTCGGTTGAAGTCCATATTAGTCAATTGTCGAGTTCACGTGCGCAATCATTGGTAACTAGATAACTAAGGATCGCGCACGCAAACTCGACAATTGACTAATGTGGACTTCAACCAAAAACAGGAAGAAAATAGACTTGGACAAAAACGATGATAAAACCTGTTGGAAAAGCATCTTTTGCAGCGATTTTTGTGTGAGCATATCAGTGAACACCCCAGACCACTCGGTGAGTTTCACGTCTTTGTAAACTAAAGTTTTATGCGTTTTTATGAATGATTGTTCGAGTGCACCTATGGTTTCATTATAAAGGTGGGGGGGTGCTAACACAGAAACCTAAAATTCTCGTGACAGGAGCATTTGTCTCAAAAACAATCTTAACTATTCTATTTCATCAGGGATGATCTTAAAACAGGGCTTTAATTGTAAAATACCGAACTTGTCCTTTAATCAAACCACTCTTCTTTAAAACATTATGATGTGATTTTTTCACATGTATTTTATTACTCTTATTGAGCTATTTTGTCCACACACAGGACTCACTGCCAATCGTACGTGCTCACATCATTCTCTTTCTGTGAAAGCTGTATACTGCACTCACCAGTTTTCACTCTACAGCTGTTGACCAGAGCACTGAAATTATTTCTCACTTAAACTACAATCAAATGGATTTTCTCACACATTTTGCGTTAGTCCTCCGCATGGCATTTTATTATTTTCTGAGCAGCTTCAGAAGTGCATGCACACAGCCTAGAACACATGACACGCACACACAGTCACGAGAGAGGCGCGATCGAACTCTGTGTGTGTGCAAACAATGGAAACTCCATTTTGTTCATACAGGAAAATATTCAGACTAATGTCTTGTGGGAGCAACAGAATACATGTAACGGCATTATGTAATCAGGATACAAAAATCCAGTGAGTTACATCAAAAAAAGTAGTAATCAGATTGTAGTTACTTTTTGAAAAAGTACTTAAAGCCACTTAATATAAAGTGGGACCCTTTTTTATGAAAAAATTTGTAACTGTATCGGAAAACATTTTTAAAGTAACCCTCCCAAGCCTGTTCTTGTGTGCACGTCCGTTACTTTCACTTTTTAAGTTAGCGATTTTTAAGGCCCCAATCCTACTGTATTACCTAATCAATGTGTGGATATTGATCCAATAGTTCTAATTTGAACACAAGAGGGCAGTATAGCACTATGAATGATTTTTTTCTCTTTTGACTAAACCATTCTGTCTGTTTTTAAACTTAAACATAATTCTTAAATTTAAAAAAATGAATAAAATGGCTATAGTTCCAATATTGGTATAGTCTTATACAGTGTAGTTACTCAAAAAAAGTAATTAGTTACTAGTTACTAGTTACTTCTGTAAATTGTAATGAGATTACTTTACTAGTTACTGCATTGGAAAAGTAACTTCACTACTTATTACTTTACTTTCCCGTTTCTTAATTTACCGTGTAGCCTACATGGACAAACATCATATCAGTTTTTGCCCTATCATCACTTTATTGTAAAAATGTATACAAAATGACATGAAAGAACAATATCCCTGTCTGCACAAATAAATATGCCGCACTGTAAAATTCACAAACAAAATGGGGTTCAAAATTCAAAATTTTAAAATGGTGTGACAGAAGTTTCAAAACAGGCTGGGAGAATAAAACTCTTCTCCTGAGAACAAAACCAGCTTTTTATTCGACTCATGGTAATAATAATAATTAAAAAAAAATAAAAGATGTCAATGAAAAATAATAAAATAAAGGTCACTTTATCCCATAAAATTCTTAATCCTAATTTAAAATGTATTTTTCTAAACCTGGGGGATTAATGGTCGACAGGGGAAGCATGTCTTCTACAATAAACCCTGCAACAATCCTGTTCATTTCGTTTTGTGTTATCCAAGACTTTCGAGGCTTGTTTTTACTTGACGCGTCCAAACGAGCGGAAAGGTGCGCGCGGCAAACAGCGCACACGATGCCGCATCCGAGGATGAACGACAAGAAGCCGAACCTGCACCGAACATGTAGCCTACATCTCCGCAACGGCACCCAGTTTGCGCATCTAAATCAGTTATTTATGTTTACAAAATGAGCCTAAGATCCATGTTTTATAAAATGTCCACGAAACTTAATGAAATGTTTAGTGAAATTAGAAAATAGAGATCGTTCATTTAGTTCTTTAGCCTACATGTTTTTATATCCACATATTTTGTTCTAATGTCACAAATAATAATCTTAGGGTTTACTATAGCCTACATTTCACTCAAATATTTTTGTGCTTTCGAGCAATAAACTGAAAGTAATGTGAATATTGCCATTTGCCGAAACCCGTCTCTCTCTCTCCACTTCCCTCTCTCCTTCACTCAAATCGGTCTCTATGGCAACGGCGCGCACGCACCACTAGGTGGAACTCTCCACACAGGCAAACACGGCTTGGGTAACGCAGGAAAGCGCGTTCCTTTAGTATAGTAAAGTAGTGTAGTTACCAATATTTTCAGTGTAATGCATTACTTTACTTACCCAAAAAAGTAATATCGTTACTGTAATTCGTTACTTTGTAACTCGTTACCCCCAACACTGGTCTTATAGAAAATAAATGGTGAATAATAAAATTTTTAGAAGATATGAGACGTTTCCTGATTCTTTTTTTGACATAATCCCTCGCCATTCGATATCCGTTCACAATTTAGTATCTTTAATATATTTTCATAATTTTGAAGAAGTTTGGTGGGAATAATTAAAAATTACTTAAGAGGGGGGGAATAAAAATGTAAAGGCTGGTTTTGCAAAACATTCACATACAGACTGAAACAACCGACTTCCTGTTGGGCTGGCTTAAAGTTGTTTGGGCTAATGAGAGTGTACCGAGTTTAATATTATTATATGCAAGTGTGTTTGATTTATGGACCCAATTTTCAGACCAAGTTTATGGACCAAGTTAATTTAATTAATGAACTAATTATATAAAACTATTGTCAATGCACTACAATTAAACTGGCTATATGCCTTTACTTATAAAAAATTAAAATAAAAACTTATTTAAAAAATCCCAGGCTTAAGAAATGTATTTTCTTTATGCTGGCCAGACACACAGCAGTGAAATGGTTAACCCCCTCCCCCTGCAAACACACACTCCCACACACACACACACACACACAGACAGGCAAAGGCTCAGACATAGGCTCAGAGGGAGTATGACTACATTCAAACAAAAATATCTGACTTTCTGTGGGTCCTAGCTATTGAGTGTGAATTAGAAAGTTGTCCGGCTCGAGGAGTACAATATACATACCGATTTTTGTTACTGTAGATAAAACTAACAACCCCACTTTTGTCAAAAGGTGGCGCTACCGAGCCCTCACCACGCCCGTTTCTGAAACTTTGCACATGTCTACTGGCTAATAAATGTGATGTATCTGATGAGTTTCATGCAATTTGAAGCATGCTAAGGGTCTCAAAAGCATCCTAAAAGAATGGTAAAGTTTGATGTGTCGCCACGGCAACAGTTTCAAAGATATCAAGAATCCATTCACAGGTCTACATCTGCCGTATGTTTACATTATACAGATGAAGTTTGAAGCAAATCGGGTTAAAATAAGAGGGTGATTTTAAAGCATTTTGAAAGTGACACACTTCCTGCTGCCAGTTGGTGGCGCTATAACTTTGACACAAAATAGTCACATCCATGTGATCGTCCTCTTACAGTGAACACACTCCTGAAGTTTCATCAAGATCGGTTGATGTATGCTGAAGTTATGACACACTTCCTGTTTCACGTTTCTCGCCATAATTTCATTTCCTCGCCACGGCCAAACCGTTCGAGATATCAAAAATCCCCTCGCAAACTTTCATCCTCAATGTCTTGACTTCACGCTGACCGAGTTTCGTTGAATTCGGATAAGAGCTCTAGGAGGAGTATTAAAAATTCCATTGCAAGTGTTTTACAAAAAACCTTAAATAACCGACTTCCTGTTGGGCTGGGGTAAAAAGTAAAAGTGCGACGTATATATGAAATGATTAGATCAACATGTGTACCGAGTTTCATATTAGTACATACAAGCGTGTTTGATTTATGGACCAAGTGTTCGGACCCCATTCCAGGTGGCGCTGTCGAGCCCCCCTGCCACGCCCGGGTACCATCTTCAGCCCGGCCCTAATAGCGGCGGGTTCTGACCCGTGTGCAAAGTTTCAAGAGTTTTCGAGCACGTTAAGGGCCCCAAAAGTGCCCAAATAGTCGTATAAATAATAATAATAATAATAATAATAATAATCCTAAGGAAAACAATAGGGCCTTCGCCCTTTCAGGGCTTGGGCCCTAAATATAGCTGCGAGCAGCGATTGCGGGCCCAAGCCGGTGGCACCGCAACCCCAGTGCCTTTAGTTACCTAAAGGCACCGGGATGGCGGTACCGCCGGCTTTGGCCCGCAATCGCTGCTCGCAGCTATATTTATATATATATTTATATATATATATATATATATATATATATATATATATATATAAAGCCGGTGGCACCGCACCCTTGGTGCTTTTAGGGTTATTCTACATGACGTGCAAAAACGTAACCCCCGCTTTGACTGTCAAAAAGAAGTGTGCTGAAGAGCTTGCAGCAGTGAAGGCTCTGCAAAAGTGCGGATCGAGGGCACATTTTAACCACAAAGTATGCATGAGCAACCTTCTGAAAGGTCAGGTGTACATCAAGGTCTACATCTGTACTGTGTTTACATTATAGTATGTAGGGATGCGCCGATCCGATACTCAGGATCGTTATCAGCTCCGATACTGCCATCTTTGCCGGATCGGGTATATTTACACTACTTTAATCAAACCACTCTTCTTTAAAACATTACGATGTGATTTTTTCCACATGTATTTTGTTACTCTTATTGAGCTATTTTGTCCGCATAAAAGATTCACTGCCAATCGTACGTGCTCACATCATTCTCTTTCTGTGAAAGCTGTATACTGCATTCACCAGTTTTCACTCTACAGCTATTGACCAGAGCACTGAAATTATTTCTCACTTAAACTACAATCAAATGGATTTTCCCACACATTTTGCATTAGTCCTCTGCATGGCATTTTATTATTTTCTGAGCAGCTTCAGAAGTGCATGCACACAGCCTAGAACACATGACATGCACACACAGTCACGAGAGAGGCGCGATCGAACTCTGTGTGTGTTTGTGTGTGAACAATGGAAACTCCATTTTGTTCATACAGGAAAATATTCAGACTAATGTCTTGTGGGAGCAACAGAATACATGTAACAGCATTATGTAATCAGGAAACAAAAATCCAGTAACTGTATATTATTACAGTGAGTTACATCAAAAAAAGTAATCAGATTGTAGTTACTTTTTGAAAAAGTATAAAGTACTTAAAGCCAATTAATATAAAGTGGGACCCTTTTTTATGAAATAATTTGTAACTGTATCGGAATACATTTTTTAAAGTAACCCTCCCAAGCCTGGTCTTGTGTGGACGTCGTGAAATTAGAAAATAGAGATCGTTCATTTAGTTCTTTAGCCTATATACATGTTTTTATATCCACATATTTTGTTCTAATGTCACAAATAATAATCTTAGGGTTTACTATAGCCTACATTTCACTCAAATATTTTTGTACTTTCGAGCAATAAACTGAAAGTAATGTGAATATTGCCATTCAGGGCTGGACTGGGACAAAAAATCAGCCCTGGACACTTCATCCAGACCGGCCCACTATGCAAACACACACACACGTGCATTAATCTATACGTGCATTAATCTGCATGTAAAATTACTGATTAGATTTTATTTACTATCAAAACCAAGAAAAAACTATTAAAATAATAAACAAAGGGAATGGAAATGATTTTATAAGGCTTTATTGTAAATAACTGGTCTGAATTTATGTGCCACTTAATATTTTAATAGAATATTCTTAGGCTACATATATTTCATGAAGTGCAACATCACGGTGAGGACCTACAGAAATATATATTCTGTAGCTCCTGGCAGTGATGTTTCACCTCATGAAATATAGTTTATATAATATAGCATAAGAATATTCTGTTACAATATTATGTTCACATTTATGACACAGACAGTAGATAATATTATGTTCACATTTATGACACAGACAGTATAGGC
The DNA here is from genome assembly GCA_038021265.1 of Cyprinella venusta. Taxonomy (NCBI): domain Eukaryota; kingdom Metazoa; phylum Chordata; class Actinopteri; order Cypriniformes; family Leuciscidae; genus Cyprinella; species Cyprinella venusta. The sequence continues at coordinate 9,097,227 of CM075879.1, read as the reverse complement.
TTCTGCCAGGCACTTTCAGGGAGACAAATTTAAAAAATATGTATTTATGTGCATATTTATATGCAAAATACTCCTTTTTTCACATCAACTATGTGCTATGGTCATTAACACTAGAACTACCGGAATTCCATAACTACTACAACGACCATAGCGGTCATTCTGACCGTTCAAACTTTAACGTTCATTTGGCTGTACTGAACGTCATTTTCGTCATGTCATATCTGCATTTGAACCTTTCTCTTTAAGTTTTCCAGTGACACTTATAATTCCTGTTGTCATGTTATAATGCCATCGCCCTTAAAACAAGCAAAATATTATATCATATTATAAAGCCAATACAAAAATATTTCCCGACAGGTGCTGCCGAGGAAAGTTTTGCGTCAAAAATATTTTTTCACCGCACTCTCCACGTGAATAGACATGCAAAAAATCTAGGAAACGTCAAAGCTTCATACAGTAGCCTACAGCCCTGTTATACAAATACAATCAATGTGAAATCTAAAAATAAATAGATATACAATGTTAAGATAGATGATAATAAAGATGTGGGCTCATTTGAACGGTGGAAACCCCCCTATTCATTCACTGACGTTACGCACACACACATAGGAAAACACCGCTTCGCGTGCAGCTTCAGTCCCTCACACTACTTTGTGACATTTGGCACATGACTCCTTGATTTAATTTTTGCAGTTTCTCCTTGGCACTGCCTTCATCATCTTCGTCCCGGACCGCCTACCCGACTCTCGCACCAGTTGAGTGGCTTTTGATTTCATGTTGTCGGAGCGAAATTCGCTTGCCAGTTGCGTGATGGACGCGAAACTTGCTCATTTGTGCACTTCTACAATATGTGCGTGTTGATCGCGGGAAATATAGCGGACTTATGATATTTATAATGCGTGCGGTCAAAATGACCGCCATGGCCATTCTAGGTAGAAATAGGACGCAACTGTTTTGTGATTGTAATAAAATAACAGTGCCAGAATAAAATATACACATATTTAGGAAAAGTCAGAGTCCTACAGCCACATTGATTTTATTTTAACAAATAAGTTATTACACTGTAAATTTTAAAAACGGTCAAAATGACCGCCTTGGGAGTTCTGGTGTTAAATGGCTATCCTTTTCACTTAAGTCCAGCAAATAATTCATTTATTTTAACACATTTGGTGGCATCTGCCTCAAGTTATTGTCGTTGTTATGAAATACAGTCGTATGTTTGCATAGAATTCATTTTGAACACTATAATATTACATGCTTTCAAAATCTGAGGTAAATTATCCGTTATGGCTTGTGGCACAGTGACCTATTTTTAACTAAAAATAAATAATGTGTACTCATAACCAGTGTAATTTCTTCATTCTGTCAGCCGCGACATCGCAGAAATAGGAACCGTTTCTAAATTAGAAAAAACTTCGCATGTCGCCGTCGCGTCTGGTTAGGACAAAAACTCTGATTTACATGGAAAAGATACCTTTTATCGCGTGTCGCGGCGTCGTGTATAGTTAGGACATATTGTACTGTAACGGTAGTCGATACGCGTTCTTCTGATCATTAAAAAGAATGAGGTTATATTGACAGATGAATAGGCTACGCTCAGTTTATCAAATACGCTCAGTTTATTAAATGTCTCTTGCAAACTATGAAGAGACAATGATGAATCAATACACACTGACATGGCGATGCTGGACTGATTCTTTATTTACACCATCATACAGTAATTTTGTCGGTTGTTTATTACAGATATTAGCATGCATTTTATTGATCATCAGCTAATTTCATCAATAGACATCAATAAGAGAGAGTGGCAACAGCCCTTGTAAGAGTCAAGAGATCATTTCTTTCTTTACTTGAAGATGATTGTGTAGATGATTAAGCGTCTCTGACTTACTTTCACTTTTATTTGCGATGTTTGCACGTTGGTTTGACGCTCAGCTGCTGCTTATCTGCGGTGGTGATGCGTGTCGCAGTAGCGCCGACATGTCTGACTATAACAGCCTGTAAACGCTCTCACTCGTTTATTTTTTAGCATTTTTGGGAGGAGTAAAATATACATGTGTGATATCAACAACCAGATTGCGTTTACACGTAAAGATCCGAACACAATGCGAGCCAGACTACCTCCAGATGGTCAGGCAAATCGATCACAATCCGATCACAACGTAATACCTTGCATTGATATTTCTTTTTTATTATCCGGATAACTTATCTGGATACAGATCGCATTTTAATACCAGGTGTAGGGGTCTCAGAGACGAGACCGGCGAGAAACTTCACGAGACCTGCGGAATGCCTCCACAGGGCGGGGAGATACTATACACTGCCTATGGGAGCGGCCGCTTCTCCGCTCTTGATTCCGATTGGCCAGTGTCAGACAGTCAGACCTGTCAGTCTCGCAGCTGGACCAAGTTTATGGACCAAGTTAATTTAATTAATAAACTAATTATATAAAACTATTGTCAATGCACTACAATTTAACTGGTTATATTATGCATTCACTTATAAAAATTAAAATAAAAACTTATTTAAAACATACCAGGCTTAAGAAATGTATTAAGAAATTACACAGCAGAAAAAAACACACAGCACTGAAATGGTTAAGTTAAGCCCCTCCCCCTACTAACACACACACACACAGAGAGAGACAGAGATGTAGGCTCAAAGGGAGCATGACCAGATTCAAACAAACATATCTTACTTTCTGTGGGTCCTAGTTAAAGAGTGTCAATTAGAAAGTTGTCCGGCTCGAGGAGTACAATATACATACTGATTTTTGTAACTGTAGATAAAACTAACAACCCAACTTTTGTCAAAAGGTGGCGCTACTGAGCCCTCACCACGCCCGTTTCTGAAACTTTGCACATGTCTACTGGCTAATAAATGTGATGTGTCTGAGGAGTTTCATGCAATTTGAAGCATGCTAAGGGTCTCAAAAGCATCCTAAAAGAATGGTAAAGTTTGATGCGTCACCACGGCAACAGTTTCAAAGATATTAAGAATCCATTCACAGGTCTACATCTGCCGTATGTTTACATTATACAGATGAAGTTTGAAGCAAATCGGGTTAAAATAAGAGGGTGATTTCAAAGCATTTTGAAAGTGACACACTTCCTGCTGCCAGTTGGTGGCGCTATAACTTTGACACACAATAGTCACATCCATGTGATCGTCCTCTTACGGCGAACACACTCCTGAAGTTTCATCAAGATCAGTTAATGTATGCTGAAGTTAGGACACACTTCCTGTTTCACGTTTCTCACCATAATTTTGTTTCCTCGCCACAGCCAAACCGTTCGAGATATCAAAAATCCCCTCGCAATTTTTGATCGTCTATGTCTTGACTTCAGGCTGACCGAGTTTCGTTCCATGCGGATGAATGCTCTAGGAGGAGTACATTAAATTCCATTGCAAGCATTTAAAAAAAAAACGTAAATATCTGACTTCCTGTTGGGCTGGGGTAAAAAGTAAAAGTGCGATGAATATATGAAACGATGAGATCGACATGTGTACCGAGTTTCATATTATTACATGCAAGCGTGTTTGATTTATGGACAAAGTGTTCAGACCCTGTTCCAGGGGGCGCTGACGAGCCGCCCTGCCACGCCCGGGTACCAGCTTCAGCCCGGCTCTGATGGCCGCGGGTTCTGACCCGTGTGCAAAGTTTCAAGAGTTTTTGAGCATGTTAAGGGCCCCAAAAGTGCCCGGATAGTCGTTAGAAAAAAAAAAAAAAAAAAAAAAAATCCTAAGGAAAACAATAGGGCCTTCGCCCTTTCAGGGCTTGGGCCCTAATAATAATCCTAAGGAAAACAATAGGGCCTTCGCCCTTTCAGGGCTTGGGCCCTAATAATAATAATATATATATATATATATATATATATATATAGGGCTGGGCGATAAAACGATAACGATAACGCTAATTATCGCGATATAATTTTCTCGATAAAACGATATCAAGAGGTCGATAAATGTTCGATAATGTTTATGCGCCAAAAGCGGAACTAAACTCATTTGAACCGCACGCGCCACACGAAGCATTTATCCGCTCGGGTCAAAGTCCAAACTGCACTGAAACTGCAATGAGTGCAGCGCGAGCTCGCTAGAGCAGACGCGATTGCTTTGATCGTCTCGCTCAAGACATCCAGCGTGAAGCGCTTGAGTTCAGCGAAGAACACAAATGTCAAGTTTAAACCAGTTTAGGGCAGATAAAACACCACTGACAAAAAGGAGAAACACTGCGTGCAACGATCCAGTCAGAATCTGAATTGATACTGAATCCATTTAGCCATGGATTTACTGTAAGGTTAGCCTAGTAATATTAACTGCACCTTGAAATGTGCATGGGATATACATATTTAATTGTATAATATCATTAATGTAGACAATTCATTAATTTTTTTTTAAGTACATGTCTTATAAGTACAGCATTTAATAATGTATTTAAAGTGTACCTATTATGACATGTAAAATGTTCCTAATATTGTTCTGGGAGTCCCCAACAACAATTTTACAAGCATGCAATGACAAAAAACACTTTTGTTGTCTTATAATATGCATTTATTTTTACCTGAATTGCCCACCGACTCCCATATGAATCGTTTTGGCGAGTCCTTTGTCCAAGACCCGCCTTTGCGTGACGCTAATCTGCGCTGATTGGTCAGATGACCTAGTGAGTTGTGATTGGTATTCTCTGTGCAGAAAAACGGAACTCTATTACCTTAAATGGGTTCTCAACTCCGGTCCTCGCAACCCACTGCTCTGCATATTGATCCTCAGCTCGTTAGGATAGAGCCGGCTCGCAAATCGATACTTTATAGCGTTTAGGTTTGTGAAGCAATCATCTTCAAAATGACGCGAACACAGAACAAGGTTTGGGCTGTGTGGTATAGCAGTACTTGTATATATGAACTGCAGCCTCTTAGTCTTCAAATACTCCTCACTTGGCAGGTTAAAAAAGTTCGCTTTTGCGTCGCACTTCAAAACACCAGTGGTGGAAAGAGTACTGACAAATTGTACTTAAGTAAAAGTATTGCTACTTAAGTAAAAATTTACTTGAGTACAAGTACTGAAATATAATATGACTCAAGTAAGAGTAAATAAGTAGTTTGCTTAAAAACTACTCAAGTAACTGCGTTACAAAGTACTTTAGTATTTTTCTATTTTTACCCAAAATGGGGAGATGGTAGCGAAATTGGAGCGCAAAAAACTCTCATGTCATCTGTTTCATTCATACTGAAGGCCCAGTACTGATGCATAGAAGTATTAAATTTACACATTTCAGGAAATGTCTTATATGGACATAATAACTTGCAAATAGTGATGTTTTGACTGATGAAACAAGAAAACAAACACATAGCTATAATATATCTGAGTTTATCAAACTGTCAGGTATTTTCAAAAGAATAGTTCACCCAAAAATTAAAATTAGCCCACGATTTACTCTCCCTCAAGTCATCTTAGAAGATATGACTTTCTGCGTTCCGTCGAATACAATCACAGTTAAATTAAAATTTGGCCTGGCTCTTCCAAACTTTATAATGGCAGTGAATGACTGGAGAAAATTTGAAGCCCAAAAAAAGTGCATCCATCAATGATAAAAGTGCTCCACATATAGACTACTAGCTTTCTCTGTTGTCAAGAGCAATTTTTTATTACTAATTTTGAAAAGTAAGTGTGGGTAAGATCATTTGAATGTTTTGATTCGAATCATTCATAATTGAAAGCAAAGAAGGTTAATTGAGAGGTCCGATAAAAAAAAGTATGAAAAACAATAAACAGTATGATTAAAAATAGTAAAAAAAAAACAAAAAAAAAATCTGGGGTATGATTATCATGTTAAATTAAATGATCTTTTTTTTTATCGTAGCCAACCGAAAATGTGCTGTGACTGCGAGCCCACTGTTGCTATAGGAACGAACTACGCTTTTACATGCATCTGATAGACAGATCAATCATGCGATCACATTTCACTGTTTTTTCAGCTTTGTAAAAAGTGTATTGTTAAACAGGGAGAGCTTTACCATTAACTGAACTGTGTGCATGTATTTTAGACACTTACATTCTTGCTCTGTCCATTGCAAACCGCGTCCATGTTATGAGCCGAGCTTTTTTATTTACTTCAACTGCTCAGTGCTCTGGTATTATCAATGGTGTGACCCATTTCAGTAGTTGCCATAATTAAATATGAGCAGAATACTCACATTCACTGACATATTGAAACGTTAGCGCTAGATTAAAACACGAGCGCCAGTGATTGAAACGTCAAAGCGCGGTGTGAACGCCCCGCCCCCCAGCCAAACTGGAGGTTTTGATTGGTTTTGCACCCGAGTCAGACCTGTCTGTTATTGGCTGAAGTGCTTCAGATATGTCTGTTATTGGCTGAAGCGCAGGGCTCCACCGCAGTGGTTATGAAATGTGCCTGTCAAATCTCAGCTGTCGCTCCGTCGGCATTCAGCACCTTTGTAAAAGTACTTTGTACTTTTTATGAAATATAAATGTAGCGAAGTTGAATACTTTATTTTTATTTCACTCAAGTAAGAGTAAAAGTACCACAATTTAATTATACTCAAGAAAGTAGAAAAAATGAAAAAATCTACTCAAGTACTGTAACGAAAGTATTTGTAATTAGTTACTTTCCACCACTGCAAAACACAGCGTCTCGTCGACATGATTGTTTTCCGAAGCCCAGATCTCGAAAAACGACAGTCCAAAAAGGTGCGGTGGGTCCAAACCTCCATGCTCTCAGACCTCCCTGGCCAGCCCAGGCAGGGTGGCCCGTCCTGGGCCAGTTTCAGATTTGCCCGCCACCCCTGGAGCTCCGGTTTTCCCTAGCGTCTCCGAGCGCAATAAGTGGGCGTTTCTTATTCAAATAACTTGTCAAGTTGACGACAACTAGACAAAGGGAAAGCATCGTTTTTCGAACGATTCATATCAGCGACTCAGAGTCGACTCTTGTTTTTGAGAGACAATAACTTTGTATACGATGAACTTTCATGTTTAAAACTTTGCAGGATGTTTTCGTTCACTTAGATCTATGTTAAATACTACATGAAGGGCAATTTTCAAAAACCGAAAATAGGTACCCTTTAACTGTTAGGCCACTGTTTTCATACAAATACCACAGAAACCATAAAGTTACATTTTGCCATGATAGTGAGGTGCTAAGTTATAGGCTATAACGTTACCTGGTTTTATCTGTGGTTATCATCATCTAAATGCATGAGACTGGATGACCAATGGTTAATTTTAATACAACTCAGTCAGAATATTACATTTTACAAAATAAAAATGTGGTCGTTATATTAAAAAAAACCCAGATGTTACTGTTTTTGTTAATGAGCATTAATTTTAACATTAGCTTAGTATTAGCTTGAGTTAGGATGCATATTTACTGTCAACTCACTGTCAACTTAAAGTGTACCTATTATGGCATTTAAAATGTTCCTAATATTGTTCTGGGAGTCCCCAACAACAATTTTACAAGCATGCAATGACAAAAAACACTTTTGTTGTCTTCTAATATGCATTTATTTTTACCTGAATTGCCCACCGACTCCCATATGAATCGTTTTAGCGGTTTTAGCGAGTCCTTTGTCCAAACCCCGCCTTTGCGTGACGCTAATCTGCGCTGATTGGTCAGATGACCTAGTGAGTTGTGATTGGTATTCTCTGTGCAGAAAAACGGAACTCTATTACCTTAAATGGGTTCTCAACTCCGGTCCTCGCGACCCACTGCTCTGCATATTGATCCTCAGCTCGTTAGGATAGAGCCGGCTCGCGAATCCATACTTTATAGCGTTTAGGTTTGTGAAGCAATCATCTTCAAAATGACGCGAACACAGAACAAGGTTTGGGCTATACTTGTGTGGTATAGCAGTACTTGTATATATGAACTGCAGCCTCTTAGTCTTCAAATACTCCTCACTTGGCAGGTTAAAAAAGTTCGCTTTTGCGTCGCACTTCAAAACACAGCGTCTCGTCGACATGATTGTTTTCCGAAGCCCAGATCTCGAAAAACGATAGTCCAAAAAGGTGCGGTGGGTCCAAACCTCAATGCTCTCAGACCTCCCTGGCCAGCCCAGGCAGGGTGGCCCGTCCTGGGCCAGTTTCAGATTTGCCCGCCACCCCTGGAGCTCCGGTTTTCCCTAGCGTCTCCGAGCGCAATAAGTGGGCGTTTCTTATTCAAATAACTTGTCAAGTTGACGTCAACTAGACAAAGGGAAAGCATCGTTTTTCGAACGATTCATATCAGCGACTCAGAGTCGACTCTTGTTTTTGAGAGACAATAACTTTGTATACGATGAACTTTCATGTTTAAAACTTTGCAGGATGTTTTCGTTCACTTAGATCTATGTTAAATACTACATGAAGGGCAATTTTCAAAAACCGAAAATAGGTACCCTTTAATATGCAATTAGAGATAAAACATGTCATTTTAATATTGCAGCCTGCACTGCAAACTGTGCTGAAGAAATATTTTTCTATTCATATATTTATTTTAAGGAAAAAATGTTTGAATGTTCTACCTCATATTTGTGAAACGTTCACCTGTTTGGCAAGTGTTTGTCATGATATGTTCTGACAATAAAGAGAAGTTTAAAACCACAATTTACACTCTGGTTAATACAACTTTCACTTAGGAGCAAAAATCTGCCTTTAAACTTGAAAGAAATAAAGATTTGACATATATCGTGATAATTATCGATATCGACTGATATAAAAAAAATTATCGTGAAAATTTTTTTGGCCATATCGCCCAGCCCTATATATATATATATATATATTTAGCCAGTGGCACCGCCACCTTGGTGCTTTTAGGGTTATTCTACATGACGTGCAAAAACGTAACCCCCGCTTTGACTGTCAAAAAGAAGTGTGCTGAAGAGCTTGCAGCAGTGAAGGCTCTGCAAAAGTGCGGATCGAGGGCACATTTTAACCACAAAGTATGCATGAGCAACCTTCTGAAAGGTCAGGTGTACATCAAGGTCTACATCTGTACTGTGTTTACATTATAGTATTTAGGGATGCGCCGATCCGATATTCAGGATCGTTATCAGCTCCGATACTGCCATCTTTGCCGGATCGGGTATATTTACACCACTTTAATCAAACCACTCTTCTTTAAAACATTACGATGTGATTTGTTTCACATGTATTTTGTTACTCTTATTGAGCTATTTTGTCCACATACAGGACTCACTGCCAATCGTATGTGCTCACATCATTCTCTTTCTGTGAAAGCTGTTCTGCGTTCACCAGTTTTCACTCTACAGCTGTTGACCAGAGCACTGAAATTATTTCTCACTTAAACTACAATCAAATGGATTTCCCCACACATTTTGCATTAGTCCTCTGCATGGCATTTTATTATTTTCTGCGCAGCTTCAGAAGTGCATGCACACAGCCTAGAACACATGACACACACACTCAGTCACGAGAGAGGCGCGATCGAACTCTGTGTGTGTTTGTGTGTGAACAATGGAAACTCAATTTTGTTCATACAGGAAAATATTCAGACTAATGTCTTGTGGGAGCAACAGAATACATGTAACGGCATTATGTAATCAGGATACAAAAATCCAGTAACTGTAATTTGTTACAGTGAGTTACATCAAAACAAGTAGTAATCAGATTGTAGTTACTTTTTGAAAAAGTATATAGTACTTAAAGCCACTTAATATAAAGTGGGACCCTTTTTTTATGAAATAATTTGTAACTGTATCGGAATACATTTTTAAAGTAACCCTCCCAAGCCTGGTCTTGTGTGGACGTCCGTTACTTTCACTTTTTAAGTTAGCGCTTTTTAAGGCCCCAATCCTACTGTATTACTGTGTGGATATTGATCCAATAGTTCTACCTGATTTTGAACACAAGAGGGCAGTATAGCAGCACTATGAATGATTTTTTACTCTTTTGACTAAAACATTCTGGCTGTTTTTAAAATTAGACATAAGTCTTAAATTTAAAAAAGGAATAAAATGGCTGTAGTTCCAATATTGGTATCGTTTATAGAAAAATAAATGGTGAATAATAAAATTTTTAGAAGATATGAGACGTTTCCTGATTCTCTTTTTGACATAATCCCTCGCCATAGTAAAACTGTTTGACATAATAAATATCCATTCACAATTTAGTATCTTTAATGTATTTTCATAATTTTGAAGAAGTTTGGTGGGAATAATTAAAAAAAACACTTAAGAGGGGGTAATAAAAATGTAAAGGCTGCTTTTGCAAAACATTCACATACAGACCAAAATAACCGACTTTCCTGTTGGGCTGGCTTAAAGTTGTTTGGGCTAATGAGATCTATATGTGTACCGAGTTTAATATTATTACATGCAAGTGTGTTTGATTTATGGACCAAATTTTCAGACCAAGTTTATGGACCAAGTTAATTTAATTAATAAACTAATTATATAAAACTATTGTCAATGCACTACAATTAAACTGGTTATATGCCATTACTTATAAAAAATAAAAAACTTATTTAAAAAATACCAGGCTTAAGGCATTTATTTTCTTTTATGCAGGCTACACACACAGCAGTGAAATGTGTGTGTGCCCCTCCCCCTGCACACACACACAGACATGCACACACACACACACAGACAGGCAAACACACAGACAGAGACAGAGATGTAGGCTCAAACAGAGCATGACCAGATTCAAGCAAACATATCTTACTTTCTGTGGGTCCTAGCTAATAAGTGTCAATTAGAAAGTTGTCCGGCTCGAGGAGTACAATATACATACTGATTTTTGTAACTGTAGATAAAACTAACAACCCCACTTTTGTCAAAAGGTGGCGCTACTGAGCCCTCACCACGCCCGTTTCTGAAACTTTGCACATGTCTACTGGCTAATAAATGTGATGTGTCTGATGAGTTTCATGCAATTTGAAGCATGCTAAGGATCTCAGAAGCATCCTAAAAGAATGGTAAAGTTTGATGCGTCGCCACGCCAACAGTTTAAAAGATATCAAGAATCCATTCACAGGTCTTCATCTGCCGTATGTTTACATTATACAGATGAAGTTTGAAGCAAATCGGGTTAAAATAAGAGGGTGATTTTAAAGCATTTTGAAAGTGACACACTTCCTGCTGCCAGTTGGTGGCGCTATAACTTTGACACACAATAGTCACATCCATGTGATCGTCCTCTTACAGCGAACGCACTCCTGAAGTTTCATCAAGATCGGTTGATGTATGCTGAAGTTATGATACACTTCCTGTTTCACGTTTCTCGCCATGATTTCATTTCCTCGCCACGGCCAAAGCATTCGAGATATCAAAAATCCCCTCGCAAACTTTCATCCTCAATATCTTGACTTCACCCTGACTGAGTTTCGTAGAATTTGGATAAGAACTCTAGGAGGAGTATTAAAAAATCCATTGCAAGTGTTTTACAAAGAACCTTAAATAACCGCCTTCCTGTTGGGCTGGGGTAAAAAGTAAAAGTGCGACGTATATATGAAATGATGAGATCAACATGTGTACCGAGTTTCATATTATTACATACAAGCGTGTTTGATTTATGGACCAAGTGTTCGGACCCCATTCCAGGTGGCGCTGTCGAGCCCCCCTGCCACGCCCGGGTACCATCTTCAGCCCGGCCCTAATGGCGGCGGGTTCTGACCCGTGTGCAAAGTTTCAAGAGTTTTCGAGCACGTTAAGAGCCCCAAAAGTGCCCAAATAGTCGTATAAATAATAATAATAATAATAAATATAGCTGCGAGCAGCGATTGCGGGCCCAAGCCGGTGGCACCGCAACCCCGGTGCCTTTAGTTACCTAAAGGCACCGGGATGGCGGTACCGCCGGCTTTGGCCCGCAATCGCTGCTCGCAGCTATATTTATATATATATATATATATATATATATATATAAAGCCGGTGGCACCGCCACCTTGGTGCTTTTAGGGTTATTCTGCTTGACATGCAAAAACATAACCCCCGCTTTGACTGTCAAAAAGAAGTGTGCTGAAGAGCTTGCATCAGTGAAGGCTCTGCAAAAGTGCACATTGAGGGCACATTTTAACCACAAAGTATGCGTGAGCAACCTTCTGAAAGGTCAGGTGTACATCCAGGTCTACATCTGTACTGTGTTTACATTTTAGTATTTAGGAATGCGCCGATCCGATACTCAGGATCGGTATCAGCTCCGATACTGCCATCTTTGCCGGATCGGGTATATTTACACCACTTTAATCAAACCACTCTTCTTTAAAACATTATGACGTGATTTTTTTCACATGTATTTTATTACTCTTATTGAGCTATTTTGTCCACACACAGGACTCACTGCCAATCGTACGTGCTCACATCATTCTCTTTCTGTGAAAGCTGTACTGCACTCACCAGTTTTCACTCTACAGCTATTGACCAGAGCACTGAAATTATTTCTCACTTAAACTGCAATCAAATGGATTTTCTCACACATTTTGCGTTAGTCCTCCGCATGGCATTTTATTATTTTCTGCGCAGCTTCAGAAGTGCATGCACACAGCCTAGAACACATGACGCACACACACAGTCACGAGAGAGGCGCGATCGAATGTGTGTTTGTGTGCGAACAATGGAAACTCCTTTTTTGTTCATACAGGAAAATATTCAGACTAATGTCTTGTGGGAGCAACAGAATACATGCAACGGCATTATGTAATCAGGATACAAAAATCTAGTGAGTTACATCAAAAAAAGTAGTAATCAGATTGTAGTTACTTTTTGAAAAAGTATATAGTACTTAAAGCCATTTAATATAAAGTGGGACCCTTTTTTTATGAAATAATTTGTAACTGTATCGGAATACATTTTTAAAGTAACCCTCCCAATCCTGGTCTTGTGTGCACGTCCGTTAATTTCACTTTTTAAGTTAGCGATTTTTAAGGCCCCAATCCTATTGTATTACCTATTATACTGTATTGCCAACTGTATTAATGTGTGGATATTGATCCAATAGTTCTACCTAATTTTGAACACAAGAGGGCAGTATAGCACTATGAATGATTTTTTTCTTTTTTGACTAAACCATTCTGTCTGTTTTTAAACTTAAACATAATTCTTAAATTAAAAAAAGGAATAAAATGGCTATAGTTCCAATATTGGTATAGTCTTATATGGGGTAGTTACTCAAAAAAGTAATTAGTTACTTCTGTAAATTGTAATGAGATTACTTTACTAGTTACTGCGTTGGAAAAATAACTTCACTACTTATTACTTTACTTTCCTGTTTCTTAATTTACAGTGTAGCCTACATGGACAAACATCATATCAGTTTTTGCCCTATCATCACTTTATTGTAAAAATGTATACAAAATGACATGAAAGAACAATATCCCTGTCTGCACAAATAAATATGCCGCACTGTAAAATTCACAAACAAAATGGGGTTCAAAATTCAAAATTTTAAAATGGTGTTTATCACAGAAGTTTCAAAACAGGCTGGGAGAATAAAACTCTTCTCCTGAGAACAAAACCAGCTTTTTATTCGACTCATGGTAATAATAATAATTTAAAAAAAATAAAAGATGTCAATGAAAAATAATAAAATAAAGGTCACTTTATCCCATAAAATGCTTAATCCTAATTTAAAATGTATTTTTCTAAACCTGGGGAATTAATGGTCGACAGGGGAAGCATGTCTTCTACAATGAACCCTGCAACAATCCTGTTCATTTCGTTTTCCAAGACTTTCGAGCCTTGTTTTTACTTGGCGCGTCCGAAAGAGCGGAAAGGTGCGCGCGGCAAACAGCGCACGCGATGCCGCATCCGAGGATGAACGACAAGAAGCCGAACCTGCACCGAACATGGACCCTACATCTCCGCAACGGCACCCAGTTTGCGCATCTAAATCAGTTATTTATGTTTACAAAATGAGCCTAAGATCCATGTTTTATAAAATGTCCACGAAACTTAATGAAATGTTTAGTGAAATTAGAAAATAGAGATCGTTCATTTAGTTCTTTAGCCTAGCCTATATACATGTTTTTATATCCACATATTTTGTTCTAATGTCACAAATAATAATCTTAGGATTTACTATAGCCTACATTTCACTCAAATATTTTTGTGCTTTCGAGCAATAAACTGAAAGTAATGTGAATATTGCCATCTCCACTTCCCTCTCTCTCTCACTCAAATCGGTCTCTATGGCAACGGCGCGCACGCACCACTAGACGGAACTCTCCACACAGGCAAACACGGCTTGGGTAACGCAGGAAAGCGCGTTCCTTTAGTATAGTAAAGTAGTGTAGTTACCAATATTTTCAGTGTATTGCGTTACTTTACTTACCCAAACTCGTTTGTAACTCGTTACCCCCAACACTGGTCTTATAGAAAATAAATGGTGAATAATAACATTTTTAATTCCTCATCCAATCATCCTTTTGTTATGGATCAATATCATAGCTAGAGACGTAGAAAAGGGCTGCACGGTTTTGCAATAAATAATAATAAATAAAATAAAATAAACATATAAATATTGTAATTGCAATTAAATTAGATTTGTGTGGCAGCTGCATGTACAATTATTATTATTAATAATAATAACATTAATAATAATACAAATGAGCTTAGAATAAAAATTTAAATGGTTTATTACATTAAAAACAGGCCATATTTTTAATAAATAAATAAGCTATCATTCATAGTGCACTAAATTTTAAAAATTTTAAATTACAACATTGTTTGTGAAAGTCCAACAAAGTTAAATGTATACTCAAACCTGAAAAGTTGTGTGGCTCCGTTTTCATTTGATTATCATTGTGGCAGCAGTTGGAACACTGTTACAACTAACCCCGCTGTGTATTACATATTTTAAACCTAGCTAACAGTCGCTAGGAATTACTGACATGTTTTAAAACGGTGCTGTGTTTGAGCCAACAAGACAGTGATTAAGGCAATATAAAGTTAGATTTGGACGCGTATACATCCAACCCGGAAACAGAAAAAAATCTACGATGAAAAAATTTACTTTCATGATGTCAAAACACTCTTTGTCCATTATCTTCACGAAATATAATCAAAACGTCCCGCAAATTCGCGGGAGACCGTCTTCTGGCAGCAAGAGAAAAAGAGCGGAAAGACAGCCGGCTAGATACTGACAAACTATGTAAAATGTCCGTGTTACATTTAACCCCGCGTTAGGCCTACATTTATCCCCGCGCTCCCCTATTCTGTAGCTCCTGGCAGTGATGTTTCACCTCATGAAATATAGTTTATGTTCATTTATGACACAGACAGTAGATAATATTATGTTCACATTTATGACACAGACAGTAGATATAGGCTTCTGCCAGGCACTTTCAGGGATACAAATCGAAAAAATATGTATAGGCTATATGTGCATATTTATATGCAAAATACTCCTTTTTTCACGTCAACTATGTGCTATGGTCATTAAATGGCTTTCCTTTTCACTTAAGTCCAGCAAATAATTCATTTATTTTAACACATTTGGTGGCATCTGCCAGTTATTGTCGTTGTTATGAAGTACAGTCGTATGTTTGCATAATTCATTTTGAACACTATAATGCTTTCAAAATCTGAGGTAAATTATCCGTTATGGCTTGTGGCACAGTGACCTATTTTTAACTAAAAATAAATAATGTGTACTCATAACCAGTGTAATTTCTTCATTCTGTCAGCCGCGACGTCGCAGAAATAGGAACCGTTTCTAAATTAGAAACTTCGCATGTCGCCGTCGCGTATGGTTAGGACAAAAACTCTGATTTATTAACATGGAAAAGATACCTTTTATCGCGTGTCGCGGCGTCGTGTGTAGTTAGGACACGGTGTAAGCGGCCGCTTCTCAAGTCTAGAATCTGAACTTGATTCCGATTGGCCAGTGTCAGACAGTCAGACCTGTCAGTCTCGCAGCTCGCGTCAGCTTCATGCGGCTTCATGAGAGAGACGCATAAGTCCGGAATTGGACAATTTAACAATAAACTTACGATAGAATATATTTACAATTAATAATGATTTAAAAACAAAATACATAACGCGCCGGGCCGCCGGCCCAACCAGACCGCGGCCCACCAGGAATCTCCCGGTAGTCCCGATGGCCAGTACATGCCTTAGTATCTTTAATATATTTTCATAATTTTGAAGAAGTTTGGTGTGGGAATAATTAAAAATTACTTAAGAGGGGGGAAATAAAAATGTAAAGGCTGGTTTTGCAAAACATTCACATACAGACTGAAACAACCAACTTTGTTTTGCTGGCTTAAAGTTGCTTGGGCTAATGAGATCTATAAGTGTACCGAGTTTAATATTATTATATGCAAGTGTGTTTGATTTATGGACCCAATTTTCAGACCAAGTTAATGGACCAAGTTAATTTAATTAATGAACTAATTATATAAAACTATTGTCAATGCACTACAATTAAACTGGCTATGTGCCTTTACTTATAAAAAAATAAAATAAAAACTTATTTAAAAAATCCCAGGCTTAAGAAATGTATTTTATTTATGCTGGCCAGACACACAGCAGTTAAATGGTTAATTAAGCCCCCTCTCCCTGCTAACACACACACACACACACACACACACACACACACACAGACAGGCAAAGGCTAAGACATATGCTCAGAGGGAGTATGACTACATTCAAACTAAAATATCTGACTTTCTGTGGGTCCTAGCTATTGAGTGTGAATTAGAAAGTTGTCCGGCTCGAAGAGTACAATATACATACTGATTTTTGTAACTGTAGATAAAACTAACAACCCCACTTTTGTCAAAAGGTGGCGCTACTGAGCCCTCACCACGCCCGTTTCTGAAACTTTGCACATGTCTACTGGCTAATAAATGTGATGTGTCTGATGAGTTTCATGCAATTTGAAGCATGCTAAGGGTCTCAAAAGCATCCTAAAAGAATGGTAAAGTTTGATGCATCGCCACGGCAACAGTTTCAACGATATCAAGAATCCATTCACAGGTCTTCATCTGCCGTATGTTTACATTATACAGATGAAGTTTGAAGCAAATTGGATTAAAATAAGAGGGTGATTTTAAATCATTTTGAAAGTGACACACTTCCTGCTGCCAGTTGGTGGCGCTATAACTTTGACACACAATAGTCACATCCATGTGATAGTCCTCTTACAGCGAACGCACTCCTGAAGTTTCATCAAGATCGGTTGATGTATGCTGAAGTTATGACACACTTCCTGTTTCACGTTTCTCGCCATGATTTCGTTTCCTCGCCACGGCCAAACCGTTCGAGATATCAAAAATCCCCTCGCAAACTTTCATCCTCAATGTCTTGACTTCACGCTGACTGAGTTTCGTAGAATTTGGATAAGAACTCTAGGAGGAGTATTAAAAAATCCATTGCAAGTGTTTTACAAAGAACCTTAAATAACCGACTTCCTGTTGGGCTGGGGTAAAAAGTAAAAGTGCGACGTATATATGAAATGATGAGATCAACATGTGTACCGAGTTTCATATTATTACATACAAGCGTGTTTGATTTATGGATCAAGTGTTCGGACCCCTTTCCAGGTGGCGCTGTCGAGCCCCCCTGCCACGCCCGGGTACCATCTTCAGCCCGGCCCTAATGGCGGCGGGTTCTGACCCGTGTGCAAAGTTTCAAGAGTTTTCGAGCACGTTAAGGGCCCCAAAAGTGCCCAAATAGTCGTATAAATAATAATAATAATAATAATAATAATAATAATAATCCTAAGGAAAACAATAGGGCCTTCGCCCTTTCAGGGCTTGGGCCCTAAATATAGCTGCGAGCAGCGATTGCGGGCCCAAGCCGGTGGCACCGCAACCCCGGTGCCTTTAGTTACCTAAAGGCACCGGGATGGCGGTACCGCCGGCTTTGGCCCGCAATCGCTGCTCGCAGCTATATTTATATATATATATATATATATATATATAAAGCCGGTGGCACCGCCACCTTGGTGCTTTTAGGGTTATTCTATATGACGTGCAAAAACATAACCCCCGCTTTGACTGTCAAAAAGAAGTGTGCTGAAGAGCTTGCATCAGTGAAGGCTCTGCAAAAGTGCACATTGGGGGCACATTTTAACCACAAAGTCTGCGTGAGCAACCTTCTGAAAGGTCAGGTGTACATCCAGGTCTATATCTGTACTGTGTTTACATTATAGTATTTAGGGATGCGCCGATCCGATACTCAGGATCGGTATCAGCTCCGATACTGCCATCTTTGCCGGATCGGGTATATTTACACCACTTTAATCAAACCACTCTTCTTTAAAACATTATGATGTGATTTTTTTCACATGTATTTTGTTACTCTTATTGAGCTATTTTGTCCACACACAGGACTCACTGCTAATCGTACGTGCTCACATCATTCTCTTTCTGTGAAAGCTGTATACTGCATTCACCAGTTTTCACTCTACAGCTATTGACCAGAGCACTGAAATTATTTCTCACTTAAACTACAATCAAATGGATTTTCTCACACATTTTGCGTTAGTCCTCCGCATGGCATTTTATTATTTTCTGAGCAGCTTCAGAAGTGGATGCACACAGCCTAGAACACATGACACGCACACACAGTCAAGAGAGAGGCGCGATCGAATGTGTGTTTCTGTGCGAACAATGGAAACTCCATTTTGTTCATACAGGAAAATATTCAGACTAATGTCTTGTGGGAGCAACAGAATACATGTAACGGCATTATGTAATCAGGATACAAAAATCCAGTGAGTTACATCAAAAAAAGTAGTAATCAGATTGTAGTTACTTTTTGAAAAAGTATATAGTACTTAAAGCCATTTAATATAAAGTGGGACCCTTTTTTATGAAATAATTTGTAACTGTATCGGAATACATTTTTAAAGTAACCCTCCCAAGCCTGGTCTTGTGTGCACGTCCGTTACTTTCACTTTTTAAATTAGCGCTTTTTAAGGCCCCAATCCTACGGTATTACCGTGTGGATATTGATCCAATAGTTCTACCTAATTTTGAACACAAGAGGGCAGTATAGCACTATGAATGATTTTTTTCTCTTTTGACTAAACCATTCTGTCTGTTTTTAAACTTAAACATAATTCTTAAATTTAAAAAAAGGAATAAAATGGCCATAGTTCCAATATTGGTATAGTCTTATACAGTGTTGGGGTTGTTACTCAAAAAAGTAATTAGTTACTAGTTACTTCTGTAAATTGTAATGAGATTACTTTACTAGTTACTTGGAAAAGTAACTTCACTACTTATTACTTTAATTTCCTGTTTCTTAATTTACCGTGTAGCCTACATGGACAAACATCATTTAGTTTTTGCCCTATCATCACTTTATTGTAAAAATGTATACAAAATGACATGAAAGAACAATATCCTTGTCTGCACAAATAAATATGCCGCACTGTAAAATTCACAAACAAAATGTGGTTCAAAAAATTTTAAAATGGTGTTTAACACAGATGTTTCAAAACAGGCTGGGAGAATAAAACTCTTCTCCTGAGAACAAAACCAGCTTTTTATTCGACTCATGGTAATAATAATAATTTAAAAAAAAAATAAAAGATGTCAATGAAAAATAATAAAATAAAGGTCACTTTATCCCATAAAATTCTTAATCCAAATTTAAAATGTATTTTTCTAAACCTGGGGGATTAATGGTCGACAGGGGAAGCATGTCTTCTACAATGAACCCTGCAACAATCCTGTTCATTTCGTTTTGTGTTATCCAAGACTTTCGAGGCTTGTTTTTACTTGACGCGTCCGAACGAGCGGAAAGGTGCGCGCGGCAAACAGCGCACGCGATGCCGCATCCGAGGATGAACGACAAGAAGCCGAACCTGCACCGAACATGGAGCCTACATCTCCGCAACGGCACCCAGTTTGCGCATCTAAATCAGTTATTTATGTTTACAAAATGAGCCTAAGATCCATGTTTTATAAAATGTCCACGAAACTTAATGAAATGTTTAGTGAAATTAGAAAATAGAGATCGTTCATTTAGTTCTTTAGCCTATATACATGTTTTTATATCCACATATTTTGTTCTAATGTCACAAATAATAATCTTAGGGTTTACTATAGCCTACATTTCACTCAAATATTTTTGTGCTTTCGAGCAATAAACTGAAAGTAATGTGAATATTGCCATTTGCCGAAACCCGTCTCTCTCTCTCTACTTCCCTCTCTCCTTTACTCAAATCGGTCTCTATGGCAACGGCGCGCACGCACCACTAGATGGAACTCTCCACACAGGCAAACTCGGCTTGGGTAACGCAGGAAAGGGCGTTCCTTTAGTATAGTAAAGTAGTGTAGTTACCAATATTTTCAGTGTAATGCGTTACTTTACTTACCCAAAAAAGTAATATCGTTACTGTAATTCGTTACTTTGTAACTCGTTACCCTCAACACAGGTCTTATAGAAAATAAATGGTGAATAATAAAATTTTTAGAAGATATGAGACGTTTCCTGATTCTTTTTTTGACATAATCCCTCGCCATTCGATATCCGTTCACAATTTAGTATCTTTAATATATTTTCATAATTTTGAAGAAGTTTGGTGGGAATAATTAAAAATTACTTAAGAGGGGGGAAATAAAAATGTAAAGGCTGGTTTTGCAAAACATTCACATACAGACCGAAACAACCGACTTCCTGTTGGGCTGGCTTAAAGTTGTTTGGGCTAATGAGATCTATAAGTGTACCGAGTTTAATATTATTATATGCAAGTGTGTTTGATTTATGGACCCAATTTTCAGACCAAGTTAATGGACCAAGTTAATTTAATTAATGAACTAATTATATAAAACTATTGTCAATGCACTACAATTAAACTGGCTATATGCCTTTACTTATAAAAAATTAAAATAAAAACTTATTTAAAAAATCCCAGGCTTAAGAAATGTATTTTCTTTATGCTGGCCAGACACACAGCAGGTTAAGCCCCCTCCCCCTGCACACACACACACACACACACACACACACACACACACACACACGCACACACACGCACACACATGCACACACACACACACACACACACACACACACACACACACACACACAGGCAAAGGCTCAGACATTGGCTCAGAGGGAGTATGACTACATTCAAACAAAAATATCTGACTTTCTGTGGGTCCTAGCTATTGAGTGTGAATTAGAAAGTTGTCCGGCTCGAGGAGTACAATATACATACAGATTTTTGTAACTGTAGATAAAACTAACAACCCCACTTTTGTCAAAAGGTGGCGCTACTGAGCCCTCACCACGCCCGTTTCTGAAACTTTGCACATGTCTACTGGCTAATAAATGTGATGTGTCTGATGAGTTTCATGCAATTTGAAGCATGCTAAGGGTCTCAAAAGCATCCTAAAAGAATGGTAAAGTTTGATGCATCGCCACGGCAACAGTTTCAAAGATATCAAGAATCCATTCACAGGTCTTCATCTGCCGTATGTTTACATTATACAGATGAAGTTTGAAGCAAATCGGGTTAAAATAAGAGGGTGATTTTAAAGCATTTTGAAAGTGACACACTTCCTGCTGCCAGTTGGTGGCGCTATAACTTTGACACACAATAGTCACATCCATGTGATAGTCCTCTTACAGCGAACGCACTCCTGAAGTTTCATCAAGATCGGTTGATGTATGCTGAAGTTATGACACACTTCCTGTTTCACGTTTCTCGCCATGATTTCGTTTCCTCGCCACGGCCAAACCGTTCGAGATATCAAAAATCCCCTCGCAAACTTTCATCCTCAATGTCTTGACTTCACGCTGACTGAGTTTCGTAGAATTTGGATAAGAGCTCTAGGAGGAGTATTAAAAATTCCATTGCAAGTGTTTTACAAAGAACCTTAAATAACCGACTTCCTGTTGGGCTGGGGTAAAAAGTAAAAGTGCGACGTATATATGAAATGATGAGATCAACATGTGTACCGAGTTTCATATTAGTACATACAAGCGTGTTTGATTTATGGATCAAGTGTTCGGACCCCTTTCCAGGTGGCGCTGTCGAGCCCCCCTGCCACGCCCGGGTACCATCTTCAGCCCGGCCCTAATGGCGGCGGGTTCTGACCCGTGTGCAAAGTTTCAAGAGTTTTCGAGCACGTTAAGGGCCCCAAAAGTGCCCAAATAGTCGTATAAATAATAATAATAATAATAATAAATATATATATAAATATAGCTGCGAGCAGCGATTGCGGGCCCAAGCCGGTGGCACCGCAACCCCGGTGCCTTTAGTTACCTAAAGGCACCGGGATGGCGGTACCGCCGGCTTTGGCCCGCAATCGCTGCTCGCAGCTATATTTATAAATATATATATATATATATATATATATATATATATATAAAGCCGGTGGCACCGCACCCTTGGTGCTTTTAGGGTTATTCTACATGACGTGCAAAAACGTAACTCCCGCTTTGACTGTCAAAAAGAAGTGTGCTGAAGAGCTTGCAGCAGTGAAGGCTCTGCAAAAGTGCGGATCGAGGGCACATTTTAACCACAAAGTATGCATGAGCAACCTTCTGAAAGGTCAGGTGTACATCAAGGTCTACATCTGTACTGTGTTTACATTATAGTATGTAGGGATGCGCCGATCCGATACTCAGGATCGTTATCAGCTCCGATACTGCCATCTTTGCCGGATCGGGTATATTTACACCACTTTAATCAAACCACTCTTCTTTAAAACATTACGATGTGATTTTTTCCACATGTATTTTGTTACTCTTATTGAGCTATTTTGTCCGCATAAAAGATTCACTGCCAATCGTACGTGCTCACATCATTCTCTTTCTGTGAAAGCTGTATACTGCATTCACCAGTTTTCACTCTACAGCTATTGACCAGAGCACTGAAATTATTTCTCACTTAAACTACAATCAAATGGATTTTCCCACATATTTTGCATTAGTCCTCTGCATGGCATTTTATTATTTTCTGAGCAGCTTCAGAAGTGCATGCACACAGCCTAGAACACATGACACGCACACACAGTCACGAGAGAGGCGCGATCGAACTCTGTGTGTGTTTGTGTGTGAACAATGGAAACTCCATTTTGTTCATACAGGAAAATATTCAGACTAATGTCTTGTGGGAGCAACAGAATACATGTAACAGCATTATGTAATCAGGAAACAAAAATCCAGTAACTGTATATTATTACAGTGAGTTACATCAAAAAAAGTAATCAGATTGTAGTTACTTTTTGAAAAAGTATAAAGTACTTAAAGCCAATTAATATAAAGTGGGACCCTTTTTTATGAAATAATTTGTAACTGTATCGGAATACATTTTTTAAAGTAACCCTCCCAAGCCTGGTCTTGTGTGGACGTCGTGAAATTAGAAAATAGAGATCGTTCATTTAGTTCTTTAGCCTATATACATGTTTTTATATCCACATATTTTGTTCTAATGTCACAAATAATAATCTTAGGGTTTACTATAGCCTACATTTCACTCAAATATTTTTGTACTTTCGAGCAATAAACTGAAAGTAATGTGAATATTGCCATTCAGGGCTGGACTGGGACAAAAAATCAGCCCTGGACACTTCATCCAGACCGGCCCACTATGCAAACACACACACACGTGCATTAATCTATACGTGCATTAATCTGCATGTAAAATTACTGATTAGATTTCATTTAAAACCAAGAAAAAACTATTAAAATAATAAACAAAGGGAATGGAAATGATTTTATAAGGCTTTATTGTAAATAACTGGTCTGAATTTATGTGCCACTTAATATTTTAATAGAATATTCTTAGGCTATACCAGGGGCGTAGAATTTAGTAGGGACGCTAGGGACGTGTCCCTACCAATATCCAGTGACACTGATATATCCCTAGCAATAATTTCGATCAGGCCGGCGTTGCATCGTAACGTATGATCGTAACTAACGTTTATCATTTTCACGTCATTTTAAGTTTTACCAGTTTAAACATTCAAGCAATGTTAAACCATCCCGTGCTCGCGCACTCTCCGATGTCTTTCACTGCGTGCACACGCAGGAAAGCCTAAATCCGCCTCACAAACAGCTCGCCAGAAACAAAAGTTTTATCCCTGGATTAGATCGCTTTAACAGTTAAAAACACGCAAAATTATGTCAAAAAACTCTGGTCTTTGCGAGTAACCTCGTAAAGACAGTCGGTTATGTCTTAAATTAGCATTAAATGCGTGAGACAGACAGAAAGTACTGTAATGAGACAGTAATGGACCGTGCCATAGACGGTTCTTAAAGTGAACGCAGCCATTTGTGTCTGTCATTAATTCAGTTAAAGGTATAGCGGAGGATCTTTCCGAAATTTAGAGAAGACCCGCCCTCTCCAATTTTTTTTAAAAAATGCAAATGCACAAACACAACACTCTTGCTTCCGAGACGCCTTGCACAATTATGTTGCAAATTATAAACTAACTCAAAAACATTCATAAAAAAGACAACATGTCAAATGCCCTTCCGTGTTTTATTTACTTATTATACTGATCGATTGAGTGACCGAGGACTCAAGACATGATATGTGCAACCCTGTATCACACGAAATACTTTCTGAGGAAACTATTTTGCAAATCGCAATTATGTTACATGGCAACATATGAGCAGGGCTATTACGTCCTTGACATAATATGTGTCATTGTTAATGCGTAGGTATTAATACGTTATTTTTATACATAGTTGCATATGGAGAAGTAGCTTGTTGCGTTTGTGTAAAAATAAACACACACGGTTTTAGAATATGAACACATGAACACACACGGTTTTAGAATATGAACACATGAACACACACGGTTTTAGAATATTTCAGCGCGATACCATTTACCTTTGGTCAAAAGGCTACTTTAGACAAATTGAGATGTTTACCGTGTCTATGCGGTGCATGACTTGTGCCAGGGCTAGCATTGCTAAGTCGCTTGCATTAACTTTTACTAGTGATTTTAAATGGATTTCTCCAAACAGCATGACAAACTTTACCTGTCTAGTAGAATCTTCACGACTGCGGCATCAGTGAGAGAAGGCCAACCTGTGCTTTTAGCGCACGCCAGCGTGTGAAATCCACCCAAAATCACTCTGGTCTTGTTTCTATATTCTGCGGCCTTTCTCTTCTTATCATACACTTCGTATATTCGTATACATTTTTTCTCTTTCGACCCTCAGTCTTTTTCAAAGGAATGGCTGAAACCGTAACTCCGACATAAAACACCAGAAAGTGAAAACTACATAGAGATGAGCACGTACGACGGCCTTACGTAAACATATCACCAGAATGATTGACACTTAGGTGGATCAATAGTATAGACTACCCACCCGGAAAAAGAAAATCCTCCGCTATACCTTTAACATAACAACATAATATAGCATTAATTGTAAGCAATCAGAATTAATAGCAAATGTATTTAATTCAGTCTGGACTATAAAGACTATCCAGTGTTATTTTACATTGGGTTACATATTCAGTATGTGTAGTATTTCTGACATAGCCCCTACCACAAAATGTCTCTTAATTTGTGTCTTTATTATATTGTATTTATATGTGCTACTTTTTTCAATTTAATTTAAAGATTAAAGTCAAGCTTCAATGTGTTGCATAAACTCTTAACAAAAAAGAATACATAAACATTTAGGTAAGATCATCAATGTAACAAAAAATGTCTAAATATTCATAACCCAAACATGTTTTATCAAGGCGTGCAACTGTTCTGACTTGTCCAATTTTAGCATCAATTTTGCATCGTGCATCAAAATCCTGTCTATTCATTGTATGCATTTAGTGTATAGTGTACCTAAAATGAAGAGTTTTATTTACAGGTTTGTGGCTATTAATTTATTTGTATTAATAAACCACTAGTAAACTTATGTCCACTGTTCTCTTTTTATAAAATAGGATTTGTATTACATCTATATTCATTGTAGTCGAATCAAGAATCAAATCAGGAATCGAGAATCGAAATCGAAAATTGAATCGAGAATCGAAATCGAATCGAACTGAGAGCTTTCGAATCGAAATCGAATCAAAATTTAACATAAAATTGTTGTCCCCGTCCCTACCAATTTCAAAATTAAACCTACGCCCTTGGGCTATACTACATATATTTCATGAAGTGCAACATCACGGTGAGGACCTACAGAAATATATATTCTGTAGCTCCTGGCAGTGATGTTTCACCTCATGAAATATAGTTTATATAATATAGCATAAGAATATTCTGTTACAATATTATGTTCACATTTATGACACAGACAGTAGATAATATTATGTTCACATTTATGACACAGACAGTATAGGCTTCTGCCAGGCACTTTCAGGGAGACAAATTGAAAAAATATGTATTTATGTGCATATTTATATGCAAAATACTCCTTTTTTCACATCAACTATGTGCTATGGTCATTAAATGGCTATCCTTTTCACTTAAGTCCAGCAAATAATTCATTTATTTTAACACATTTGGTGGCATCTGCCTCAAGTTATTGTCGTTGTTATGAAATACAGTCGTATGTTTGCATAGAATTCATTTTGAACACTATAATATTACATGCTTTCAAAATCTGAGGTAAATTATCCGTTATGGCTTGTGGCACAGTGACCTTTTTAACTAAAAATAAATAATGTGTACTCATAACCAGTGTAATTTCTTCATTCTGTCAGCCGCGACATCGCAGAAATAGGAACCGTTTCTAAATTAGAAACTTCGCATGTCGCCGTCGCGTCTGGTTAGGACAAAAACTCGCGGCGTCGTGTGTAGTTAGGACATATTGTACTGTAACGGTAGTCGATACGCTTTCTTCTGATCATTAAAAAGAATGAGGTTATATTGACAGATGAATAGGCTACGCTCAGTTTATCAAATACGCTCAGTTTATTAAATGTCTCTTGCAAACTATGAAGAGACAATGATGAATCAATACACACTGACATGGCGATGCTGGACTGATTCTTTATTTACACCATCATACAGTAATTTTGTCGGTTGTTTATTACAGATATTAGCATGCATTTTATTGATCATCAGCTAATTTCATCAATAGACATCAATAAGAGAGAGTGGCAACAGCCCTTGTAAGAGTCAAGAGATCATTTCTTTCTTTACTTGAAGATGAATGTGTAGATGATTAAGCGTCTCTGACTTACTTTCACTTTTATTTGCGATGTTTGCACGTTGGTTTGACGCTCAGCTGCTGCTCATCTGCGGCGGTGATGCGTGTCGCAGTAGCGCCTGTAAACGCTCTCACTCGTTTATTTTTTAGCATTTTTGGGAGGAGTAAAATATACATGTGTGATATCAACAACCAGATTGCGTTTACACGTAAAGATCCGAACACAATGCGAGCCAGACTACCTCCAGATGGTCAGGCAAATCGATCACAATCCGATCACAACGTAATACCTTTTGCATTGATATTTCTTTTTTATTATCCGGATAACTTATCTGGATACAGATCGCATTTTAATACCAGGTGTAGGGGTCTCAGAGACGAGACCGGCGAGAAACTTCACGAGAACGGCGGAATGCCTCCACAGGGCGGGGAGATACTATACTGCCTATGGGAGCGGCCGCTTCTCCGCTCTTGATTCCGATTGGCCAGTGTCAGACAGTCAGACCTGTCAGTCTCGCAGCTGGACCAAGTTTATGGACCAAGTTAATTTAATTAATAAACTAATTATATAAAACTATTGTCAATGCACTACAATTTAACTGGTTATATTATGCCTTCACTTATAAAAATTAAAATAAAAACTTATTTAAAACATACCAGGCTTAAGAAATGTATTAAGAAATTACACAGCAGAAAAAAACACACAGCACTGAAATGGTTAAGTTAAGCCCCTCCCCCTACTAACACACACACAGAGAGAGACAGAGATGTAGGCTCAAAGGGAGCATGACCAGATTCAAACAAACATATCTTACTTTCTGTGGGTCCTAGTTAAAGAGTGTCAATTAGAAAGTTGTCCGGCTCGAGGAGTACAATATACATACTGATTTTTGTAACTGTAGATAAAACTAACAACCCAACTTTTGTCAAAAGGTGGCGCTACTGAGCCCTCACCACGCCCGTTTCTGAAACTTTGCACATGTCTACTGGCTAATAAATGTGATGTGTCTGAGGAGTTTCATGCAATTTGAAGCATGCTAAGGGTCTCAAAAGCATCCTAAAAGAATGGTAAAGTTTGATGCGTCGCCACGGCAACAGTTTCAAAGACATCAAGAATCCATTCACAGGTCTACATCTGCCGTATGTTTACATTATACAGATGAAGTTTGAAGCAAATCGGGTTAAAATAAGAGGGTGATTTCAAAGCATTTTGAAAGTGACACACTTCCTGCTGCCAGTTGGTGGCGCTATAACTTTGACACACAATAGTCACATCCATGTGATCGTCCTCTTACGGCGAACACACTCCTGAAGTTTCATCAAGATCAGTTAATGTATGCTGAAGTTAGGACACACTTCCTGTTTCACGTTTCTCACCATAATTTTGTTTCCTCGCCACAGCCAAACCGTTCGAGATATCAAAAATCCCCTCGCAATTTTTGATCGTCTATGTCTTGACTTCAGGCTGACCGAGTTTCGTTCCATGCGGATGAATGCTCTAGGAGGAGTACATTAAATTCCATTGCAAGCATTTTAAAAACAACCGTAAATATCTGACTTCCTGTTGGGCTGGGGTAAAAAGTAAAAGTGCGATGAATATATGAAACGATGAGATTGACATGTGTACCGAGTTTCATATTATTACATGCAAGCGTGTTTGATTTATGGACAAAGTGTTCAGACCCTGTTCCAGGGGGCGCTGACGAGCCGCCCTGCCACGCCCGGGTACCAGCTTCAGCCCGGCTCTGATGGCCGCGGGTTCTGACCTGTGTGCAAAGTTTCAAGAGTTTTTGAGCATGTTAAGGGCCCCAAAAGTGCCCGGATAGTCGTTAGAAAAAAAAAAAAAAAAAAAAAAAAAAAAAAAAAAAAAAAAAAATAATCCTAAGGAAAACAATAGGGCCTTCGCCCTTTCAGGGCTTGGGCCCTAATAATAATAATAATAATAATAATAATCCTAAGGAAAACAATAGGGCCTTCGCCCTTTCAGGGCTTGGGCCCTAATAATAATAATAATCCTAAGGAAAACAATAGGGCCTTCGCCCTTTCAGGGCTTGGGCCCTAACAAGAAGGCATATTGAGAAACGGCAGTCATCTAGCGACATTTAGCGACTTTTAGGGAGGGCGTTAGCTACTTTCATTTAAAAATAGTTGGCAACACTGTGAACCTGTACTGAACAGAGTGTGTGAGCGTGCTCAGGGCCGTTACATAGTCAACGCGAGTGACGCGAGCGACGCGCTCCCTTTCATAATGTAAAAGCAGACGCAAGCGTCATGAGCGATGCGTAAAATGCAATACACCGGTCACGCAACAGGGGGTAGTAGATTTTTCACTGCAAACCTGAAAAGCGGTGAAGCTCGTGAAGGCGTGCATGGCTCTTCACAACTTTCTGGCATCCACTGAACGTGCCATACATGTCCGCCACCTTTGTGGATGCGACGTCTGACACCGGAGGGTGGAGGCAGCACGTTGTGGGGGACCAGAACATGGTCGACGGACCACGGTTTTCGGTCGGCAGCAGCAGACCCTCCCGGAGAGCGTCACTTGTCAGGGAGCAGCTGGCTGATTACTTTTTATCAGATGCTGGCTTGTTTCCCCACCAGTACAGTGTGCTGCGATTGGGTAGCACTGACCAATAAATTGATAAAAGTTCGCTTTGAAGCATGAGTTTTTTTTTTTATTTAACACTTTACACATTTTAACTTATTTGGTTTTATGTGAAAACCATTACACATTTTTTATAATTTGGTATTATTTAAATTATGTAAAAAACATTACACATTTTAAGTAATTTGGTATTTTAATTCATTAATTCATATCCATAAACCATTAATTCATATAACCAGTCCGTTTTCACCTGATTTACTGTCTTTCCCATCGCGATTGCAACCTCTCTCCAGGCATTTTCCAACACAATTTTATTTGAGTGTAGTACTAATTGTGATGAACTGTCCTATAAAAGCGGATGAACCATGGGATGAACGCGTATATAAGGTCGTATAATTTTTCCTCCTCACCCGCCATTGTATTCAAACCTTCTTCTTCTGTTAACATAATATATTTTAATTAATGTACAATTCTTGCAATGTCGCCCCCACCGATAACGCATAGTATTGCGTGCGTCAGTGCGTCGCGTATCAAAAACTAGGACGACACATTTGGCTACGCATCGACGCATAATGGCGGCCAACGCGTAGCGAAGCATAGCCTTGCGGACGCGTATGCGTACCGATGCGTTGACTATGAAACGGCCCTTAGAGTGTTTGTGGCAACGGGACTTACACTCAGAGTGGAGTTTATGGGCTGTGTAACAGAGCGGGCAGAGGTGGGACTCGCACATGGGCTCGTGGGCATGCTTATGCACTCTGACACTTGAGCAGGCTGTGTTCACTTTATGTGAGTGGGCTCTGACAGAGACACGGGGAGTGTGGTGCTTTTGTGTATCTATGGACTGGATTGTGGGCACATATTCTACACAAAAGGCATGTGTATAGGGTGACCACCTGCTAATAAGCCCAAGGGGGGACAAGGGGTATGTTTCTGAGGGACAATGTGGGACACTGTTTGGCGCGGCGGTGCCCCCACCCCACGGGCAGACTCACTGATAGTTTACCCATATCTAGAATTGTTACTATTGCCTAACTGCTTGTACATGAATAATTGTTCAAAAAAAAAAAAAAAAAAGCACATACCTTAGCACATACATTAATAATGCCCTATTCCCTAAACATAATTGCTGATATATGCTCATGAATAGGCCAACCAATGTGTATTTTTTTCTAAATAAAGATTTATGAACATTTTGAACATTATTTTGAACATTCAAAATAACATTATTTTTGACATAATTTTTTTTTGACATTTTGAACATTATTTTTGAACATATTTTGAACATTCAATGAATTGACAGATGCACTTCCACTTACGATTTACTTTAGCTATTTAATTTTTTTTTATTACAATTAATTCACTTTAAATTAATAAAAATATAAAATTATAGGATTAACAGGAATTATAGTTGCTCAACACAAAAAAAGTATAAAAACATCTAAACTCACAACTCCAGAGGTTCACGGAACGAGAAGGTGCGCTGTCATGACAACAATGAAAAAGTTGACATCAACCTAGTCAGCAGGTCACGTGGGAGAAAAGTAAATCAAATGTAAGATTTTTCCCATCTCGTTATAAACCGACCACCGACCTCGTTATAAAATCCGTTTAAATTATCATACGACGCCTTTGTCGACGTCGGCCGCGGTGCGACACTGGTGGCTTGTGTTGCCAGATTGGGTGTTTTTTTCGCTACATATTAAGCCCTGTTTACTGTGAGTTTTAGCCGGGTTTTCACCTGGAATGATCTAGAAATCTGGCACCCCGTTGAGCGTGAGTTCACAGACACCAGAATGAACGAGTTCACACGAAATATGAACAAGTTCATGAACGTGAACGTGTTCAGGCACAACGTTTGGCTGCCTGGGTCTCGAGGATATAGAGTGACCGACTTTTTTTTTTTTTTTTTTTTGAGGAAGCATTGATTATGCGTGACACATTCATGCGGGGCGCATGAATTGGGCTTCAAACGCTGTGCGCGCACGCGCTACGCGGGACGGGTGGTCACCCTACGTGTGTATACATGCACGTGTGTGTATACACATAGCAGCTAAACAATGTGTGTGAACACGCTTACAGTGCTTGTGCGTGACTGCTTGCTAACAGCCAATGGCTGTTTTGTGAGTGACTTCCCGATAGAAGAGAATGGGGAGCGGGTCACAGTGTGATGAGCAAGCGTGGTCGTGGGCACGGGTGTGGTGTTTGTGTGTAGGGGTGAACACTGAACTGTGGGCACATATACTACACTTATAGCATGTTTGGTGTAAGCCAGACATTATGCACTTATGTCTGATTGCATTTTAGCCTGATACAGGCTGCACTAGTGACGCGCACGGCCCCGCACGCAAGTGCGTGTTAGAAATGTGAGCGCTGCAAGCGGCACGAGACTATATATAGCCTGAAAAAAAGGCTGTACTTGTGACGCTCGCGGGGCCGCGTGCAAGTAGAAAACGTGAGCACTACAAGCGGGCACGAGACTATATATAGCCTGAAGAGGCTGGGATGCACGCGACCTGGCCGTGTAATAGAGTGGGCAGAAAGAAGATGTAAGCACAGACGTGAGCATATCTGTTACAGATAACACCCTAACGGCATAGCTAGCTAAGAGAGTGGGCTCTGTTAGACACGGGAATGCTGTGTTTTAGTATGGGTGAGCACAGGGTGTGGGCACATACTACACAGAATTAGCGTCAATCTTAATTTGTCGGCGTTATTTGCAGGCGTTCATGTTATGACAGGCTCGTTGCTGCAATATCAGACATTTTCGGCTGCTCGAACAAGGAATGAGAAACGTTAGAGAGATGGGTGCTTGACCGGTCTCGGCGGGCTAAAAACACACTCGCTTCTCATGTCGCCGCTGACGCATGTGCGCGGGAGATTTCTGTAACGTAAGAAACCTGGCCGTGAGCTCAGAGCTGCATAAAATTATCTGCGAAAGCCGGAATCGAACACGGGTCTCTGGCGCGAAAAGCTTTGTGTT
The DNA here is from genome assembly GCA_038021265.1 of Cyprinella venusta. NCBI lineage: Eukaryota > Metazoa > Chordata > Actinopteri > Cypriniformes > Leuciscidae > Cyprinella > Cyprinella venusta. The sequence continues at coordinate 9,064,610 of CM075879.1, read as the reverse complement.
TCACCACTGAGCCACAGTGGTAAAGACACAAGCTGAATAGCGCGAGCAGATAAGAGGGCCTGATAGTGGTGAACAGGTCCAGCCTCGGGGGAACTAATACACTATAAACCCATTTCTGGTGAAGCGTATGCACGGATGCCGGATGGCGTTAGCTCACAGGATGGCTGAAGGGGGCAAAGACGGCCGGCTTCCTGCTAAGCGATGCCTTCTCGACGGGGACGCGGCTTCCTCTCGGAGATCAGGCGGTGCGTAGAGCCTCGCTGAAGAGATGAAAATCAGAAAACAGTGGGAAACTCGCCTATTTATAGACTCAGGGTCACGCCGTTTTGGCGGGCTTTGATGTAATGAGAGTGTGTCAGCTTCTCATTGGCCGCAAGTTCAAACAAGTTCCCTTATAGGCTGTAGCAGTTCTCCCTGAGCGAACCAATGAGCTGCTAGCTAGCCCGCAGTTGAACTGCATTGAGAATGGATACAAAATTAAAGGATAATTTTTTTTGGCTTCAACTTCTCAGAAAATATGAATCTTTCCTAGCTTAGCTAAGCTAGCTTACACAATAGAAGAGAACCTCTCGTAAGAGAACATGGTTACAGAAATCACAAGTCGATCGTGAAGAGTTTTCAAAATCAGGAGAAAATCCTACTGTGTGTAGTAAATGGTGTCTGGGGGATATGGAGGCGCGTGTGCTGTTACAATCATGTCATTTTTGCCTCGCGCACCTTTGGGCTCATGCAGACGCATTAAGGTTTTGCGCTTTCACCGGTTCAGCCACAGTAATAGCTCATATTTAGCCAGCTAAACTGTTACCACCCTGTTAGAAAAAAATATATAGTTTCATGTGGTTCTTCTCCCTCGCTGTATTATGGGTTTGCTATGTGTAGAAATGTGCTGGTTACGTTTGTGAGACAATCGTGTGATGACTATTATTATATTATATATTAATACCCATGATCCTCACCTGAGTATGGCTTTGTAAACTTTATCCATGATGTGGTTTATAATGGACTGTGGTTCAGAAACAGTGACAATGTTATACACTCTTGGCTTACTCTAGCTATTCTCTGCTGTCTCCAGACGATGAAGCTACAGTAGCTTCTTCGAAAGGGAGGGGTAAGCAGTGGGCTGAGGCTCCCTTAGTGCAACTCGCAACCGAACCGCTAGATGACACTAAATATTACACACTGTACCTTTAAGTCTTGAAGTGTTACAGTTTTTTTTAGTCGCTAACAAGCGCTTACTCATACTTCAGATACTTTTACTAAGGCCATGTCCACGCTAATACGTTTTCATTTGAAAACGTATATTTTTCTCTCTGTTTCGGCCTTTCGTCCACACTGAGACGCAACAAAAACATATCATTTGGAAAATGCTCTCCTAAGTGGATAAATTTGAAAACGCCGTTTTCGCGTTGTAGTGTGGACATTGATACCGGAGGTATTTCAAAACTATAACGTAAGTTTAGTCATGTGATCCATGTAGTACCAATAGATATTCATGTTTATCGGTATTGTGCCTGTTATATGTTATTCATTTTTACACTATTGCTAAAACATGTTACTTTCTTTGTTACTTACAATATGTGCTATTCTTCATAGCACAGTTCTGCAAAGATGACAGATAATGTACTTACATTTGCTGTCCTGCGGCAAAACAGGAGAGCAGTTGCGTTTTAGACCAAACATATGGTGACTGAATGCGACCTGTATGTATCAGTGATGGTGAGATATTTTGCTAAATAAAAATTATACTGTTATTGTACGATAACATTATTCTTTATTTTCCAATCATCTCATCTCAGTGAGCTTTTGTGAAGTTTCATGCATGCACAGTAAAGTGAATTTAGAAGTTTCTCATCCACACTGAAACGTCAGAAAACGCCTGTAAACGCTAGTGCGGACGGAGAGCGTTTTTAAACGAAAACCCCGTTTTCAAATCTATCCGGATTAATGTGGACGTAGCCTAAAATCTTAACACAGACTCACACCTACAAAATACAATTGACCAAATGGATCATTTTCTTCTCAAAAATACATTTTGTTAAATATACACTGAGTCTTCATTTCAAAATAGAACACATCTTTCTCTGCTCACACTAACTTTACCAAAAAACTGGAAATCTTACTCAAAATGAAATTATTCTGTCAAAGAATAACACTTGTTTTCACTTCACAAGGTTCATGCAGTCAAAGTACACCAGGTTTCAAAATACTGGCTATTGTTGAAATAACAAAAAATGCATAGACTTTGATGTTTCAGTTTTACAGGTATTTGCATGAAAAATATGCAATACACCTTTTTTTAAACTACATTTGTTGGTTTGGAACTGTCCACATGTACAGTAATGTTCACATTCAAAAGCATTCCAGTAAAAAACAAACCAGTTTTTTTTCACTGCTCCTGCATCTCTCATTGCTCCTGCATCTCACTGCATCTCTCACTGCATCTCTCACTGCTCCTGCATCTCTTACGGCATCTCTCACTGCTCCTGCATCTCTCACTGCTCCTGCATCTCTTACGGCATCTCTTACGGCATCTCTCACTGCTCCTGCATCTCTGACTGCATCTCTCACTGCTCCTGCACTTCTCACTGCATCTCTCACTGCTTCTGCATCTCTCACTGCATCTCTCACTGCTACTGGATCTCTCACTGCATCTCTGACTGCATCTCTCACTGCTCCTGCACCTCTCACTGCATCTCTCACTGCATCTCTGACTGCATCTCTCACTGCTCCTGCACCTCTCACTGCATCTCTTACTGCTCCTGCATCTCTCACTGCATCTCTCACTGCACCACTCACTGCTTCTGCACCTCTCACTGCATCTCTCACTGGGCCTGCTCTTCTCCCTGGGCCCCTTGCTTGCTTACTCTCCTCGTTCAGACATTACTGTGTTTGTCTTTTTCTGTTTCCAAAAACATTACTCTTTACTGTAAAGTCCTCCTTTTACTGTATAAGTGTCAATGTAATAGGAAAAAAAAAACAACCCCTGCCACTGAATCTAAGCCAGACTGAAAACAGCTGTGGTTGGTCCAATTTACCCAACATAAATAAGCTGTGGGTCAATTATTCAATTGTTGTTGTTTTTTTTTATTATCAGCTGAGATATATAGTTTTTGAACTGATATCATTGCAGAAGCAGAGGTTTTTATACTGTATCTAAGGTTTGGAATATTGTTTTTGCTATTTTGGGATGGTGTGTGTTAACATTTGTAAATACTACAAAAACAATCTATAATTTAATTTAATCTATAAAAATAATAAACCTGCCTCTTTTTCTATAGCCGCTTTCCGACCGGAGGGACTTTTGCAGTTCCTAGAACCTAACGTTCCTATAACCGTTTTTTTCTCGTGTTCCGACCGGACTAAATTGGGGATTTTTTTAGTTCCTCAGACCGTAGTTCCTATAACTCTTTCAGTACCTAGTCTAGAGCAAGGACTTTTTAGTTCCCTTTCCCTAGATCTACGTTGATTGGTTAAACTTATAAGTCATGCCCACTGTCAACACGGAACTTGTACCACGCTGTCTGCCATACGCCGTGTGTTTTTACAAAACATTACAACGAGGATTAAGACAAACATAACGCATTCAACCAGCTAATTGCTAATGCTAGATAAACTTACCCGTCGTTTTATTTGCCTCCTGCGCTCTGCTCTTTTATCTTCTTCCATCATATTACTTAATATCATATTACGCTGGAGCCTTCGTCTTCTGTGTTTCCGTTATTAAGGTCCCGGCAAGGCAGAACAGGAACATTGCAATCGGTCTTTTTTTTTTTTTTTTTTTTTTTTTTTTTTATAAGAACAATCTTAGTAACTGTATAATTAACTGTATAATTAACATACAATATATAAATATGTTTGACCGTGTTTGTCCGCCACCACTGAAGACCATTTTTGACCCAGGAAAAACCCTGACAGTTATAAGATGGCAGTTATAAGATCTCCCTTATTTAGATGGGTATTTTGTGTTTGTTTGTATTACTCAAGAGTTCTCCAAAGAAGACATGGCAAAGAGCCTACTACACATGATAAGCAATGATATTGGACAGCTGGCCTGCCTCTACGCCAAACTGCATAACCTAACCAGAGTCTATTTCGGAGGATTCTTCATTCGAGGACACCCCGTCACCATGCACACCATCACCTATAGCATCAACTTCTTCACTAAGGTGTCCAGCCATGACTTTTTAAATGTTCATAAGCTGTTTAATAACATATCGATAATGATTAATTGGCTTGCTGGAAAACGTGATGAGGTCAAATGTGCCATTCCATCAAATATTTTGTTTATTTGATCATTGTCCCAGGCAACTGATTTATATTCTATTATATCTAATTTAATATGTCTCTTATTACTCTCTTTTTTTCTTGAAAAACAAATAATGTAGTTATTGTCGTATAATACAACAATAACTACATTTTATCTTTCATTTTCATATTCAAGATAGAAATCTCATTACGTCCTGCTATGTTTTTCTGTGGATATTTTGGATAAAGAATTGGATTTATTTGTAGGGGGAGGTCCAGGCTTTGTTTTTAAGACATGAAGGATATCTTGGTGCTATTGGGGCGTTTTTGAAGGGGGCTGAAGAAGACAGTAAGTTATTGTCATAAGTACACAACCAAACTGTTTAGTGCTTTCTGCAGAGAGTGTAGTTTGTTTGACAGACTGTTTTTTTTTCTTTTTTGTAGACCCTAACCAGTACAGCTGGGGAGAGAATTATGCTGGCAGCTCTGGTCTCATGAGTGTATCTCCAGAGTTAAATCCTGTGCAGCGGGCTCGTAGCGGAACGGTAAGTTGGCAAAGAGAAGAGGCCCACTGTAAATTTGCCGCTGCAGTTTTTTTTTTTTGATAGACAAAGTAGATTGTAGATGGATTTATATATTAAGTGCAGTATATGTATGGATTTGGTCAACTGATATCCATGCCACTTATTCTTCATGACCTATTTTGTGTTCTCCATAATGTTCTCATTCCATCTCTTTTCTTTTTTTCTTCTCCATCCATCTTCCCCATCTACTCCATAACTTTTTGCCTCAGTTTTCAGTAAGTACTTTTCCATCCAGGCTTTTCTTGGAGTTGTCACTGGATGCTTTCAAGAAATGCTCAACCTTTAGTTGTTCTGCCAATCAGTGGTAGGATTATTATCTAAAAATACAAGAGTCTCTTAAGGTTATTTGTCATTATTAATATGCGTGTGCTGCCATGGATATTACTCAGTGTGATGCATTTGGTTTTCATTAATGCAAATGATGCAACTTAACAAGTACTATATAAGAACTCTTCATCTTGTATGTTTGACAGTTGTTGCTGTGGGAAATGTCATAAAGGCGGCATTTTGATCACACTGTTAGGACCCTTTCACACAGAACTTGTTTTTGCACTGTTTAAAAAATGCTTTCCAACTCAAACATGCATTAGATGGACGTATTTGACCATTGCTCCACTTGTCATCCCTGCTTTTTCAGTGTTGCATGCATTTGTGCCATGTTTTTAAATGCAGAGCTAAGTTTAGCTGTTGAAAACATTTCAAGACACTGCCTTCTTTTCCATTTAGCAGCTCTGTGGTTCAACACTGTGGTTCTGCATTGTGCAATACTGCTTTGTTGTCTCTGTGAACAGCACTTTAGAGTTACAACCACAAATAACAGTTAAGTATGGCTAGTAAATAAAGAGCTGTTGAGATGATGTATTTTTGTTATCCAAAACTAGGAAACATGTTAGCATTTTTGCAACTTCCAGTTTTATTGTTCTGCAGTCAATATTTTTTTAAATGGGTGTTTGGTTAAAGGGGACCTATTATGCAAAATTCACTTTTTTTATAAGGTTTTTGAACAGATTGTGAGTCCACATTGTTTGTAAACAACCAGCAGAGGTGGGTAGAGTATCCAAAAACTGTACTCAAGTAAAAGTACAAGTACTTATAGAATTATTTACTCAAAGTAAAAGTAATAATCTTAAAAGTTACTTGAGTAAGAGTAAAAAAGTATCCAATGAAAAAACTACTCAAGTAGTTAGTTACTAGTTACTTTGGATCACATAGGCCTATATATAGCCTATATACACTCACCGGCCACTTTATTAGGTACACATGTCCAACTGCTCGTTAACACTTAATTTCTAAGCAGCCAATCACATGGCGGCAACTCAGTGCATTTAGGCATGTAGACATGGTCAAGACAATCTCCTGCAGTTCAAACCGAGCATCAGTATGGGGAAGAAAGGTGATTTGAGTGACTTTGAACGTGGCATGATTGTTGGTGCCAGAAGGGCTGGTCTGAGTATTTCAGAAACTGCTAATCTACTGGGATTTTCACGCACAACCATCTCTAGGGTTTACAGAGAATGGTCCGAAAAAGAAAAAACATCCAGTGAGCGGCAGTTCTGTGGGCGGAAATGCCTTGTTGATGCCAGAGGTCAGAGGAGAATGGCCAGACTGGTTCGAGCTGATAGAAGGGCAACAGTGACTCAAATAACCACCCGTTACAACCAAGGTGGGCAGAAGAGCATCTCTGAACGCACAGTACGTCGAACTTTGAGGCAGATGGGCTACAGCAGCAGAAGACCACACCGGGTGCCACTCCTTTCAGCTAAGAACAGGAAACTGAGGCTACAATTTGCACAAGCTCATCGAAATTGGACAATAGAAGATTGGAAAAACGTTGCCTGGTCTGATGAGTCTCGATTTCTGCTGCGACATTCGGATGGTAGGGTCAGAATTTGGCGTCTACAACATGAAAGCATGGATCCATCCTGCCTTGTATCAACGGTTCAGGCTGGTGGTGGTGGTGTCATGGTGTGGGGAATATTTTCTTGGCACTCTTTGGGCCCCTTGGTACCAATTGAGCATCGTTGCAACGTCACAGCCTACCTGAGTATTGTTGCTGACCATGTCCATCCCTTTATGACCACAATGTACCCAACTTCTGATGGCTACTTTCAGCAGGATAATGCGCCATGTCATAAAGCTGGAATCATCTCAGACTGGTTTCTTGAACATGACAATGAGTTCGCTGTACTCAAATGGCCTCCACAGTCACCAGATCTCAATCCAATAGAGCATCTTTGGGATGTGGTGGAACGGGAGATTCGCATCATGGATGTGCAGCCGACAAATCTGCGGCAACTGTGTGATGCCATCATGTCAATATGGACCAAACTCCCTGAAGAATGCTTCCAGCACCTTGTTGAATCTATGCCACGAAGAATTGAGGCAGTTCTGAAGGCAAAAGGGGGTCCAACCCGTTACTAGCATGGGGTACCTAATAAAGTGGCCGGTGAGTGTATATATATATATATATATATATATATATAGGCTATATATATATAGGCTATATAACATGATATTATTTAGATTATATATATATATATATATATATATATATATATATATATATATATATATATATATATATATATAACATGTTATTATTTAGATATTCTTCATTTAAATGACTATTGTTATCATTATTAGATAAGCTATCTTTGCAACAAAAACAGCAGAGACAAACATTATTTCTCTCTGTATATAGGCCTATCTGTATGTTATATCTGTAGCCCGAAAACCACTGCCTTTCCTTTGGTTTGTATAATAGTATAGTAATTTATATAACTACATTTGGATTATTAGACAATGTCGAAATAAAGTGAGTCTGTGGAGTTTTGCATTCATAGGCATGTAAAGGGAACCATTGATTGACACAGATTAGAAAGAGTTAAAACTCTGCACATTTGCTCGCAGTCATGTCATGCCCTACACAAACAATGATCAAATTCACAAATCTTCTGTCTGTTCTCCAAAATGTATTTAAATGTGGGCTATATTTCTGAAAGCATCTTTAAACTGGTTAACTGTGTCTAATAAGGCAGGCAAAGGCATTCGTTTTCAAGTCGAGTTCACACGCCACTGCGCAATACACACACAGTGTGTGTGTACACACATTCATAAACTGGACGATGATAGCTTATTTAATGTATTAAGTAATGTATATGTCCCAAAAAAAGGGTAATGTCATGCTTTGTAGTCGTGCTATATGGTGTTTGGTTGTAAAATGTATTACCTGAATGAAATTAAATCGAATGTATCGTCGTGTGGAATGATAAATTCACAGACAGCTTACGAAGTAACATACGAAGATGTTCAACTAATAAAGATCTTCATCGCTGGCATCCAGGGCTTGACATTAACTTTTTTGCTCACTAGCCAATGTGGCTAGTGGTTTTCCAAAGTTACTAGCCATGCAGCACTTTTACTAGCCACATTTTTGTTGTTGGAAAATTAGGTTTTATATGATTAAAGTTGACAATGGGGCTTAAAACTTGCTAAAATGTACTAATATTATCATTAGCTCTGATAAGGTTGTAGGCCTAAAGCTCCTTTTTTTGAAAACATGTCTATTAAGATAAACACATAAAATAGCTTCTTATTGCATATAATAAAAGTGCTGCATCTTTTTTACAGCAGTAAATACTTACAGAGTAGAACAATTATCGAGCAACGAGCAAAGAATAATTATTTTTTTCTAAGAAAAAATCCACAATTAAGGCAACGGGATTAAAATTTTATATAGCCTATTTGACAGTTTTGGGGACTTTGGATTGTTTTGCATCAGCATTTCCTCAGAGCTCTGACTTACTAATTATTATCAACAACAAGTAGAGGTCTTTATTCATCAACAACATAGGCTACAGGTCTTTATTTTTCAGATTATTCCCAAAAACGCATCTCCTGCTTTTTGTCATGGCATGATTAACTTTATTAAAACATAGAATTAACTCTGGAAAGATAGTTGTGATATGACGTAACATAAGGGCAGCCCTGCTACCGTGTCCCTTAATCATGAAGATTATTTTTTTCTATATATCGGCCACGCACACTCACGAACTGACTGAACGCTATGTTGATGTGTGTTTGCACGAGACCAGTTGCGTGATGATCGTTTGACAAAAGTCTGGATATCATGTTGCGATATCATATTTGGCGCGCGCACCCTCGCGCAGCGGCACTGCAGTAGAGCGTGAGACGCGCCTATGTGGATTCTCCTGCTATTAAAAAAGATCGCTATATCATCACTAAGGGCATTATTAAGGGTAATTAAGGGCAGACTAAAACAGCCCTCAGTCCGACGGCCAGTCCGTGAGTTTAATCTCCGCAACCACGTGTCTAATGTCGTTCAAGAGGATTCACGAACGGACCAAAGAGCAAACACTAGACTGTGCAGTTGTAGTGTCATAGTGATAGATAGCAATATGTTTGTTATGTCAGATGTATTTTGACAAGACTACAATTTTTCAACACGCCAAAGTGGCTAGTGGGAGTGTCTATGTTACCCGCCACGCGTGAAACGCACCCGCATTTGGCGGGTTGGCGGGTGTTAATGTCAAAACCTGCTGGCATCATACAAAAATATGATGCATTTGCAGATTTACCACAGCCACTTCATACAACACTCTTGATGTTGTTAAATCTTCCTGTTACGACTCCGAGACGTTTCAGCGCGTGCATGAAACTGAACAGATCATTCAAACTGATTCGCGAACCGATTTAGACAGATCTGCCAAACTTGTTTGGTGAAGTCTTTGAACAGAATCAACTCAAAAGAGTGATTCATTTGTGAACTGAGCATCGCTCATGCCAAGAAAAAGAGAGAGTGCGCGCTTAGAATAAACTACGCTTTTAACAACATATTGCATTAAAATAAAGTAACGAGAGGAACGTCGCTCAATGTAACGAAGTAAAAGTAGAGTTTTTTCATAAGAAATTTGCTCGAGTTAAAGTAAAAGTACCCTCAATTAAATCTACTCTTAAAAGTAAAAATTTTCCAAAAAAATACTCAAGTAAATGTAACGAAGTAAATGTAGGCCTACTTCGTTACTACCCACCTCTGACAACCAGTCTATAAAAAAATCCACCCACTCCTTTTATTTATTATTCCCATAAATCATAAACAGTCTCTCTAAAAGAGTAGCCTCGTTCCACATTTCCCCCTAAATTTATAAAAGAGCAGGTGGAAGCCCCGCCCATGACTGGTGACGATCTACCTTATTAGCATAGATGACACCGCTGCATAGATGAGTGAGCCGCTGCAGTCCGACATTTGTTTCCTCGTTGTAGTAGCTGGTGATGTAAAATTTCTTACAAATGTTCTGTTATTAGATGTACCAATGAGCATAAGAGTCTACTCCCAGACAAGGAATTTTAAATTTCCAAATTTCATTTATGAAGGAAATGTGCCGAAATCTTTTTATGCCAGACCGCATTACAATAGGGGGTCAGTTCAAAGCTGGATTTTCCCAAAAGTTGTTTATGAAATCTCTTTTATATTAACATGATGATACATGCCAGTCTGGAAAACCACATGTTAATTTTCTCGGGGTTTTTTTGGGGGGGATTTATCTGGGACAATGCTCAAAATACATTAATCTTACGAAAAGATGTTTTGTGCCAGAGTTAGCCGAAGCTATTTTCATCCGCAGTCCCCAGGCAGGTGCACTATCAATAGTAATAATAATGGCAAGTAGGCTTCATATAATATTAGTCAGCGAAGGTCATATAAAAACAGATGTTCAAGATATTTTATATAAGAGAACATATTCAAAAGACCATCTCTACCCATAATACATACATTAAATGTGCTTATGCTGACACAGCTGGTTTTCAAGGATATTGTGATGAGGTTGAAGATCGGGTTCAGTGAGGGTGATGGAAGAAGACAAGGGGTCGGCGAATACTGGAGCTCGTGTGCTTTATTTTTTACAAAAATTCTCTTTCCACAGCGCCTCAGCGCTGATCACAGTAAACTCAAAACAGTCACAAACAATCAAACTCTTTCCCGCTGTTCACAGCTTCTCTCTGACACGATCAAGGATCAAACACGATCAGAATCAGCTCCAGTCCCAGACATCCGTACACAAGCTCCAGGCTCTCTCTCACTGTAGCGTCCACCTGGCCCGCTTAAATACGCTCTCCCAACGCCAGTCACTGCAATCACAGACTCTCGCTGCAGACAGCGCTGAACCACGCCCCCCACACCACAGATATATTTCTTTAAGTTTTGAGAAAAATGGTTCACATCTATAGACAGCTTTAAACTGTTGGGGAGTTAATTCCATTATTTTATTGTTAATCACTATTGTTAATTCAATTATTTTAAATTAATAAGCTGTCTGTGCAAAGGCGGAGGATCTTTTCCGGATAGCAAAATTTCTGCGAACAGTGGATCGGGATGTTCGGTTCGTTTGTTCCGAATAAAGTTTAATGATTTTTTTTCATTGATGGTGGAGTAATTGACAATTTTAAAAACGGTTCTCAAATTTGTAAATAGAATTAGGGAATCAAAACTTCAAAACTATGTAAAATATTTCAATGATGACAGCGAGGGGCTTTTTCTTTTCAAGCACCTTTAACGCCTGAATATAACCTGACCTGAGCGGTTTAAGTGTGGTCTTGTTGGCTTGAGACCAACAGGACAAACAATAAGTGATGTGAGAAGAAATCATGGCATGAAAATACATGAAAGATGCCTCAATTGTCAAACTATTCCTAATTTGTTTAAAAATAGAAAAATTATATTTAATTGAGTTAATTTAATATAATATTAATATTATATATTAATTTAATATGATTTTTAAAACTTATTGTTTGATCTAGATGGACACCTAAATATTTAGTCTCTGTCACAGTGGTAATTTTGCCTGTTAAAATTTTAAGATTTTAGGCATATTTTTAACGTTGTTTGACTTAGCGAAATACATTCCAACAGTTTTTTTAGTATTTAATGTTAAGCAAGAAGATTTTTGCCAATTACTTATTTTGCTGAGGAGAATTTAGTGGGTACTTGCTCCATATCTCTTCGATGTGTGTAGATGACTGCATCATCTGCATACAAGATGATGTCTACGCCCTTGCACACAGCTGGGAGATCATTGATATAAATATTGAACAACAAGGGTCCCGGATTCATCCTTGCAGGACCCCAGTTGTGCTGGGCTTCAGAGTGGACAATAATTTTTTTACCCTCACACTGCATTCGGTTTGCAAGATTGTATCCAATGCAATGTCTATATAGACAGATTATACTTAGAAACCTTAGACAGGAGGACACTGTGGTTTACCGTGTCAAAGGCTTTTCGTATGTCCAAAAACACAGCACCCACCTTGCCCCCTCCGTGCCCCCTCCATCCAAGCTGGCCTTTATATTTCCCATCAGATAGCAGCAGGCTGCATCGGTGGAATAATTGCGTCTAAAGCCGAACTGCATGGGGTGCAACAAATTGTTCCGGTCGAGGCGATCGGTTAGCTGTTCTATGATGGCTTTCTCGAGAAATTTAGATACTACAGGCATGGTAACGCTTCCTTTTACAGTACAGTTCTTACAGTGTACTTACAGAGTACTTACCAAAGTACTGGCTAATATAAGGTAAGTACATGGAAAAGGGGTAGGTTTAGGGGTAGGTTCAGGGTTAGTACTAGTTATTACCCAGTAATTGTAGTTACTAAAATAAGTAGCATTTACATGGGTAACTGGACTGTAAAAGGAAGCGTTATTTCATTTTTACCTCCAGATTTGTATATTGGGATTATAACTGCATTTTTAAATACACTGGGAAAGATCAATAGAAAGATCACTCATCAATAGATTTTATCACGATATTTGTAATAACTGGTGTTAAAATATCCTTATGTTTTTTTAATGAAAGAGCTATCAATGCCCCAAAAGTCTTTTGCTTTTGAATTTGATAAGGATTGTATTATTTTATGTTTTAGTACCATCAATGCTTTTAAAACATAAAGCTTCATGATCGCTAACAGGTGGCTGAGGTAATAAACAAGGATGAGACAATCCAGAGGCATCTTGGATAATTTCATTCACTGAGTCAATAAAATAATCATTAAAGTGGTTTGAAACTGTTTGTCTATTGTGGTTTTCATCATTTATTTTCAGCTCTATTATTCCACTCTTAGTTTGCACCTTTCCAGTTAATTTATCTATAGTTTTCCAAAGTTCTTTAGAGTTGCCCTTAGCTTGTTTAATTAAATTCAGATAAAACATTGACTACGTTTACATGCAGCCAATTTTCAGGTTATGGTCGGGTTAAGGTCACTCTTCGGGTTTCTGAAACATTAGGAATAACCCATTTACATGCGTGAGCAGAGAGAGTTTCTCCTGTATTCATGTAATTGCAATATTCCAATGTAAACGGCGATGAGCGGTTAGTGTCTAGACGTACGGACAACCTTAAGACGCAATATGCGTCATTTCCGATTCTTCTTCCTGTATCCAAAGACAACACCACCACCAGCACGCGGATAATGAATAGTTTGGGGCAGTTTGCGCTTTGATGCTGGTAACCAGGGTCGATTGTAGTATTTTCCTTTTAGGGGGGCTTAGCCCCCAATGAGGGTATGATTAAAAAAAAAAAAACAAGGTAAAAGTTTAATTTAGGGTCTAATGCTCACTTTCATTCCCATGCAATTGCAGGGTTTTATAATCACTGTAGTCCTGAATTTGAGTTGTGTTATTTGGGGGTTCGGGGTTTCCTCGAGAAAATTTTGAATTCTCTGAACTATTATGTCCATTTTAAGATGTTTTGAAGCCATTTTTTTTTGGATAAAACCATGTCAGTGGGCAGCTGATCATTTTTCCCTCCTCATCAGCATCACACTCCTTTTCTCGGTTTTTCTCTTGCCCTGTCTCTTCCCCTCCTAAAGCTGAGCTTTGACTGATAATAGGCTTTTCTTCTTTTGTAAAAAAAAAAGCACACTTGGGATAAAGCGCTTTCTGATTCTGATGCCTATAAAGGGCTGTGGACAGGGCTTTATAATCAAAGAGGTCCTACATTTGAGGTGGAGGTTTGGAGGTTAAATTTTTTAATCTCTGATATGTGCATTTCAAGACGTTTGAAGACAAATAAAAAAAAGAAATAGCTTTAATAGCTATACCTCAGGTGTAATATATATATATTTTTTTTAATCCGGGATATGAGCATATTCGGGTTTTTGCCGGTGTTTACATTGCCGTTTGCAACCGGGTTATTGCTAACATCCCGGTTTTGAACGGGTTATTGGCTGCATATAAACGTAATCATTGTTTTTGCTTGTCTTAGCTGTTGAGTAACTTTATTTGAGGATTTGATATTTGGCGTGGTTCACGAACGCCCAGAGCCATATTATTAGGTGCTACGAATGTCTATCAAATGCGCCTGTACGCAGCTCATAGCCAATCGGGTCAATGATACCAGATGACATATGTAGAGCAACAGAAAATTAGACGAGGAAAAAGACGATGAGTCAGAGATTTGGGAGATTTAACGTAAAACTTCAAATAATAGCTGAGTACCAATAGACGCCTGTCTCTTTTACACGCCTGGTGTGACTGCAGGTTTGGGTAAATAAAAGACGGTTTCTGGTTGTTAATCTTCTAAAACCGTCAGATTGTCCGCTTTTTGGCAGCCACCAAAGAAACTTTTTGTCCCGCCAAAGCCTATTTTGATCAGTGAGTGATGTAGAATAGAATGACTTCTGCACTTGACAGGGCGCATAACGAGCAGAGAGAGAGAGAGAGAGTGAGAGTGCGCCTGCACTCTCACGTCTTGAAACACGAGTGCTGTCTAGCTTCTTTCTCCCTCACACATATTAATCAAATCAATTGACACGATAGTAAAAGGTTGAAAGATCGCAGTTTCACGTGGAGCATTAGAGATTAGAGACTCAATGAACAACATCTCAACACTAAATTATTAAGGCTGATTTCATATAGACGCCTGTCTCAAATAAAAGCCGATGCAGTTTGACGATTTGGGAAAATAAAAGCCTGGCTATTTTTTTTAAGTTTTACAGTATGTATACACAAAGGCTGTATCAAAAGGTAGCTTTGCGTCTGCTGCCAAGAAGGATCCATACATATTAACAAACTGCTTTGGTTTCACATAGACGTCGTCATCGTCTTGCTGCTCCCTTCCCGTTCTGTGATTGGTTCCCTATCTCAGGGGAAAATTTGGTTCATGGTGTCCAGGCCGCCTAGCAGCGTGAATAAAGTCGCGCTGCGGCAAGGCAGCATGGGGAAACCCAGGCTACAACAGCTACATAAATGTATCCGCTAACCGTTCAGAAACATCTAGTGTCATTCTAAAAGTTGTAACTTCTTCCTGAGTCTCTCCATCTGTGTCCGACTCTGGTTCGAACATGTATGGCTGAACACCGCTACTGACAATTTCTGACATTTTGGCTGTGTGACATTCTCCAATTTTGTTGTAGCCAAGAGTATCTGAAGCACAAGCTGTAAAGGCTCTGCCATCTTCTGGAAAGGGAGTTTAAAGAGACACACAAATCGGCTTGTTTTTGCTCACCCAAACAGGGGCAAATTTGACAAGCTATAATGAATGACCTGTGGGGTATAGAGAGCCTAAGTCCCTCCCCTTCCGGTTGACCACCATGGGACCTTACTTCGGAAAAATATTGAATGGTAGTCAATGGCAAGAGACAACAAATATTTTGGTCTGGTTTGAATTGTGCCCTGAATTACACATATGATGTCTGTCAATTTAAAAGATACATTTTAAAGTAAAGAAAGTCGCAGTTTGATGTAAAATCGTTGAGGTATAAGACTGTGAAAATACGTAATTACAAAGACTACAAACCCCAAAGGCGCACATTTTCTCTCAATGAATGAAGCTAACTTTACTGAGGCTGTCTGTTATTGTTTCTACAGTCTCACGTTATAATCGTAACGTTACGCCGTCATACCTGAGTGTTTTGTACCAGACTGCACACACACGAGCAGCGGATCTCGTTTCTCTTCCCGGGAGATGTAGTTCATAGAGCGATTTTCACATAAAACTAAATGTTACTCTTCTGTTGTATGACAAACTTCGACGTTTTTGACTTTCATGATTATCTTTTAAATTGACAAACATCATATGTGTAATTGAGGACACAGTTCAGACGGAATAAAAAGATAAGTTGTCTCTCGCCATTGACTACCATTCATATTTTTTCCGAAATAAGGTCCCATGAGCCGGAAGCGAAGGGGCGGGACTTAGGCTCTCTATTTTGAGCTGAAACTTTACAGATGCATTCTGGGGACATCATAGAATTTATATTACTTATGAAAAGTGGCATAATAGGTACCCTTTAAAGGCCAGAAATAAAATCTGTGGCGAACCCAAGATCAATATATTTTCCTGTTTAATTCTGCAACATAAAGTATATCATTAATACTCCCTTGTGATTTATTTTAATGTATTTAATTACTTGTCTTGAGCAAGTGGCTAAATGGGACTACACTGGTTGTTGAGGACATTAAAGTCGGCATGAAACAGAAGTTGCGATAGTCTTTTCTTCACTGTTGTGACAAAAAAATATAGCATGGGACTTGATTTTGTCTATCGGGAATTGATTGGGTTGTTATCTTTTGCTATTGCGGATGACAAAAAAGATTTGTCAATTTTGATTTCATGGTGACTTTAAATATCACTGAACAGGAAAACTCATTGACTCACTAGTTTACTTTCACAGCCTTGTTGTGTTTTATAATTGTGCTCTTGGAATCTATTCAAACTCAGACTTTCAGGTCATTTTTTTTAAATAAAGACTGAAAGTGTTGTTGGAAGCTGCGATTGTTTTAACCACTTTTTGGTGTCACCAGCATTTCTGTTGAGGATGTATTGCAGTTCCTTTGCAGTTTAATTCACAAATTGGTATTTAGTACATTGTGGTTACTTACTTACTATTCCTATATTGTCTTCAGTTCGACATGTTGGAGATGGACCGCCTGGAGAGGCAGCTAGTGAACCTCCCCTTGCTGCAGGACCCAACCTCTTATATTCCAGACACAGTGGACTTGACTGAGGATGCTTTGTCTCGAGATTACTGGCTCTTCTGCTTTGAGGATGCATTGGATGGGGTGAGGCTTCGAGGTTAATTAAGAAAATAAGTATACAGGTCTCACAACTCAGCTGAACAACAACCACCCAGTGGGATTTTCTGACCATCATGTAAAGCCACAATGTGTTTAATCTGAAACAATAATTGATCAGTATAGGGAAAAATAGCATAGCTGTGTCCTTCAATGAACAGTGTCCTTCTATAAACTTCTATGAAGACATTGGTTAGCTGGTTCAGGTGTGTTTGATTAGGGTTGGAGCTAAACTCTGCAGTACAGCAGCTCTCTAGGACCGAATTTGTCTACCCATGGCTTAGACTTTCAATAGATGGACAAAAAAGAAATAATAAAAATAGCTATTTGACAGTATATGCAGCGTTTTTCCCTGTGGTATCAAAAATGGTATTGAAAATCAATACTTTTCAAGGTATTGTATCAAAGCTAGAAATTCCAGTATCGCGACAACACGCATGTAATAAATTATATTTATATATTTTAAAGCATTGAAGGGATAGTTCACTTTGAAATTAATTTTTGATATGTTTTAGCTTACCTCAAGGGCATCCAAGATGCAGGTCTTTGTTTCCACAGTATTTTCAATTTTGATATATTTTTAGGTCGAACCATTCTTGTCTGTCAGTCATATAATGGGGGTTTATGGGGTTCACCTATGGGTCCACCTGAACAAGCATGCACAGAGAAGTCCAAATTAAACATGATTTAATGACTCGTCAATGTAAGTACACATTGATGGCCTAAGACACGAAACGAGCGGTTTGAGTGAGAAAATGAACAGTATTTATATCATTTTTATCTCTTGTAATCACAGTCACGTGCAAGTGATTTGAAGGCATGGACGCTTCGGTCTGTGCATGCGCTGGAAGTGATCTCTCTTGCGTGTACGTCACTCATTGTTTACACAGAGATTTCGGAAGACAGTTTACCTTTCACTGTGAAGATCTAAATATCGAAATCATCTTCCATTGCGATTTCCTGTATATCTAAATATGTTTAGATCTTCACAGTGAAAGGTAAAACTTCCAAAATCTCTGTGTAAATATTGAGTCACATACACGCGAGAGAGATCATTTCCGGTGCATGTGCAGACTGAAGTGCCCATGCCTTTGGATCACTGGGACATGACTGTGGTTACAAGAGGTAAAAGCAATATAAATACTGTTTGTTTTCTCACACAAACTGCTCGTTTCATGTCTTAAAGGGTTAGTTCACCCAAAAATGAAAATTATGTCATTAATGACATAATTGTCATTTTTGGGTGAACTAACCCTTTAAAGGGTACATATCATGCTTTTAAATCATTAAATTTTACTTATAAATCATACATTTGTGGTCTATATAAAGCATAACTGCAATGCTTGGGTCTGAATTCCACATTATAATAGCTCAACAGGCCCCTTTTCTACCTCTTTTCTGATGTGCTTCTGTGAGCAACCCGTTTCGAAGCGTCCCCTTTAAATAAAAAGGAGTTGCGTCTTTCCCCGCCCGCTCTCCAGGTCGCTGAGTTCACGTTCGGTTCAACTCCCCGCGTTCGGCCATTATTGTAGTTTGATAAGAGATATACGATTACTATAGTTTCAAAGAACATTTTTATTCACACGTCAACAAAATGTCAACAACGGAAGACTTGTTCATCAAGCGTTACATATTCGAGCCAGAGCGAGCGATTTGAAAAAGACGACGACGAACCTGCAGAACAACGTCTTCATATGGATGCAGTGGTATGTAAAGTTAAGTTAACTATGTTGTGTTATTAGTGAAAGTCGACTATTTCTCTTGTTAAAACAAGCACTCTGACAAGATAAATGACTACAGTCTAATCTTACCACTAAAAATCTGTATTGATAATAATATGATAACTTACGTTTAGAAAAGCATCAGCAAACACAGCAGCTAAATGATAGAAGGAATGTACCCCTCATTCAGACGAAGTCGATCGGCAAACCATTCTTTATACTGGCGGAGGTTGTTGAAGTGGAAATCCTTGAAGTACTTCAGGTCACTACATCCAACAACCGAACATTTTTACTTGCCCTCTCGTAACTTCTGCATCATTGAGCTTGGACTACAAAATCGGAGCGAGAAATAATAATGGCGGATTGCTCGAAGTGTTGGACCGGTAGTCGATGTCCTTATTTGGCAGTTCCGCTGCAAATCCTGTGACGTTATTGTTCAAAAAACGTCATAGAAAACAGAAAAATCTGAACAGGTTGAAAAATATGACCAAAACAGAATATAAAGATATAAACGAAGCACCTGAAGAGAATAATTTCATCTTTTCTGTACTTATAAACACTCCAAATATACACTCACCGGCCACTTTATTAGGTACACCTGTCCAGCTGCTCGTTAACACTTAATTTCTAAGCAGCCAATCACATGGCGGCAACTCAGTGCATTTAGGCATGTAGACATGGTCAAGACAATCTCCTGCAGTTCAAACCGAGCATCAGTATGGGGAAGAAAGGTGATTTGAGTGACTTTGAACGTGGCATGATTGTTTGTGCCAGATGGGCTGATCTGAGTATTTCAGAAACTGCTAATCTACTGGGATTTTCACGCACAACCATCTCTAGGGTTTACAGAGAATGGTCCGAAAAAGAAAAAATATCCAGTGAGCGGCAGTTCTGTGGGCGGAAATGCCTTGTTGATGCCAGAGGTCAGAGGAGAATGGCCAGACTGGTTCGTGCTGATAGAAGGGCAACAGTGACTCAAATAACCACCCGTTACAACCAAGGTGGGCAGAAGAGCATCTCTGAACGCACAGTACGTCGAACTTTGAGGCAGATGGGCTACAGCAGCAGAAGACCACACCGGGTGCCACTCCTTTCAGCTAAGAACAGGAAACTGAGGCTACAAATTGAAATTGGACAATAGAAGATTGGAAAAACGTTGCCTGGTCTGATGAGTCTCGATTTCTGCTGCGACATTCGGATGGTAGGGTCAAAATTTGGCGTCTACAACATGAAAGCATGGATCCATCCTGCCTTGTATCAACGGTTCAGGCTGGTGGTGGTGGTGTCATGGTGTGGGGAATATTTTCTTGGCACTCTTTGGGCCCCTTGGTACCAATTGAGCATCGTTGCAACGCCACAGCCTACCTGAGTATTGTTGCTGACCATGTCCATCCCTTTATGACCACAATGTACCCAACTTCTGATGGCTACTTTCAGCAGGATAATGCGCCATGTCATAAAGCTGGAATCATCTCAGACTGGTTTCTTGAACATGACAATGAGTTCGCTGTACTCAAATGGCCTCCACAGTCACCAGATCTCAATCCAATAGAGCATCTTTGGGATGTGGTGGAACGGGAGATTCGCATCATGGATGTGCAGCCAACAAATCTGCGGCAACTGTGTGATGCCATCATGTCAATATGGACCAAACTCCCTGAGGAATGCTTCCAGCACCTTGTTGAATCTATGCCACGAAGAATTGAGGCAGTTCTGAAGGCAAAAGGGGTCCAACCCGTTACTAGCATGGGGTACCTAATAAAGTGGCCAGTGAGTGTACAACAAAATGCATTTAAGGGCTTAAAAAGTGGATTTTGCATGATATGTCCCCTTTAAGTCATCAATGTGTACTTACATTTACGAGTCATTAAATCATGTTTAATTTGGACTTCTCTGTGCATGCTTTTTCAGGTGGACCCATAAGTGAACCCCATTAACCTCCATTATATGACTGACAGACAAGAACAGTTTGACCTAAATTCTGATCTAAAATTGATCTAAATTCGGTTTTGTGGTTTATTTTAATAGGTGAACTGTCTTTGTAGTAATAAGAGAAGGAGAGCTAAACGGGAGATATTGTTTTTTGCCGCTCCGCATGCGTGTTCTTAAAGAGAAACACAGTCTTTTCAGCGGGACATTATAAATCGCTATTTTCTGCACTAAACTAGTGAATTTTCCCAAGATATATTCAGAGATGATAAACAAGATGTTATAGAATAATAATTTAATAAAAACCCAATTTTGACAAAAAACTGACATTCAATCTATGTCACGGATACATCTGCTTCAGTGCCAGATTCCATCACTCCGCCCACCCGATCGGCATCCCCGGATTACTAATCTCCATCACCGCCACCTGCACTCAATCCCCGTCTCATTCACCAGCACCATAAAAGCCGCTCACTTTTACGCACCGACCTCAGACTCCCGCTACTGCATACGACTACCTACCTGCTACTTACCTTCATCCAGTTCTTCTTCATCCGATCCTTCATCATCCCGCTCTCCAGTCCTGTTTCCATTCCTCCGGATCCCTTCCTCATCAGCCTTCGGATTTCATACTACCTGCACAGATAAGAGACTCTGATTAAAGACTGTTCTGAGATACCTACCATTATCTACCCATCCATTACTCACCTGCCATCTTGCATTGTGCATCCATTTCAATAAACCTGTTAAACTTACCAGTCTGTGTCTCCCAATCCCTGACAATAGGGGGAGACCAAGGGCAATTGTAACATATTTTACATTTTCCTTAACTCACAAACTATTTGAGATAGACTAGTCATCTTTTGATACAAGAAACTGTTACACTGAAATTGTTCAGTCTAGTTCACTAACCGTTTTTGTTATCTTATTATACATTCACCTATGTTGACACTGATTGTGAAAGATACACGAATAGTTAGTGAAATGCCTTATGCTAGATAACACCACAAATGTAACTTTATCATGGTACGAGCATGGAGCATTAGTTCTAAAGCTGATAAATATAGCCTACTATTTTAACTTTGCAGTGGGAGTTTACATGAGTTTCCAGCATGTTGTGTGATGCTTTCTCCAGTGTGTGTAAAGTCGCAGTAACCCCTTTTCCACCGAAAAAAGAACTGGTTCGGAACTGGTGCTGGTTCAAAGTTGGTTCGGAGCTGGTTCAACTTGCGAACCCGTTTAGAACCTGTTTGCTTTTCCACTGACTATAGCGCCCAGAGAACGACGTCGTTACGTCACTGTTTACGTTGCTTGTAAGTACATTGTTTGGGATTATCTCAACTCGTGTACCGAGAAAACTTTAAAAACAATTGAAATATGTAAGTCTTTTAATCTTTTCGTTTGATATGTAATCTTTTCTGATAAGTTATGTACCCCTGTCTTGTGTCTTTTTTTC
Organism: Cyprinella venusta; assembly: GCA_038021265.1. Lineage (NCBI taxonomy): Eukaryota > Metazoa > Chordata > Actinopteri > Cypriniformes > Leuciscidae > Cyprinella > Cyprinella venusta. The sequence continues at coordinate 9,042,590 of CM075879.1, read as the reverse complement.
TTTCCATTTATTTGTTCTATATCGTGACTGTTTTCTTCTTTCCTTATGTTTCAAAAAATAAATAAATAAAACGCTTGCGTGTTTCTGCAGTTTCTCCTGGCTTTGCGATGGTCAGAAAATATGTTTAAAAGAACCGAGAAGAACGCATCTAAACCCGCCCCGTAAACATGACATGCTAAAAGAACGGTTCTAGTCCAGCAAAGAGTTGGTGCCGCTTTGGAACCAGTTCTCGCGGCCGCGAACCGGTTCTCTGGCTGTCGAAACACAAAGAACTGGTTTGCGCGCAGGCACCGGCTCCGAACCGGCTCTCAAAATGCTTTGGTGGAAAAGAGGCTAGTGTGGCTGTGTACCATGAGTGATCACTCTTGTGTTCGAGCACATGCAAGAGCATGAGCGCTCTTGTAAAAATTGGTTGTAATCTGAAACATCACCAATAGAGGCCGCTAAAAAATACATACAGCACCTTTAAATCACTATTGAATCGCAGTTCATTTGATTCATTCCTATCATTTTAAATGAATTATTGATTATTGAATCATTGAAACAAACAATTAATGATTAAAAAATGTTCATGTTTCAAGATAGGTTCCTGTGCATTTTCTGGATTCGATACATCAAGAAAACGAATCGGTTACCTAACGTAACCTCGGTTCTCTCTAGATGAGGGAACAAGTATTGCGTAAGCTAGCTTACGCTACGGGAATGATTAATCTTTTCTGAGAAGTTGAAGCCAAAAAATTATCCTTTAATTTTGTATCCATTGTCAAAACAGTTCATCTGCAGCAGACCATGAGCGGGCTAGCTAGCAGCTCATTGGTTCGCTCAGGGAGAACTGCTACAGCCTATGAGGGAACTCGGTTGAACTTGCGGCCAATGAGAAGCTGACACGCTCTCATTGTGTCAAAGCCCGCCAAAACGGCGTGGCCCGAGTCGTGACGTTTCCTGCTGTTTTCCGGTTTTCATTGAATGAAGCGAGAACACTGGTAGCGCAAGCACGGCCGGGAACGCAATACTCGTTCCCTCATCTAGAGAGAACCGAGGTTACGTTAGGTAACCGATTCGTTCTCTTACGAGAGGTTCTCTCGTATTGCGTAAGCTAGCTTACTCTACGGTTACACATGTTCAACGCCGTGCGCGCTAAGCATCCACAATGAGTCCCAGGGGAGGGATCCTGGGGGACCCTTATAAGTGGGAATTAATAATGTACGTGAACATGAAAGGGCCAGTAAGCGGGCCGGGATTGTGTAGTACATAAGCACGAGAAAAGAACAAGTGGCACGCCGGTTATATGAGTGTGACTCCCAATAGTGCAGCTCAAAACAGAAGAGCTGAAGCATACTAGACTGCTAGTAGTTTAGCCTGCAGGGCGGGTACTTCCAGATTGTAAAATCTGACAAAGGTGGAAGGGGAAGCCCATCCCCCTGCCACGCATATGTCTTGAATGGAGATGCCGCTGGACCATGCCCACGATGAGGCCATGCCTCTACTGGAATGAGCCCTGATGCCCAGAGGGCATGGCTGGTCTTTAGATGCATAAACAGAAGCAATAGCGTCCACTATCCATCTGGATAGTGTCTGTTTCGAGGCGGCGAGACCTTTAGTGTGCCCACCGAACAAAACGAAAAGCTGCTCAGAACGTCTGAACGCGCCAGCGCGTGTAATGTACAATCGCAGAGCCCGAACCAGACAAAGGAGATTGGCATCACATTCACTGTTGGATGCGGGCAGAGCCGATAGGGAAATAACCTGAGCCCTGAACGAGGTACTAGTCGCTATGGGGACATAGCCATGTCTAGGTTTGAGGATGACTATAGAGTCATTGGGTCCAAACTCGAGACACGCCCCGCACCGCACCGCAGTGGGTGTAGGTTTTTGTCTGTGCACCATTTTGAGAACACACCATTTTGACGCATAGAGCTTCCAGTAGAAGCCGCTCTGGCATTCATGATTGTGTTTAACACTCCCTCTGGCAAAGCAACGGATAGTTGTTGATCACCCAAGCATGAAGCGTCCAGCGCTCCCAACCCCCATATCTGTGATCGAGCATCTGAGGCTGACTACTAAAAAACAAAGAAAAGTCACACCAGAAAAATTATAAACATTAGGTTAACATTATTAAAGCAATGAATTCATTCCAAGAATTCAATATTTAAAAATTAATAAACATTTATGACAAAAATACCATGACATGTAAATGATTTAATTCCTTCATTGATTGAAGAATTAAAATAGAATCTTTTGCTTGATGATTTAGCTGCTTCCTTTTACTATGCCAGCTTTTTCCAAGCAATATGAAGGGGAAATTAACACTCATGTTCCTTGTTGCTTGATAATTTAATTCCACAGTCAGGGATCCTGGTATTCTTACAACTGTCTTTCTACAAACACTTTCTGGATAGCGAACCCCATGATATTTTTTCGTTTTTCTTTTCAGAACTGATGTTTGTTGAAATTCTGATTGGAATGCTATAAAATGTGAATTTATTCATACCATGGATTATATTTGTTACTTAGTGTAAAATGGAAATGCATTGTAATTGTAGCCTATACATGTAAGCACAAAACATTTTGGTGTATAAATCAGTGTGGTTTAGAACTGCAGGAGACACACAATCTCTCTGCATTAATAAAACAAACAAAAAACAAAACAAAACAAACGAACAGTAGCCTGTGTTTGGGATTTGAACCTGTGTCATTGACATTGTTGGCCAATACTCTACCACTCGACTACCAATTAACTTTCTGTGAAATGAAGTTCCCTTTTCCAGCAGTAACCATCGTGTCCGAGCACGCTAGAGAAAAGCGCTCTTCATTCGTCTCATTCAGCAATAGTAATAATATCACTGTTCCACCTCCTCCTTTTATTTATTTTATGGCATAATTGTACAGTTTGTTGGGATGGAAGCTCCAGAACTGCAACTGACTGAATCCATGACTTAATCTTGTTTTTTTGAACAGGTGGTGAAGCGAGCTGTGGCTAGCCAGAAAGACCAACCAGAGGCTGTGGAGAGGGCAGAAAAGTTTCGGCAGAAATACTGTCACAAACTCCAGACTCTTCGGCACCAGCCTTTGTAAGAGCATCATGAACCTAAAGCCTCTGCTTTGGCTCATCACGGGTTCATTCTTCTGCTTGACTGTATTTGTGGCTTACTGTTCAACAAGATCTTAGTAGTAGCAATTAGGATGTTTTATGAGTTACAGTCTTGTAGTGTGTGTGTTTGTGTGTGTGTGTGTGTGTGTGTGTGTGTGTGTGTGTGTGCTTGCTGGATGAGTGTTTTTCTCTTCTAATGTAGCTTGCCTCTCCTCTCATCTCTAGTGCTTATGGATCCCTCACCGTCAGAAGTCTTTTAGACACAAGAGAACACTGTTTAAACGAGTTCAACTTTCCTGACCCCTACTCTAAGGTTTACATTGAATCATCCTTCACCTTGCCTTTGGTTCTTCAAATCACATCAGTTCCCCACAATCTGTTAAATTAAATCTTGCAAACATATTTTTTCTGTCATAAAATTGTTTCAATCTCTATCCTTGTGCATCTGTTTGTCTTATATTCCAGTGGTTAAACCATTATTTAGGATGAGTGTTTTTTTAGTTGTTAAGTGGCTGATGGAGAATTATCTGATTCAGTCTGAATCTCTTGCTTTCCTGTAGATCAAGCAGAAAGAGAATGACATGGCCCTGAAATACTATCTGAAGGTGGTGAAGTCAGTAGAGGAACTGAGCTGGGAGCAAAGACAGTTCACTTTGGTCAAAGGCCTCCTGGCCGGCAACGTTTTCGACTGGGGAGCCAAAGCTGTGTCAGAGTGAGTGTACTAACAAATATGCCAGGTTTTTTTTTTGTTTTTTTTTTGGAGGAGGTATATTCATACCTTTTATTTGTTTTTCAGCGTGCTTGAATCAGATCCAGACTTTGGGTTTGAACAAGCAAAACAACAATTACAAGGTATGAAAACTTTTAAACTGTCACATAATAATGATATGATAGTGTATCACAAATAATTTTTTTTGTCTGATAAATGATAAACATATATAAATGTTTGTACTGTACTGGTCAAAAGTTTGGAATAATTGGAATTTATTTGGTCAAAAATACACTTAAAAACTATAATATTATTGCAATATTATTATTAAATATGATTACATTTAAAAGAACAGTTGTCCATTTTAATCTATTAAAATGTAATTTATTGTTGTGATGGCAAAGGTTATTTTTCAAAGTTTTTCCTGGATCAAAAAGTAAAGAAAAAGTAAATCCACAATAAATGCAAAAAAACAGTTTGCAATATTAACTTAACCTATTTTTTCATGATATAAAAAACAAATCAAGGTCGGGACAGATCATAAAACAAAGTGATTAGAACTATCTGTAAAGCTGTAAACTGTAATTTTACAGATCTGTAAACTATCTGTAAAAAGTCACTGAGTGATTTGAAGGGTTATAATAAAATTAACAAAGTAACACATTACATAGAAAAAGTGGTAGGTTTAAGGCCCGTTCACACCAAGCACAATAACTATAAAGAGAACTATAAAGATATAATTCTAAAAATCGTTTTCCATATTAAAGGTGCCCTAAAATGTTTTTTTAAATTATTTTATAATGTTTCCTGGGTTGCCCTTATAATGTTAGTATGTTTTTAGATCAAAAATAGTCATAATTTAGAAATAAAAGGCATTTTTCCTAGCCTGATTTTAGCCTCTGCTTTGAACACCCGGTTTGAAGGGGCGTGTCTGCTGTGTGTAACCGGCCTCTGCTGTGATTGGCTGACATGCTTGCATAGATTTTTACTATTACAGCTATCGACATTAACGAATCATGAGATGTTTTTGAAGTATTTAGATCTATTCCCATCACATAAAGTGTTGCTGTGGTTGAGCAAGCAAAGGACAGTGAGTGTGTCGATCGCGAGAATGAAGATCTTAGCATTGCAATGCAGTCTTTCTCTCTAATGCAGCAGACACGATGATGTAAATACAGTTAACTTGTCGTTAGAGTTTTGTTGTGCAGTGTAACGTGCGTCATTGAATTCATAACGAGTTTGGCAAGTGTCCAGATAAACTCGCGCTGTGATTTTTCTTTGATCGCTTTCTTTCTGTACATAATTCACAATTTAAATAAAATTTATTTCATCCTACTAAAAGAAACGATGTGAAGTTGATTTTTAATCACTGGCTTGGCTTACTGATGCAAAAACAGTATTGAACCATTTTAAAGTGAAAGATTACCTGTCTGAACTTGAACAACAATAACACATCAGCTCGAGGAAACAAGTCGTCGGTGAAATGTTTGAAATTTCCAGAGAAAATAAAATTAATCCATTGTTTCTTCAGAGGCTCGGACGAAGGAACTAAAATATACTTTTGTGTCCATGTGTACATCCGAACACTGATCAACTGCCATGCTTCGGCTGCGCAGCTCCGTCTCGTCTGTCACTGAACATGGGCTGGCATATGCAAATATTTTGGGTCATACATATTAATGATCCCAACTTTTACGTCATAGTCGGTATTATGTGGAGATTCGCCTGTTTTTCAGGGGTGTTTTTCAAAAACGAGATTTAAGTAAGAAGGAGAAAACAATGATGTTTGAGACTCACTGTATGTCATGTCCATGTACTGAACTCTTGTTATTTAACTATGCCAACATAAATTCAATTTCACATTATAGGGCACCTTTAAAGAATAACAGAGTTCACACCACAGCTATAACAATAAAGATATGAGGAACGATATCGTTGGAATCACTTTCAGAAAGATTTTTTTCCAGCTGTCCAACGATAAAACACTGACAACCAATGAGAATCCTTTCAAATATAAAGGTCTCGCGCATTTAAAATGGCAGATGACATTGCAGATAAGTTAATCGTCGAGGTAGAAATAAAAATCCTCCACTGTTTGACAAGTCAAACCCTCGGTTCAAGGATAAAAAGATGGATATGTGGAAAGCAATCGTTCGTATCCTGGGAATAAACGGTGAGAAGTATTCACAATGAGATATTATGTAGTTAAGCATAGCTTGTTACAAAATTACCTCAGGTAGGCTATCCAGCGCAAGTTGACAACATTGCTGAAGTTGCCGTGAAAAGGTGTTGTATACTTAAAGGTGTTGACTAGGCGATGTTTTCATCCCATCATTGACTTCGTCAGCTAAATCCACTGTTAGATATTAGACTTGCTAGATTCACTGTTTAAATGCGCTCCCAACTCCTCTCGTCTTTTAAGGATACCGTGTACCCAAAAGCGGCTGTTTTTCTTTTGATATTTTTTCGTAAAGCAAAGCAGCAGCAGTCATCCGTTTTCGCTACTCTGAAACCTCAGTGCGGGCACGCGTGCGGGCAAGAGCGCGCACGTGTGCTTAGAATAAAAAGATTGTTATCGGTTGTTGGTGTGGACGCATGTAAAGTTATCTTTATCGTTACCTTTATAGTTATCGTGCTTAGTGTGAACGGGCCTTTAATATTTTCCATTCACACTCCAAGATTTAATCCACAGATCATTTGACATACAGTATCAGATTGATGTATTTCGTCCATTGCTCAGGTTATGGTAAATGGACTGCATTTATATAACACTTTCATAGACCCAATGGTCACCAAAACGCTTTTTTCATTTGCCTCACATTCACCCATTCACTCATTCATATACCGACGGCGGTATCAGCTATGTAAATCGCCATCCAGCTCGTTGGGAGCAGCTGGGGTTAGGTGTCTTGCTCATGGACACCTCGACACTTGGTCAGGTTGAACCGGGGATTGAACCACCAACCTTTCGGTTTATAGACAATCTACATGAACCACTGAGCCACTGCCGCCCTTATCACTGTCAATGGTTTCAATCGTATAACTTTACAATGTGTAGTTACAGTTGCAGCTTGAATATGCAGTGCTTAACAAATTTATTAGACTACCACCCAATGTAAGGTTTGTGGCACAGCTCCCCTAAACTAACAGTATTGGTGATTACCAAAATATTTTTTTATGTTTATGTATATTTGTTAATCCACCAATATATTTAAGCTCTTTCGTTACAGTTGGCCAAGTTAAAGTCCAGACTTGAATCCTATTGAATCCAAGGTCAAAGGACGCTGTACAAAATATTACGTTTTTTGGTCATGTTTGCATAAAGACTATTTAGTTGTTTCAGTTATTTGCCTTATAAATGACAATGCAGTTTTTCATTTTAAACCAGTTTTTGATAGACTCTCTCTATATATATATTGTTTATATAACATAAATTATATATAAGGGTGGAGCCGAACCCCAATACAGTATTCGGAAAGGCACAAATAATGTGTTTTTTTTGTTGTTGTTTTTTACGAATACTTATTTCGAACAAATACTTACAAATATTTGTATTCGGGAACAAGAAAAACTTTATATCAAAAAGCGGTAACGCTTCCTTTTACAGTCCAGTTACTCATGTAAATACTATGTACTTATTTTAGTAACTACATTTACTGGGTAATAACTAGTACTAACCCTGAACCTACCCCTAAACCTACCCCTGTTCCATGTACTTACCTTATATTAACAGTACTTTTAGGTAAGTACACTGTAAGTACTGGACTGTAAAAGGAAGCGTTACCCAAAATGCTGTGTTTCCTCATGAGACCGCAACCCTAATGTTCTTTGTGACGTGAGTGACGTTCAGGAAGAGGTGACTGACACAGGCTGCTCCACACACCAACAGAGAAGGCTCGGATGAGCGAAAAAACACTTAGCTGCAAAAATATTTTTGTTGAATGGATTTTTGTACCTTAAATGGGTTTCGTAGGCAGTTTATAACTTTCGGGAAGCGGACTTAGATCGGGAGATTATTCCATGTTCGCACGTCAGAGCAGGGCGGAACAGACCGTTCGAGCAACCAGGGCGGAGAAGACCCTTTGGGTGGCCACGGCGGAGAGGACCTTTCGGGCGGCCATGGCGGACCAGGATGCCTACTGTACCCCCCAACCACCCCCCCCCCCCCCCCCAAAAAAAAAAAAAAAAAAATTCTGGGTAGCTATGGGGCCATAAGCTTGAGTAGGCACAGGAACAAACAACACTGGCACAGGAACAGACTACACCGGGACAGGAACAGACAGCGTGGTCCAGAGACCCTGTCCAGACGTGAACAGTCTCTGTCTCGGCGGAGGGGACGTGAACAGTCTCTGTCTCGGTAGACAGGACGTGAACAGGCTCTGGCTGGGCAGACAGGAGGAGAACAGTCTCTGGCTGGGCAGACAGGACGAGAACAGTCTCTGGCTGGGCAGACAGGACGAGAACAGTTTCTGGCTGGGCAGACGTGATGAGAACAGATCGGCAGCAGTGACGTGAACAGTCTCTGGAGTGGCAGACGTGACGTGAACGTCTCTGGATCGGCAGCTCTGGATCGGTAGACGTGACGTGAACGTCTCTGGATCGGCAGCTCTGGATCGGAAGACGTGACGTGAACGTCTCTGGATCGACAGACGTGACGTGAACCGACTCTGGATCGGCAGATGTGGCGTGAACCGTCTCTGGATCGGCAGACATGACTTGAACCGTCTCTGGATTGGCAGGCTCGGCAGGGCTGACGTGGAGTGCAGGCTCAACAGGGCTGACTTGGAGCGCAGGCTCGGCAGGGCTGACGTGGAGCTCTGCCATGACGTGAAGAAGCTCTGGCATGGCATTCATGGCGGCTGCCCTTCTGGCAATAAGGCCCAGGTATAGCCGCCTACTTGGCTGGAGATTCCCTCCTAATGAAGATGGATTCATCTTTGGGTCGGTGATTCTGTAGCGTTGGGTCAGGAATGAAGCATAGAGTGAATCCAAATGCAAGCACTATTTTAATAGTAAAAATCAAACAAAAAGGTAATCCAGGGTAAATAAAGAAACTCAGAACTGGAACTCAGAACAAAGAACTCAGCTATTGGCAACACAACCGACAACCAACAACTGAAGCACAGAGGTTTAAATACACAAACAAACAAGCTTAACAAGATAACAAGGGGTGGGGCTAATTAGAAAAACCTGGAGAGACTCATCAAAAAAAAAAACTACAAAGGACAACAAAACATGGCACAGAACAGGAAATAACTAAAGTCCACACAAGACAAGGAAAACACAAGACAGGAATCGTGATAACTGGGTTGTTTCAGTCAAAGTTGCTCTTCTATCAGCTTGAATCAGGCAGCCCATTCTCCTCTGAACTCTAGCATTAACAAGGCATTTTTGCCCACAGGACTGCCGCCTACTGGATGTTTTTCCCTTTTCACACCATTCTTTGTAAACCCTAGAAATGGTTGTGTGAAAGAAAATCACCTTTCTTTCCCATTCTGACATTCAGTTTGGAGTTCAGGAGATTGTCTTGACCAGGACCACACCCCTAAATGCATTGAAGTAACTGCCTTGTGATTTGTTGATTAGATAATTGCATTGAAAAATTGAACAGATGTTCCTAATAATCCTTTAGGTGAGTGTATATTATATAGCTCTCAGTGAGTACAACCCTCACATTTTAGCAAACATTTTAGTATATCTACTCAAGGGACAATGCTATAGAAATGAAACTTGGATAGATTTTAGTGTAGTCAATGTGCTGCTTTTATAGCAGTATATATTTAGCCTCTGAGAATTTACATTTATTCATTTAGCTGACGCTTTTATCCAAAGCGACTTAGAATTGCTATACATGTCAGAGGTCGCACGCCTCTGAAAATAACTTAACATACACTCTTAGAAGAAAAGGTTCTATATAGAACCTTAAAAGGTTCTAAAGTGCTACGTATTTGGAACCCCTACAATTTTCTATATCAAAATTCAAGATATTGCGGTTAGAAAATGTATATATTTATATCATTTTATGTAGTTAATCAATATACCACGGAGTATATTTCTCCTCCAAAAATCAGCATGATTAAAATGTGATATTAAGTTTAATAAACAATAATTTAATTACAACTACAAAATATTGCAGAATGATATAATATATGAATGAATAATAGCCTATAAAGAACCTTTGTGCCAAAAGTCTTCTTTCTTGTCATTATAGAATCTTTTTTAGCATAAAATGTCATTTGGAGTTGAGTAAAGAATCCTATGTTACATATATAGAACCCTTTTTTCTAAGAGTGTACAGCCATTACTGTAAAATAGCTCGCAACAAAAGTTAGTACACCCTAAATGATAATAGCTTTATGTCGTTTAACCATGCAAAGCCACATGTCCTATTCATCATTTTCATGTTTTTGTCTGCTTGACAGGACCATACAAATTATACAAATCTTGTATTAGAGCAGTTAAAATTTGTGGTTTGAGTACAATTCTCTCATACTGACCATTGGATGTTCAACAATGCACCTCATGGCAAAGAACTCTCTAAGGATTTGAGAATTAGAATTGTTGCTTCCTCAAAGTTGACCTAGGCTATGAGAAGACTGGTAACACCCTGAAATTTATTTACAGTACAGGCCAGGATCATACAGAGTCAGAGGTTTAACAAGATGGGTTCCACTTGAAACAGGCCTCGCAAGGGTCAATCAAAGAAGTCGAGTCCTTGTGCTGTGCGTCAGGTGCAGAAGCTGCATTGCTTTAGAGGTTGCAAAAGCGGAAGGTCAGGTTGTTAGTGCTCAGACCGTACTCCACTCACTGCAACAAGGCGATTTGCGTGGCCGTCGTCCCAGAAGGAAGTCTCTTCTTAAGCTTGCTCACAAGAAAGCCCACAAACAGTTTGCTAAAAAGCAACCTGTCCAAGAGCATGAATTACTGGAACCTAGTGTTGTCATGATACCAAAATTATTGTTTCGATACCGATACCAAGTCAAGAATTGCAATTTCGATACTTTTTTGATACAGTTCTTGAAAAGGAAAGTATTTTTTAAAAGGCTTCTTACAAGGCATTTCATATGTACTCATATAGCCTATAGATCATTTTAGCTGATGTTTTATATGCTTTATTTTAGCAACTTGCAAATTATTTATGCCATCTATGAAAATAGGGGCAAAGTTGTACACCTAATACAAAAATAAATAAAACATCAACTAGCAGATAATTAATTTAGTTTGTTATTAAATAAGAGATCTAGTGGAAAAGGGCAGTGCTAGATAACAATGGTGCTCTCACAAAATGAGTTTTTGACATGTTCACTTCATTTCTATGGTATTGTCCTTTGAGAAGACATGCTAAAATGTTTGCTGAAATGTGAGGAGTGTACTCACTTTTGTGAGATACTGTGTGTGTGTGTGTTTATATATATCTTTATATCTATATATATATATGTATATAATTTTACAATGCGAGGGATACAATCAAAGCTGCACTTTTGTAAATATTTCCATTATAATTAATGAAGCTGTACAATGAATGAATCTCTTATTGACATCGTGTTAAATACTTGGTTATAATGGAAGGATTCGAGAGTAGAGATGGGAACTAATAAGATTTTATCAATATCAATGCCACTAATAATTCTGCTTATTGATCTGTTTCTTTATCGATTCTCATATTGATTCCTAATAGCACTATTTGGGTAAAAGTAGTCATATGTGGGGGGGAAAAACAAGTGGTTTTATTTGTTTTAAACCTTACACTTGACTACACAAACTGTACTTTTTATGTAATTTGTAATAATTGGAACCTTATTGAAAAGTGTTACGATTATACACCGAATAAACGTCCCTTGAGTTCAGTGTTGGAAAGATCAGTTCAGTTGTTCACAATCGGTTCAAATGAGTCATTAGTTTGAGAATTGAATGTGTCATTATCGGACGTGTGCGGGTTGTGTGATTATCCTGCTGTAAGGACATCCCACAAGATGCTTGTCATCACAGAAAACATTTCATCACTGGATCGTTTTTTATTTTTTTTCTTCGTTTATTTGAAGTGTGGTTTATGTCAGCTGAATGTGAAGATAAGGCAATGTAGGCCTATTTTAGCACAATTCACACCCAGCGGTAATTCAGGAAAAAAAAAATCTCCAAATGCTCCACATGAAACTTTAGTCTCCCAACCTTACCATCGTGACGTGTCGTTTATTTTGATTAAATATGTGCAAGGGAGATAGAGTGCAAGACAGCGCTTAGTTTTGAGACGGTCAAGCCTACTTTCGCCTTAATCCGAGTCCGAAGAGAGAGAGTGTGCGCACGACCGGGCTCTCTCTCTCTGCTCGTTCAGTTTAACATGCACCCTGTCACAAGCGGTGCGGTTCATCACTAGAGAGAGACAATTTTACTCACCGATCAAATAAGTCTTTGGCCGTACAAACATTCGCTTTGGACGCTGTGCTATGGTGCTTGATAAAGGACAAAATGGACAGTTGTGAGTTCACAGTCTGTAGCCTACATACAATGGCTGACTCAGAGCAGGAGCATCGACGTCGAGGGCATACAATATCGATGGAAAAACTTAGAACCGGTTCTCGAGTGGAACCGGTTTATCCCATCCCTATTCGAGAGAGGGCAGAACTCGTGCTGAACAAAATCTCTGCTGCCTTGAGTGGTGTAACGTACGGACAGAGATGGTCGGATCCATGTGCAGAACTTTATTATAACTTGACATCAAAAGGAATCAAGCCGGCATACAAATAAACAGGGACAATCCAATAACTCGTGGTCTAAACAGGCGTAGGTCACGGCTGGCAGTACAGGTTCGTTAACAGTCCAGGAAACAGGCAAGGGTCAAGAGTCCAGAGATACACGGAAAAACAGAACAGGGAATAACACTCAGAATTGCACGCTTACAGTGTAACAAGACTTCGTAAGGGACACAGGGAAAACTCAGGCTTAAATAAGGAACTCAATAACCAATAATGACACACAGCTAAACATAATAAAACAGCCGATCGTCACATAACCCCCCTTCTAAGGAGCGGCTTCCAGATGCTCCTAAGAGCTCCGGGGGGAGGTCAACGGGGGCTGGGATGGAGGGCCAGGCCCATGGAGAGGCAGGAGGCCAGGCACATGAAGAGGCAGGAGGCTAGGCACATGGAGAGGCAGGAGGCCAGGCACATGGAGAGGCAGGAGGCCAGGCACATGGAAAGGCAGGAGGCCAGGCACATGGAGAGGCAGGAGGCCAGGCACATGGAGAGGCCTGGGGACCAGAGCAGGGCAAGAGACCATGGGGACACACTCTTGGAAGGGTACCAGAGTGGAGCAGACTCAGACAAGGGCGGATCAGACTTGGATGAAGCAGACTTGGACGAGGGCGGAGCATACTCGGACATAGACGATCTCGGAGCAGACTCAGGCGAGGTCCATGACAGCGTCACCTCCATGACCCTCTCAAACTCAGACGAGGTCCATGTCAGCATCGCCTCCATGGCCCCCGCAGAGTACTTAGTGCCCCCCCCCCCCCCCCCCCAAAAAAAAATACTTGGGGAAATTCACGGTTTGAACCTCTGAGTGGTAAACAGGTTCAGGAAAGGCGTCCCGGAGCTTGAAGGGCGCAGGCAAGGCGAGGCGCAGAGGCGGGACTGGCAGGGCGAGGTGCAGTGGCGGGGCCGGCAGGGCGAGGCGCCTGGGTACGCTTACCAGAGCCTGGCGAACCGAACGAATCCTCCTTCTCCTCCTGCGGCGGCGTCTCACTTGGCTTGATTCACTCGCTGGGCTTGATTCACTCACTTGACTTGAAGCAACACTGGACTGACTAGATTCAACACTGGACAGACTTGATTCAACACTGGACTCATTTGAATCACTCACTTGAATCAATTCAACACTGGACTCACTTGATTCACTCACTTGACTTGATTCAACACTGGACTCACTTGATTCACTCGACTCGGCACTTGATTCACTCGGCTCGCCACGCGACTCACTTGGCTCGGCACTTGATTCACTCAGCTCGGCACTTGACTCACTGGATTCACTCAGCTCGGCACTTGACTCACTTGGCTCGGCACTTGACTCACTCGAGTCTGCTGACACGCGGTCAGACTCCGGTTCGACCGGAGAAACCTCTGCTGTCTTTGGAACAGCACCTTTCAACAGGGCCAGTGCGGGATACGGGCTCGAGGTGTCCGACACGAAGAGTAGGTTTGGCAGGAACGAAATGCTGAAAAGCTTCTCTGACGGTCCTCAAGGGAGGATCGAACAGTTTAGCGAAAAGAGGCTTAGGTGTGAGTGAGAGAAATCCTGCGCATACGAACCTCCCCTACGCAGGGATAAGAGCAGTTCCTCGGGATCCTCCTTTTTTTGGGGAGTTCAAAAGCCTTTCTGACTAGGGCGGTGAACACGTCATAAGAAGGAAACGACATCCGACCTGGTTCCCAAAATGCGCCTGTCCACTCCAGAGCCTTTCCAGTTTACAGGGAGCAGATGAAAGAAATGCGGTCGTTATCCGAGGCGTAAAACGGGCTGATGCTTCATATATAAACTGCACTGCTGAAGAAATCCTTCACACGCTTCAGGTGAGCCATTAAACTTCTCGGGAAATGGCATACTGGTATAACTAGATGCGGTACTCACACTGGGTTGCGGTGGAACAGGTGCAGCGGGAGTTTGGGCTTGATTAGCCGCTGTGCTTGAGCTCTGCGGAGACCATAGGTGCGTTCCATTCGACCGTTAGTGAACTGCGAAGTGGACTTCACAGGGTATTTCGCCATCTTAAGTGAGATTCCAATCCGAAGGGAACAAACATGTTCAGTTGGAAGGGCACTGCAAACGGCGTAGGGAATAAGTGAACATCGATACATCACTTCACAGGAAGTCGAGAGCGGAATCACCCAACTGTCATTGCGCGTCACGTCATCACCAGTCAGAGCGGTCGTAAATAACGATGGAGGAGTTTGTTTGTGTGTAAGTATGCATACATTTTGTCATTATTATACTAACTAAGTATTTTTTAACGGTTATTGGGGTGAATATTACATTTACATATGCTATTTGTATGTCCTTGGGACTTTATAAACGATTACCACAACCATTTACCTCAGAATTTACCTTATCATATTTTTATTTATTGTTGTATATTATATATATATTTTTTAAATGTGATATTAAATTCAATTGAAATATTAATGTAAGCCTATATCTATTTGTTTTATTATCATAATCTGCGGAACCCCGTACGTTAACTTAACTTAACTGATGACGTTTGCAGGGCATTCCAAATGAGCGGTATTGTCAGCGAAGTCCACTTCAACTGATGTACCGTGTTCAGGGAGTAGGGAGCAGTGAACACTGCGTAGGGACCCTGTCGAATGGAACGCAGCTCATGATTGCACGGAGCTTGCTAGTTCCTAGAGGAGAGAAGTTAGTCTCGCCAGCTGAGAACTATGAGAGGCTAGCAGAACACAATGAGAGAGTGCCCTCCAGAGGCTCTCGAAGACACTACAGCTGCCGATCACCACAAGTGGATTTAACTGCTGATTGGCCATTATGTTCACATGCTCAAAAGAACACTCACTGGAGCTTTTTAAAGCAGCCGGTCATCAGTGGGTAAAAAGGTACAGCTGCAGTTATCGCCACATTAAATGATCAAATAAATCTTTGGTGGGACAAAAATTAATTTTAGCATCCGCCAAAATATTTTCAATGCAGGAAAAACTGATCATTACTTCAGTGTCACATGATCTTTCAGAAATCATTCTAATATTCTGATTTGGTCAAACATTTCTTATTTTCAGTATTGAAAACAGTTGTGTTATTTTCTTTCTTTTAAAAAAGTTTTTTTTTTCTTCAGCAAGGACACAATAAATTGATCAAAAGAGACATTATTGTGATAAATCTGTCTCTTTCAAATAAATGCTGTCCTATTAAATTCGATTCATTAAAGAATCCTGAGAATAATGTATCACGGTTTCCAGATAGATATAAAACCATTTTCAACATCAATAATAATGATCATTATTAAAGCTACAATATGTAACTTTATTGGCCACAAGAGGGCGCCGTTTTCAACAATAACAAAGGCGTATGTATGTGACGCAGTGACGAGCTGAATGATGGGACTTGCTGTCAAGCTGATGGATCTAATAATGTTTAAGGATTAGTGAAAACACTCATGTTTTTTAACATTACAGTGGTATAAAGCAGGTCACGATTGCTAATAAGATACATATGTCACACGCGAGTCTCGCGGATATAAAGGAATAAGGAAATTTTATCCTATTGAACTACACGCAAGTGGTGGATTACTCACACAGGTCAGTTTATTAGATGAATTAAACTTGTGAGGGAAATACTCCACTTGGTATAACGTTACACTATCACACTAAACGGCATTTAAATGTGTGTTGAAAGTTATAATGTTATTCTACTACGTGTTACTGTAGTTCGTTTGCTATACGAGACTAGCAGCTAGATCAAGATTAACATACTGACCATATTCTAACATTTCATCTTGTCAAGCTAACGTTATAACATTGATTTGTTTTATGTACATTTGCTCACCTGCCTAATAAAGCTGTAAACTCGTGACTCGTGAAGTTCTGTCACGTCCAAATTAGTCACGGACGCTAGCTCTCTGTCGAGTGGAGGTCAGTCTCAGATGCTAGCTCTCGGCATCTCAAAAACATCACGCTGATATTGATCCTCATTCTAGTTCTCCTTGTTTTTCCCAAAGTCTGCTTGCCATGGTCTATGTTTGAACGAAACAAGAACTGGGTGCCGCTAAACGTTATTCACCACGCTGTTGTCTGTATCTGTCGCCATGGTTACGTCATGGCTATGGAAATACGAGTGGACGAGGATAGCCGAAAATAGCGTGGATATTGCGTCATTGACAGGCTACATTTTTATCCAGGACGGCCACTTAATTGGAATTTCTCTGAAATAAAAGAACTTTGGAGACTTTTGGGATATTGTAAGTACACAACTGCAGGAAATATATAATACCGTGCAAGGGATTTTTGGATATTTTATTACAAAATTCTTACATATTGGACCTTTAATAATTGAGCTCTAATAATAATTGATAACAATTGAGCTCTAAATCAGCATATAAGAATGATTTCTGAAGGATCATGTGACACTGAAGACTGGGGTAATGACTGATGAAAAGTCATCTTTGCCATCACAGGAGTAATTTTATTAAAATATATTAAATAGAAAATTGAAAATATATATCAAAGTAGAAAACGGTTATTTTAAATTGTAATAATATTTCAAAATATTACTGTTTCTACTGCTCTTGATCAAATAAATAGAAATAAAACACTTTTCAGTGTGTATATATTTTGATACCTTTAAGTTTTCTATGTACTGAACATTTTACATTTCCAGAGAGGCCATGGCTTGTGGATGCGTACAATCAATGGATTGAGAGAATGAAGGTCAGATCTTAAATCAACAATGACTAAGTCATTGAACTATAAACTTTGTAGTTAGCTGCACTCATATACTGTTCAAGCAAGGTGCAATATTATAGTATCTATTTTATTTAAATAAGCACTTAACCGTAAAACAGGTAATTGGGTCTCATTTATACATTTAGTTGTGTGTACTGTAAAATCTAATCTAAAATCAAGCTAAAATGTATTCTAAATGTACACATGCTCCCTGGGGCATTATAAATAAATGTATTTAAAAGCAAGACATATTTATGATATGTATTATTACAAATCAAAGTATGTTAAGTTGTTATACAAAGGTTTTCTTTTTAGACAATACATTTTTATTTTAACAATAAATAAATAAAAAAAATTTAAATAACTTGCTGCGGGCACGCAACCTCTCATTTAGAATAATCTGTATTAGGTGCCGACTTATATTGGATCTTGTCGATACCAGCTAAAGTGAGATAACAGGTCAAAAACTTTGTATTATTACTTATATTAATGAATACTTTCCACACAAAATGCTAAAAGATATTAGAAAATGAACAATGACCTTGAAAATGTTTTGTAATTATAATACAAAATAAATAGCTATGCTTCACTACTGACCATTGGCCTGATCCCACGGGAATGGCCATGTGCCCACAGAAAAACACGAAATATTCTCCATTCATCCGGTAATGTGCATTTTAGTTTACTATAGTTAGTTATCATAGGCGGAGGGTGAACTAATGCCATGTTTAAAGGGGTCATATAATGCCATTTTGTACAAGCGAATATGATTCTTTAGGTTCTAAATTTAAAGTTTGTAATATACTTTAATTAAAAATTCTCATTTGTATTGTAAGCATCGTCCCTCTGTTATGTGCGTACACTGTTGGTAACACAATGACCATAACGTGTTGTTCATTATAAACGTGGGATTATGAATGATTTTGAGAACGTCGTACATAGAAAATATGCCGTAATGTACCCTGAGTGTAAACCTTAGACGCATTCATTATGAAGCGTGCAAGCGATTTGCAAAGATTCATATAAATATTAATCTAAAGGTTAGTAAAACATTACACTCATTTCAGTTCTTCTGGAGGTTCAGCAGGAACACAAATAGTTAGTAATAATCCTTTATTCAGGAGCAGCTTCTTTGCGAAACCAGCTTCATACTGACCCTCCTTTATAAAGCAGTCTGGTGAGAAATTAATCGCACAAACATGAACGCATTGACGTTAACTGTGGGGAATACTCCCTTCGAAAACAAAACTCAGCCACGGTGTCTTCAGCGGTTGGGATTTAGGAACATCAAAATGACTGCTGTGTTCCAGAACACCACAATCGCTTAGACACCATTCTGCTCCTAGACAGTGCTCCAGCATATCAACAATGACCGCGCCAGTCCGTGCAGACTATGATTGACAGCTAACGAGCGAGGGCGGGTCTGTGTTGAAACACTGCTGTCAGTCAACAATCGTGGGAGGGGCGTCCGACCGTGTTACGTCACACGGCCGAACGGCTTGATTTGAGACTGGAAAACATATAAGGAGATAAAAAGTTAAAAAACAAAAAAACACTGGATGGATTTTTATCATTATATGATGGTTGTGTACAGGCACTGCCAACACAAATTGCAGTATAATCAACTTGAAAAGTGCATGTATCATTATATGACCCCTTTAAGGCTTGAAGATGCGCTTCCCCCTTAAAAACAAATACATTTCCTTGTAATATGTTCAATTTACGTGTCACCGCACAACCTATACAGCCCAGTGTAAATGCCCCCAATAAATGATTTGTTATTTAAGCGTCTGCGTTCACAAACCACTGTTAGTTTTAACAGAAAAGCAGGTATACTGTATGTGGGCTTTGGCATGCATGCAAAAGAGCAGTCGCTTTATATTCACTAAAAAGCTATCACTCTTCTTAGGTCATTGCGATTTCACAAAGTTCTATTGTAATAAATGAAGCTGACTGCATAATGGATTTCTTATTTACATATTTTCTACACTTTGTAATAATGAGAGAATTTGGGAGCGTGCAGAACTCAGAATACACTCACTGCTCAATGCCGGCCTTTTTGTTCAGTGCTAGCCTCTGATTGGCCATTGAGTTGAAAGAAAACTTGCAGTCATGTCATGTGGAAAATCATGTCATAATAGTGGAATAGAATGTTTTTTAAATGTTATTTGAAAATGTAATATTTAAACGATCTATGAAGTCTTCCCAGTCTTGATTGAACACTGTGCCTGCTGGCTTTCTTTTACAGGGTCCTCCTCATAAATGTGCATTGTTTTTCGTAGATAATAGTGGAATAGACATTATTCTTGGGGTTTTCCCTTTCATTAGAGAACTCCTCATCAGAGGCACAGAGGTAAGTTAACAACAATATGTCTCATAAGAAAATTGTAATTGTTGGCTCTTCTTAATGTGTCCTTTGAGTTTTAGTTACACATCCGAGTATGTTGGCTTTTAGGTTGTGCTTGCCAGTAACTCAAGTCCTGCCCTAAATGATGTCACTAACAGTGAGCTGCAGATCCTGACTGAAAGAATAGCCGCCATGGACCCGGTTATTCAGTGAGTTATTATCACCCTTATTACCAGCGGTGAAAAAGTTTACAAAAATTGTTTTAATCATTTGATTGAAGATAATGTAACATGAGAATGGCAGTCACTCTTTGTGCACATCAATAGAAAGAGTTTGTGTTTGTGCACTCTGTCTCAAGTCACCTGTCATAGAGCTAATTTGTGACAAACCAGTTTATAATTATAAATATATTAATATAATTTTTTTTTTTTTACTATGAAATAGCTAGTTTAATAGGCTTTGTAAAAAATATAATCCTTTGTAAAGGATTATATTTTTTGGATACATTTTTTTTCTCTACCAAATAGCACATTCAAACACATTTTACAGAACTTCTAAGCATACCTCATTTGTTTTTTCAATCACCAAAAATGTATGTTTGCTGCAATTCCATAGAAGAAAATAGCCTATAATAATAATAATAATAATATAATAACAAAGATATTTTCTATCAAATGTTAAATGATTAGTTTTTAACAAAAAAAATAAACATATAATTGTCAGAAAATCTAATTCATTTAAATGGAACAGTTTAAAGGGTTAGTTCACCCAAAAAATGAAAATTATGTCATTATTGACTCACCCTCATGTAACCCCAAGCCCGCAAGACCTCTGTTTATCTTCGGAACACAGTTTAAGATATTTTAGATTCGAGAGTTTTCTGTCCCTCCATTGAGAATATATACACTGTATACTGTCCTTGTCCAGAGAGGAAATAGACACATCATCAAAGAAGTTAGAATGTTTTATAGCATCGAAAATACATTTTGGTACAAAAATAACAAACTACAACTTTATTCAGCATTTTATTGTCTTCCTGTTCTGTTGTCAATCCGCGTTCAGTGACACTGATGAAATAATGACGCTGCTGATGTGTTCTAGTGTGTCCGTGTATTCGAGTTCAAATAAATATGGCTAGGCAAAAAAATGCAAGTCTTCCTCTTGTATTGTTTACAGTGTGCACCTCCCTCAGACGGTAAACGAAGCTTGGGCGCACCAGATTACACGTCAGCAGCGTCTTGGGTCATCAACGTCACTGAATGCGGCTCAACAACTGAACCGGAAGAGAATACAATGCTGAATAAAGTTGTAGTTTTTGTTATTTTTGGACCAAAATGTATTTTCGATGCTTCAAAACATTCTAACTAACCCACTGATGTCACATGGACTACTTTGATGGGACAGTATACTGTACATACATTTCCACAGGAGGGACAGAAAGCTCTCAGACATAATATCTAAAATATCTTAATCTGTGTTCCGAAGATGAACGGAGGTCTTATGGGCTTGGGACAACATAAGGGTAATTAATGACATAATTTTCATTTTTGACTGAACTACCCCTTTAAGCTTTAGAAAAAAAAAATCTATTCATTTATCTGATTTTATATATATATATATATATATATATATATATATATATATATATATATATATATATATATATATATATATATATATATATATATATATAAATATTAGGGCTGTCAGTTAAACGGCGTTAACGCAAACCCATTGTAACGGTGTTCATTTTTTTATTGCATGATTAATGGTCTTTTTGGCCTAGCAAACTTTGTAGTTTTATTTCACATGCGTTTGCAACAGGACACGGCATGCGCGCGCTGCGCTATGAAACACATTTATTTCAATGGCTTGTGCCGCGCGAGGAGGTTTTGTTGCTTCGTTGACCAAAGTGCAAGCGGATCTAGCTAGAACGGAAACAGAACAACAGGCATGCCGCACACACTTGTTTGGGCTTGCGAGCCGGCCAAATTGTTGGTTAACGTTACGTTTTGAGTGGATGACGAGCGCGAGACGCCGAAATGGATGCCAATAAGATTCTGAATGGAAAGTTCACTTTTAAAAAGTTGCCAAATGGTTCCATTGACAAGACCAAAGTGATCTGTGTGTTTTGTCGTTGTGAACTGAGCTATCATCATTGCAGCACGTCCAGTCTGAAATACCGCTTGATGATGGCCATGCACACACACACACACACACACACACACACACAGCTGATGCGAATTCTCCGCGGCCTCGTCAATATCAGGACTTCGTCAGTATTTCTTTCACCCTTTTATTGATGGACAGTGTTACATTGTGTGAGAGATTATTTGCTCCAAGTGAGAATTCTAGTGGGAATTTGAACACAGTATGCCAATGTTGTTTTCAATAAAGATATTTGCACAAAGCAAGCTGATCCACTTTTCCATGTTGATAAGAGCATTAAAATTAGGAAAAATAAGGGGAGAAAAAGAAATCAAGAGACATTTAGAATAGATAAAAATGTGTGATTAATTGCGATTAATTGCAAGTTAATTTTGACATTAATGCGAATAATCGTGATTAAATTTTCTAATCGTTTGACAGCACTAATATATATATATTCATTAATATTAATATTTGACACATTAGGCTTTGAAGCTCATACAAATCAGGCTTGTGCACAATTCAGAATTGAATTGAGAATGACTACTAAATTCCAATTCAATTCTTGAATTTGAATTGAATTTGAATTGATGTCAAAAACAGGATTTAGAATTACAATTCGAATTTGAGTTAAAGGAAGCAGAATTGCAATTCAATAAAAATTCAAAGAAATTCATGTAGATATTTCAAGTGAAGTGTTTAACAATGTAGCTTTACAGTATGTCATATGATTGCATATCAATTGTATTAGTTTGAACTACCAGCAATGTTTTGCCCAGCAATGAATTTCAAAAGCTCTAGTCACAGAACAAATAATAAGTTTGATTTATTGTATTTGTAACGCCATTTCCCAGAATTACTTAAAAAACTATTTATTTTCTTAATTAGTAAATCTTTATGGGAATAATGTTCAAATTAAAAAGGAAATTGCTTTACATTGATAAAGTTATCCAAATAAATTAATCTAAACCACTTTTATAACAGTGAGCAATTATATTTCTAAAGTAACCTTCCTAACCCTGAATATAGTGGATTGTGGGGTAATGTAATGCGGGGCTAGTTGTAACACACTTGTTTTAAAAACTTCCACACATGCCAGCATGACGAAACTTGGTGTGTTTACTAGTTGCCATTTCAACACAATAAAGAAAAATTTGCACCAAAACTCAAAGATCTTTGTAAGATGTCACTGAACATTTTATTAACCATAGCAAAAGTACATTTCCCACTTAAGTAAATTTTTATCTCTATTTTTTTGTTTATTTAAAATGAGACAAATCTGATATTATTTGAATATCCAATATGTTGTTTAACAGTTGATATAGTTCTTTAATGCTTTGCTAAATAGCAGAAGACACTAGCAGGGTTTAAACCCCAGTTGTGCAGGTGGGGCATGTTGTAATACTGCATTACAATGTGCCCCTATTAGAAAGATGCTATTCTATAGTTTTATGAATTATACTGAGAAAACATGAGAGCATGTAAATAAAGACTGAGTCAATGTTCATTATTATTTTGTTTTGAACTATGCTGTATAGCTGTGTTTCCCGTGTGTTTGTTGTCAAACTCAAAAATTAGTTTATTTCTTTAATTATTTGAATGATTAAAAACTGCCATTATTTTGTATGAAAAAGTTAATAATTGTATTTTATTAAGAAAATATTTTGGTTTGACAAAAGATTAATAACATAAAAGTTTGTGTTTACATAATATATTTGGGTGCACTGTGTATAATTATTTTGTATTATATATATATATATATATATATATATATATATATATATATATATATATATATATATATGTGTGTGTGTGTGTATGTATATATATAAAAATACACACACATACATGTATATTTAAGAAAAAAATATATAAAATAGTGATATATATATATATATATATAATATAATATAATATAAATTATATATAATCTATATACAGTATATACATGAAAATATTTCTTAAGAATCTGCAAGCATGTGTGTGTATTTATATATATAAAATATTTATACACAGTGCACCCACATATATGGAAACACAAACTTTTATTTTGGATGTGATTAATCATGATTAATCGTTTGACAGCCCTAATATTTTTTGATTAGATGAGATAGCATTTTAAGCTGTCATATGATGATGTTACAATGCACCCCACCTATGGGGCATGTTGTCACATTTCAACATGTTTTAGGGTAAATCAAGAAAAAAGTATACACTCTATTAATAAAACAAAACAACATAAATGTACTAGACATGTGGGAAATTAATGTGGGGAAAAAAATAAATACTCTAATAGATTTAGATAGATTTGCACAAACAAAGAAAGTCAAAAAGTATCACGCTGTGCCCCGCTCTCAACTATGTGAGATTCAACACATTCTTTCTGTTGTGTGACTGTGTGGAATTTCTTTGAATTGCCATGAATTTAATTCCACATCCTGTCATTCCAATTCCAATTCAAATTCAACTTCCTGTGGGGTGAAGTAAATTTAATTCAAATTCCAATTCATGAATTGAATGGAGGCCAATTCTGAATTTTCTACAAGCCTGATACAAATCATTGAGGTTTTATAACGGTTTTAACAGACTACTTTGCTGTAAAACCTATTGTACTACTTTTTTAGCAAATAAACTTAAATTATATGCATATTGATAATTTTTTGAATTTTGCGAATTAAATATAATACAGTAGGCTTTAAAAGGTTGAAGGTTATTACATTGTGATTTTTTTAATGTAAATATTGTGAACTGTTACACCATTATTCTTTACACCATACTGCTATAACATGGTAACAGCAGATTGACCATGTTTCCTTTTTCAGGGCTGCACTCAAAGAGGATAGACTTGCTTTGGTGCAGAATGGTTCTAGTTCTCCTTGTTTAGACCTGAGGTATTTTATGTTTCCCACCATAGACCTATTTTTTGGATTGTATAAGACTTCCCTCTGCTTAAAACCATATAATTTCCTGTTATTGTTCATTCTTCAGTCGCCTGGACAAAGCCCTGGCCACAGTCGTCAGGGAGCGTGGCACGGATCTGGTGATCATTGAAGGTATGGGTCGGGCCATCCACACTAACTACTACGCAATGCTCAGCTGCGAGAGCCTTAAACTAGCCGTCATAAAGAACTCCTGGTTGGCCGAGCGTCTTGGAGGCAAGATCTTCAGTGTAGTCTTCAAGTACGAGGTCCCTCCAAAATCTTAAGACCAACATTAGAGAAACTGAGTTTTTTAGAGGTGAAATGGCTAGCTCCAGAAAGAAAGAGCACTACTTGGTCCTCTGTGCTTCTTCCTGAGATTGACGTAATGATTGTATTTCAGGGTTTTCTTTTGCTTCATTAAAAAAAAAAAAAAAATATAAAGGGGTGGTCGTGTGTGCCTGCTCTGAAATTGAATGTGCACGGCTGCTGTAACCTCCCTCATAACAATTGGATGACAGCTGTAGGGGCTTTTTCTTTTGATGAGATTGAATTTTATTGTTCTCAGACCATATTTCTGTTGCTGAATGATTCTCCATTGGATTCAGGATGGATTGCAATGACAAATATATCATTTTAAGTTTTGAATTACAAGTGACAAATGTAACATTTCAAGTTTTGAATTAACCCTAATCCTGCTGGCTTTAACAATGTATTTAAATGTATAATCCTGGTAATTAAAAATGGGTCTTTCTTTTGAAACATCGATAAAAATCAGAGAATATTGGCTTTTTTGTTTCATTGCAGACTTACTTAGATGACATATTTTGTGTATTTCCTAATTTGACAAGCAATCTGGTTTCAAATGTAACTGTTATGTTCTAATTATTTCATTCACTGTTTTTGTTGCTGCCTTACTGAATCATATCTCAGCCAGCTGGCATTGTCTTTTAATGACTTGCTCTTCTGTTCCCATGACATTTTGGAGTGACAATGATTTTCTGTTATTTTAATACATTAACAGTGGCGACCCAACTAAAGTGAATAACAAAAGCTTCCTGCACAAAAAAGCATGCTTGGTTTTTGGCAAAACTGAGTAACTTTATGGATTCAGATTTTTTCTTCCATTGTCTGATTGCGATAGATAAAATGGTGTAACTATTTTAACAAACTCAGATATAAATAGACAAAATACCTTTTCTGAGTTGTGTATCCATTAACACTAGGTGTCAGGTTTTTTTTTTTTTAATAATTAGTCCTATACAAATACCTTTCTTGATAAAGGCAAATGCTAATGTAGTAGACTTTCAGGATTATTTCTCCCTCTCTTTTTTTATTTTTCTTTAATTTATCAGTCATTGGAGAAAATGACATGGAACAACAGAGCCTGCTTAAGATATTGCATCATTATATTGTACTGCAATTATCCTCATATTTGATGCAGCTCTCGCTTTCTACCATCTGTGGAAATCTTTGTAATATAAAATCCATTTCAGGGTTGTACAGCACAGCATTGCCTCACTATCACAGCTCTTTCTGGATGGATGAGAGACAGATCGAGTTTGTGTGTATGTGAAAGAGAAAAAGTCAATTGTAAGATAATCTATAACACAATCATTAGTTTGTGGGCACTAAATGTTAAAGCACAATATTTCAGGGATATGTCACAGAGTAAGAATCACATTGATTTTTTTTTCTTTTTTATCATTCTGATTAATTGGTTGATTTTCTCAATGTATATTTTATCTCATGTGTTACTGCATTATTTACGTGTGTGTGTGTGTGTGTGTGGGGCCCCCAAGAACCAAAATGTGTCATAAATTGCATACAAATTGACAAGCTATAATGTATTTTAAGCACAGTATTTACGCCATCATTCTGACTAAAGGTTTAGTACTGATGGTCTAGAATGTGACGTTCAGGAGTCAAACAGTCGGGTGGTAGCTTTCAAAATATGCTCATCATGGACATTGTGAAAACAAGGATCTCTCTCAGACTAAAGCTGTTTGTACAGTCTTCGTTTATCATCTGGCCAAAGGCTAACTTACTTTAGTAATGCATACATTTTGTAAAATACTGTAAAATCGAGTGTAAATATACCGTAAACTTGTACTTAAAATGTACTGTTTATTTGTCTTTATCTTGATGCATTCTCAAGATTTCAGAAAATTAATACTTACTTGACAATCACATGTAATTCTATGTCCAATATATTTTACAGTGTCTTCACTTAGTTTGGGTCTCTTTAATCTCTGTATTTGTATTTGCAAAAATAAAATGTTACCCTCTTTAGTATTGACCTGTCATCGAAGACATTACCAGTTTTGTATATTAGATCTTTACAATCAACACGAAAGTGTTCACAACAGATTTTGATGTATTTCTAAATTAAACTGATACTGTGAGAAAAAAGGCAGGATTATATCCATTGATATCTAAATGAGAGGTGATTGGAAGGAATAGTTGAAAATGGGTGACGTGAACTAAAAAGAAGTTGTTTCAAAGGTAGAGCACAGGAGAAATATCCAAATAATGAAATGTCTCATCGGAAGCCACAAATTGAATGGCTGCCAGTAGAAAAAAAATGCGTTTATGTATCCAAATGGTGTAAGTACAACATCTACCACTAGGTGGTTGCTGGACCAAGCTAACAGTAAAATTGTAAACCTCTTGACCTGGGGCTCGTTCTTCGTACGTCGCTAACTCAGTTAGCTGGATTTGATTGTTTGCGATTTGCCATGATCTTGAATCGTTTGGTTCTTCGAAGCTCATCCTGGACTTGCTGTCATAGCAAAAGGTCCGTCAGCTTGAACCTGCTCGCGAGCAGGCTTATTTCATGTAAACAGGATTAGATCGCGACTGATACGGGAATTCCTTTTAGCGCAGCGCGATAGTGTAGCCTAATTTCGGAGATTTTGTTTTTCTCGTGAAACGATCGTCGTGAGGGTGTTGTTTAAATACATTATTATTTTGTTGGAAATGCACATTAATGTTCGATTCGATGTTGGGCTTCAACAACAGCACAAAATTTTTGCATTTCCCTAAAATTCTTTGCGAGTGGCTTCCTTTACACTACTGGTAACTTGATAAGCTTTCTGTCGTGCCATTCGCAAAGTTTACCTAGCGCTCTTGCCATACACTGCACACACTTGTTCCTATCAAGGCCTCAATGAAGGGATTTTGTGAGCAGAAACGCGGCTTACAATGTAAATGTGCAGGCAAGTTACCATTAAAATTTTTAATATTCCAGATTACTAATATTATATCAATTTTTTAAAAGGCAGTTGACTGAGTAACATCTCTTAGATGGTGTGTGACCATGTTCCATATCACAAATCAGTGTGAAAGCAAAATGGCCAGGATCTGTGGATGACTCAAGAATTTTAAGAGATTCACATTTATGAACATTATTTGAACGTGGTAAGGAAAATTATAAACATCAAACTCACGGTATTACATACATTTATGCTGAGAACTGCATTTTTCCATTATACAGGTGATTACAACAGGATCCTGCATGGAGACAGGTGTTTTATGACCCCATTCCCTGACCCAAACCCCAGACCAGTTACAATGTAGCTCTAGGACAAGGGCAAGGGCACACAATGAAATGAGCTTTGGCCAACTAAATGGAAGATTTCAGGGTCTGAAAAGCCTGAGGTTTGCACCTGACAAGGCCTGTGACATTGCATGTGCCATACACAACACTGCCAACATCAGAAAAAGAAAAAAAAAAGTTTAATTAAGCCTAAAATAAAAGACAAGACAAATTTGCAAAACTCTATTTGCTTAGAGTTTTATTTCAATAGTTCTTTGTAAAGAAAAGCCAGTTATTCAGTCATCTTTTTAAAAGAGATATTATGCGAGGTCAGCAATATTACTGTGTGAAATAGTGTATTTTACTCTGAAGTTTATTTTGAAGCAACTCTATTTCTAGTGCAATTTTTTCTTAGTCAAGTTCTATTTCTCCCCTTGATTTTTGTTTTTTTCAAAATACAATATTTTCTGTTGAAGACTCATACAGGAAACACATTTCACCCTGTGTCGTTTGTCACACATGAAATTTGGCATAACCTTCCATTAAAAGCGCTTGCTCTGCTTGGGAGAAACTGGGCGTGTTCTTTGCTGAACAGCCAATAGCAGCTTTGCTGATCACTGTTTCTGCTATTGATACATGTCCCCTTTAAACCAACACGAGAACACGCAGTTATCTCAGATAACTCAATCCAGCGATACTAATCATAAACAACAGGTGTGTTCGAAGAACCCAATTAGCCGGATCATGATTAGCAAAGATTAATAAATTATTGTAGGTAGGAATTTTATATATATATAAAAAAGAGTATAAAAGTGACTGTAGACAGTTTAATCTGCACTAAACACAGCTCATTATTTCCAACCGGGACGAAACAAAGGATTGGCTTAGGCGACTGTCACTCTCTCGCAAATGGCAACCACCCTTTTGCCGGACAGGACCTTCCCACTTGCGCGTATCCAGATCATACCTGTTCGCATGCCCTTGTTTGAGCTTGAAGATGCAAAACTCGACGCAGGTCCTCATGTTCAAGAAGTGATCCATGCCCTGCACTTCTACCACCCCACCCTCGCCTCTACATCCTCGGACCCAAGCAGCTCTCGACCCCGGCTCTGTCCTCGAGCTGACGATGCGGTACTTGTCTCTGGAGTGTAGTCCTCATCAGAGTCAACAATGCTTTCAGCATGGAAACTCATGCCTAACACCATGTTTTGACTCTTACACAAAATTCATCTTCATCACAGTGAAAATGATGGTAATGGAAAAACTTGTAGGCTATCATCATGCAACCTGTTTTTAGCTTTGCCTTATAGATAACTAGCTCGTTAGTGAATCAATAAATAACAATAGCTTGATAGTGAGTACTAAAATACATCATATTTGTTTATCTTATAATGATAAAGTTTTTGATAAAGATTTTTTTTTTTTTACATGTGATTCTGACATGTCACTTCATGCACTGCGCTCCTCTCCGCTCGTCTCAGGTAAGTGATGCGTCTTCAGCTCAGCGGTCGGAGTCGGGCGTTCATGTGTTTTGGGGGCGTGGCTTTAAAAGGAGCCCAGAAGGGAGGGGGTGAAGTGAATGAAAATAATGAATAAAAAGGAAATTTGTATTACCTTATTAAATGTATGCATCATCTTTCATTTGATCAATAAATTCCGTTATATAATAATAAGATTGGGGTATAATAACAAGGCCGTTAACCATCAAATTAAATAATGTGCACTGCAATAAATAATGTTTTGAGATTGATGTTTTAAATAAATGTTTGAATATACAAATAAAAAAAATGTAATAATTAAACATTAAACTACTAAACCGCCAATAGGTGGCGGCAAGTGAGCGTCTTAATTTGGTTCACCTTGAAGGACTGTTGGCTGAATTGATTGAATTTCAGTTTTATCAATAATAGCCATTATAAAAGTATAAGTAAAAGGTACAAAAAGCTATACAGTAAAGCTTTAATAACATAAAGCAAACAATTCGGTCAAATGTACAAATTCACCGCTCAAATATATGAAACTTCAGCCTTCTGCCAAAAACTATTTAACGAATTATAGATTCACGAGACAAAAGATCGCCTATTAGCAGGGCCGTATTAAGAGCTCACTGGGCCCCGGGGCTATGAGTTACTGCAGGGCCCCCCACCACTTTAGGTCACCAACAACGAGCTAAATGTCATATTATTATACAAGTCATTTTATCCATCTAGATATACTTCACAGTTAAGTTATATTACTTTTAACACTATTTTTTTATCATATCAAAATGTATTGCCACTAAAATTTCATAATTAGGCCTATTGTGACCAATTTCAATATCACAAAACATTAACAGTAGCTTAAGAAAATAATCTCAAGCTTACTGATGACAAGAGTCACAAATTAACAAAGGCACAATAAATCAACGTACTGTAGCTACTTGAAAAACTTAAAGCACTGAATAATATATTATATAAAGTAGCTAATCAAATATCCAATAGGCTACATGGTTTTCACTATAAATTCAACATTCATTCTTGTTAATTTTGCAAAAGTAATTCAGTCAAATGCAGTAAATTACTTTCTTTCTGATGTTTGATTAACATTATTGACACAAGAAGACAGCAGCTTTAATAGCAGCGTCTGTCACTTTGAGCTATAGTATCCAGCTGCAGACCCGCAGCACACCAGTTTCAAAACCCCAACGCCAGAACCCCAGCGCCAGAACCGGAAGTAAGGGGCGGGCTTACGTTCTAACCAACACCAGCGCCAGGGCCGTAAGTGAGGGGCGGAGCTTAGATTTGAAACCTAATAACGCCACCTAACGTAATTCGGAGGGTATTTTACACATGAAACAGCTTTTATTGAACATGAAACGTCCTACTCTCTACCTATGTAGGCTATGTTATGATGCTACATAACAGTACAAAAAGCATTTTAAAACATTGATTTTGTGGAATATAATTGTATATAGTTTCAGTTATTCCGTTTCTTTGTATTATGAGTTACTTCCTGATCTTGATGGTGAAAAAATAATACTTGAAACTTATGGGCATTTTAATGTATAACAGTTCAATAATTTTAGCTAAGCAGTTTATACATACGTGTAGATTTATGAAGGTAAGACCTTTGTTTTTTGGTTTTTATGAAGGAGTTAACTTTGTATAATAATAAAGCTTTGAAAGATATAAAACAAGACGAGCATTGGAGGTTTTCAAAATTATACACAATTTGATAACTGATTAGACCTGTGATATTTATGTTCTATTTATTTATTTATTTATTTATTTATTGTGTTTACAAAAATCTTAAATTGTTTTGATATTGAAGATATGTATTTGAAAGATGATTTTGATTGTTTAATAAAAAAATAAAATAAAAAAAAACGCATGGGTATTTTTTATAAAATATACTTTATTTCACAAAACAGCATGCATTTTTTTCGTGTAAAATAATAATGTCAAAATCTAAAAAACACAGAGAAAATTCGGCATTGTTTTAAACGAAACAATACAAATGTATACAAAATGACCAATTCAAACCTATACCTATTTTATCACAACAATCTTGTATAAATTTAACTTACAATGTATCAAATGAGGAACTCACTCTCAGGGCCATTTTGTCCTTACATTCTTGCTAAAATAACTATAATGCAATAATAATAATTCCGCCCCACCCTCACTTCCGGTTCTGGCGCTGGGGTTCTGAAACTGGGGTTCTGAAACTGGTGGTGCTGCTCTGAGTCGGAATTCAAGTGCGCTAGATGTGCAAAAACCGTCTCAAGTTCACCATGGTCTCAAAACGAGCATTTACAAAATGAATTCTCTCCCGCTGCTCACTGTGCCTGAGCATTTTGAAATAATTTGTATCCAAACCACAATGTTTAAATACGCGTTTAAATGATAAACTTACATCATGATGGCTCAGCAAAAAATATTTCTACCGGATATATTATCACCAGCCCTAGGCGAATATAAAGTTTAATTAAACACAAAAAGCAAAATCATACATCCATCAAGTTAATATTCAAACTTACCGAAAGTTTGTGGGGTCGATGATGACGCTGTGTTTAAAGAATAGACTATAATGAAGTGAAGAGTAAAGGCGATTTATTGGTTGATGTATAGGCCCTAGGCTATTCTAATAAGGCGCAGGCAGCCATTTATAGGCCTACGTGCACTGCAGCAGCAGGTCGATCGTTCACAGGTTAAATATAGAATAAATGTATTTGTCAAAATGTATTTGTCATATAAAATTAAAACCTGACGTTAGCCTATTTACCATGCCCTGCTGCCCACGGGGGTTTGATTGACAGGTGGCCTGGCCAATCATAACACCGAATACGCAACTTTGTCCAATAACAAAGCTGTCAGTAGATTAACGTCGGTGGACTTGAAATTGAAAACGGTATTGTTTAAATTACTTAAATGACAATATTTGAAAGTTGAGACTTTGTTTCATATCAACAGTAAGCTGCTCTGAACTCTCTCTCGTAATCACTCGGTGTTGTGATATTCCCGCTTTGTTTACGTTTTTATAGCATAGGCGTGGTGAGAAGAAGGACGACAACATGAAGATTGTTTACTTCTTTTACAGTAATGTCTGCTCCTGGCAACAGCCCACAACAACACATTTCACTCCCTCCGCCTCTAAGCGGGCACTATTTAACATTAGTATAAGTACGCAACACTATATACCACATCCTCCTTTCTTATAATAAAACAAAAAGTTTATCTTTAGCAGGGAAGATGTAAAATGAAGCTTAGCTGAAATATTATTCCAATGTGCATCAATCAGGAATACATTAACTTTAAACTGAACCTAACATTGCATATTTAACATTACATCTCTCTCTCTCTCTCTCTCTCTCTCTCTCTCTCTCTCTCTCTCTCTCTCTCTCTCTCTTTTTTAACAAACATTATCCAAACGTATGCACTCATTTGCTCAACACATAGTCTCTGAACCTTACAGGTGGCCTAATAACTCGGCCACTTCTGGTTTGACCCATCTGTGGAGGAGGAGGAGAAGAAGACTGCGCACATACAGTCTCATCAGCACCGGTAGGAACGTCCGGGGTGCTGTCTAGCTCAACCTCGAGACTGTCTGGTTCAGTGTACATCTGCATGTCGCTGGGTGTATTCCTGAGGTGTCTCCTGTTACACCTGTACTGCTGTCCGGATGATGTCACTATGTCATAGGATCGTGGTTCAGCACGTGCCGCCATGACAACAGCAGGACGCCATCCTCGTTCAGTTTGCATGTGAACCGTCCCTCCAGACGGCAGCACCGGAAGTTTCTTTGTGCCCCTATTGTAATAAGTATGTTGTCTTCTCTGGAGGCCCTGAAGAGTTGAATGAGCATTAATTGGTACTGCGGGTTGCAGCACTGTGCTTGAACTGGGTAAAGTGCTTCTCAGGACCCTGCCCATCAGCAGTTGTGCAGGAGAATAGTCCATACCTGTGACAGGTGTGTTCCTGAGGGTTAGAAGTGCCAGAAATGGATCAGTGTTGGTCTGTTTTGCCTTCTTTAACAGGTGCTTAACAGTCTTCACAGTTCTCTCGGCCAGGCCGTTTGACTGCGTGTAGCCTGGACTGGAATGAGTGAGCTTAAAAATGACTGACCACTAATTTCAAATATGTCAGCTCCTACTTTCAGCCAAGGAAGCTCTGGGATTTCATGAGAGATCATCGGCTCCCACTGGTGACTAGGCTGGAACTGCTGACAAGTTGCGCATGACTCAACCATTTTTTCAATGTCTTTTGTCATACCTGGCCAATACCAGTGTAGTCTGGCCAGGGCTTTGGTGCGCTGCATACCTTGGTGTGCCACATGCAGCCTCTGCAACATGTCAGACCTCATTTTACTCGGCAGAATAATCCTCTCTCCAGCGAATATTATTCCTTCTCTTATTGACACTGAGTGCCTGATAGGCCAATATTGTATCACCTTTTGGTCAACTTGTTTTCTGTGATGTGGCCATCCCTGCCTGTGATTGACCAGCAACGTTTGTAGTATAACATCCTTTTGAGTCTCATCCTGTAACTGCATCAGAGTCTCTGGGCTCAGGGCCTCTGTTGGCTCAAGGGCATAGATCACCTTTGCGTCAAAAATGTCACACTGGCTCTGTTGCTCATGTGTCGTTGCTCGTGAGAGTGTGTCTGCGATCAGCAACTCTTAACCTGGTGTGTAGATTACATTCAGATCATAGCGTTGCAGCTGAAGTAGCATCTGCTGTAGTCTGGATGGAGCTGTTCCCAGTGGCTTTCAAAAGATCATTTCCAAAGGCTTGTGATCCGACTGCACATTAACTTTGACTCCATAGGCATACTGATGAAAGCGCTTCATTGAAAACACGATAGCCAGAAGCTCTTTCTCTATCTGTGCGTAGTTTTTCTCTGTGTCGGTTAGAGCTCTGGATGCATAGGCGATAGGATATCCATCTTGCATTAAACACGCACCTAAACCGTCCTTGGATGCATCTACTTGTATCACAACAGCTTTCTTTGGGTCAAAGAATTTGAGAACAGGTGCTGTTACGAGCACATTTTTTTAGGCTCTTTATTGCTTCCTCATGTTCGTGCTGCCATTGCCATACACTGTCCTTTCTCAGTAGTTGTCTCAGTGTCGCTGTGGTTGTCGCCTCGCCAGGTATATACTGTGAGAGATACTTTATCATCCCAAGCATGCGTTGCAGTGCAGGCCTGTCTGTGGGTGATGGCATGTCCACTATTGCCTTAACTTTTGCATTGTCAACTTGAACACCCTCTGAAGTCATAACATGACCCATGTATTTGACACTGTTTACCTTGTACTGGATCTTTTCTTTGTTAAATTTGACGTTAGCCTCCTTTGCTCTCGTCATCACCTTTTGCAGTATTTCGTCGTGTTCCTTCTCTGTGGATGCAGCGATTATCATGTCATCAGCAATTATGTGAACACCCGTAATGTCCCCAAACGTCTCGCAGTTGCGTTGCTGAAAAACTTCACTGGCCGACTTGATTCCAAATGGTAGGCGCTTAAACCTATAGCGCCCCCATGGCGTGTTGAAAGTGCACATTAGTGACGACTGCTTGTCCAGCTTTATTTGCCAGTAGCCGTCCTTCTCATCCAGCACTGTGAAGAGTTTCTTACCAGTGTAAGGTCCACCCAATGGCCCAACGACGGAATCCACTGGCCTGGTCGAAGGAATTTCAGCGTGTATGTCGGTTCGGCGCTTCTGGAAAGATCGCTTTAATTTATTAAACAATTGTGTTCATCATCCAACGTTCCTCGTAATAATTTAATCTGACTCCAAATATTTAGTGACTCTTTTACTGTACGAATTACTATCTTAACAGCTGATCAGAAGCTTAAGTGTGATTTAATTTAGATCATTGATTTGTCTGTGTTTCTTACACTTATTTAATTCTTAATTAACACTTAATTATTCAATTATTCGTTCATTATGGACCTGATGCCGCACAGAGATCACGGTGGCCAGATCGTGTTTCTCACGGACACAAACCTTGTCAGTTCTGTATTTAGTCAGAGGGTGCAGGGTTAACTAATACTTCTTACGTCGGTTGCCTACTGCTCACACATACAAAGAATGTAGTTTATTTTAGCCACTTCCATACAACTTGCTAAATCAGTGATAGACAGAAATCAAAAGGTCTTCAGAGGACGTGCCTACTGCTCCATTCACATCTTTGCCTTTAGTTTGACCTATCCTGCAAGATTTGCGGTAGCATCAGCCTCCTATAATTTACTAAAAATAATGACGTCAGAATACTCCAGAGTAAATCAAGGAATAACATTTATTTTTGCCAGGTAAAGTTAAAATCAATCGAAAGCATTAAAGAAGAATACACATCATAACTGATCAGCATAAAAACATCAAAATATTTCAAAATACAATACCAAAAAGTAAAAAGAGTCAGCATACCTGGCAAGAGATACACACAGCAACAGTGTGGGAAGTTCTGGTTACAGATGCTTCCCTGAATGGTTTGCCAATTCCCTTTAAATACCCAAGTATGTCAAAAGAACAATAAACACCTATCACCCAAATCTTTATTCAGCCTTTGTTGTACCCTTTCAAGTGGTTGTGCCCGAGCCTGGGGGATTAAGCCAATGGTTATCAATAATCTTTATTGGGGCATCTCCCACAACAGAAGAACAGGCGTTGTTTTCTTGTTCTGTTTGTTCTGCTGCTGCAGGGATGAAACGATTTTACCACCCGTGCCCGAAGTATTTATTTTGCCCTTGCATAACCGGGGACAGGAGATTTGTGAGGTTTGCATGCCTGAATGAGCCCTGGAGGAGAGAAGATATTGTGCAGAGTCAAGAACCACAACATGGGGGTTGATATCAGGTTGGCCAGTTGTGTAGTGGCCTCTGTTCCTTTGATCTTTTTTACAGATTAGTGAGTTTTTATTGTTTTACTGCAGTTTCGAATTCCTAAATTCAGTCTTGGGAAAGTCCTTCCTTACACCAGCAAGTTTAAACAATACCTCGTCTGCTGTGGGAATTGAGTAATGCTGTCTCAAAATAGCTTTATTTAAATCAGTTGGGTCCAGGCAAACCCTCAGCTTCCTCTTGTCTTTTTTTCAGTGATCACCAGACTATTGACCCATGTTTTTGGTTCGGTCACTTGCTCAATAACATCAGCTCTCAACAGGTCATCCAGCGTGTTTCTCAGTCTGTCAATAACTGCCAGTGGTATTTTCCTGCAGCCATGTATGACAGGCGTGACTGTAGGGTCAATGTGGATGTGATGCCCCACCGCCTGTGATGAGAAGACCAACGCCTGTGAAGAGACGACTCAACGCCTGCGATATGTTATGGGGCTGTTTTAGACATAAACAATATTTATATTTAATAGTTATAAATAAACAATATGAATGTAAGCCAGAGGAGAACTGGCCCCGATTGAGCCTGGGTTCTCCCAAGGTTTTTTTTTTCTCCATCCAATCTGATGGAGTTTTGGTTCCTTGCCACTGTCGCCTTGCTTTTGGCTTGCTTGGCTTGCTTAGTCGGGATTATTTAGGATTATTTAATATTTAATATTTAACAATATTATCGATCTGTGTTGTACTACTTTCATGTTATCACTGTGAAGCTGCTTTGATACAATCTGTATTGTGAAAAGCGCTATATAGTCAAGTCAAGTCACATTTATTTATATAGCGCTTTTCACAATACAGATTGTATCAAAGCAGCTTCACAGTGATAACATGAAAGTAGTACAACACAGATCGATAATATTGTTAAATATTAAGTAATCCTAAATAATCCTAAATAATCCCGACTAAGCAAGCCAAGCAAGCCAAAAGCAAGGCGACAGTGGCAAGGAACCAAAACTCCATCAGATTGGATGGAGAAAAAAACCTTGGGAGAACCCAGGCTCAGTCGGGGGCCAGTTCTCCTCTGGCTTACATTCATATTGTTTTTATATAACTATTAAATATAAATATTATTTATGTCTAAAACAGCCCCATAACATATCGCAGGCGTTGAGTCGTCTCTTCACAGGCGTTGGTCTTCTCATCACAGGCGGTGGGGCATCCGAAACCCCCGTGAGATGCTGGATACAAGGCTGGACCTGACGAAACGCCATTTTTCTCGGGACAAGCGTCCCGAGATAACAGCAGAAAGGCAGATGGGAAATAATTAGCATAGCTGATGTTCATATTTAGCATAGCTGATGTTCATAATAATTTCCATTGTACGGGTGTCGGTGTTAGAAAACCACTATCTCACGAACTCTCTGCAATGCAACTCAGCCATACGGACCGACCCGTTTGTCTAAAAGGCTATCGAGCCCCACTGGTGCGTTAAGCAATTTCAGTGGCAAACGGTTCGGTATGGCATAAAAGAGGACTGACAGGTGAGCATTATGTGAATGCTTGACTGAAGAGATGCGTCTTTAGTCTAGTTTTAAACTGTGTCAGCGAGTCAGAGCCCCGGACCGTATCGGGAAGGCTATTCCAGAGTTTTGGAGCTAGATGCGAGAACGCCCTCCCTCCTTTACTGGACTTAGATATCCTAGGAATGACCAGAAGCCTTGAATTTAGTGATCTTAAGGAACGCGGTGGATTGTAGGGCGAGAGAAGGTCTGTTAAGTACATAGGAGCTAAACCATTTAGGGCTTTATAGGTCAGTAGTAGTACTTTGTAGTTGATACGGAACTTAATAGGTAACCAGTGCAGAGATGATAAAATCGGTGTTATATGATCATATTTTCTTGACCTAGTAAGAACTCTAGCAGCTGCATTTTGGACTAACTGTAGCTTGTTTATTGAGGATGCAGGACAACCGGCTAATAAAGCATTACAGTAATCTAGTCTCGAGGTCATGAATGCATGAACTAACTTTTCTGCATCAGAGAGAGATAGCATGTTACGTATCTTAGCAATGTTTCTAAGGTGGAAAAAGGCTGTCCTTGTAACATATGAAACATGATTTTCGAAAGATAAGTTGGGGTCTAGTATAACACCCAGGTCTTTTACTGTAGTGGATAAAGTAACAGGACATCCGTCTATATTAAGGTTTTGTTGTAAGAGATTTTGTGAGTGGTTTTTTGGACCAATAAGTAATACCTCCGTTTTATCTGAATTTAATAGCAGGAAGTTACGCGTCATCCAGCATTTTACATCTTTGAGACACTCTGTCAATTTAGAGGAGTTAGTGTTTTCGTCTGGTCGTGATGAAATATATAATTGAGTGTCGTCAGCATAACAGTGGAAATTAATTCCATGTTTTCTTATAATATTACCAAGTGGCAGCATATATATTGAGAATAGCAGAGGGCCTAAAACTGATCCTTGCGGTACTCCATAGTCTACTGACGTTATCTTTGATTTTTCCCCGTTTAAACAGACAAAATGATAACGGTCCGATAAATACGATCTGAACCAGCTTAATGCCTGTCCTTGAACACCAGTGTAGTTTTGTAGTCGATCCAAGAGTATTTTATGATCTATAGTGTCGAACGCAGCGCTGAGATCAAGTAGGACTAGTATTGAGATACAGCCTTGGTCAGAAGCTAAAAGTAAATCATTTGTAATTTTAACTAGCGCAGTTTCAGTGCTATGATGCGGTCTGAATCCTGACTGGAATTTTTCATAGATATCATTTTCTTGCAAAAAAGAGCATAGTTGAGCAGACACAACTTTTTCTAATATTTTGGACATAAATGGAAGATTTGAAATGGGTCTGTAATTCGCTAACTTTTTTGGGTCTAATTGTGGTTTCTTAATGAGAGGTTTTATTACTGCCTGCTTGAATATTTGTGGAACATGACCTAGAGATAGAGACGAGTTAATAATATTGAGGAGAGGCTCTTCTACTGCAGGTAATATTTCTTTTAGTAGTTTAGTGGGTATTGGATCCAATAAACATGTTGTGGGTTTAGATGCAGTGATAAGTTTATTTAGCTCCTCCTGTCCTATCGTTGTAAAGCGGTGTAGTTGTTCTAGAGGGGCCATAAGTGCGGCTGAATCATAAGACACCATAGAGGATTGTACATTTATAATTGTGTTTCGGATGCTATCTATTTTCTCGTTGAAGTAATTCATAAAGTCATTACTGCTTAACTGTAACGGTATATTTTGCTCTGGTGATGTCAGTTTGTTTGTTAGTCTAGCCACGGTGTTAAATAAAAACCTTGGGTTATTTTGGTTATTTTCGATTAGTTTGCGGAGATGTTCAGCCCTGGCTGTTTTTAGAGCCTTTTTATAACGTGACATACTGTCTTTCCACGCGATTCTAAAGACCTCTAAGTTAGTTTGTTTCCATTTACGCTCTAACTTACGGGTTTCTCTCTTGATAGCGTGCGTATCACTGTTGTACCAGGGTGCTTTAGTTTTCTCTCTAACCTTTTTTAATCTAATTGGTGCAACAATATCTAGTGTACTAGAGAGAATGGTGCTCAAACTGCTAGTCATTTCCTCTAATTCATCAGTTTGTTTGGATTCACTTAGCAATTTAGATAGATCAGGTAAGGTATTTGAGAATCTATCTATAGTGGTTGGAAGGATTGTTCTGCCTGGTCTATAACGTGGTGCAACATGACATATTTCAGCAGTGCGTATTATGCAAGTCACCATGTAATGATCAGTGATGTCATCGCTTTGCGGTATAATATCTATGTCAGTTGGATCGGTTCCGTACGATATAATTAAATCTAGTGTATGATTTAGACGATGAGTGGGGCCACTGACGTTTTGTTTGACCCCAAAGGAGTTTAATAAGTCTGTAAACGCAGCACCTAAAGCATCATTTGTATTATCTACGTGAATGTTAAAATCTCCAACAATTACTGCTTTATCGACATTCACCAATAGATCTGAGAGAAAGTCTGCAAACTCTTTTAGGAAATCTGCATATGGCCCTGGAGGTCTATATACAGTAGCCAAGGCTAGAGATAATATGGATTTCCTTCTTACATCTAAGAGCGTAACATTTAGCACAAGTACTTCAAATGAATTAAACCTGTGACCTGTTTTCTGAATAACATTAAAAATATCTTTATAAATTGTTGCCACACCGCCACCACGACCGATCAGACGGGGCTCATGTTTATAACAGTATCCTGGTGGAGTAGATTCATTTAGACCGAAATATTCATTTGGTTTAAGCCAGGTTTCAGTAAGGCACAGAACATCGAAATTATTATCTGTGATCATTTCATTTACAATAACCGCCTTAGGTGTGAGCGATCTAATGTTTAGAAGACCTAACTTTAGAGATTGTTTTTGTTCACTGATATTCAGATTTTCTGGTTTAATTAGAATAAGATTTTTGCTAGATCCTGCACTACATTTATTGTTTGGTTTCACTAAACGAGGAATAGACACGGTTTCTATATAATGTTCCACACTGTGCAAATTAGTTAAGTTTGGGCAACAAAGGGTGTGTTTTGGACTTTGACTTAGTCATCTGGTCTGTAACATCTTGGAGATGTTGTCCGACAGAACAGCCGCTCCGATTCTGCTGGGGTGGAGACCATCTGAACTATACAACCTGGGTCTCTCCCAAAACAGATTCCAATTATTTACAAAGAGCAGTTTCTGGTCATTACACAGTGACGTTAACCATTCATTTAATGCAAATAATCTACTAAACCTTTCCTGTCCTTGTCGGTACGTGGGGAGCGGTCCAGACACGATGATCGTTGCTTCAGGAGCTGTGCTGCGTACCGAGTCGATCAGGGACTTGTAGTCCTTCTTCAGTACCTCAGTCTGCCGCAGCCTGATATCGTTCACTCCCGCGTGCAGCACAACAGCTCCGACGCGCTTATCGTTCAGGATCTCGGGAACCTGTGCAGCGACATCAAGAACACGAGCACCAGGAAAGCAGTGAGTCCACACCTTACCTTTATCCGAGGTAGCGCGGACATGACGGACCATGGACGTGCCGATGATCACGGCGTCGTCGCGTTCCGGCTCGCGAAGAGGGGAGAAGCGGTTCCGAGTGGAGATCTCGAAGACCGGGAGGGGCGGAGAGGCAGCTCTGGTCCTGGCTCGAGTCTTCCGCTGTGTGATCCATGGTCCATTGTGTTGTGTCGGTGCCGGGGTGAATGAAGCCAGAGATGGTCGCGTCCTTCTGGGCAGATGAACAACACACGGAGTCGAGGAAGTCGGGTTCAAAGAGTTAATATTACTAACCACTGATTTTTGAGCGTCGGCGCGTGATGCTTCAAGCGTTGAGCGCCGATCCAACAGCTCGGCTTTCTTCACCAGCAGACCACGGATCTGTTTCTCGACGTATTCCAGCTCCTGCTTCACCGAGAAGAGCTCGAATGTGTCTTCACCTGCACTCAAAGGTAAGGTTAGACACGCATCTGATTCGTTCGCCATTATAACGGATGAACAGTAAATTAGTAGTGATACTACAAATATCACTACTAATTTAGGACAAAATGCCGGATATAACCAGTATCCCTAGTGAAACGGGTGTGTAAGGAGACGGCCGATAGGCGAGAGGCCACGCGTGAAATGCTAGCGGGCTAAAAGCTAGTAGCCGAGATTCGGAAGTTTGGATATAAGTAGCGATGTCAGAGCAATCGAATTGTTTTTTATGAGGAATAGTGTCGAGGATAAGTTCACATGATATAAAAATCGAAGGTGCTTGTTTATAAATGAGTGGAAAAGAAGCAAATCAAGGATTGATGAAGAAATTCTCCGGAGCTACAAACACAGCATATAAATAAATGTGACTTGACTTGACTTGATGCTCACCTGAGAACTCACCAAGTCCTTCAAAAACGCTTGCATTTTGATTTAGCAGCTCCTCCTTTGTAGTTGGAAACTTGACTGCAAACGTGTCAATGTCCATCCTTTTTATCAGACCTAAATCTTCACATGCATCCTTGCCTAGGATACCTGTGTCTGAGTGGTTTGACACATAAAACAGCAGGTTGGATTTGGTTTGGGCATTGGAGCACTCCAGTGAAATTGTTCCTTCTGGTTTGAGCTTAACTCCACCGTACACCACCAGCACAGTTTTCGTGGGTTTTAGTTGCAAATTTACTCGTTTTTCATGCCTGGCTTTTCTCTTGAGTGCTTTGTACACAGCCAGTGGTAGTACATTTGTTTCTGCTCCTGTATCCAGCTTAAACTTAACAGACATGTTTCCAGCATCTATGTTTGCATACCAGGAATTGTCTCTTTTAGTGCTTATGTGGTCCATGTTCACTGTTCCAATGAAAATTGAGTCTATTTCTGAGCTCAAATTATGCATTTTCATCTTATGTGTTGTTTTTGTGGACTCACACATCTTTGCATAATGATTGAGCTTATCACACTTTCGGCATGAGACTCCAAATGCTGGGCAAAGCCTTGGTTGATGTGACTTTCCACATTTCCTGCACGTTTGATCATGTGTTTTTTTTAGGGCTGTCAAACGATTAATCGCGATTAATCGCATACAAAATAAAAGTTTGTGTTTACATAATATATGTGGGTGCACTGTGTATAATTATTTTGTATATATATAAATACACATACATGTGTGTATATTAAGAAAAATATATTATTTATATATAAAGTATTTATATTTATATATAATATAAATTATATATAAATCTATATACAGTGTATACATGAAAATAGTTCTTAAATATATACAAGCATGTGTGTGTATTTGTATATACAGTATAAAATAATTATACACAGTGCACCCACATATATTATTTTAACAGAAACTTTTATTTTGGATGCGATTAATCGCGATTAATCGTTTGACAGCCCTAGTTTTTTTGCTATCACTCTGGACTTGTGGTTTTCTTCCTTGTCTCCAGTGTTGGTTGTCTTTGCCTTTTGTCTTGTTAACTGCATGTATTGCTCTTTCTTGTGTTGTAGTGCTCATTGCTTGTATTTGTGCTTTGGCAGTCTCCGCCGCTCTGCAGATGTCAACCGCTCTCTCCAGCGTGAGATCAGACTCTCTTAGCAGCCTTTCTTTAAGCCATGGATCATTCAAACTAAACACAATCTTGTCTCTGATCATGTCATTCTCTGATGCACCAAATTCACAGTCTTTGCTTTTCTGTCTCAACTCAGTTACATATTTTTCAATGGAGACTGACTCTGCCAAAGGATGAGCCCAAAACTGATGTCTTTCGAACACTGTGTTTTTCTTTGGCTGGCAGTAACCTCTGAATGCATATAAAATATCATCCACTGTTAGCTCTGCCTCATCCGCTTGTACAACGTCTAGTGTTGTATACTTCCAGAGCATCCTCTCCGAGTGCATGCAGTAAGATAGCTACCTGTACTTTAGCTTCCTTTCCTTCTGCACCACTTGCAGTCATGCATATTTGAAAGCGCTGTTCCCATCTTCTCCAGTTTTTGCTTATATTGCCAGTTACAGTAACACCAGCGGGGACGGTAATTTGAACTGTTCCATCTCGTTACCGCTCCCGAGCGCAGCTACCTGCTCGCTCGCGCTAGCTTAGCCATTGGTAAAGTCCGTGCCTAAC
Organism: Cyprinella venusta; assembly: GCA_038021265.1. NCBI lineage: Eukaryota > Metazoa > Chordata > Actinopteri > Cypriniformes > Leuciscidae > Cyprinella > Cyprinella venusta. The sequence goes on along the minus strand of CM075879.1, from coordinate 8,998,451 downwards.
TTCGGCAGAGAAAAAAAAAAGTTTACTTCTTTTAATGTCTGCTCCCGGCAACACAACAACAGAACACCCCTATGCACATTTCACTCCCTCCGCCTCTAATAGGGTGACCACCCGTCCCGCTTTGCGTTGTACTGCACAGCATTTTCACCCCTTGTCCCGCACGTCGCATATTGAGGAAATGTCCCGCATTTTCATCAGTCTATTGTTTTTTTAATTATCATATTAAGAAAACGTGCATGCGTTCTTTTGCCTTTTTAAGAAAGCATTTTGCTTATTACTTTTCCTGCGTAGTTTTCAGCACTTCGTGCTGCTGCGTCTCCTCTCTCTAGGCAAGCGCTGTTGCAGGTGTCGATACACACTCGCGTTTAGGAGTCAGGACATGACGGAATATTCACTTGCACAATCGGGCCAGCATTGCATCGTAACCTATGATCGTAACTAACGTTTATCAACGTTTAAACGTAACGTCTAAACATTCAAGCAACGTTAAACCATCCCGTGCTCGCGCACTCTCATCCCGTGCTCGCGCACTCTCGTTTACAGTTTGAGGTAGACGCGCTATATTCAAGCTTTTCTACCATTTTTAAAAAATTATTGCAATACCAAAATACAAACAATGTAGAAAAGCTTGAATACAGCGCGCGTCTCCCTCAAACTGTAAACGAAGCTCGGGGCGCACAAGAAAACACGTCAGCACAGCAACGTCATTGCGGAAGCGTGAACGAGCATTGACAACAGAACCGGAAGAGAATACAATGCTGAATAAAGTCGTTGTTTTTGATATGTTTGGACCAAAAAGTATTTTCTATGCTTCAAAAAATTCGAACTAACCCACTCATGTCACATGGACTACTTTGATGATGTCTTTATTGCCTTTATGGGCATGGAAAGTATAAGGTACATACGTTTTCAATGGAGGAACAGAAAGCTCGCCGACTAAATCTAAAATATCTTAAACTGTGTTCCGAAGATGAAATGAGGTCTTACGGGCTTGGAACGACATGAGGGTGAGTCATTAATGACATAATTTTCATTTTTGGGTGAACTAACCCTTTAATGATGATTCCATGATAATGCATGGAATATAAGGCAAAGTGCCACTAAATAACAGGGCTAATTTGTGGGGGGCGTTGCGTGGTAAGGCTTTGGTAATCAGATGGCTGGCAGTAGCTATCTGCTCCACAGCCAATCACGGGCCCCCTCCTTGCTCGGGCCCCGGGGCTTTAGCCCCGCCTAGCCCTATGGTTAATGCGGCCGTGCCTATTAGGTCTATACAAGACGAATTAGCCTATATATCATGTTTAAATACTAGAGAGACGTCAGAGTCAGCGACAAACATCAGAATGACTAGCCGAGGAAAGGAAAGGATCGATTGGAATGGATCTCAGTCAAATTATCATAAATAAACCACAGATTTGAGCTTTAAAAAACTATATTCTCGCCTGAAAAACTCTCAGGTGAGAAAAAAATTTCGTGACACAATAACAGTAGTATTATATGTCATCTGTATATTAAAAAATGGCGCTTTAATGTAGCACAAAATTCAATCGTTCAACTTGGCCAGATGAGATTGGATGATGGCTGACGTGTAGTTATGCAGTCCTGCAAATATGTCGTTTTAATGTAGTCCAAAATTATGAAAAAAAAAAAAAAAAAGAGAGAGAGAGAGAGAGAGAGGGAAAATCATGATATAGGCCAACCGATTTTGAGAATGGTTTCAGTAACCTCAACGTCGGCTTATGGACGTAAGGGGGAATTACCATGTGATCGAAAATTATAAAATATCCCATCTAAGGCATGTTTTAAGCATAGCTATATACCATCCTGTAATTAAGCTATGTAATTTTAATGTAGCCCAAAATTATATAAAAAAGAGAGGAAAAAGAGTTAGGGTTAGAAAAATAATCAAAGTTCAATATTCAAAGATGAGGGATTGCACTCAAATCTATCGGACGATCATCTCCGTTGTCAAATGACGAATAGGGGGTGTACCCTCAACGTCGGCTTTGGACATGAGGGGGAAATGACCGAACGGCATGTGACGAATAGCGGTGAGATGTTGCAAAGAGAGACGTGGTGCAAGAATGTCCCTTTGAAATACATTAGATTGAAATCTTTACAGTCTATGATTGAAATTCGTGTTGTGTGGCACGAAAAAAAGAAGGAAATTCGTGCTTAAGGACACAAATCAATTTGTATTGAATAGCCAACCGAATATAAAGCAATACAACAAGGATTAAAATCTCCTGACTAAATGTTGAGCATGTAGCCCTTAAAGTTTGCAAAAGGAAAAGTAACATTTGAGGAAAAAACAATAGTGTGCTCTCGAAAGAAAGACGTGGTGCAAACGCTCCATTAAAATACATTAGTTTGAAAGTCGTGCTGAGTGACACGAAAAAAAGAGAAGAAAATTCATGCCCCTAGACACGAATCAATAGATTCATGTTGAGTAACCTACTGAATATAAAGCAGTAAAAACCAGGATTAAAATCACCTGATTAAATGTTGAGTAATGTAGCCCTTAAAGTTTACAAAATGAATAACAATTGAGAAAAAACAACACTGTGCTCTCGAAAGAAAAACGTTGTGCAGTCACGAAAAATATGTCCCATTAAAATGCATTTGATTGAAAGTCCTGTGTGTGGTGAGTGATCCTGTGACACGAAAAAAATGGGGCAAATCGTGTCAATGAACACGAATCAATAGATTAAATTTCATGACATCTCTTCATACCGTTACAAACTGATAATGGTCAGATAAGTATGATTTAAACCATGCTAATGCAATTGCACTAATGCCAACACACACACATATATATATATATATATATATATATATATATACATATTTGTCTATATAAATAATGTTGTGGTCGATGGTATCAAATGCAGCACTAAGATCGAGTGACACTAATAGAGAGATACAACCACGATCGGATGATAAGAGCAAATCATTTGTGACTCTAATGATCTCCAGGAGAGTAACTCCATACGACGTGAGAGACTGGCGCTCTCTACTCCTTCTAGAAGGCAGTGCTACTCAGGGGCTCAGACAAAAGGTCCTGCAGGTAAGTTGCTCAGAACACGTAGGTAACGGGCTGCCTCTGTTTCCTTAGGGTAACAGTGGAGCTCAAGACGGGCTATGAGGATCTCCAAGAGAATAAATCCATACGGCATGAGAGGCTGGCGCTCTCTCTACTCCTTCCAGATGGCAGTGGCACTCAGGGGCTCCAACAAAAGGTCCTTCAGGTACAGTAAGTGGCTCAGAACACGTAGGTAACGGGCTTCCTCTGTTCCCTTAGGGTAACGGCAAATTCAAAGCGGCGTAAGTGACAGTCCTTCTCTGTTCCTGCAACACAGCAATAGAGCTGAAATACTTGAGGTTGAGGGTCTTCAGAACTATCAGGGAGCTCAGGAAGTAGCGGTCTTCGAGGTCGGAGAATTCAAGACGGCGTGAGTGACTGGCTATCTCTGTTTCTCAGGACGGGGGTTGATCAGCACCTGCACACATCTACACACTACACAGCCAGGTAAGCTTCCCACCCCATACGGGGCTGGATAATCTCAGGGGAAATTGGGGGGAACGGAATGGTTAAATCTTCCTCAAACTTGTATATACGGCCATCCCTCCACAATTCACACACGAACACTTCAACTTGTAAGTTGAAGTGATTCTGCAATTCTACAAATACCTCATAGTGGGTTTAAGCCTTCACTCCATGCGACCCGGATCATTCCACTCGCTGGGGGGGGGGGGGGGGGGGGGGGGGGTTGGGGTTGTCATAAAAGAGAAAAAGCAAACGTTGTTCACACTCACACTGTCCTCCATCGCTTGTTCTCTCAATCGCTCTCTTTCATTCTGTGCTTTGTATCCTCCACTTCACATCCTCCTTTTCCTCCCCCCGTGCAGCCCCCCGTGCTGGCCCCCTCTTCGGTTCTCCAACTTCCACCGTGCCCATTCTTGCTTGCCCGTATTCGTCTGCCCTCCTTACCACTCAAACCACTTCTTTTATATCCTCTCCAAACATGCATGCTCTTGTTGCCACCGTAATTAACTCTGGTTTAGTCCAGCTGTGAATAATCTGCTCCCCGTTTGCGCTTTTGATCGGCCATGGTGGTGAACCAGAACCAGCCAGGTGTTACAGCCGGAAGTGCTCCCCAGGGGACTATGAGCTAGAATTTTGGTTATGGCTTCGTCATCCGGGGACATAATTGTTTGGTTTTAGCCAGGTTTCTGTCAAAGACAACATGTCTAGGTTATACTCTGTAATAATTTACAATAAGTGCTTTTGAAGTAAGGGATCGAATTTTCAGCAACCCAAGCTTTATCATTTGCTCATTTGTATTATATCTGTTTTTTATTTGTTGAACAGTTAAATTTTTACCCTTAAATGGGTTTGGAAGTTTTTTGTATGTCCTAATGCGGGGAACAGGGGAATGGTGCAAGGAATCATGATGATTTCTTGGTGAAAGAGTCTCTATGTGATGGTATTTATCTGACCTTGGTGACGTGAGAGTGAGACAGCGGGCAGACGGTCGGTTTAGCCTGTCTGCTTCCTGACCAGAGCCCCAGATTGTCATGTTTCAGCTCAAAGACTATGTGCCATATTACTAGAGAGAAGAGCAGCACCACCCCAGGAGGGATGAATACCATCTATTCAACTGGTCAGGTCTGCCCAGGAAATTTTTCCAATTGTCTATGAATTCTATATTATTTTGCGGACACCACTTTGACAGCCAGCCATTGAGTGAGGACAGTCTACTAACTCTTTCATCACTCCTGCGAACAGGAAGGGGGCCAGAGGAAGTTATAGTGCCTGACATAGTTCACACACCTCTTTACCGTTAATTTTGGTGATCTCCAACTGGTGGAGTCGAACATCATTAGTGCCGACGTGAATAATAATCTTAGAGAATTTACGATTAGCATTAGCCAGCACTTTAAACTTGTTTCGATGTCAGGCGCTCTGGCTCCCGGAAAACGTGTCTATGGTGGCTGGTGTCTCTATTTTCATGTTCCACGTTAATAATAAAAAAAGAAAGAGCATACATGCAAAACAAACAAATAAATAAATATATATATGCACACACAACCATAGTACTGTAAATGCAAACATGCTCACACACTCCAGTACAAACTTAATCATAATCACAATAAGTGCTTTTGAATTAAGGGATCGAATATTCCGCAACCCAAGCTTTAGCATTTGCTCATTTGTATCATAAATTACAAAACAAAAAAAAAAAAACAAAAAAAATGAACAATGCCTTTATCACTCCAGCTTTTAAAAGCGTGATCAATACAGACAGCAAAAACAAGTATTGTTGTATTCACAAAGAAAATAATGTTATCGTTCACATAAGACATAAATTTGGATTTTTCCCCCCCTCTGCGATCAAATATTGGGGCTGAAGACTGCATGTTGTTGTGATGTATTGTAACGTCTGGATAGAAAGAGGACCCAACAGCGAGATGCATCAAATAACAGTCTTTAATAGATCAACAGCTGAGCACCAGGAATAGGCGTAAGTTCAGGGGAGAAAACTAGAGAAATCAGGATCAGCCACACGGCTCCGAATGAGAACAGAAATCCCCTCTGGGCAGCTTCTAGGACTGGAGTGGTCAGCGACCGCAGAACCAGAGAAGCCCTGCGCCTCTCGAAGAGAGAGATGAGGTCAGCGGTCGGTGGCGAGGCAGAGGATCACACAGCAACCAGTACTGAACAGAAGTCAGAGAGCAGATACCATAGTAATACTTGCAGGTAAGAACTTCAGCACACACCAAACCAGGACCGGACAGGACAGGACAACGAGCGTAACAGCATCAACCATGACATAAAATAATCTGACAAAGAGCAAAGGACAGAGAGCGCTAGAAAAAGGAGAAACAATCAGGGGAAGATTAGGAAACAGCTGGTGAAGCCCAGCACGGAGAACGAGAAGAGTGGAAACAGCTGAGAGAGATGAGATAAAGAGAGTACGGGAACAGGTGCGGAAACGTGTGAGTGAGTGTGAGTGTATGTAAATGACCACAAGAGGGAGACAGAGAAAGAGAGAAGAGTCAGGATCATGACATGTATAAGCAATCCAGTCTTGTCATGATGTAGTTTTCCTACAGCACAACAGTAGCCAGATCATTAACAGCTGAGGTGAATGGCTGAAAACGACCTGGAATCAGAACTGAGTTGCCATGAGTAAGATGGCAGGTTTTAAAGAGTGAACTAAAATTCTTCTTCTTCTTCTTCTTCTTCTTCTTCTTCTTTTTTTGATGCCAGTTAAATGCTTTTAATGTGATGAATAAGAATGCTACCATATGAATCTGTTTTAGCAGAATTTTTGGACAAGAAGGAGACAGTAGCTTCTAGCCTATACCTAAATATTGTACTTTCTCGCTGTGTTATTCTCTTTTATTTATGCAAAAGTACATAGGCTAATTTTACTTCCAGATATACATTTTCAAACAGATACAATTATTACTATGCCTAATAAAAAAAGAAAAAAAAAATGATAAATGACTGCCATGTGACCATATTACACTAAAGAGGGCTTTTCTGAGGAGACATGTGAGGAAGCCTGTTTGTGAGAAATTCTGCTTAATTTTAGTCCTTTTTCCTGAGGGATAAATTTGTGGTGAACTTCGGTGATTTTCTCTCATCATCACTGACATCAGCCTTCCCAGTGGCGCGCATCAGGGGGCGCGCACAACAACCAGTGCCCAAGACAGTTTATCTATGATCTGCTTCTTCACTCAGCTTCCTTTCAACGGATTAATACACGGTGAGAGTCCTGGTCTTATACTCGTTATTATGCTTTTTATGTTTGATTTTGTCACATGATTCGAACATGTGAAGCTTTTTAGTAGGCTATGCAATTCGCTCGGGGGTTCATTTATTATACTTAGAGCAAAAAAGACACAACTTTTGTCTCTTTTCTGTTCTTATTATTCTTGTTATAAGTATGTTTTTTTCGCCCGTTTATATTATTTTCAAATCGCAAAATTAGGTTTGTCAGAAAGATGATGTGGAGAACAGTTTTGTTTTAAAACTAATCAGCATTTCCACGTTTTTCTAATCAGGATACCTCCTATACAATCACCATCTTAATATAGACTACTTCATTGATTTATAAGAGAAAATGTGTTTATTTTCAATTTAATTTGCGTACTATTTTATTTTCCATAGGCCTGTATATTTTACAGACCTCGTTATTTTAAAAATAATGAATAGCTAAAATATGTAAGAAAGTGCGTCTGTGTGCGCACAACTGTGAGACCCCTAGCTTGATAATGTCTTTATGTTCATAATTGTGATAATAATAGCCTACTAAGTTTAATTTAGCGCATTTCCAGAGCTCAAAGCGCTTTAACTACAAATAAAAACATGAACGCAACAAAAACAGTAATTGTGTGACTTGATTTTAGTGGACCGCTGAGTTTGAAAGCATGCAATTACATGTGAATTTTAATTAGACTCCAAAAAGATCTACCAAATACGGATCTTTTGCACACATCATTATAAAAACTTACATCTTTGTGACTTTGATCGATGGAATACCTTTGGTCAGTCTGATGTAGAAAGAATAATGTAGCAGATAATATAAATAATACAATAAAAAATTAAAAAGAATGTAAAATGATATAGTAAAAACCGTATAGTGTTAAACAGTAAATTGATAAATATATTAGGCTACGTAATTTTACCGTACAAATACAAATAAGTTATTTTCAGAAAATTGATGTTTAACAAGTCAATATTGATTTTTTGATATTATTTTTTATCAAGTATTGTTTTTATAATTATTAATTTATTTACCTTCATGCAGTTGCTAAACTAAATATTGAAACAAGGGAACAGGTTTTATACTGTGTTATTATTATCAACAGATTTGAATAGCTCAAATATCTTAACATTATATAATTGACAAATGATGTCTTTTAATACTTGTAACAACAACAACTACCCGGTAACCGCAGCTGCCAGTTTTATTTCTTAGCTAAGTTTTACAACCACAAAAACTTGATTCTTTGACTTCTGGACATTGGTTTGGATGAATTGTTATCTAGCTTCAATAAATGCTGGAATTTTATGTGCTGTATGGTCATATTTGCAGAGTTGTAAAGCTTAGAAATGGTGCTGAAAAGTGTGATTGTCTTGTTTCTTTGTGGTCATTCTCTTGCTGCCATTGTTAGGAACTATTTTTTATTTTATTTTACTTAAATGGCTTTAATATTGCTTGGTAATTGTGTGCTCCAAATGTGCATTCTTCTTACAGAGCCAGACTTTTAATCAATAAATGATTTAAAAGATCACACGTATTGATCACGTCATGCAATAGAGTAGTTTCAAGATATCGAGTGTACAATGCTGACTGAATATCAAAGAACTCATCAATTTTATGATCGAATGACCTTCTGCTGATTCTAGAGTGTGATTGTTAAGAACAGATGCTCCAAATTGAGGGCACCCCAAACACTTCTAATCACTTCAGCAATTAAGAAACCCGAAAGCAGATCAATAAAGACCTTTGTGTGATTTGTTCTCCAGCGTCAATGTCCTGCTGGCTAACTGGGAATTAGTGTTTGTTGGACACTGGAGACAGCTGGTCTATTGCTAACAAATGAGACACTGTCCCTCTCTCCCACTTATCTTATACAGAAGCTACTTTGATTCAACAGAGATGTTTCCATGTAGACTAGTTTTATGGTTGATCAAATGGCGTGGTTCTCCACGTTGCCTTCTTTTTGTTGTCTTTACGCTTCACAGCGTGCCAAAAATGACTGCAGTGTGTGTGTGTGTGCTTGTACATCTGTCAGTTTTTTTTTTTTCAGTTTTTTTGGGACAGAATGAAGGAGGTTTCCCTGCTGTGAGGATGAGGAGCATTCTGCCAGGATGCTTAGCTAGAATATAACGGGACACATTGCAGGGAGCCAGTTGTGATATCACTCTCTCACTTTTCCTGAGCTCTCTTGGCACCATAAGGATTCTCTTTAAGCAATTTTAACACTTATAGCCTGTTGTTACGCGCTTTGTATCCCTGACACTTTTAGAGCTGCTAAAACGAACAATGTGAGGTGTGAAATTGCTGAAACTGTTTGTTAAGGGATGGCTGCTCTCATTTGTGTAGATGTGTTTATTTCCCTCTTTTAAAGAATTCTTTTGTTTGATTTGATTTGATTTTATTTTTGATTTGATTTTATTTTAGCTGTGTGTGAAATCTTAAGGTTTCTGTCAACCTTATCTCAGATTCTTAGTGCAAGTTTGGAAGGATGACATTTGCAAATTTGCAAAGCTAATTACATTTTGTGTGTGTGTGTGTGTGTGTGTGTGTGTGTGTGGTTTTTTTATTATCTTGATCTTAGTCACATATAATGTGCTTATGCAGACCAGCAGCAACATATCTGACAAGAATTTTAAATAAATTATGTGATAAAGCAATACTCTTTTCTTACTTGAAGTATGAAATTGTACTTATGACAAATGTTACAGGGATATTATTGGCTTTATTATAGACTGTGGCTTTGGGTTTTATTATAAAATGTACATCAATACAAAGAACAGTAGGTAGACCATTGAATGTGTGATAGACCTAATATATATATATATATATATATATATATATATATAAACTTTGTAATCATATGGTCTCCTACTAGTTTATTATTATCAGTCCATTTTATGGGAAGACAGATTTTAATATCTCAAATATTATATTAACATTATATAATTGAATGATATCCATTTAGGAACTACAAACTACAATTCTGGACAACGTTTTAGATACATATTTTTCTGGCATCAATAAATGTTGTAATTTCACGTGTGCTGTATATATTTGCAGAGTTGCAAAGCTTAGAAATGGTGATGAAAAGTGTGTCTTTCTGGTCTTTCTTGTGTCTTTGTGGTGTGTGTGTATATATATACACACACACACACATGTTCCCTGCGTGAGGAGCACTGTTTCTAAGACAGACATAGCTGGCTATTGCGTTCCAAATCCGTCACTTGAGGCTCCATTTCACTGGGGTTGCTATGTAGGCAGACAGTAAAAAAAACTCACTAGTTTTGTAGCAGAATACTATTGAGGCTATTCAAAAGTGTTCTTTCTTGATGACTTTCTTGATAACTTTTTTTGTCTTCACGGTCTGGGAGATTTAGTGGGTGTGAAAACCTGTGAGTTTGAATCTGCCATGGGCAGCATCCCATCATGTCATTTAGAGTCCAAGCAACTGCTTCTACACATCAAATATGACCATATGCACACACAAACTCAAGCAAACCCTTACTGAGGTAGACCTACATATACTTCCCAGAATAGAAACCAATTAAAGTTAGCTAGTAACAACTAAGAAAATATTCTCTGTGTCTCGTATGTGGTCTAAATCGACCTCATTCAGACAACTCTCAAAAAGTTGTAACTTTCTTAGATCTTCCAGTTGAGGAAGTATAGAGGAAAATCTTCAACCTTTCATCTCTTTGAAAAGCATTTTTTCTCCTGCATTGGGTAGCAGGGGTGCAGCAGATGGCTTATGGAGCCCCAGATCTCAGCAGGAGGTGATGTTGAAGACCTCACAGTGGAAGCTCTCTCCCTCCTCTTGAAATGTCACTGAGTTCATTAGTGAGCTTCACATTTCTTTCAAACTTTTGCACAATATCATCCAAGTCGCTTGTGGAGGCTTTTATCAGTTATTCACACAGTGGTAGGATCTGAACACCATGTTGTGCTCACACATATCCTCTGTGCTTACTCCACCCCCATTGCTGTTTTTCTTTCTGTTTTTCTTTCATTCTCTTTCTGATTATCTCGTTGTCTTTCACTGAATTTCCAGCACCATCCCAGGCTCCCTGCTGTGACCCTTTGCTGAATATCTTATATAATCCAAACTTGTCTGCCGTTGCTCTATAGACTACTGAAGCACTACATGAATCCACTGAGATCTCTGATTGTTGTGGCTATACTTCTATGTCTTGTATCTCATATGAATGTGTCTGACATTGAAGTATATGTTTGTGATTTGTTTCTTGTGTTACTGCAGAGGACTAGGTTACTGGAATGCTTTTCCATATATATATGAAGAGTTCAGATGCAAAAGCCTCTAAATGCCATTTGAAATTTTCTTCTAAAATGACCATTTTTATCAAGCTTGTATATTTAAGTTCAGTAATTTCACTTAAATGACAATTAATAGGTAATCTTCATTGCCATTTAAGTGAAATTACTGAACTTCAATATACAAGCTTGATAAAAATGATCATTTTAGAAGAAAATTTCAAATGGCACTTAGAGGCTTTTGCATCTGAACTCTTCATATATATATATATATATATATATATATATATATATATATATATATACACACTCACCTAAAGGATTATTAGAAACATCATACTAATACTGTGTTTGACCTCCTTTCGCCTTCATAACTGCCTTAATACTACGTGGCATTGATTCAACAAGGTGCAGCATTCTTTAGAAATGTTGGCCCATACTGTAGGATAGCATCTTGCAGTTGATGGAGATTTGGGGGATACACATCCAGGGCACGAAGCTCCCGTTCCACCACATCTCAAAGATGCTCTATTGGGTTGAGATCTGGTGACTGTGGGGGCCATTTTAGTACAATGATCTCATTGTCATGTTCTAGAAACCAATTTGAAATGATTCAAGCTTTGTGACATGGTGCATTATTCAAAATTCTGACTCTAACATCTGAATGTCTCAACAGAAATCGAGACTCATCAGACCAGGCAACATTTTCCAGTCTTTAACTGTCCAATTTTGGTGAGCTCTTGCAAATTGTAGCCTCTTTTCCCTATTTGTAGTGGAGATAAGTGGTACCCGGTGTGGTCTTCTGCTGTTGTAGCCCATCCGCCTCAAGGTTGTGCGTGTTGTGGCTTTACAAATGCTTTGCTGCATACCTTGGTTGTAATGAGTGGTTATTTCAGTCAAAGTTGCTCTTCTATCAGCTTGAATCTTTCGCCCCATTCTCCTCTGACCTCTAGCATCAACAAGGCATTTTCACCCACAGGACTGCCGTGAACTGGATGTTTTTCCCTTTTCACACCATTCTTTGTAAACCCTAGAAATGGTTGTGCATGCCACATAGAAGCAGTTCTGAAACAGGCAGCTCTGAAGGCGAATGGGGGTCAAACACAGTTAGTATGGTGTTTTTAATAATCCTTTAGGTGTGTGTGTGTGTGTGTGTGTGTGTAGGTGTGTGTGTGTGTGTGTGTGAATATATATATATATATATATATATATATATATATATATATATATATATATATATATACAGTATATACTGTATATATAGAGTAGAGAATCTGGAGTCTCCCAGGTTGACATTTTTCAAACTTCACAGTTATAAATAACTTCATTATGCATTTTAAATAGAATTCTAATAACCGTTACATAGCGTTCTTGAAACCTCTAACACTTGTGGTGTGAACAACACGAATATCCATAGAAATGTACAGTAAAATGTATTTCATTACGTTTTCCCATCTTTGGAGTGAAATTGACTACATTCGATTCCTGTCATAAATAAGATATCGACAAGACAAAGTAAAGCCTTTGAGCCAGAGTTTTGCCGAATATCATTGGTTAATGTTGGTCCATGATCTGCATCCTTTAAAGGACGTTGGCGCTTCCCCCTCCCGCTCTTGTCCTCTTACTTCTTCTATCCTCCCTCGTCTTGTAACTTCAGGTTTTTCCCTCCCTGGGGAATTATCTTTTCTTTTGTCTAAAGTTTTGTTTATTCTTTTAAGTATTTTCTACCAAGTTCATTTCACAGAAAAGGAAGTGAATTTAGCTGAACTGTTTCTTTGGTAATTTTACCTCAAAGACTTTTAAAGCCACAATCTGTACTTTTTCGGCTTTAAAAATAGCAAAAATAACTGTATCTATGTTATATATTTCTATTAGATGTGTACTTACATTATCCCGACAGTTTCCACCAACTTTCAAATACGGAGAAATTTATAGTTTAATTCGAAGAAACGAGACGTTTCTTTATTTCCGTTTCGTCGTCCGTCTATGGCGTCATATAACCTTTGACTCCTCTATTTTCTCTAACTTCCTTGCGGAACCCGGCGAAACCACCAAACACAAAGGGGAACACTGGACTACCGCCAAGAAAGCATAGAAAATGACGAAGAAAAAAAAGTAAGACGTATTTTTATGCGTGCCCGCTCACGAGCGCTCACTCAGACGAGATGCACTGTCCCCCGGTGCTGCTCGCGCATATAGCGCTCCCCGTTCCGGTCGTCTCATTCAAATCAGCCAACTGTTGCTGTTAGCGAGCCGCGCACATTGAATACTCATATGAGTCAGGTTGCGAATGTACGTGCCCGCTTCAGCACGCTCATGCTTACTAAATAAACGCCTCACCTGCGGCGCAAGCTCTAACTACATTCCCTTTAGCCTTTAGCACATAGTGGATGCATAACGCAAACCCAGTCAAACGTTTGACTGCAGTATCTTACGTGCTTATAAAATCCAGTGTGCCCGAAAAATGTTCTAAAATAGGTCATTCATTGAAGGAGCGTAATATAAATATTTATATTCGTCTGTATTATAGTTATGAACCACGATTACCTTTGCCTGCACCTTCTGCTGCTACAGCCCAGTAAAGCTCAAACGAACGGGTGAAAGATATGACCCGAGAAGCATGACACAGGTAAACACTGGGGTTGCATTTAAAGCTTCTTGACAAGCTAAATCTACAGAGAGATGCCGTATATCCGTATATTTTGTAAAAACGATCATGTCATGTCATGAGCTGAGCTGGTTGTCATTGACAGCGACAACAATTCCCGTGAGCCCACGCTCTTTCCTGACGTCATCAAAGTACGTCTTTGTTATTATGTGAAATGAGTGACCCCTGGTGGCCAAAAAAAATTTACATATTGTACGTTTAACCTCTGTTCGAAAACGCGCACAGGACCACCCCCCCCCCAAACCACATGGTGCGCCGACGACAGGAACTAAGACCGCTCAACCAATGCAGCCTTTCAGCAAACAAAAAGAACCAAATACCTTTGCAAGTATCTTTCTTTATCAAGCTTTCAGAGCATTAAGTTTGTGTTTTCCGTGTTGTTTCAAAAGGGTTAAACTGTCTAGGTGAATTTCGCCAAATCTCTCACACTCTCTTACTTTCACTTTTACTTTCCCCTCGTTGTATTGCTTGTTATCTGTTTGTATATCCTATGTAACCTTAGTAATTGTATATTTAGTTCTGCCTTTATTAAATCATTTATATTCTATTAATTGATTCATGTCTCTTGCTCATATCCAGGTCACTAAAGTGTACGATCCAGCTACAAGCTTTAATACTTTAATTAACTTTAACAGGCTACCTTTGTGAAAACAGTAAAGTTATTTTCACAGCCAGAAATTTCCTTTCCTGTCTCTGAAAGAATTTCTGTGTGAGAGTTGATAATGATCGCATGATTAGCTCGCTGGACGAGCGAAATCGTCCGATCACAAATTAATTCACAGGGATACCGTTGGGGTAAACATATGTAGATCATATGTATACATAATTGACATGTTAATATTTAATTATAATTAGTTTTGATTGAATGCTGATATACAATAGTACGGTGGCCGAGAGAGCTCACCGCGCTGCAACCTGATGAAGACGAATGCAAATACAAAAAAAACGTGCAACTATAAAAACGCGTGCAAATACAAAAAACATCCGCAAATTAAGAAAAACATCTTCATCAGTTCCACAACACACGTGTGCTCCAAATACTCACAACACAACCAAATAAAGAAACGCGCTGCAAACGTTCACAACACCACCAAATACAGAAACGCGCTGCAAATAACACTGGAAAAGACGATGGAGAGGAGTAGGAGCGCTGTAGCGCTTACGGGACTTTTATTATGAAAGCGCGACGGGCACAGCCCGGAAGCTAATAATCCCACACAGAGCGAAGCATATCACCTCAGATATCGGCTCGCATGCACGGGTGCTGAAGAAGACGAATAACATTGGTTATTGGCCTCGGATCGAGTGTAGGCTACATTGTGCTTCTGTGCGTCTTAGAGTGAGTAAAGGAATCCTACTGTTTGCCGATCTACACTCGTTGTGATGTTATGATGCAATGTGGCAGTTAACGTCCGTGTGGGCCATGGCACGATGCCAATTCGCCCGTGTTATACCCCAGAACTGTCGTCAGTGTTCATGGATGATGTTTATAATGTTTAATAACTCATGTTGATAAATAATAACAGTAATACTATGGAATATAATGGTGAGTCATATAAGTAACATAATGCTTGTCAGTATGATGTTATATCTTGTTCATGTATGGTTCACGTATGAGGGGAGGAGTCAAATAGTTTGTGTATTAAAGCTAGGATAATGTGGCATATGTAACGAAGCTAACATAGTCATTTGTAATAGCGTTGCTGTTATTAGAGTGCTGTTCTTTTGTCTTTACAGGGAAACCACATACAATACCAGCACAATTCATGCTACACTCTCATCTAATCAAGATTTGTCACCTACTCATTAAACCAACAACATCGCCACCTTTCTTCTTCCACATGTGCCTCTTGTGTCCACATCCCAACTATTAATTGCTCGCTTGACATTCTTCCAAACCTCGCAACAACTGTGAATTCCTCAGAATTCCGGAAACAGCCTCCTTTGCCATAGAAGGCCCAGATAATTCACTGTCACCCATAAGCCCCAAAGGGCTCATTGCGGGCCAAAGCCGCCTCCTCCGTCACTGGAAGTTAAGTAAGGTGTATGTTAGTGGTTGACTCCCCCCTCTGATGTTCATCTTAATATACTTGCCATAATAAACCAGTTCAAGTTGATCACTTGCATCTCTGTTGTGTTCTGACCGATACACCTAGTACACTGCTAAACATACCGGAACCAGTCCGTATCGAATATCAAGGTAGTCTTCACTACAAACACGGTCCACAACGGAAATGTTTCCGGGAACCAAATAAGTGACGGACCCAACTGGGACTTGCTTTATTGCTCGTGAGCTTCCCTATGCCCTACTCCCTTCAAAGGGCAGATGGCAAAGCTCTTTGTTACGATCTCTTTTGAGTCGCAACAAAGTAAGGGAGTCACCACACACAAGCTGTCGTAATTCATGAGTTTATTTATCCGTAAAAGACGAAACAACATTATTGAGCAGTATAAATGATACTCAGGGTGTCAGATATGTAAGTGTACTTATGAAGAGAACAGCAGTCCAGCCCAATTTAGTCCATGACACATTCAGCGATCTCCCACACGAAGTGGTTCAAGCGACGGTGGTGATCTCCCATACTCCAAAACCTCTCAACGAGTCCTCTTCATCCTCGTGAAAGGAACACCAGAGTATTCTCAAGCGAACAAAAGAGCACAAGCTCAACCGACTCTCCTGCTCTCATCTCGGTCCCAGTCTTTATTGAGCAGCATTATGACTTTCAGGTGTATGGCCACGCCCTTCAGCCAAATCACCTGCAACTCAGAAATGACGAGTTACCCACTGAAACCGTCACACACCCCCGTTTAAAGAGATCCGTCAAAGATCGGATCAAAAAAAACAAAACAACCCAACACCATAAATTATTAGTGATATTTCTTAGGTACATTATTATACCACCTCTGATCACAGTACAACCATGATTTCTACAATTATTTCCATTCACCCTTCAGCCCCACCCTGCCATCAGCAATCTGGATCCTGAAAGCAAATTAAGATGACGAGAACACAGAAAAACAGAAACAACCATATAAGCATTTCACTTAGTTGACCAGATCAGGAACACGAGATAACGCATCTGCCACTACGTTATCTGATCCTTTAATATGTCTAACAATCAAATTGTAGGGTTGTAAAAAGAGTATCCAACGCATTAAGCGCTGACTCGGCGACTGCAGAGAATGCAAGAATGTTAACGGATTATGATCAGAAAACACTTCCACGGGCATTCCTCCCCCCACATACACGTCAAAAAACTGAAGTGCCCAAATTAAGGATAAAGCCTCTTGCTCGATTACAGAATAATTTTTCTGATAGGTGTTAAACTTTTGAGAAAAATAACTCACAGGATAGTCCAACCCATCCTCCCCGGTCTGTAATAAGACAGCTCCAGCACCAACCTGGCTGGCATCCACCTGTAACTTAAATGGCATATTCAGCCTTGGGGCAGCTAGAACAGGAGCAGAAGTTAATAACAATTTAATGTTTTCAAAAGCTCTCTGACAATTTTCACTCCAGTCAAACTTTACTGAGTTTTTAAGCAAGTCAGTCAGCGGAGAAACCACGGTTGAAAAATTTGGACAGAAACCCCGGTAATAACCAACCATCCCCAAATAACGCATGAGTTCTTTCTTGGTAGATGGAGGAGGGAACTTCTGGATGGCAAGAACTTTGGCCTGAAGTGGACGCACTTTACCTTGGCCTACCTCTTTCCCCAAATATCTTACAGTCGCCTTGGCAAAATCACACTTGGCCAAGTTAACTGTTAGACGTGCCTCAATCAACCGAGTTAAAAGAGCTCGCAAACGGACCAAATGGTCCTCCCAAGTCTCACTGAACACAATGACATCATCTAGATACACCGCACACCCTTCCAACCCAGCAACCACTCAGTTCATTAATCTCTGGAAGGTGGCAGGTGCATTTCTTAATCCAAAACTCATAACGGAGTACGAGTATAATCCAGATGATGTAATAAAAGAGGTTACCTCCCTAGCTCTAGGAGTTAACAGCACTTGCCAATACCCCTTAAGAAGATCTAGCTTGCTCACAAATTTAGCTGTACCCACCTGATCTACACAATCATCCATTCGAGGAAGTGGAAAAACGTCGGGCTTCGTGATGGCGTTTAACTTGCGATAGTACAAAATCTATAAGTTGAATCTGCTTTCCGGACTAACAGGCAAGGTGAAGCCCAACTTAAGCACGACGGAACAGCTATTCCATTCTTCAGCATATATCGGACCTCAGATTCCAATGCTTCTCTCTTACTGACAGGAGCCCTATAAAAACGCTGACGAATCGGTTGAGACTCTCCCACATCAACATCATGTTGTATCAGATGAGTACGACTGGGTATATCTGAAAACAAACCAGTAAACTCCCCTAACAACTGTGTTAGATCTTTATTTTGAGCCTCTGTCAAATGTGAAAACAGAGCACCTAAATTCTGAAGTGTCTCTGAATTCTTTAGTCAAGGTAACAAAACACAATCTTCCGGAACAACCGTATCCTCAACCATAACTTCCCCCTCAACTAAAGGTTGACAAGACTCAAAAGAAGCAGTGGCAACTGGAGCGACTGATTGAGTTGCTTGGACTTCAGAATTTCGAGAACGATAAGCTTTAAGCAAATTTACATGGAAACACTGCTTAGATTTTCGCCTATCTGGAGTTGCGATTTGATAGTTCTCATCAGATAGTTTCCGAAGAACAGTATATGGCCCAGTAAACTTAGTACAAAAAGGAGACCCAGAAGATGGTAACAAGATTAACACCTGATCACCAGGCGTAAAGACACGACCTTCAGCACGCTTATCAAAGTGATTCTTCATCTTTTCTTGTGCCACAACAAGATTTTTTTGTGCACTCAATCCGGCCAAAAACAAACGTCTACGAAAACCATTTACATACTCTACCAAATTTTGCGGAGTCTCCTCCCCACCTAATCCCTCACGCAAAACAGAAAGAGGTCCCCGTACGCGATGACCGAAAACTAAATCATTTGGGCTAAAACCCAAACTCTCTTGCTGTACTTCCCTAGCAGCAAGTAATAGCCAGGGTAAATCCTCCTCCCAGTCACGGCTTAACTCAACACAATAAGCACGCAAAAGTGACTTCAAAGTCTGGTGGAACCGTTCAATTACACCCTGACTTTGAGGATGATACACGCTTGACTGATTATGTTTCACTTTAAGTACCTTCAGAACCTCAGCAAACAAACGGGATGTAAAATTAGTACTGTTGTCACTTTGAATAATCTTAGGTATCCCAAAAATTGATATAAATTGTGTTAAAGCCTTAACAACTTCCTTGGTGGTAATTTTTCGGATAGCATAAGCTGCTGGATACCGAGTCATCTGACACATCACGGTCAGCAGATATGAATTCCCTGATTTAGATGGAGGCAGTGGTCCGACGCAGTCAATTATTAAGTGCTCAAATGGTTTACTTGTAACCTCTATGGGTTTCAAAGGTACTGGTTTCAACAACTGGTTTGGCTTCCCCGTTACCTGGCAAGTGTGACATGTTCTAATGAAAGATGCAATATTTTTTTTCACACGAGGCCAATAAAATTGTTGCAGAATTCGGTCAAAGGTCTTCTTTACTCCTAAATGTCCAGCAATCTCGCCATGTGCATTCTGTAGTACCACATCTCGAAATCGTTTAGGCACCACCACTTGAATTATACACTCGTCTAGTAAAACCTTCTTACAAGGAACATACTTCCTTAGAAGAACCTCATCTTGGACAAAATATCCACTAACAGTACTTCGTACCTCTTCCGGCAAAATCACAGCATCAAACAACTTCTGTAACTCCGGGTCTTCCCGCTGCGCATCCACCAGCTCCCTGTGAGAAATAGGTGATAGGGTGGATAAACCAGGAACAACATATTTTGACACTTCTTGTTTCTCAAGTGACATCTCACGACTCTTTGCGCGAGTCAGGACACAAGCTGTGAATACTTCAGGAAAATCTTGATGCAAACTGTCGATGTTCTCAGTGACTGGAATAGGCACTACCTCAGGAGGTGGAATCACCTCCCGCCATACTCTACCTCCAGCAAAATTGTTACCCAAGATGACAGCAACCCCATCCACTGGCAAAGACGGACGAACTCCCAAAGATACTTCTCCACAAATGAGATCAGATGTCAAATGTACTCTATGCAGAGGAACAGAAAGAATCTTTAATCCAATTCCTCTAATTAGAACAGTTCTCCCTTCACTTGATACCTCAGAAAAGGGTAGAACAGTTTCAAGAATAAAAGATTCTGATGAGCCTGTATCTCTCAAAATTTTCACTGGTATTTTACTCTCAGAGTTTGGCAAAGACACACAACCTTCAGTGATAAATGGTACAAAGTGTTTCATGGCTACTAATTTGGGGTCACATACTTCCTCAGCCACCTCTATGGAACTATCATGCTTAGAGTCATTGCTGGTTTCAGTAACATCAGCCACTAACACAGGATTAACTAATGATTTCTTTTTTCCAAACTTCACCTTAGCAGCTAATACTGGACACTTATTTTTCCAATGTCCTGGATTAAAACAGTAATGACACAAGTCTCTATCAGATCTCATCTGACCAGTGTTCTCTGATTTTGAAGGGTACGATTGTTCAAATTTCTTAAACCCAACTCTATTCTCATTAAAATTACCACTCTGTTGAACGGATCGGTCTCCTCTGTATACCTTCCTATGCGTTAGTACATAATCATCTGCCAAAACCGCCACCTCTATCGCGTCCTTTGGCTTCTTCTTATTTATGTATGTAGCAATATCATCGGACACAATATTTTTAAATTGTTCTAAAATGACCAGATCACGCAGCTTTTCAAAATTATCTACAGCGGAGGCAGCACACCAGCGATCAAAATGAGAAACCAAATCCCTTACCACCTCAGAGTGAGTTTGACGATCACCCTTCCTCCAGCTTCTGAATCGCTGGCGATAGGCTTCAGGAACCAATTCGTAGGCCTTCAAAATAGCTACTTTTACCTTGTCATAATCCTTACGGTCCTTCGTTGTGAGCGATGCATATGCCTCCTGAGCCTTGCCTGTGATCACCGTTTGAAGCATGACAATTCGGATAGACCTCGGCCAATTCCTTTCTTCGGACATAGTCTCGAACAAGGAAAAAAAAACATCAGGGTCATATTCATTAAATTTGGGAAGCAACCTTAGATTACTGGCCAAGTCAAACCCTCCAGGTAAACCCAAACCTCTCTCCCCAACATCTAACCTTCCTTCCCTTCCTAATCTCAATCGCTCCACCTGGAGCCCATGATCTCGTGCGGACTTCTCAGCATCTAATCTTAATTTCTCCAAGTCAATCTCACGTTGTCGAAGCACATTCTCATTTCTAATT
This sequence comes from Cyprinella venusta, assembly GCA_038021265.1. Classification (NCBI taxonomy): domain Eukaryota; kingdom Metazoa; phylum Chordata; class Actinopteri; order Cypriniformes; family Leuciscidae; genus Cyprinella; species Cyprinella venusta. The sequence continues at coordinate 8,977,361 of CM075879.1, read as the reverse complement.
TTTTCAATCTCAAATTCATAATGTTTTGCTTCTTTCATCAACTCTTTATCATGAAGCTGCTGCATGTGCAAAATCTCTTTTCTTTCCTCAAAAGATAACACGGAAAAAATGTCTAACGCACCCTTTGCCTCAATGTTGCGTTTTTTCATAAGACCATTTTCACATAACCAATTCTTCACAACTGCACGTAATTCCTTTTTCCGTAATTTTTTATCTATCTCACTGATTTTAAAATGATCTACAAGTTCCCATAATTGTTGTTTTACAAAAGAATTTAACATCTCCTCCGAATTAGGATCTTTAATAAACTCTTCTATAGACGACATTATGTTCTCACTACAATAGCCAACTATTAACAAAAAGCAAGTGCATTTATTTTCCTTTCGGAACAAAAAAAAAAAACACAGGTGAAAAAAATTATTCACTCTCCCCCCTCTAAACTACCTACCCAACCACTAAACTAACGTTTGCCTAGTCTTCGTGCAGCTTTCAAGAGTCAAGCGACTTTTAAACACCAAAATACCGATGGCTTAAAAATTGAACAAACAGCTCAATCCTAAACCACGGCGGTATACTTAACCCAAAAGCCTGCACAAAAATAAAAAAGGCAAAATAACAAACTCAACGCTAAGCGTTGCTAAGTCCTACCAGGGAGAAAATGAAAAATTTAACCCATGTAAAAAAATGCACTTCCCTTGCGAACTACTGCCAAACTCGTGAGTCGATTTAAAAGAAATGACCATTTACGTTACTCAAAACAACGTGCATATCAAAACTCAATATTTGCATATTTTTCTTCAATCGAATCGACCTCAACGAATTCCGAATATTAATCAAATTTCATTTTATGATACAAATTCGATCCCGGACGAGCCCCCATTTGTTACGATCTCTTCTGAGTCGCAACAAAGTAAGGGAGTCACCACACACAAGCTGTCGTAATTCATGAGTTTATTTATCCGTAAAAGACGGAACAACATTATTGAGCAGTATAAATGATACTCAGGGTGTCAGATATGTAAGTGTACTTATGAAGAGAACAGCAGTCCAGCCCAATTTAGTCCATGAGACATTCAGCGATCTCCCACATGAAGTGGTTCAAGCGACGGTGGTGATCTCCCATACTCCAAAACCTCTCAACGAGTCCTCCTCATCCTCGTGAAAGGAACACCAGAGTATTCTCAAGCGAACAAAAGAGCACAAGCTCAACCGACTCTCCTGCTCTCATCTCGGTCCCAGTCTTTATTGAGCAGCATGATGACTTTCAGGTGTATGGCCACGCCCTTCAACCAAATCACCTGCAACTCAGAAATGACGAGTTTCCCACTGAAACGTCACATCTTCAAGTGGGAATTTGCCGTGAGGATGACACCTAGTGTGTCATTTATGTAGCCGTTTGGAACTTGATGAAGGGAGCAACAACAGACAACTTAATGTAATTATTTTTACCTTGGATGTTCCTATGACAACACAGCACTTTATCCATCAGCTGTATAGCTGTTCTGACGACAGAAATATAATGATTAACATAACTGTTGCAAATAAATTATTTATTTTTTATTTTTACTTTATAAAAATCTGTTAAAATATCTGTTTTATATATCTGTATGTCAGTGCCATACATTACCAACATTTTTGGGAAACTTTTCTTATGAAAATTGAAACATAAAATGAAACTATTTGTATAGTGTAGCTGATGTATAGATTAATATCTTGCCTTCATGTTCTTCTAGATCTTTTTTTATTTATTTAGTTTAGTTTTCAGATCATTGTTCTTTTCTCATTTGTATTGTGATGACATTGAACATATTGTTAACACATGTTGTATATTGTACACAAGTTGTATGTCATAATAATTTGAATCTCGGTGTTTTGCTGGGGAAAAGTCAAAAGAAATTAAATAAAACAAAGTAGAATTTTGAATAAGCAAGGAGTATAGACAAACTATAAAAAATATAATATTATAATATTATTATATACAATATTATTTTAATAGTATAGTTTATTTATAAAAAAATATATAGGCTTTGACTTCTTGTCAATAAAGGTTTTTTGCTGTAAGCATCCTGTGGTTCCAGTCGGGTCCGTCACTTATGTGGTTCCCCGGAAACATTTCCGTTGTGGACCGTGTTATTTGCAGCGCGTTTCTGTATTTGGTGGTGTTGTGAACGTTTGCAGCGCGTTTCTGTATTTGGTTGTGTTGTGAGTATTTGGAGCACACGTGTGTTGTGGAACTGATGAAGATGTTTTTCTTAATTTGCAGATTTTTTTGTATTTGCACGCGTTTTTATAGTTGCACACGTTTTTTTGTATTTGCATTCGTCTTCATCAGGTTGCAGCGCGGTGAGCTCTCTCGGCCACCGTACAATAGAGCGAATTTTTACCTGTCTGTAAAACGTGATCGATGCAATTATTGCAATCAACTTGTGGTTGATTGCCGAGGTACATGTGGATGCAGATGCAGGTAACATATCATCCCTTATTAGGAGATTTAATGACATGTAAGGCTGATCTGATCCAATAATTATTAATTATCAATTATTAATTATTATATGCAAATTCCCCATGTCGATCCGGTCGTTAAAGAGTCTTTAATATATATATATATATGACTATATAATTTTAGTCAGATAGATTAAAAATATGAACATTTTCAAGATATACTAGAAAAATTATTTTGGTTGATGACCAGTGCTATTTTGGTAAAATTCTGACACTATTATAACATGTATTCTTTTTTTCCATTTTTAGATTTGTTAACTACAATAACACTGCTGATGACACATTTGACTATTGAATGTATTTTTGTTTCTCCAAGCCAGGGATTCCCAAACGTTTTTGTCAGTCAAATACCTCATATCGACTGGAATATTTATTTGTAGTAATTTAACAACATATTCACACAGTCAAGATTTTCTGATGTCATTTGAAGGTCACATGGCATGCAGGTATGCAAATATAATATTAAATCTCTTTTAGTGTTTTATTTTAATCACATTTTTATGATTGAATGGATTATTAGCTTTTCATCTACTCACACCATCACTATTATCATTGGGTACTAGGGTTAGTGATTTAAACATTTAACTCCAAGTATTATGCTCAGGTAATTACTAACTTGCTAACTTGGACAACATCTCAAATTCAGCAATATTTTGAGAACAGTTGTGTTATTACAGAGCCGCAATGCAGCTGAACAAAAAGCTCGGTCCCCCATGGTGCAAAGCCTGGTGGTGGGGACCTGGGGAAGCAAGTGGCCTGATGATCTGAGGGTGCGGGGGTGGATTTCAAAGTGATGAGTTCTTGTAGATATGGTGGTGCATGTCCGGTGATACATACAACATGGCGATTACAAGGAAACAAGGAAATAACATAAAAGTCCACACAAGACCAGCGAAAGACAAACAGGATTCATGACAACATATGATCCTTCAAAACCATTTGGTGCTCAGGTAACATTTCAATGTTATCAATGTTAAAAGTGGTTGTGCTGCTAAACATTTTTGTGGAAATGGTGATACTTTTTTCAAGATTCTTTGATTAATAGGAAGTTCAATGATCAGCATTTATTTGCTTTAAAAAATATATTTATTACATTTGTTAAATCATTTAGAAATCTTTTGTAACATTATAAATGTTTTCACTTTTATCCATTGAACGCATTCTTGATGAATAAAATTATCAATTTATCTTTATCTTTTTTTATCACAAATGTTTGAATTGTATCAGTGTTTCCACAAAAACTGTTGTCAACATTGATAAAATTATGATAATAATTAATAATAATAATAATAATAATAATAATACATGTTTTTTAAACAGAAAATCAGCATATTAGAATGATTTCTGAAGGATCATAAGTGTTATGATGCTGAAAATTCAGCTTTGCCATTATAGGAATAAATCAAACAAAAAAATATTTTATGAAAAAAAAAAAAAAACTGAAAACATATTTTAAATTGTAATAATATTCCACAATATCCTCACTGGATTAGTTTCGGCGGACCAATAATACTGGAGCACCAGTGAACTAGCGTTCATTACTTTCTTTTACAGTTTATGCCTCAGACAACTAAACAACAAACCGCAGTGAACATGAACAAAGAAGCTGACGAGACCGCTTTAGTTGGCCCTGTGGATGGGAAATTTTGTAATAAAAACGAACTGATGGAAGCGTCATTAAGAGCATGGTTGTTGTGTGCAAGCTACTGTATGCAACAAGGAATTCGCATATCGCATCGACCCTCAAGTTTCACCAACACAAAACATATACAATTGCACTGGTCTGTTGGACTTGGTTGAACAAAAATAAACATTATTTTGTTGCTTAACCCTCTATTGCATAGTGTTGCTTCAGGGTAACATAACCATTTTCCTTCATATTCTCGGCTTACAAAATCATTCACCAAAAAAAGAGAGCTTATTTTAATCTGGAGGAAGTATGGAAAGCCAATAAAATGCTTGTTTTTGATCAAATGACTTGTCCAACCCCCTTTTCAATGTTTTTTCCTCACCTGCACTCACATGCGGCAGCCATCTTTTTTTAAGCTCCACAAAACTTTGAAAAAGTGCTATTTTCCTTAGGATTTCAATAAAATAAAAATATTTTCACAATTTGGGGTAAGTTTTGATTTAATTTCACTCTGTTGATTATGTTTTTAATTTAATATTTATTTTGTAAATGGGTAAAACAGCTATGTTGCCTCAAAGCAACAATATGCAACAGTGGAATGAGAATTCCCTGTTTTCATGCTAGTTAGCAATACAATTTTATCAGCAATATAACATTTCACACAGATGGAAGGATACCAAGACTTACTAAAGTATTTGTCAGTATGCGCCTTTTTTATTTTAAAATACTTAAAAACAATAACAATATTTATGATGACAGTTTAGCTGTAAGTATGCATAGGCATAGCCTATGAGGGGACGTCCATTTCTGAGTGTCCAGGCAGGTTTAGACCTGAAAAAAAGATGCAACTGCACCTCTGCCCCTGGCCCGAGTCCACTTGGACCGCATAGATAGACCACTGGCCTGTCTTCTGTGAAAATGGCATAATCAAGGTCAAGTGCATGAAATGTGATGTGTTTCTGTGTCACACTCCTGACAAAAACTGTTTCTTCACCCTCAAACACAGTAACCTAAGATGAAAAGGGGCTCATCCATGATTTATGTGTTAATACTGAATGATCCACCAGTGCTGTTTGTTTAGTCTGTTTTAAACAACAAAAATTGGTTTTCTATCCAGTTTTTGATTTTTAAACATGAACATTTTATGAGAATGAACGCATAAAAGTAATACTCCTTTGTTGCGCATTGTTACTTCTAGGTAACAAACCCCACTAAATTGGTAACTGAATTTAACTGGATTATATTTTCAGCACAATTTCTTTTTTAAATGAAGTTGATGTTGAAGACCTTTCATAAAATGTGTTTTGTAATGAAGTAAAGTGATATATATTAAATAGACTGGACTTTTTGTTTTTATTACCATTATTGCATGTTGTTGCTCCAAAGTAACATACCTAGATCTACCCCCTATTATTATAATTTTTGTAAATTATGTGTCAAATTGTTCAATGTGCTCTATGACTGGTAATAAAATGAGTGGAAATATTTTTTTCTCTATTATTTCATATATCATGCAATAGAGGGTTAAGCTTATGTATTCAGTCATTTTTCAATGGTATACTAAAAATCCATGTGAAAAAAAATCTTATCACTGTTCTCAGTTCAAATATTTATGCAATTAAAATGCGATTAATTTCGATTAATTAATTACAAAGCCTCTAATTAATTAGATTATTTTTTTAATCGAGTCCCGGCCCTAATATATATATATATATATATATATATATATATATATATATATGTGTGTGTGTGTGTGTGTGTGTGTGTGTGTGTGTGTGTGTGTGTATAGCTCAGAATTAATGGTACCCCTGGTAAAGAAGATAAAAACTGACTGTAAAAAATACATCTGCATTGTTTATCCTTTTGATCTTTCATTCAATAAATTGCCAAAAAAAAATCTAACCTTAAAAAGTAAAAGAATCAAATTATGAAATAAGTGTTTTTTCTCCAAAACACGTTGGCTACAATTATCGGTTTGCGAGTAAAATATCTGTAGGGGAGAGCGGGGCACAACCGCATTTTGGTTTTGGCTCAATTAATTAAAAAATAATTAGGTTAGATTAATAATTTTTTTACAAAAGCAACATACACATCTCTGCTACAAATGAACACTTAAAGTTTTTTTCTAGGACCTACCATTTTCGTACAGTTGGACTGAAAGTGACAGAAGTGCAAATGTTACAACTTACCCCATATGCGGGGTTAATTGTAACAGACAGAGGGGTTAGTTGTAACACTTGTGTGTAACACACATTATTCAGTACTATTTTATTTGTATAGTTTGATATTGTTTGTGCATCTGTATAGACAGATATCCATACATCCATCCCTCATCCAATCATCCTTTTGTTATGGATCAATATCATGGATAGAGACGTAGAAAAGGGCTGCACAGTTTTGCAATAAATAATATAAAATAAAATATATATAAATATTGTTGTAGTTTCCACTGAATGCAGCCTTAGTTTGATGCTTTATCCACTCCCTTCATCCACATCCACTTCAATAAATCCACAGAACAACTCGGGATGAGTATCTTCGTTTACTTGGTAATCAACAAAAACAACAGCATAGGAAAATTACAAAATAATAAAAACGATTACTTAAAGAGAAAGAAAGATAAAGGTCAAAAAACTCAGCTGCTCTAAACTATACTGGACTCGTAAAGATAGCCACGAACATCGGATTCGAGCAGCAGAATTTCAAAATCCTCTTCTTCCATATCATGTTTAGTTTCTTCCGTCATTGTCATAACTTATGATCTCCACAGCGCTTGTTAGCTTAGCTTCCAAACAAGATGGCAGATATTGATTTCAGTTTCTGCAAGTGAAGTCCCACCCACTGATCTGTAATAGGCTTGTAGGGTGAGTGGGTCCAACACCCTGGCATAATAATGAGCTAACGTGTAGTTCTTAAAGATTTTAATGAAATATGACTTCCTGCTTATCGTGACGCAAAATGACGATTTTTACGTCACGATAAGCAGGAAGTTAAACACTTAAATCCTTATTTCTCCCATCTCAGGGGAAAATAAAGGAAAAAAACATGACCATTCAAAAATATGACTGGGTTTCTAAAGATACAAAGCTTAATGCAAATGGGTGAAGTGACCCTTTAACTTTCACCTGACGAACGAAACCTTTTTTGTCAGGAAAAATCTCCAAGATTCTTCCAAGTGGCCACGAATTTCTAGGCGATGAATCATCCACAATCAGCACTACGTCACCAACACTAAAGTTTCTTCCAGGTGTGAACCATCGTTCGCGTTCTTGGAGCTGCATAAGATATTCTTTACACCAGCGTTTCCAGAAGACACCCGCGAGGTACTGAACTTGCCTCCATCTGCGGTTAGCATACTGGTCATCCTTGCTAAACACTCCTGGCGGTAACTCAGGCTTGACCTTGAGTAACAACAGGTGGTTGGGCGTTAAGGCCTCTAAATCATTAAGATCTGAAGATGCCTGGGTGATTGGCCTGCTGTTAATGATGGCCTCAGCTTCACACAACAAGGTATGGAGACCTTCATCATCCAAAAGTTGTTCCTTCACTGTGATGTTCAGAATTTTCCTCACCGAACGAATTAGCCGCTCCCAGCATCCTCCATGATGAGAACCTGCAGGCGGATTAAAGTGCCACTGGATTCCCTTCTCTTGCAAATTCTTTGCTATCTTGCTGGTGTTCCATTCTTTTATGGATCTTTTCAACTCACTGTCAGCCGCCCTGAAATTGGTTCCATTATCAGAGTACATCTCTTTGACTTGTCCTCTTCTTGCAAGAAATCTTCTTATTGCATTAAGGCATGCATCAGTGTCAAGTGAAGATGTGACTTCTAGATGTACAGCTCGTATGGCAAGACATGTAAAGATGACACCATATCTCTTTACTTGCGCTCTTCCTCTTTTCACCAGAAATGGACCAAAGTAGTCAACGCCTACCCTTGTGAATGGAGGACTGTCAGGCAGGACCCTGCATTCTGGTAGATCAGCCATGAGTTGCTTACCAGCAGTTCCGTGTAATTTCTTACAGCTGATGCACCTGGACAAGAACTTTCTAATAACACCGTTTGCTCCAGGGACCCAGAATCTTTGACGTAGGTGTGCCAACATATGATTTCTCCCGGAATGAGCTGTAACATCATGAATGTGCTTTAGAACAAGCATCGTGATGTGTGAATCTTTTGACAAGATGACTTGCTGTTTGGAATCTTCTGGCATCGCTGCACGGCTCATCCTTCCACCAACTCTGATGACTCCGTTTTGAAGTACTGGGTTCAGCTTATAGAGCGAACTACTTTTCTTTACCCTTTGATGTTCCTTTAGCATAGTCAAGTCTTCTTTGAAGCTTTGTTTTTGACAGTATATCACAATTTCTCTTTCTGCTTCAGTCAAATCTTCACAGGTTAGGTGTGTTCCCTTGAAAAATTTCTTGAACTCATTAATTCTACTTTCTCCTTGTGAGTTTAGTTCCTTTCTCTTTGATTTCAATTCCTTAAGCAACTTTTTAAACTTCAGAAACCATGCCACCGCACGTTTTAGTTTTGGCCAAGATGAGTAGTAGTTCATCAACTGTTCCGTAGCATTTTTGGGCTCTTGCGTCTGAATAACATGTGCTTGAACTACCCTCTTAACTTCTGAATCATCAATGTCCAGCCTTCCGGGATCTGGATTTTTGGGCCACTGGTCTTGTGCACAAAGCAGAAAAATTGGTCCTAAAAGCCAGCTTTCATTGTTCAAAAATGCTTCAACAGTCTGTCCCCTCGAAACATGGTCAGCAGGATTCAAATTGGTGTTAATGTATCTCCACTGTGAAGTCTGGGAGTGCTCCAGGATTGTTGTGATTCTATTGGCAACGAAAGTCTTGAATCTTGTGCCTTCGCTGTTCAAATACTTCAGCACAGCTGTGCTGTCTGTACAAAAGTCTGATTCGTTAAGTTCCAGTTCAAGTTCTTTCTTCAGAAACTTGTCCATCTTGACAGCAACAGTGGCTGCAGTCAATTCCATTCTTGGTATGGTAGGAGACTTTAAAGGCGCAACCCTTGCCTTTGCCATAATTAGAGTGGATTGAGCTTCACCACTTGCAGTGCGTAGCAGTAGGTAGCTGGTTGTTCCGTATGCGTCCTCACTAGCATCAGCGAAATGATGTAACTGTGAAAAGACTGGCACACCAAACTGCTTTGACTTAACACATCTGTCAACTCCAAAGGTCTCAAGCTGTTGCAATCCAGACATCCATTTTTTCCAGCTCTTAATGACATTATCAGGCAGATCTTCATCCCAGCTATACTTCTGCTGACATAAGTCTTGCAAGATTCTTTTGGCAGGCACTATCACTGGAGTGAGAAAACCCAACGGATCAAAAATGGAACAGACGAGGGAAAGTAGGCCTCTCCTAGTGTGTGGTCGAACCTTGAGGTTGATTTTGAACTTGAACTGATCCGTTTCAGCACACCACTGGATTCCCAATGCTCTCTCCATAGGCAAGCTATCCTCATTCAAGTTCAAATCCTGAAAACCCTGGGCCTTTTCCTCATCAGGAATGGAGTTGAGCAACTTTCGACTGTTACTTGACCATTTTGTAAGTCGAAATCCACCTCTTGCCAACATATTCCTCAAATCAGCGCAAAGAGTGATTGCAGTTTCTTCATCTGTAGCTGACTTAAGACAATCGTCTACGTAAAAGTTTTTCTTCACAGTCTTGGCAGCTTCTGAACCAAACTCATCCTCAAAATCTGTAGCACATTTCTGAAGTGCAAAGGTTGCAATGCTTGGCGAAGATGTCGCTCCGAAGATGTGGACCATTATTTTGTTTTCGACAAGTGCCTGCACATAGTTCCCATCAGGCCACCAAAGAAACATTAAGAGATCCGTGTCTTCATTGCTGACTCTGATCTGGTGGAACATAGATTCCACGTCAGCCATAACCGCCACGGTCTCTTGTTGGAACCTTAAGAAAACACCCACCAACGAGCTGGTTAGGTCCGGTCCCTGCAGGAGCTGTTGGTTCAGCGATGTTCCTTGAAAGCTTGCTCCACAATCAAAGACAACACGTAGTTTTTGTTTAACTGGATGTCTAACTCCGTGATGAGGCAGATACCATGTTCGTCCCTCATTTGTCTGACATTCAATGCTATATCCAGCTTCACAGCGTAGCCCTTCTTGAGCATGTCATCCATAAACGCAACGTATTCTGCATGAAACTTGACATCTCAGGAGAATCTTTTCCGTAGGTTCAGTGCACGTTGCTCTGCGACTGATCTGTCGTTTGGCATATACAATGACTTGTTCTTCACTGGCAGGCAAACACTGTAATGACCATTCACAAGTTTTGAAGACTGAGACACCATGTCAATAAACTGATGATCATCTTTGGAAATTTCAATATCTTCATTTTGTCCAGCATCAGGAAAGTCCAGCTTGAACTGCAGCTGCCAGAGCTCTTCTAGCTTGGCTACTGAGATACGATTGGTGGTGACTCCTGTCAATGTGTTTGTCTCCCTCATATCGCTTTCACCTCTGAGTGGCCCATTTACTGTCCATCCTAATATCGTTCTCACGGCGTACGGGCTGTCATCCACGCTGTTAATCACCTGCAGTGGCTCCATAGCCTTAGGAACATTTGCTCCTGTGAGTAATCCAACCTCTGCTTGGATAGTGGGGAGTTTCACCTCCTTTAAATGAGGCCAACTGTTAATATCCTCTTGACAGGGAATATTGTCTTTGGTTACAGGAATATTTTTCTGTGAAAACACCTCTGGGAGTTCAATAAAGTGGTTGCCATCCAAGCTACTGATTTCCAGTCCATTCACAATGCAAGTGTTAACAATAGATTCATTCCCCATTGTTTGCAACAAGATGTTTGTATTGCGTCCGTTCATACTCAGTTGTTTTATTAATGACTCCGTAGCAAAAGTAGCTGAGCTACCTTGATCCAAGAATGCGTACGTTGTCACTGCCTTGGTTCCCTTTTGTGCCTTGACGCGTACTGGAATGATTGAAAGAGCACAGCTTTCCTTACCGGCCCCGGCGACTGCAAAAGTTTCCTTCATATGTACAAGAGCACTTGAAACAGATTGCGGTCCACAATGCTCGCTTGTAGTTGTTTCTTCACGCAAGCCTTTAGTGTTCATGAGCAGCAATGTGGGATGCAGTCGAGAGCATTCTTGACATTGAGCTTTCTCTTTACAACTACTGCTCATGTGACCATGCTTCAAGCATGCAAAACAAAGACCTTTGCTCCGCAGGAAGTCATTTTTTTCTTTGTGCGGCTTGCACTTTTCTGAGTTTTCTGCAGACTGCGAGGCTGTGTTGCTCTCCCTTGCAATAAACACAGGGCTAAACTTGCGTCCACAGAGACAGTCTGTGTTTTTGGCGTTGATTGTTTGTCACTTTCAATCTTGAATTTGTTTTCAGTTTGGGAGGAGACAATGGCCGCCGTGAATACTTTCTTTGGTCTGAACGTCTCTGGGTATTGTAGTTTGGTTTTCTGTTGTACTGGTTGTTTTGGCCTGGTGGTGGTTTCTTGAATGTTTCCATGGAGTGGGTTTAGTATATATCTGACTTGCTTTTTGACAAATTCGACAAAATCCTTGAACTTCACCCTTTTCTTTGTTTTTTCTTGTAGGTCGCATGCAGACTTTCGCCAAGCTTCTTTGAGTTTGTATGGGAGCTTGTTAGCCAGTACCTTTATGTTAGCTGTGTTGTCCAAGTCTTCCATGTAGCTTATATCAGTCATTGTGTTGCAGCAGCCTGTAAGAAACAATGCAAAGGACTGCAGGGCAACGCCATCTTCTGACCTAATTGTCTGCCAATCCAACGCCTCCTTTATGTAAGCTTCTGCTATCTTGTAATCATCACCAAAAAACTCCTTCAGCATTTCTTTCGCTTTAGCATAACCTGCTGAGGGTTCCATGTGAATGCAGCTTTTTACCAACTCATGTGGTTGTCCACTTGTGTACTGCAACAAAAACTGTAGACTATCACGACAGTCACCAGTGCGGCCCTCAATTCCATGTTCAATAGATCTGATAAAGGATTTGTACTCAAGCGGGTCACCCTTGAAAGTTACAATAGTGAGCTCAGGGAGTAATGCGGCTTTGTGATTCTTCACGAGGTACTCAGTGATGTCAATTTGCTGAGAAATAGCCTTGCATAGACTATCAAGCACAGGTCCATCGTTGAGGTCCATGTTCGATGCAGACGAGGTTCTTTGTCGCCTTGCTAGAGGAACCTTGTTTTCAAGCTTGGGCGTAACTGGGGTGTATTGTGATGGTGATTGGTAAGTGATGTTCACCTTTGTTTCAGCTATCTGTTCATCATCTTCTATAATGCTCTCTGCTGCTTGTTTGCATTCATATTTTTTCAAAACTTCCATTTTTGCATCTGACTCTGCAAAAGCAGTTTGCATTGCATGCATCTCCCTTTTAGCCTTTATCGCAGCTTCAATTCTTTTTTGCTCGGCATCAAACTCCGCCTCTCGTCGCTTTTCTTCTGCTTGCAACTGAGCTTCCCTGCATCTTTTTTCTGCATGCCAATCTGCTTCTTCCTTTTCTATAGCTAACTTCTCTCTTAAAGCTGCCGCCTTTGCCTTTAATGAAGCACGCTCCATTTCTGCCTTTATTCTGACTGAAGATGAAGATGATGATGCACTTCCACATTGTGATCCGGTTCTACTTGAGCGTTTCCTGGTGGTTTTTGATGATGTAGTAGACCTACTATCTGTGGGCATTACTAGCTTATTGCACTCTTCAGCCTGCTCAGAGCGTTTCAAAACCTCTTTCATCCATTCCTCACATTTCCAGAAGAAATCATTCATTGACTTATTTTTAAGATCAAACCAATTCTTTTGATCATCCAAGAATTCTTCATCAGACATAAGCAGAATTTAAGTCGGAAAATTCTTGTTGCAAATCACCGAAGTCCACACGCAATTTATTTTTAACGATGTCAGCATTTGCATCATCTTTCATTAACTGCTCAATATGCTTTACCATGCTCGTAAGCTAGGATAGCTTATACCTGCGTGCATTGTGTTCTTCCACAGCTTTCTCAGTCAATTTTACTGTCCGTTTTTCACTGTCTTGTTCATCCATGGCAAGCGAATGATTACTCACTTTTTAATGCAAATGTCAAATCCGTAGGGTGAACTTAACACACGCAAACTGCGTTCCACTTCGTCATTCAACCGAAGGCGTCCTAATAATTATTTCTCTCGCGCGCGTGCGTGCAAACTACAGTCCTTTAGTTTCGTTTAACGATCCTCAGAAGAGCAAAGAAAGCTATAACTTACAGTTTCCCCGTGAAAGTTTCATCCTTCCATTCTTTGTCTTGATTCAGGCAGTTCCATAGTCCGATAATCCTTGAGGAGCAAGTTTTTTGACTAAAATGTAGTTTCCACTGAATGCAGCCTTAGTTTGACGCTTTATCCAATCCCTTCATCCACATCCACTTCAATAAATCCACAGAACAACCCGGGATGAGTATCTTCGTTTACTTGGTAATCAACAAAAACATCAGCATAGGAAAATTACAAAATAATTAAAACGATTACTTAAAGAGAAAGAAAGATAAAGGTAAAAAAACTGTGTGGCTTACTCTATGTATGCCCGACTGTTCCCGTAGAAAACTTCCTCCTGACTGACATCATCATGAATTCGCGCGAGAGTCCCAGCGCGAATAGGTGAATCCACTAATCTAATGTAATATAAAATACACTCTATATTATCCACACACATTTTAGATAATTACACAATTAACTCTGTAAATATCAGTAAATATTCACTTAAATTTTCTCCACATGAAATAAATCATACAAATTACTGTAGTGTTTAACACATAATTAAACTATTTATCAAATAACTGAATTTAGGCTCCTATAATTGTAATTGCAATTAAATTAGATTTGTGTGTGGCAGCTGCATGTACAATTATTATTAATAATAATAATAACAGTAATAATAATAAAAATGAGCTTAGAATACAAATTTAAAGGGTTTATTACATAAAAAACAGGCCATATTTTAATAAATAAACAAGTTATCATTCATAGTACACTAAATTTTAAACATTTTAAATTCCAACATAGTTTGTGAAAGTCCAACAAAGTTAAATGTATACTCAAACCTGAAAAGTTGTGTGGCTCCGTTTTCATTTGATTATCATTGTACACTTGGCGGCTAAGTTGGAACACTGTGTTAGAACTAACACCGCTGTGTATTACATATTTTAAACCTTGCTAACAGTCGTTAGGAATTAGTGACATGTTTCAAAACGGTGCTGTGTTTGAGCTAACAAGACAGTGATTAAGGCAATATAAAGTTAGATTTGGAAGCGTATATATCCAACCCAGAAACAGAAAAAAAATATATGATGAAAAAATTTTCTTTCATGGTGGCAAAACACTATTTGTCAAATATCTTCACGAAATATAATCAAAACTTTCCGCAAATTCGTGGGAGACCGTCTTCTGGCAGCAAGAGAAAAAGAGCGGTGTTATGTTTTACTATGAAGAGGGACGACACGGACAACCATTTCACTGCGGATAAGCTTTACTGCTCCGTGCTTACATTTTCTCTCTCACATTACACACACGCTGCTTCAATCAGCGTTCACCACACCCACGGAGAAACTACCATAATGCATGATATAGAGTCGCATGCACAATACATTACATTTCCTCCCCCATAGATCGGAACTCCATAACGTGGTAAACAATTTGCAACAATGTAACTACAAATTTCTTTTCCTTTCCTTTCTTTTTTTTTTTTTTTTTTTTTTTTTTACAGAACATACTGGCTATACACATGGTTAGAACTTTATATGAATAAGAACCATGGAACAGTCCATAACTACAGATCTAATCTGTTAGGTGCTTTTCTCTGTCGAACTGGATATCTTCTTTCAGGACCGGGAACTGTCCCAGTTTCCACCGGAACATGGGGCTGGGTAACACTGGGATCGGCCTTGTCACTCACATCAGGAGCAAAGTCATTGGCCATGGTACTGCCCATAGCATCCGTTCTGTCCTGTACATTAGATGACAGCAGATGATCCACATGTACCTTCACACTACGATCTCCTACTTGCACTTGGTATGTGAGAGGTCCATGCTTGAACAAAATGACCCCTGGAAGCCAGGCACGATTTGAGTGTCGACAGTTCCGCACCATGACGTTCTGGCCAACCTCAAAAGATCTGAGCTTCCTGGAAGGTGTGTCATGAGCATTCTTCTGCTGTGCTTGATGTTTGAGAACAACTGCCGAAGTGTCTGGTTTTAGCAGTGTGAGACGGATACGAGGCAGTCTTTTCAGAAACAGTTCAGCAGGTGTTGGCTCTGTTACTGTATGGGGAGTGTTGCGGTAGGTCAACAGAAAACGAACCAGGCGAAGATGGGGTGCTACAGATTGTGCTCGTAACCTTTCCCATGCTTTTTTGAAAGTCTGTACCACTCGCTCGGCTTGACCGTTTGTGGCTGGATGATATGGAGGAGACAGAATGTGACGCACACCATTATTCCTCAGGAACTCCTCAAACTCCCTAGAAGTGAATGGCGGGCCATTGTCCGAAACCAACTCCTTTGGGAATCCATAGGCAGCCCAGAGATGACGCAAGAGGTTTGTTGTCTTCTCTGTATTGGTCAGCTGAGTAGGAAAGATTTCCACCCACTTTGAATGAACATCCACAACCACTAAGAAGTGTTGCTTGTCTATTTCAGCGTAGTCTACGTGAATGCGCTCCCAGGGTGTTGTCGTCCAGGACCAAGGGTGAAGAGGAGCACAGGGTGGTTGGTTTCGCCCCAAATCACATGGAGCGCACTTACTTACAAAGTTCTGAATGTCTTGGTCGAGACCCGGCCACCAGAGGTATCCTCTTGCCAGTGCTTTCATTCTTATTACGCCTGGGTGACCCTCATGCAGCTCAGACAACAGTCTTTCCCTGTACTTCAGAGGAATGATCACTCTTGACCCCCACAGGATACAGCCCTGGGGTCTCATTTATAAAACTGTGCGTAGGATCCTTACTAAAAGTGTACGTGCGCCCGAAAGCCAAAAATGGCATACGCCAAAAAATATTCAGATTTATAAAACCATGCGTACGCCAGAACCTGCGCAGAATTCACTTTATAAATCCCAGTCAGCCGAAGATTGTGCGCACATGCGTCTCCTCCCCGAAATATCCATATATGGAGCTTACAACGGCTAGTTTAAATATGCATATCCTCATCTACATATCATTTGCATGTGATTATTCATCCACGTGATACCATGTTAACGTACAAGACGTTAGGAAAATATGAAATACAGATGTGCCGTGTCACAATAAATTATTTTATTTTTTTCGTTGCCTATATCCTTGCCTTGTTTTTGAATGTATAAATCAAATATTGTCAAATACATCTCAGAGAAAGATCTTCTCAATCTTTTCCACTGGCCAAATAGTATTTTTAATGAATTTATATTTTTAATGGAAAGACATGGTTGTGCATTATTTGCATGGAATTATTTTCTCAGACAATCTGCTATTATCATGATTAGCAATTATCAGATAAAACATTAAAACACTGCATGCCAGAGGGAAAGTGTTCAAAAGCATTGCATCCACAACAAATATATATTTGTATTTATTGAATATATATATATATATATATATATATATATATATATATATATATATTGTAACTTCTCAGTAATGATTTCATGTAGTTTAAATGTTTAACTCCATTAATGAGAATGGCATATTTAATCTAAATGTTTATATCAAAAGTAAAACATAGTTTAAATCATTATTTCATTTATTTAAACTGTTATTGAGAACGTGCACTGTATTTATTAGCTTACTCATGAAGATATACGGTTCATCTGCAGCGTTTTATGCAGATTATGCGCGTCAGTTTCACTAAACAGCCCAGTGCGCGTGCTGGCGCAGACACTTAAGAAGGGATGGATATTGGCTTCAAGTGATTCGCTTGGTGAGTGAAATTTTATTTGTAGGCTATTTGTTAATTTAACACTGGGAATTTTGCTGTGTAGATAGGCTATAATTTTCTTTAGATTTTCGGTCTAAAAGTGACCAAAAAGACATTTAACTACACCTCACCATCGGTGTCGCCAATTCCCTTTGTCTCCAGAATGTGCGTACGCACGGCTCAAAGTTTGCTTATTGGTGCGCACTTTCTCCCGTCAAGTTTGTTTTTTATAGATCACAACCTTTGCGTGGAAACTGGCGTACGTACGTTTCCAGCCCTGTTTTGTGCGTACGAACGCTTTATAAATGAGACCCCTGATCTGTTGAGAGCTGGTCTTTTCGTACAAAGAATGGTTTCAAGTGTTCATCTGTGACATGATTGGGCCATCCAGACAAAGTGAGGTCCAATACTTTTGATAGCAAAGGATTTCTCCAAGTTTCTGTGGAAATATCTCTTGCACAGATGGGCAATTCATCTAGGTGTGAGACTTGAAACACCATTTCCTCTTCCCCCCCGTAGATATTGTCTCGCACGGTAATCTGGACAACGCATCCGCGTTTGCATGATCAGAAGAGCGTCTGTACTCGATTTCATAATCATAGGCCAACAAGGTCAAAGCCCACCGTTGCACGGAGGGCAGCTAATGTTGGAATGGCAGACTTGGGGCCTAGGATAGCAAGGAGGGGTTTATGATCAATTAACAGATGGAACTTGCGACCATACAGATATTTGTGAAACTTTTCCCCCCAAAGACTATGCTCAGAGCCTCTTTTTCAATCTGCGCATAGTTTTTTTCACTTGCTGTCAGCGTCCTTGATGCAAACGCAATAGGGTGTTCTTCCCCTGAAGGTAGCACATGTGAGATAACTGCGCCGACGCCATAGGGAGAGGCGTCACAGGCGAGTCTTTGTGACTTTTTGGGATCATAGTGAGCTAACCACTTGCTTGACAACAGTTGCTGTTTACAGGCGTTGAAAGCTTGAGCACACTGCAAAGACCATTGCCAACTTACATTGCTCTGTAACAATCGGTGGAGCGGGTGCAACAGTGTGGAAAGATTTGCTACAAACTTCCCATAGTAGTTCAGAAGTCCTAGAAAGGAACGTAATTCTGAGACATTAGTTGGAGCCGGGGCCTTCACGATCGCTTCCACCTTGCTCTCGGTTGGATGCACTCCTTTTTCATCAATCTTGAATCCCAAGTTTTCCACAGACTTACAGAGGAATTCACATTTTGATTTCTTTACTCTTATTCCATGTTGCTGTAGTCGTGACAGCACTTTGTCCAGTACTTCCAGATGCTCCTCAGGAGACGGTGCAGAGACCAGAATATCATCCATGAAACACACTACATTTTGAAGTCCCTGCAGAATTTGGTCCATTGTGTGTTGGAAAATCGCAGGTGCCGTAGAAATTCCATAGGCCAAACGATGGTACTTAAACAGACCTTTGTGCGTGTTTATGGTAAGGTACTGCTCGGATTCAGCATCCAACTCCAGCTGCTGATATGCAAAAGACAGGTCAATCTTACTGAAGACTTTTCCCCCGGCTAATGTGGCAAAAAGATCCTCCACGTTAGGTAACGGATATTCCTCTGCAAGAATACATTTGTTCACTGTGACTTTATAATCACCACACAGCCTAACTGACTTGTCTTTCTTTGGAACAACCACAATGGGTGCTGCCCAATCGCTCCTTCCAACCCGAGAGATAATTCCGTTCCTCTCCAGGCGATCAAGTTCCCTTTCTACTGCTTCCTTCAGAGCATACGGAACCGGTCTTGGCTTATGAAATATAAGCTGAGATCCTTCTTGCACTCTCACTTTTGCTTTAAAAGCACTAATTTTGCCATAGCCATCTTGAAAAAGCTGTTTGTGCTTTTCATGTACATCAAAGAGGGAAGAAACACGCACTGGTGTCACTGGTGTCACATGTCTCACGCTGAAGATCTTACTCCAGTTCAGGGGCGGAGTGGGACTAAAAAATCTACCGGGAAATTTCGTAGACCACCGGCCCTCGTCGCCGGCACGATTTTAATAGCCGGTAGCACTGTTTTACTGATTTAAAAGGAACTAGTGTTGTACTATGCTAGAGTAACGTTCATAAATGGTCGTTCTTTCCCATAGAAGGCTAATTTCTAAAACTATGTTGGGAGGACTCTGTGCCTCTAGGGGGGTTCTGGGGCATGCTCCCCCGTACGAAAATTTTGGACATTTTAAGGTTAAATGCATCAATCTCATGCTCTCTGAGAGATCAAAATTAAGAGCTTCAACCCATGAACTGCTCGTTGAACAAAGAAAAAACATTAATTTGTACCAGGACAATAAAGAGGGCTCAACATCTTTTTAGTTAGAGTCTCAGTCTGCATTACATTATCAATGGTGATGCCAAACAATCATTATAATAATGTAATAATGATTTATAATTATTCCTATGACGTACTGTAAAATCCATTTAGCCTATAAATGTATGTAAATGAAAATGACTATTTCAAAAGTATATTTTAACCCATATTACACTAATATAGGAAAATTTAAATATTTTTTTCCTAATTTCTTCACTTGCAAGAAATAAACCCTTGAGCTTTTATTTAGGAGAAAACACCAGCAGCCAGATCATGATGATCGCGTAAGCAAAGTAATCACGCAGCACAAACTGGATGCTATTCTAATGTCAGTTATTATAATGGCACAACGCCATATCATGGTTTCAATTTTAGGTAGTTTGCAAAATATAATGTTAGAGACCTTAATGTTAGGTTTTACATTTTACATATCTGTGTTGGGAAAAGGGAGAAGAGAGAGTTCGGCAAGGCGGATTCGAACTCGCGTTCAGCGCATCAAAAAATGCTTTCATATATATCAAGCCTAACAACCTAACGTTACGCCACTGCGGCTGTTTGATGACGGGTGTCGTTTTGCTGTAAAGACAGGCACATAGTGCAAATATATACTCCGTTATAGAAAATGTAAAAAAAAAAATGGTTTCTTCCCTTAGCTTGGGCCATGGCGAACTTCCAATAAATACATTTTATCAGACCGGGCCGGCCCTCGCGGCCTCGAAACACTACCGGCCCACCGGGAAAAGCCCCGACTCTCCCGATTGCCACTCCGCTACTGCTCCAGTTTAAGGAAATTTTCTGGAGCCAGTTGCTTCCCAGCAATGGAGGTTTGTCTCCTTTGACCACAATCAATGGAAGTGAACAATGTTGTCCCTCATATGTGACTGGAACCTTGATCTCACCCAAGACAGGGATTTTGTCTCCAGTATACGAGGCCAGATGAATGGAGGTTGGGCTCAATGAACAGTCTTTCAATTTTTCAGTATAGATATGTTCCGGAATCAAAGACAAAGAGGCTCCTGTGTCCAGTTGCATGCTAACTGTTATGCCATTAAGCTGAAGATCAATGTAAATGCCATCTGCCTTGTCTTGTGCAGAGTAGACAGTGAAGAGCTCAAAAAGGTCATCTTCCACTGCACACTGATTGTCGGATATGTCCACTGACACATATTGAGCATTGTCTAGCCGCTGTGTTTTGTGATTCTTACATACACGCTGTAAGTGTCCAACTTTTCCACAGTTGTGGCATTTCTCATTATGATAGTGACATTCTGTGGGATGGTGGTTGCCTCTCCCACAGCGGTAACAGTTGCCTCTATGCTTGGGTAAAGGTTTCTGCTGGGCCCCTTTTTTAGAACTGTACTGAGAATTTCCCCATCCTCTGTATTTCTGTTTGCCCCCACCAACATTTTGCACCTTATGCACACTTGTGTCCTTTAAGGCCGCCTGGGCACTCAGCTGTTTTGTGTCCTTTTGCGCTAGTTCCAATGCAAGAGCCACATCACAGGCTTTCTTGAAAGTCAAGTCCTTCTCTGACAGTAACCTCCTGTGATAAACTTCTCCAGAAAGTCCACAGACAAATTTGTCTCTGAGAGCATCATCCAGAAATGTTCCAAACTCACATGAACTTGCCAGACGTTTTAATGCCAGAATGTAATCAGAATTTTTTTCCCCAGGACTTTGGTTGCATTGGTAAAATCTGAAACGTTCTGCGATCAGAATTGGCTTTGGCTTGAAGTGATCCGAAAGGGTCTGAGAAATTTCCTGGTATGATAAATCAATCACTTTTCTTGGCTCAACTGAACTTTTCAAAAGTCCATATTCGACTGGTCCCAAAACACTCAGGAAAACATTTGCTTTTTTTTCACTGTCAATTTCATTTGCTGCCAGCCATCGCTCAAATCTCTCCAAATAGGTATCAAAATCCTCTTTGACACTGTCAAACTCAGGCACTCGTCCTATTGTGGCCATTTTCTTTTCATTTATTATTATGGTGTTCCTTTTCCACTTTTTTTTCTTTCTCTTTTTATATGTCTGCAATTTCGAGCAGTGAATGTCAACTGTTACCTTCGTGGCTGTTGTAATCATTTCGTCCTCTAGATGTCGCTCTACTCCCACAAGCTCAGCATGTGACTGTAACTGCCTTCATGCGCTATTGCTTGACTCGCACAAGTTCAGTTACCTCTTCTATACCGTTGTTTTTGTTGAGTCTTCCTTGTTCACTCTATGCACTGTGGTTTCCGAAACCACCTCGTCGCCACTGTTATGTTTTACTATGAAGAGGGACGACACGGACAACCATTTCACTGCGGATAAGCTTTACTGCTCCGTGCTTACATTTTCGCTCTCACATTACACACACGCTGCTCCAATCAGTGTTCACCACACCCACGGAGAAACTACCATAATGCATGATATAGAGTCGCATGCACAATACATTACAAGCGGAAAGACGGCCAGCTTGATCCTGACGAACTATGTAAAAAGTCCGTGTTACATTTAACCCCACGTTAGGTTGTGCCCCGCGCTCCCCTATATTCCCATTAATGTTTACCTTTTTTAGCACACCAGGTTGACTAGGAACATGAAATTGTCCAGCCATGACTTCTTGAGTTTAAATATGAGGAAACACAAAGGCCAAATTCCCTTAATGATCCATCACAATGAGTAAAATCAAAGAATATAGTTCTTATGTGCTCAAAAGATTGTTGAGCATCACAAAATAGAAAGTGGCTGTAAGAAGATAGCTAAAGAGTTGAAAATCCCCATTTTGACTATCAGGGCAATAATTAAGAAGTTCCAATCAACTTAAAGATGTTACGAATCTGCCAGGAAGAGGACGTGTGTCTACATTGCCTTAATGCACGGTGAGGAGGAGTGTTTGAGTGGCCAAAGACTCTTCAAGGATCATAGATGGAGAATTTTAGAGATTAGTTGATTCTTGGGGTCAGAAAGCCTATAAAAAAATCAAACAATCCCTACATCACCACATGTTGTCTGGGAGGATTTCAAGAAAAATCCTCCTTGCTCATATAGCAGTATGCAGTTGTCTGGCTCATGCCTCCCTAAGTGACGCTTAATTTGCTGCAGCTGTGAGTGGTTCTGAGCAGTTAACTTTGAGCCAATCGCGAGGGCTACACCCCTTTTATAAACCGGGACTTTTATTTTGACAAATGGTGTCACCAGTATGCGACTTGTCTTGTTTACCTGCCCAGCGACCTAATGTCTGCCTGGTTATCGGTCTACCGTAGCGCCGCAAGTATGGTCATTTCTCTTACTGTATGGTTTTCTCACTTACCAGCTTCCCACTGGTAAGATTCCGCTCTATTGCCCTTCTCTCTTGTGTGTGTTCATTGAGTATAAAAGTGAAAATAAAAATACAATATTTTTCACATAAAAAAATACAATATTTTTGTACTGAACCACTGTCTCTGGTGATCCATCAACGAACTTGAGTGCCTGGTTGAACCAAATGCTTAATTCTTTGGGTGTAAGTCCCATCGTGACGTAATCTGCAAACTGCCTGGACCTAAGCCCTTAAATCTGTATCCCTTTATGCTACATTCATCGAAGGACAAACTCCAGCAAATTCAGTTGTCAGACATGACTGGAACTTAAAACGGCACAGGGTTCTGTGGTAAGAAGATGAAACTAAAAAAAGAGCTTTTTGGCAGCAAATATGCTAGATGGGTTTGGTGTATACAAGGATAAAAAGTACCCCATGTGTACAATTTAATAAACCATTAAATTTTTAATGTTGTGGGCATATTTTTCTGCTCAAGGTCCTGGACATCTTGTTCAGATCCATGGCATTGTGGATTCTATCGATTATCAACAAATAAAAAAATCAAAAACTGATGCCTTCTGCTAGAAATCTTATAATGGGTCGTGGTTGGATCTCCCATCAGGACAGTGATCTAAAACAAACATCAAAAACAACACAACAATTTGTTACAGACCACAAAATGAAGCTTCTCCCATAATCGCCCCAGTCCCTGACCTGATGAGTGGAGTGAACTGAAGAGAAGAAGCACCAACAGGGTACCATTAATTCTGAGCATGACTGTCTATACCTGTCAGTACCTGCAGATAGAGTCATGGTCAGAATTATTGGCACCCTTGGAAAAAATGATAAAAGATGGCTGAAAAAAAATCTGGATTGTTTATCCTTTTGATCTTTCATTAAAATGTTTTGCAAAAATCAAAATTTTCATTGAAGTTAAATATTAAAAATCTGGTCCGCACGGACAACACTGCGTCCGTTGCATACATCAACTGACGAGGTGGTCTACGCTCCCGTCACATGTCGCAACTCGCCCGCCATCTCGTCCTCTGGAGTCAGAAGCATCTGAGGTCACTTCGAGCCAAGTATGTCCCCACTGCACTCAACTGTGTGGCCGACGAGCTATCACGAGCTGTGCTTCTGGGAGAGTGGCGACTCCACCCCCAGGTGGTTCAGCTGATCTGGAAAGAGTTCGGGGAGGCTCAGGTAGACCTGTTTGCCTCCTCAGAGACCTCCCACTGCAAGCTGTTTTTCTCCCTGACCGAGGGAACACTCGGCACGGATGCACAGGCACACAGCTGGCCCCGGGCCCTTTGCAAATATGCATTTTCCCCAGTGAGCCTACTTGCACAGACACTGCAGGTCCTTCTGGTGGCTCCCTATTGGCCCACCCAGACTTGGTTCCTAGAACTCATGCTCCTTGTGACAGTCCCTCCCTGGCCCATTCCTCTGAGGAAGGATCTTCTGACACAGAGAGGGGGCACCCTATTGCATCCGTGTCCAGGCCTCTGGAAACTCCATGTCTGGTCCCTGGACGGGACGTGGAGGTTTTAGGTGACTTACCCCTGGAGGTACTTACCACCATCACTTCATCACGGGTGCCATCCATGAGACGTGTCTACACCCTGAAGTGTAACCTTTTCATCGAGTGGTGTTCTTCTCGCCAGGAGGACCCCCGAATATGTTACATAGGGTCTGTGCTTTCCTTCTTGCAGCAAGTGTTGGAGCGAAGACTGTCTCCTTCCACCCTCAAAGTTCATGCTGCCAATATTTAAGCTTATCACGACCACATACTGTAGATGGTAAAACAGTTGGAAAGCACGACCTGGTCATCAGGTTTCGATTAAATCCTCCTCCCCCCCCCCCTCCAAACCCTCTTGGGATCTTTCCCTGGTGCTCCGAGCACTTCAGGACATTCCCTTTGAGCCTCTGCAATCAGTAGACTTAAAGCTTCTTTCCATGAAGACTTTGCTACTGGTTGCATTGGCCTCTGTCAAGAGGGTAGGAAAATGGGGTTTCACTTAGAAAGCCTCTCATCTTCAGAAAAATAAAACGAGACAATGGCAAATAAATGCCATGGGTCTGCGGAATTTGCATAGTGTAACTCCGCCACACATCGTGGGTATATGAGGAAATATACTGGCAACATGCAGATATGTTTTCGCTTCGGAGCCAAGTTGACACTTCACTACACAAGCCATTCTGAGATCTTCATTCTCTTCACTCTTTGAGATGAGAAGAGTGGTTTGATGGCATTTATCCAGTGAGTTTTACATTCCTGCCTGCTGATTTGTGCAGTGGTTTACAAACAGTGTGTGTGTTTCTCCCTGAGCACTTCAGCACTGCTGTTGAGTTTTATCATCTCTAAAAGAGCTGCACGTGGCGCGTCTTTTTGAAGACGGTTCGCCTGTGTATTTCTGAGTGCGGTAGATAGATTAATTCTGTGGCCCGGCTGATGAAATCATTTCTATCACCGCATCACATGGTGGGCTTGAGTCATCTGGATCTGAAAATTCGACTGTGCTGCCAGCATTGCCCGAGACTGATCCAGAACGGACTGCGATGATTTCCTGCCAAGGGAAAGACAGGGGCTCACCGTCAGGTAAGCCATACCGTGGAAGAATACACGTGTAGGATCACCCTTAGGTGAATCACAAAACATGTGGTTAATATAGCAATGTCCTAGCAACCACCATGAACAACCACAACAACATGCAAAGAAACTATCATAACACCATTAGTAACTACAAAACAGCATGGTATAAGCTACTAACATCTTAGCAACAACATAGAAACAGCACTGTAGGCTAACATACAGTGCGACATCTGGCATTTTCTTCAGAAAATGTGTAAATTTGCAGTAATTTTTTGTACCAAATAACTGTTTCTTTCTGTCAAAGTCCAATTCAGCATTGTGAACTGGTATACGAATCATATATATTTTTTGATCAAGTTCTTTTTTAGAAATTTAGAACTCACATAGCAATTGTATGTAGACCAAATAGGCAACATTTGTACAGCCAATGGCCGTATTATTGATTTTGCACAGCCCAGCATCTTCATAAATCATGCATTGGATACATAAGATTCCCCACCCCCTCAACATCTTTCCTCTCTTGTCATCTCACGGTCTGCATCTTACCTTAAGGCTGAGCACTGGGCCTTTGCCATATCAGATGTTGTGTATGTGTACCATGGCTCCTATTTAATCGATGTGTGGTCTTTGTGGGTAAGGTCCTACAAAGCCCTGCAGGCTGCACGAGTCACGACCCCCACATCTCAAGACTTAATTTCATCCTTCAGCCCCCTCAGAGGTCCACCTGTTAGTCACATGACAGTGGGCAGTTTTTGTATTGGATCAGCATGAACTCATATCACTCAGACTACACATTTGGGAGGGCCTTTCTGGAGTCTGAGCAGCTTCCTGACATTTTTTTTTAAATGTTCGATTTCTGTTCATTTCTTTAGTTATCTTTAATGTTGTTTTTGTGTGGTGGATGAGAGACTAATGAACTACTAACAAACACATTTGTCATTCTAAAAAGTCTACGGGGGAGTGCTTATACTGAATAGAGACTAGCAATTGTGTGAAAACTAAAGCTCAGCAGTTGTTCCAAACTCTCTCCGGCTGTGAAAAGCACACAGTGTGTATAACTGACTAACAAAGTCCAAAGCAGTCTGAATGTATTCCCAAATGAAGCGCCTGCAACTCCTTTTTCTGGCTGGAGATTTGCTACCCAGCCTCATAATTTCCTTCACTTAGCCTTTGTAGACCAGTTTTAAAATAGTCCACAATAAAGTCCCCTGGCTAGCAACCCTACACAAGTATCTCTGCAGGGTATGGGGTGCATTTTTGCATCTCTGGCTGAAAAGGCTGGTCCAACTATCGACCCACAAAAGATCAATACCCCATCCTTATTGATTTATCATATACCGCTGTCTTAGCAGAGCAAAATGGCTGCCTGAGCGGGGTGCCAGGTTGATGAACTACCCCTTTCCCACATTGAAGAAAGAGACACGTCTCAGAGTCTCTAAATATAATGCTGACATCAACACAATGTAAACATACCCCTAATCCCATTTTAGCATGCCCAAACTCAAAACAAACACTAATTCATACTAATGCTAATGGTAGCACAAACACAATGCTAAAACCGATATGTACACTGCCATTAGCAACTCAAAATGAACACTACTATGATTATGTCCTCTGACTTAAATTAATTCAAATAAATTCAATCTAAATGCATCCAAACAAAGTTTCTGCACATGTAAAGAGCATTACATGTCACTGTAGAATAGCACTGAAATGTTTTCAGGTCCTGTTAATGAATTTACATGCACATCAAATTCTATATTAGGGTTGCCGCCATAATTGAAATACAATGTTTATGCATAAAGCCATTAGAACATTGTGTAGGGTACAACGGGGCCAACTGGCACATTTGATTTTTTTTTTCTCTTATAAAAACCCTAGATTGTACAAAAATTCAGTTCTGCACTTTTCTTAACAAGTGATTTTTGATGGTGCACGTGGAAATTTGGCTTTTTTTAAGAAACAGTTTTTTTAGAAAAGCTTTTTTCACAAAAGTGAATGTGATAATTTCTGTGATAATTTGATCTAATATTTCATGTTTTTCAAAATGTTGTAGATATATGTAGCAAATGAGAATCGAAAAAAAATATTTACTATAATTATGACGGTGGCTATTTCAGAGGAACAAGAGTGGAATCCAGATGCAGCAAACATTTATTCAAACAAACATAGTAAATCCAGGCAAAACTGATAAATGCAGACACAGGCAAGGAAGATAAACACACACACACACACACACGCACATGCACACGCACACAGAGCCGATCCGCCCTATACGCTCACTACGCAAGCTGCGTAGGGCCCCGCAAATTACTCAAGGCCCCGCCTCCCCCTCCTCGTGTCATAGCGCGTCAATTAATGTTGACAAAATGAAGCGAAACTATCCCTCTGGTCATGATAAGAGGAAGAAGAAAAAACATGATAGTGAATTGCGGGAACAACATTCAGGTAAACTTGTGTTCTCTCCTCTGATGTCAGTCAGCAGTGCATCTCTTGCATCACTTCTCTTTGTGCCTGACTGACAAAAGTGAGAGTAAAATACAATTATTTATTACGTTTGTTTTTGATAAACAACAAAGTGCAAGTTGTGCAACGGTGTTTGTTTACTGCAGCTCGGAAAAGATAACCGCGTCGCGTGTGTTAGGCTATCATGCGTTCATATGCGCGTGCACGAAATGAAACGCGCATTTTTTTTCAAGCAGAAATATATGTGGACATACTGTACAATATATAAAGTACACATTATACATACATACATACTTTTAAAACAAGACACTGATTATCTAGTCTCAGTCAATGTGTAGTTAAACATTCTAAACAACTGCAGCAGCACTAAAATGATGGAAAGCAATATTGACAATTTGACATTGATTGACTATTGATATATAGGCTATATTGAATTTAAAATGTTGATTAGCTGGACATACTGGTCAATATGGATGCACATCCCTCAGTAAATAATAACCATAAATCAAGAATTGCTTCAACATGCATAATAATAATAATAATAAAAAAAACTTTAACATGGCATGGCAAGCCATTTTAGCTTTTATTCATTCACAGTTTATGTATTTTTGATATCAAGAATTCTTTTTTTTTTTTTTTTTTTACTATTTGCAATGTGAATTTTTGATTATTTTTTACTAGTAAGGCCCCTTAGTTACATTTTTATCTACCAATGTCTATTTTTGATATCAGGAATTACATGTTCACTTGTACAAAAGTTAATTCTTGATATCAATGAGCTCACGTCACGGCGTCACGGGTCAGGTAGAAGGCCCCTTAGCAGAATTTTGCTTAGGGCCCCAGGGAGGTCAGGATCGGCACTGCACGCACACGCACACACACACGCACACACACACACACACACACACACACACACACACACACACACACACACGCAGGAACGAAAGAATGAAGTGTCCACCACTCAAACAGAAATTTAAAAAGAAATCCAAGAGCATGACATATAATATTCCAGAGGGTCACCAAGCAAACCAGACTGACACGTTAAAGTAAGAAATTATAATGTTTTTATGCAACATAGGCTCATTGGAAAGACATGCCATTACCTATATTTTTTTCAAAAAACATTACAAAGAGGCAAAAAAAAAAAAAAAAAAACAGCCAAAATGTCACATCAGCAATCAGGCCAGAGATTAAGTCTGGGTCTGAGATAAAACATTGAGAACCAATGGATGAAAAATCCTTGATAGAGGCAAAAAAAAAAAAAAAAACAAAAAAAAAAAACATAGTCACAAGAACCAATGGGTGAAGAAATGTAGGAAGAGCCAAAAAACAGCCAATACAATCCATGTCAGCTTTTGACAGATCTGGTCTGAGAGGAAATCCAGGTCTGAGAGTAAACAAAAAAAAAATCAAGAAAATCTTAGTGCTAAAATAAAGCATATTGCAAAAAATGATTACATACTCCGCAAACACTTTTAAAAGAAACGTAAAATGATAATGTTAATGTACTTCACTAATCTTAAAGAGATAGTTCACTGTGAAATTATTTTTTGATATGTTTTAGCTTATCTCAAGGGTATCCAAGATGTAGGCGTCTTTGTTTCCACAGTATTTTCAATTTTGACATTTTTCGGTCAAACTGTTGTTGTCTGTCAGTCATATAATGCAGGTCTATGGTCACCACCTCAAAGAGCATGCACAGAAAATTAAACATGATTTAATGACTCGTAAATGTAAGCACACATTGATGGCCTAAGACACGAAATGAGCGGTTTGTGTGAGAAAACGAACAGTATTTATATTGTTTTTACCTCTTGTAACCAAGGCCACGTCCAGCTGATCTGAATCAGTTGTCCAATGTCCAACTGAACCGAACCGAACCATGTCCAACGTTCCGCCGGAAGTGATCCCTTTCACTAAACATATTTAGATATATCAAAATCGTCTTCTACATCTAAATATGTTTAGATCGTCATAGTGAAAGTTAAAACCTCGGAAATCTCTGTGTAAACAATGAGTTACGTACACGCGCAAGCGATCACTTCCGGCGGAACGTTGGACACAGGTCAGTTGGACATTGGACAACTGATTCAGATCACTTGGACGTGGCTATGGTTACACGAGGTAAAAACGATATAAATACTGTTAGTTTTCTCACACAAACCGCTCGTTTCGTGTCTTAGGCCATCAATGTGTACTTACATTTACTAGTCATTAAATCATATGTTTAATTTGGAATTCTCTGTGCATGGTCTTTTAGGTGGTGACCATAGACCTGCATTATATGACTGATTGACAACAACGATTTGACCGAAAAATGTCAAAATTGAAATACTGTGGAAACAAAGACACCTACATCTTGGATGCCCTTGAGGTAAGCTAAAACGCATCAAAATTCTTTTGTCACTTAAAAAAACAACACAACGATCATAACATCAATTCACAAGACCACCTTGGATGAACCAATGTCTTCTAAATCTGAAGCCAAACGATAGATGTGTGTAATAAAAATAATAATAATTTTAAGAAAATAAAAACAAAAATAAAATAAATACTAAATTAACTATAAATCATTACTTACGATCTACTGTCTTAAAATTGTTCACCAGGGACATGGTGACGTGACAGAATTGTGAAGCTCATGTCGGTCATCCTTGCTTCTGTGTTACTTCTGGAATAACAATGCAAAAATGGTAACGTTACTGCATGATTGTGCACAAAGTTTGCAAGTAAGTTATACATGGCGTGAAACTCACCAAAGATTAGGGGAAGCTGTTTCAGTCAAACATTTATATCGAGTGAAGGATTCCTAGGGAAAAAGAAGAAAATAATTATTTCTAAATGTATAACCAAGCACAGAAAATGGATGTCAGAGTATGGAGAACATTGAATAGGGAAATGCCTCAGCTGTTGATAACTGTCTGTCTGCAAAAACGTGTTTTGCGCTGCAAAGAATATTCGTCTCTGTCTCTTCTTTCAAAAACAACCTTTGAGTTAATACTATATGTTAGGCCTAATTTACATGTGAATCTCATAAAAACGCAGGTACTTGCATCACTAAATCCAAAAAAAAAATACATATCTAATTTGCTTTGGCAACTTTAATATTATTTGCATGGAAACTAAACAAATTGGCCACTACATTTTAATATTATTCGACTCAATATTTCGAGTTGTTTTGTAATTAATCTCCATCTTATGTGCATGAAATTATGCGAATTGATGCATCTGGTATGATTCGCACCGCGTTACTGAATCACAAATTAATGTAAATCGAGTTCCCCTTCAGGGACTACCGCTGCATGTAATCGCATTGGGAACGCCCCCAGCGTAGCGCGTCTGAAGCATGAATGAAATCAGTCAATGGAGAGAGTGAGCGTACGGCGAGTGACGTCATTGACCAGGAAGCTATACTGTAAGTATCCCCTGAGCACACCAGACGCCAGCTCTTATACTTCAGCAAGCTCTGAGTGTGTCTGAGATCTGTCGACTGTGTAAAGAGAACAGTACAGAAAGTGTGTTCCCCCCTGTACTCGGTACATCACGGGTGGGGATTAACACGAGTTGTGTGTGGCTTGTTTGGGAGTGCAGCATGCCCAGTCGGCTCTCGAGGGAGTCGATTGTGAGCATTGCGAGCGCTTTCCTCTGCGAACACTGCGCTCGTGGCGATCGCTCTTCGAGGAGAGTGGTATGCTGCGAGCTCCACAGGGCTCGGGTCCCGCTTCTGTTGAGGCAGGGCGGCGACGCTTGTCTTGGGGATCGCAGATGGATCTCACCGGCGAGGTTGAGACGGGCTCCGCCCTATCTCAGCTTTCTCCGGCGGATCCAGTGCCTCTCACCCGGCTCTGGAAGCACGCGCTACTTCTGCCCGGGTGGAGGCACAGGTTGATGATGATGTGGACTTGAGACTATCCAGTTCTGAGGAGGTGGATGTTGAGAGTTTTGCATCAGAAGAAAGTTTGTCACACTGTACTGTAAAGGATGAAAGGTTGATGGATGTTTTGTGTCGTGCGGTCGAAAAGCTTAGTATCGAGTGGCCAGCTGATAAACAGGAGTCTAAAGTCAAAAGCAAATTAGACAATAGATTTCTGTCTGCACGACCTCAACCCTCTCACTGGTGCTTGCCGTTCTTCCCAGATCTTCATGCTGAGGTATCGAAGACCTGGGTTAGACCGGTTTCCAGCAGAATTCACACATATCGATCGAATGTTTATGGTAATATCCTTGGAGCAAAGTCTGCTGGATACGTGACGATGCCGAAGGTGGAGGAGACACTTGCGAGCTATCTCTCTCCGGCTTCGGCGTCTTCACTTAAAGCACCGGCGCTTCCATCCAGACCACTAAAAAACACTTCTGCGCTGGTGGGGAAAGCTTACTCGGCGGCTGGACAGGCGGCTGTGTGCTTGCATACTATGGCCATTATCCAGGCTTATCAGGCTGATATGCTGAAAGATGTGTGCGAGGGGGGCGAGATTTCTGCAGATACTGTCAGCGAGCTTAGGCAGACCGCGGATTTCGCCCTCCGCGCTACTAAGGAGTCTGCAAAATTAATCGGCCGTTCTATGGCAGCTTTGGTGGCTACAGAGAGCACTTATGGTTAAGCCAAACATCAATGAAAGAGAAAGATAAGGCTCTCTTTTTAAACGCTCCACTTTTGCCGGCGGGACTCTTCGGTGACGCGTTGCACTCAGTCATGGAGAAATTCCAAGAGGACAAAAAGCAGGCAGCTGCCTTTCACAAATATATTCCACTTAAAGTGCGTGTCTCCGCGGCTGCTGATAGAACGCAGCCCCAGCCGTCGAGTTCGTCTCACAAGAGAACGCAGCAGATGCAGAGTGTCGCGTCTCGTGCCCCCCCACAGAGAAACTGGAGGGACGAGGCGAGGCACTCTCCGGCGCAGCCGTGATCAGTCCTCCGGGCAGGACTGATCTGAGAACAGTCATTGTCGCCAAGAAGGCCGCGTCGAAAAAATCCTGACGGTCTGAACGTCAGGACTCTGAGGGTGGTCCCCATCGGGAAAGACTTGAGTTCACCGCACAAGAACACGGTTACATGTCTTTCTCGATGCCCTCAGGGGTCTGTTCTTCTAACCCTGCCTATACAGGGCGTAGAGAGACTCGGCGAGCGATTTCCCGAGGGACGCTCGCCCCCTCCGAGGGGGGTTTTGGAGTGCTCAGACCAGCTGTTTCCTGCCAATATGTTACAGGGCGCTATGTCTGTCACTCGGGATGTTCATCCAGAGGCCAGCCTCGAGAGGCTGGTTCCCTTAGTAGAGTTCCTGGTGGAATGGGAAATGCTTCCCAATGTTTTTCAGTGGGTCCTGAATATTATAAAGAACGGGTACGCTATTCAGTTCAGAACGCGTCCACCTCGGTTCAGAGGGGTTCTGCCCACGGTGGTGGGCCCCGAGCAGGCTCTGGTTTTAGAACAGGAGGTAAAAACTCTGCTGCAGAAAGGGGCTATAGAACGGGTTCCTCAACCCAGCTGGGAGTTAGGGTATTACAGCCGGTACTTCATCGTTCCGAAAAAAGATGGAGGGCTACGTCCCATTTTAGATCTGCGTCTCTTAAATCGCACTGTAGGAAAGCTCAAGTTCAAGATGCTCACTCTAAAACAGATCGTGTCACAAATCAGATCCAAGGACTGGTTTGTCACGATAGATCTAAAAGACGCTTACTTCCATGTATCTATCCTCCCTCAACACAGGAAGTTCCTGAGGTTTGTTTTCGGGGGCGAAGCATACCAATATCGGGTTCTTCCGTTCGGCCTAGCACTGTCACCCCACACATTCACGAAGTGTATGGATGCAGCTATAGGTCCACTCAGGCTGCAGGGCATCCGTATTCTGAATTATATAGACGATTGGTTGATTCTAGCTCAATCGGAGCAGCAGGCGGTTCGACATCGAGATGTCGTTCTTGCTCACATCAAGAGATTGGGGTTGAGACTCAACGCCAAGAAGAGTGTTCTTTCTCCATTACAGAGAACCACTTTTCTCGGTGTAGTGTGATGCAGTGATGCAGGCACGATTGTCACCTGCTCGTGTGGCTTCGATTCTCACTGCAGTAGATCACATAAAGCTAGGCCAGTCATTCACTGTAAAACAGTTCCAGAGACTGTTAGGTCTCATGGCAGCTACGTCCAACGTGATACCTTTTGGCCTCCTGCACATGAGACCGTTACAGTGGTGGCTCAGAACCAAGGGATTCTCCCTGAGGGGAAATCCGTTTCGCATGATCAGGAGTTCGCGACGGTGTCATCGCGCCCTGGTTATGTGGAAGGATCCTTGTTTTCTGTCCCAAGGCCCTGTGTTGGGAGCTCCTTGTCGTCGTGTTATGCTAACGACAGATGCCTCTCTCACGGGTTGGGGGTCTCAACAGCTCGGGGTCTGTGGAAGGACCATCACCGTCTATGGCACATAAACTTTCTAGAGATGTTGGCAGTGTTTCAGGCTCTGAAACACTTCCTCCCAGACCTAAGGGGCCACCATGTCCTTGTCCGAACAGACAACACATCGGTGGTCTCTTATATCAACCATCAGGGGGGTCTGCGTTCTGCGCACACTCTACAAACTGGCACGTCAGATTCTCCTATGGTCCCAGGGGAGAATTCTTTCTCTGAAAGCTATTTATCTTCCGGGGTATTTAAATCAGGGAGCAGACATCCTGTCGAGACAGGGGCTGAGGCCCGGGGAATGGAGTCTGCACCCCGAGGTGGTGGAGCTCCTATGGAAACGTTTCGGTCGTGCCGAGGTAGACCTTTTTGCTTCTCGAGAAACATCACACTGCCCGCTGTGGTTCTCTCTCAGCCATCCAGCCCCGCTGGGGTTGGATGCGATGGTACATCCGTGGCCGAGGTCACGGTTGTACGCATTTCCCCCGATCGCTCTGCTCCCGGGAGTTCTGGAGAGGGTTCGCCGGG
The DNA here is from genome assembly GCA_038021265.1 of Cyprinella venusta. Taxonomy (NCBI): domain Eukaryota; kingdom Metazoa; phylum Chordata; class Actinopteri; order Cypriniformes; family Leuciscidae; genus Cyprinella; species Cyprinella venusta. The sequence goes on along the minus strand of CM075879.1, from coordinate 8,942,660 downwards.
ATGGGCTCAATCTCCTGCTGATTGCCCCGTTCTGGCCGGCTCGAGTGTGGTTTGCGGACCTGATTTCTCTCCTCGACGGCTCTCCCCTGGAGATACCGGTCAGGAGAGACCTACTCTCTCAGGCGAGCGGGTCAATCCTTCACCCCCGCCCAGAACTGTGGAGGCTGTGGGCTTGGCCTCTGAGGGGGCCCAGCTCATAGATTCTGGTCTCTCGGCTGAGGTCGTTGAGACCATCCTCCAGTCCAGAGCTCCCGCCACGAGGAGGTTATATGCTGCGAGGTGGAAACTTTTCACCTCTTGGTGTGGAGAGCGCCAGCAGGACCCAGTTAACTGCCCAGTTGGTACAGTGCTGGATTTCCTGCAGGACCGTCTCTCCACTGGGTTATCCCACTCCACACTGAAGGTGTATGTGGCGGCCTTAGCTGCTTACCACGCCCCCTCAAGTGGAGGGTCCCTCGGGAGACACCTACTGATATCTCGCTTCCTTCGTGGCACCTTGAGGCTGAGGCCCACAGTTCGCAAGAGGGTACCATCTTGGGATCTGGCCATAGTCTTAGAAGGTCTCTCCTTAGCTCCTTTCGAGCATATCGAGGAAGTTTCAGAAAAGTTTTTGACACTTAAAGGGCACCAATTATGCCCCTTTTTACAAGATGTAATATTGGTCTCTGGTGTCCCAAGAATGTATTTGTGAAGTTTCAGCTCAAAATACCCCACAGTTGATTTATTATAACCATTTGAAAATGTCATTTTGGGGCCTGCTTAAAAATGACCTGTTTCGGAGGTGTATGGCTTTAAATGCAAATGAGCTGCATATCCCCGCCCTGCCTTTGGATGAGGGTGTAACGGGGTGTAACTTGATATCAATGACAGTCGGTACTGAGAGGAGAAACCGGAGAAACCGCAGTTGTCATTCAGCAGCGTACGTTTGAATCGGAATATATAAATACTACTAAAAGACTCCGGCAGAATAAACACAAATGAGAATGGACCAGTACGTCTCGGTATGGTTATTTGATACATTTATGTACTTATAGCGTTGTAATCGCGTCCCCTTTGAAATGATGGGCATACAACACACACACGCGCACACACAAACACTAATGCTAGCGCATTTTTTGTGAAATTACATACACATACTGTGATAAAGTTTGCTGCGTACGAGCGAAATTACAGTTGAGTTATGCAGGGACCTGTGGCGTCATGTTTACTTGTCATACCGCTGCTTCTGTGGCAAATGTGAGGAGATGGCTAACTTACAGAACAACAACATATATGCAGTTTTTAATACAATATCTTTAAATATATATAAACGTGTGGTTACACACTATACAAACAAGGTTTAAATTATAGCCTACATCCTACGACGACAACAACTTTAGACGCATTTGTTGTTGAATTGGCTAACATTGACAAGACTATATTTGCTCAAAAATCATAAAATACACTTACTGTTACTGGATGTGACGGTGGATCGCAAACAGTAGATGACGATCCACAGTTGAGGATTAACTTTTGAGCTACAACAACAGGATTAACCGACGAACATTTATGTTTCCAAGAGACATTACCGGCTGTCGTTGAAGCAATGCAGGATGCGTGTACAGATCACCGAGGGAGGGGTCTTGGCCACAACCACGCTGTCAATCAAACCCCTTTCTCCTTTTCTACGTCACTAATATCTGGATCTCAGAACAGCTCGTTCTGAGACAGTGCATATGATTTATTGAGATTGTAAAAAAAACACTGGGTGGATTTTTATCATTCTAGGGTGGTTTTGCTCACACACTGCCGACACATATTTATGTTCAAACACCATGTAAAAGTGAATTTAGCATAATAGGTGCCCTTTAAAGACTATCCTTCTTCTCGCTATCTCGTCTTTAAAAAGAATTGGAGATATTCGAGCACTGTCGGTGGCTCCCTCGTGCCTGGAATTTGCTCCTGGTATGGTAAAGGCTTTTCTCTGTCCAAGACCGGGGTATGTTCCTAAGGTACCAACCACGTCGGTTGGACCTTTATTACTGCAGGCTTTCTGTCCTCCTCCTTTTTTTGACGTCAGACCAGGAAAAACTTAATTTGCTGTGTCTCGTTAGGGCTTTAGATGCATATGTCCACAGATCGGCCCCGTGGAGGAAATCAGAACAGTTGTTTGTCTGTTTTGGGTCACCTAGGAAGGGGTGTCCGGCATCTAAGCAAAGGATGAGCAAGTGGGTGGTCGAGGCCATCTCACTTGCTTAAGTTTCGGCCGGTCGGCCTTCACCTTTGGCTGTAAGGGCCCATTCTACTAGGAGTATGGCTGCCTCTACAGCTCTTCTTTCAGGAGTTTCTCTTCATGACGTCTGTGATGCGGCAGGTTGGTCCTCACCGCACACTTTCGTCAGGTTTTATTCCCTTGACCTTAGCTCCACTCCCGGGGCTCAGGTTCTTTCGTCGATTTGTGTCTCCTTATGACTAGGGTTGTGTATTGTTTGAATTTGAACGATTCTGATTCCGATTCTGATTCCTTGTTTCGATTCCGGTTCCCAGCGATTCTTGATTCCGATTCTTTTAAGAGGCAGGGTCAAAAAAGTTTAGCTAACCTTGCTAACCAACGGTCTTTCTGAAGGAAATACTCCTTTCTAAAGGGAAATACTCTGCATTTCCAGGGATTAAAGTGAAAAAAATTCTTCTGACTGAAATTTTTTTCAGGCCAAGTCATATTCCTGTAACTTTATTTAAATAGTCGAGACCAATAGCGTTTTAAGGGGAGATGTTTAAAACCGATCTAATATTGCCAGTTTGCGTAATTTAAAAGCTATTTTAATCTATGGAAAACAATTACTTACCTTGACAAATAATATGCATAACTTTTCAGTGCATGTTTTTATTTATCTTATGAGACCAAACAATGCTAAACTATATTAATATATAGTTTGTGCCATGGCAAATCGTTTTGGCTGAGGGCAAAGTGAAGTTTTATAACTTTATTATGTAGGCTATTTAACTTAAACTTTGTAGCCTCTTAGAGAGCTGACTTATGTTTAACTGAATTGTTTGCTTTATTTCTCATTGTATATATATATCATTGCTTATTATAGCCTACCTATTAGGCTACTTATACTTTTGAACGGGATATTATCATTAAAACTGACATTTAACAAAAAAGAGACATGGTTGTGTAATTTTATATATTCTAAAATATATAAAATATTATATGCATTCTCTTCACTGTATGTGTACGCATAATACAATAAAACGATACAACCCTGTCTGTTTGTTAAATGTCAGTTTTAATGATAAATAATGTTTCATATTTTTAAAATGAAAACAAAAAGAAGCAGGTTTGTGTTTTAGCTATATTTCGTGTTGTTATAAATATATGATAATCAATGTGTGTTGCCTGAACCACATTTGTGTGGCCATTTATATGTTTATGATAATAATTATGTTCATTTATAAATGAAAAGAGGCGTTGATGGAAAAAAGGCAGAGTTGATAACCGGAGTAGCCGCGTGCTAGTGACGCGATCAAGAACGCGCTGTTAGCAGCGTCCTCTCGTCCTCGGGAGTTTGTTCTCCCGAGTCGAACTTGGCAAATCCGAAGTACCAAGGACGCAAGTCTGAAGTTTGCGTAGTACTTGGTATTGAGAAACGACCAATATTGACCCGCGTTCTGTTTTCTATCATGGGACCGCAGCAAACGAGCTGTAGCCTCGCCTGACAAGATTGAGTGAACAGGGAGCAGTTTATCCGTGAGCAGGAATTGAAAAACCGGAGTGGACCATGAGCAAAGTGATTACAGAATGCTTAGAGTGGAGAGAGGAACGTGCTTTCGCTCCACTCCAGGCTTTATCACATCCCCCCTCAGCAGGGTGAATACGCATCATCTTTCCTTAATTTAAGACCTATTCAAACAAAAATTAAGACATTTATCACACTATTTGCGAAATGAAAGCCTATTTACGGCCTTAAAATTATGAAAATTTAATTTAAGACATAAGGACAGACGGGAACCCTGCAATTGACGTATATCCGTCATACACTGGCTGCAATTAACTGAAATCCGTCGTAGCGACGGAGAACTTTAATCCCTGCATTTTGCCGAGATTTTGATATTTTTAGAAAATTGAAGCCACACTTTGGACCGCCAACGTAAGCTACTCATGTTCGACTCGCGCGGTTGCCAAAACTTCCGGTAGACGCTTATTCATTGGTGTTGTTCAGCGGTTTCTTCTTCTGGTCGGCAGAGTGTGAATATTGAAACTAGGATTCGAAATGTTAACTTTTAAACGATTCCGGGAAAAACTAAAAGTTAGTCCTGGTTCCAATCGATACTCGATTCTCGATACCCAACCCTACTTATGACACACGACGGGGATTTGGTCGTATGGGGATGTGGGTATTGCGTTCCCACTGCGATTACACGCAGCGGTAGTCCCTGAAGGGCAACGTCCCGGGTTACGTATGTAACCCTAGTTCCCCGAAGGGATGGACGCTGCGTGTCCTACCATACTCCCGGCATCCCTTTGGGTCGCTTGCTTCAGTAACTTTAAGCTGGCGTCTGGTGTGCTCAGGGGATACTTATAGCTTCCTGGTCAATGACGTCACTCGCCGTACGCTCACTCTCTCCATTGACTGATTTCATTCATGCTTCAGACGCGCTACGCTGGGGGCGTTCCCACTGCGATTACACGCAGCGTCCGTCCCTTCGGGGAACTAGGGTTACATACGTAACCCGGGACGTTAAGGCTTAGGCTACTACAAAAGAAAGCCCAACTAATTTCTAAATGGTAACAACTTTAGCCAAGCAAGGAATTTGCAGTAATAATTGCATAGATTTAGTAATTGGAGCTCAGAGAGCATTCATTAGCAGCGAGGCGAAATGTCTCAACCGTCTAGCTCTGTCTTCAAAACGCAATTCGCGCTCAGTAACTAAGCAGTTAAAAAATACCTCATGAAAAAGGCGATTTTACAGTTTGGGACTCTGGAGCAACATAATAGAATAACAGCAAAGAAATAAACTTGCCTTGAACAGTGGCATTCTTTATGACAGCAGGAGTGTTTTGTTCTTTGACTACTCTTTTCTAAAATAGACCGCGTTGAAGATGGCCCGCCCACACGTGCTATTTTTTACAGTCCAAGACTGTTTTTTCCAGGAACAAATTGGTTTACACATAAATGCTGTAAATTTACAGCAAGCAATTAATTTATGGAACATAGACTGTAAATTTACAGGATAAAACTGTTTATTGAAATAACAGTATTTTACTGTTGGAAATTGGCTGTATTTTTACAGCAATTTTTAACAGTGAACTTTCATGAGATTGGGCTCAAAATAATTATCTATGGATAATTACATGATCCATAATAGAGTACATTTACATAATCCATACGAGATAACGAGAGTAGGCTACATGGCAAAGATTGGTGGGAGAAAGTTGCCCTAAACCCTGCTGTGATGATCTGCGGCTGGAGTGCCCGCTTGAGCCTCTGGGGGGCACTCCTTCCTAGTTTATTGTTTCCATTCATGTTTCACCCTGGACTGATTGTGGTTTATTTCATGCACCTGTGTTTTATTATCTTGTTTAGCGCACCTGTCTTAAGCCGGAGTTTTCCCTTTGTTCGGTGCTCAGTATTGTGTAGTGTCTGACTGCTTCAAGCGGTTTCCTAGTATTTCCTAGTTTCACGGTTCCTGGACTCCTTGCCTGTATCAGGTCTTACCGTTTGCCTACTCTCTGCATTGTTTGATTGCTGATCTGGACTGCTGACCTGGTTTTGACCCCTGCCTGTTTCCTTGTACCTGTCTCTGGATTCTCCTCTTAATAAAGCCTGCGTTTGGAACACATCTGTCTATGTCCCATGTGCAGCTTCATGACACCTGCTGTGTTTGAGCCAGTTATTCATATTTTATCTGCACTGCACTGGCTGTCAAATAAAGAATTGTTTTTAAAATTCTACAATGTATAAAAATCAATTAATAATTTGACTGATCTGCTCCGTCTTTACACTCATTTCATTTATAACTCTGAGATCCAGTGATCGCTGCTTACTCATCATGCATAGATCCAGGCTTTAATATCGAGGCCATCGCGCTTTTGTTTTCTCTTGATATTTATTTTCTCTTGCTTTCAATACTCCTTGACCATAGGTTGGATTATTGTTTTACTATTGTTGTGTGCTTTTTAATTTTGGTTGTTTTATTTTTCTATTTTCTTAGTTTTATTCTTTTCTGTTTTATTCTTTATTTATTCTTTTCAGCCTCGGTTGTTTTTAAATGTGTTTTATAAAAAAATATTGTATTGCACATTGTTATATAAACCATGGCATACTAAACTCTTCTCATTACCATCAGCTGTACCAGACTCTCATTAAATTCTGCTTTATTTCATTGAGCTTGATTAATTACCTAAATCATATGTGAGATACCAATTAAAAGGCAATAATGGTGTGAGATGGAGCTTCTTAATGTGCTCTCCAGTTACCAAGGCAATGAAGAGTAATGTCCTCCTATGATAGTTTTAAATGCATCTTAAGCAAAAAAACATTTTTGGAGCTTTTTTCTTTAATATGTAGAATGTTGTACATTTGGATTTTCGGTAACGCTACGGTACGGAAAGTACTGTGTAAGAGGAATTTACAGTGTAACTTTCTGTAATTGTAGTCTCCCTATAATGTACTTACATGTAAGTATAAGGGAACAATATGTAAAGTTTGGGGAATAAAGAGAAATAAATTTTGAAGCAATTTAATTTGGGAGAAAAAAAAATTGGGAGCAATTTAGCGAGAACATTCACTGCATACAGTACCTTTTTGTAGCAATTGAGTATCAATACTGTAGGCTTTTTAAAAATGACAGGGTACATCTATGCATTTATAAAAAAATAAATATAAAATAAAATATTTGATAGCAAAAGTGCAGATGTTTAAGTTTGGGGAAACATGTTTCAAGGGAAGAAAAGCTAAGACTATTGTAATTTTTTTAAATATTCTGGAAATATATCTGGTTTCATGTGGTTACAAGTGGTCCTTGTATAATTAAAAAAGGTTTCCGAGTTAGTGATATAAGATTGTGTATGCATTTTATTGTACTTACCCAGTAACTACATTGAACAAGAGGGTAACAAACATCACTTTAATTTACAGCCCGCAATGTCACACTTACCCTGTAACTACATGGAACAAGAGGGTAACAACAAACACCTACATGAAACAAATCTTTCCCCAATATTTAAGCAAAAGTTGCAATAGTTTTCGTTTTCAGTGCACTTTTGTTATAAAGGTTACTTTATAAATGCATCGATATATACCCTGTAATTCTACAGTACGTACTGGTTCACCACTATTTCAAAATGGTATGTTCTTGCTAAATTGCTCTCAAATGTGAGACTGTTGTATCATAATATTAGAATAAGTACCCCTACTATAATACTTACAATATAAATATATTTTTTAAATTCTCCTGTTACCCCTTTATTCCCCAAATTTAAAATATTGTTCCCTTATACTTATATTGTAAGTACATTTATAGGTAGGCTACTATAATTACCAAAGGTTACACTGTAAATTCGCTTTAGTTACACAGTACTTACCGGGCTATAATCTAAAGCGTTACCGGATTTTCATATATTCAGCCAGCCCAAATGAATAATAGGTGTACTTTAATTTTCTCAAATCTTTCACATAAATGAATAGGGTGATAGGGTAAGTGTCATTTGTGCATGTTCCCTCCACTTTAACGAAAAACAACAACAACAACAACAAAAAAAACCTGGCGAGACCATATGTGTTACGTTTAGTTTCAGTTTGTGTTCCATGGACTTTTAGCTTGTATACTCTTGTTTCCTGTGTTTCCTTTCGGTTTCCTTTGTTCTAGTCACTAATTTGTTTCCATAGTAACTGATTATGATGTCCTACACCTGTTTGAAACCTACACCTGTTTGCTAAACTAGAAACAGGCTGTTTCTAGTTTAGTGGCTTGTTATTTCCTGTACATTTAAGACTTGCATTTGGTTCAGCCATTTTTTTACAGTAGTAGATGCCAAACAACATTACTAGTACAAGTTACATCTTTTCTACTCCTGTGATTTAGATTACCTTCTTTGTTTATGTTTATAAATAGATAAATGCCTGCTACTTCATCCACCTTTTTGCCACCAAAAATCTCCAATCCAACGTTTAATTATCCATATAATTTAATTCATTAATGTACCACAAAAAAAACCCCCAAAACAACAACAAAAAAACATTTGTGCCAGGTAAAATTGATCTGATGACTAAACTGTGAAATGGCTGCCTAATGAGGATATCTTAATATGTAGCACCTTAACAAATAAGGATTTCACTTGCAAATTTCTACATGTGTAGCTACCTTTTCAGTGCAGCCCTTAGGAAATCAGGATGTATTTGGTTGTGATTGCATTCTATTAATATATATATATATATATATATATATATATATATATATATATATATATATATATATATATATATATATATATATATATATATATATTTACAATGTGTTGGAGTCATTAACCGTGCCTTTCAAATAAGGGCTTGGGCATATTTCTAGTAAATTTCTTCTCAATTTTTACATTGAATGTGAAATTGAATTGACCTAAATAGTCTTACTAGTGGAATCTTGTTGGGCAATTTCATATTTCTTTTTTTTTTAAATTGGAATATACAAAAGGATACAGCAATAGCGATAACAACTACTAAGGGTGGACTCAAACATGAACAATCCATAACCCTCAGTAAACCTCAACCGACCCACCCCGAGGAGGAAAATTAAACAGAAGTATGTTTACAAATTACACAATAAATAAATAAAAAAAATATTAAAATTATATTTTTTAGTTAAAAAAAAAGAAAAAAAAGTAATAATAATACAATAAAAATAAATGGGAGAATAACACGACACCACCCAGATTACATCTTGGGTCTAGGAAATTACACACAGAAACCATAGGTTAATTAAAAATACATATTACAAATCAGCAAAGATAGATGGTGTGTTCTTGACAAAATTAAGTAGAGGGTCCCAGTTTTTATAAAATTTGTCAGTGGAACCTCTTAGTGCAAACTTAATTTTTTCAATATATAGAAAAGACATCAAATCCTCTAACCATGAGAAATAGCAGGAGGTTTAGTGGACTTCCAGTGCAATAAAATTCGTCTGCGAGCTATCAATGAGGCAAAGGCAAGAATATTAGCATATTTTTTTTGTATAATCATCCAAAACTGCTGGGACACCAAAGATGGCAATAAGAGGGCATGGATCGATAGAAATGTTAAGGATGTTAGAAAAGGCATCATAAAAGGAGGACCAAAAATCTTCCAACTTTGAACACGTAAAAAACATGTGGGTATGATCCGCAGGAGCCAGAGAACATCTATTGCATGTGACATCCACACCTGGAAATAGCTTACTTAGTTTAATGTTTGTGAGATGAATTCTATGGAAGACCTTAAACTGAATCAGACTCAGTTTGGCGCAGGATGACGAAGAATTAACCCTGTCAGCAGCCACTTCCCACCATTCCTGATCCAAACTAAAACCGAGTTCTGTCTCCCATTGATGTGTAAACCGAGCAGAGGAAGGCAAAATATAAGGAAGAATTAAATTGTATAAAATGGATATGGATCCATGTTTCTGTATTAAACACTTCTCGTATAAAGAAGGTTCAGACAAGTCTGGGAAGGAAGGACAGTGAGTATGAACAAAATTGCATACTTGAAAAAAACGAAATAAGTTAGACTGTGGTATGTTGAATTTCTTTGATAGATCAGAACAAGTTGTAAAAACACCGTCAGTAAATAAATCAGAAAAATATGAGAGGCCTCTATTTTTCCATAGAACATAAGCAGAATCTAAGGTTGAGGGCACAAATAAATGATTATTGCAAATAGGACCATAAAGAGAAGCAGCAGCAAGTTTAAAATGTTGTCTGAATTGACGCCAAATCCTAAGGGAAGGACAAACAACTGGATTTTTATTGTATTTTGAAGGGCGATTGGACAAAGGAGCACCCACCAAGGCAGAGAGCGAGGACGAAAAGCAGGACTGTGCTTCTAAAATACACCACTCTATATGGGGAGAATTATACCAACTGTGGATTTTACTGATATTTGCTGCCCTGTAATAAATCAAAAAATTTGGCAGAGCAAGACCCCCATCTTTTTTATGTCTTTGAAGATATGCCTTGCTCAGCCTGGGAGGTCTGCCCTGCCATATAAAAGTAGAAATAGCCCCATCCAACAGCTTAAAGAAGGATTTTGGTAAAAACACTGGAAGAGTCTGAAAAAGGAACAAAAACCTAGGTAAAATATTCATTTTGATTGACTGAATTCTACCAAATAGAGTAAGAGGTAACTTATCCCAACGTTGCAAATCTAATTTGACTTGAGTGAGCAGTTTGGAGAAAGGTAGCGAAACTTTGTGGAAGAAACATGAAAAGGCAGGACACCCACTGGGATTTGTTTAGCCATGTTATTTACTGGAAAACATTCACTTTTGTTAATATTAAGCTTATAAAAGAACCAAAATTGTTAAGAATATTCAAAAGATCTGAGACAGAGCCGACAGGGTTCGCAACAAAAAGCAAAAGGTCATTGTAGAGTGAGACACAATGTTCTATCCCTCCTCTAACAATACCTGAAAAAAGAGGGGAATTTTTCAGGGCTATGGAAAGAGGTTCTATTGCTAAGGCGAATAATAGAGGGGAAAGAGGACAACCTTGGCGAGTACCTCTTGAGAGCGGGAAATATTGGGAACACAAAAAATTTGTTCTCACACTTGCAGGAGCAGTATACAAAAGGCGTATCCATGACGTGAAAGAGGGGCCAAAGCCAAATCTGTCTAATATAGTGAATAAATAATTCCACTCAACCCGGTCAAAGGCCTTTTCTGCATCTAATGAGATAATAATCTCACTAGATAAAGAGGTGGATGGGGAGAAAATAATGTTTAAGAGTCGTCAAATATTTGATGATAATTGTCTTCCCTAATGAAACCGGTCTGATCTTCAGAGATTATTTTAGGAAGACAGGGATCCAGACGGCAAGCCAGCACCTTAGCCAAAAGTTTAACATCAGAGTTTAACAAACTTATGGGTCTCCAATTACCACATTCATCTGGATTCTTATCCCGTTTGAGTAAGAGTGAGATAGAGGCCTGAGTGAGGGTTAAGGGAAGAGAACCATTTGCTAAAGAATCATTATACATATCTAACAACAAAGGTGCCAGACCTTTGGCAAACATTTTATAGAAATATCTATCGGAAAGCCGTCTGGACCTGCTGCCTTACCACTTTGCATAAGCTGAATACCTTTCAAAATCTCATCTAACTCTATAGGCTTGTCAAGATCATCTGCTACCGCTACATCAATACGGGGGAAATTTAAACTGTCTAAGAAACTGTCCATGATGGAATCATCTTGAGGTGGCTCTGATTTATAAAGATTTGAGTAATAAGAGAAAAAAACATCATTGATGTCCGATGGATTTTTGGTTAAGGAACCAGACGAATCATATACCTGAGTAATTAAACGAGAGGCAGTTAATCCCTTAAACTGGGATGCCAGTAACCGACCAGCTTTATCTCCATGCTCGTAATAAGTAGCTTTAGTTCTTCGCAGCATAAATTCTGCATTTTTTGTACTGAGCAAATCAAATTCTGCTTTTAATTCCATTTTCTTAGCATGGAACTCAGGGGTAGGATTGAGAAGAATCTGCCTATCAGTCTTGATGATGTAATTAACCAGGTCTTTTTTTCCTTTGTTTGTACTTATAAGCAGCGTATGAAATAATATAACCTCGGATTACCACTTTGAATGTTTCCCACAATAATGAAGGAGAAACAGAATCTGATTTATTAGTCTGAATAAACATATCAATATTAGTACTTATATACTTACAAAATTCTTTATCAGATAATAATCCTGAATCAAACCTCCACTGATTTGCCCTAGCTCTAATATTAGAAAAACTCAGGGTTAGAGAGTGTGGTGCATGATCGGAAATAACTATAGCCGAATATTCAGAGGAATGAACTAATGGTAAGAGAGCTTTATCTAAGAAAAAATAGTCAATACGTGAATAAGATTGGTGAACACTGGAAAAAAATGAAAATTCCTTTTTTGATGGGTTCAGAAAACGCCATGGGTCAGTGCAACCAGTCTGAGTCATGAATGCTGAGACTGATTGGCCATCGCTGTTTGCTCTAAAGTTTTAGGATTTGACCGATCATACCGTGGGTCCATTACACAATTGAAATCACCTCCCAAGATAAGGTTGTAATGATTCACGTAACACAGAGGAATCCATTTGCAGCTTTATTGATCGTAGTCGTACAGGCAGGGTCAAGACGGGCAGACAGAGCAATGAGGGCTAGACAAAAGGGTTATCCAAATAACAGGCAGAGATCAGGGCAGGCAGCAATAATCACAGTCCAGGAAACAGTTCAAAAGTCAGGCCAGGCAGAGATCAATCACAGAATCAGAGACAGTCCAAGATCACAACCAGAATACCAGAAACAGGGAATAACGCTCAGAAATGATCACCGGGGCAAATCAAGACTTCGCACTGGTGTGGTGTGTGGACGTGGCTTTTATGTGTGTGTGTTAATGGCGTGCAGGTGTGTGACGCAATCAGTCCCAGGTACGAGGCATGATGGGAATTTGAGTTTAACGCCAATGATCAATACTCGGGTGAAGGCTCCCTCTGGTGGCGGAGAGGAGGCGGAACGGGAGCTTCCACTGTAACAGAGCCCCCCCCCTGCGAGCGGCTCCCGACGCGAGGAGGCAATTGACGTCGGGGTCTCCTACGAGGTCTCCCACGAGGTCTGGGGGCCGGTTTCTCCGGGTGTGTCCTATGAAACTCCTCCGTGAGAGTAGGGTCCAGGATATCACTCGCATTGACCCAGGACTGTTCCTCCGGACCGTAACCCTCCCAATCGACCAGATACTGGAGAACGTTACCCCGACGTCTGGAGTCAAGCAACTGGTGCACACGGTACGCCTCCTCGCCGTCGACCAGGATGGGTGGAGGACTCTGAGAAGTGGGTCCCTCATCCGCTTCTCCTCTCGGACCACCAGCGGGTTTCAGCAGAGATACATGGAAAGTGGGAGAGATACGATAGTTAGCGGGCAGGTCTAAACGGTATGACACAGGGGAAATTCTTCTAATAATTTGGAATGGGCCAACATACCTGGGACTGAGTTTGCGACATGGAAGTTTGAGTCGGAGGTCTCTGGTAGAGAGCCATACCCATTGCCCATTCTGGTACTCTGGAGCTGGACGGCGATGGCGGTTGGCTTGTTGTTCCTGGCGTCGTACTGCATGCCTTAGGTGAGTGTGTGCCTGGTCCCAGACCTCTTCACTCTTTTGTAGCCACTCTGTGACGGAGGGTAGTTCAGTGGGTTCGCCCGACCATGGAAACAGGGGAGGTTGAAAACCAAGGATACACTTGAAGGGTGTGATACCTGTAGACGGTTTGATCAGTGAGTTCTGAGCGTATTCAGCCCAGAACAAATATCGACTCCATTCGTTTTGTTGTTGCTGGCAGTAGGATCGGAGGAAGCGGATTACGTCCTGGTTGAGGCGTTCAGTTTGACCGTTGGATTGTGGATGATAACCGGATGTGAGGCTGATGTTGATGTTGAGGTGTTTGAAGAAAGCTGACCATACTCGTGATGTAAACTGTGGTCCTCTGTCAGACACGATATCTTCGGGCAATCCATAAAAGCGGAATACTTGATTACATAGTAGCTCTGCTGTTTCAAAAGCGGTGGGAAGTTTGGTCAGAGGAATAAGACGACAGGCCTTAGAGAAACGATCCACTATAGTAAATATGGTGGTATTACCGTGTGAGTTGGGTAGATCAGTTATAAAGTCGATCGCTATGTGAGACCAGGGTCGTTGTGGAGTTGGCAGTGGACACAGTAGCCCGGCTGGTAGTTTTCTGGTGGACTTGGAAGTTTGACAGTTTACACACCTTTGGACATGGTTGATGGTATCGGCTGTTAGGGAAGGCCACCAGAACCGGTTTTGAAGGAGTTGGATGGTGGCATTAATTCCTGGGTGACCGGAGCTGGGGGTTGAATGCACTTGATCGAGGAGACGGGGTCTTAGTGTTTCTGGTACGAAGAGCAGATCAGCAGGACATTCGATGGGAACTGGAGTTTGACGGTTGGACTGTTGAATTTCTGTTATGACATCCCACTGGACGGGAGCTATGAGCAGGCTTTCATTCAGGATGTTTTCTGGATTGGGATTCGAGACTGTTTCTTCTGACTGGCGGGAAAGTGCATCAGCCTTGGTATTCTTGGAGCCGGGACGATATGAAACGGTGAAATTAAATCTGGTGAAGAATAGAGACCATCTAGCTTGACGGGGATTGAGACGTTTGGCCGATCGTAGATACTCCAGGTTCTTGTGGTCCGTGAGAATTATGAACGGTTCTGATGCCCCCTCCAGCCAATGACGCCACTCCTCTAAGGCCAGTTTCATGGCTAATAGTTCGCGATTGCCCACATCATAGTTGCGTTCGGCTGAGGAAAGCTTACGAGAGAAGAAGGCACAAGGATACATTTTTGCTGGTTCTCCCTGACGTTGTGACAGCACGGCCCCCACCCCTGTATTGGAAGCATCTACTTCCACAATGAACTGACGATTTGGATCTGGATGGCGTAGGATAGGTGCAGTGGTGAAGCGAGTTTTCAGTTCTTGGAATGCTTGCTGTGCTTCAGGGTTCCATGAAATGCGTGGGCTGTGACGTTTAGTGAGGGCAGTTAAGGGAGCGGCTATTAGACTGAAGTTTCGAATGAACCTACGATAAAAGTTGGCAAATCCCAGGAATCTTTGCAGTTCTTTGAGGGTTTGTGGTATAGGCCAGTCTACAACTCCTTGCACCTTCTTGTCGTCCATAGCGACCCCTTCATGACTGATGACGTAGCCCAGAAAAGAGGTGCTGGTCTTGTGAAACTCACATTTCTCCATCTTGGCGTATAGATGACACTGAATGAGTCGTTGAAGGACTGACCTGACATGTTGGATGTGTTCCTCAAGAGAATTGGAGTAGATCAGGATGTCGTCGATGTAGACAATCACCCACTTGTCCAGCATGTCACGGAAGACGTCATTCATGTAAGCTTGAAACACGGAAGGGCTGTTGGACAGACCGAAAGGCATGACCAAATATTCGTAGTGCCCACTAGTGGTGGAGAAAGCAGTTTTCCACTCGTCACCCTCTCGTATGCGGATTAAATTGTAGGCGTTGCGTAGATCGAGTTTGGTATAGAATCTAGCCTGACGAAGCTGTTCAAGGGCGGCTGGAACTAGAGGCAGAGGATAGCGGTACTTGACGGTGATGTCGTTTAATCCACGGTAATCGATGCATGGTCTTAGACTGCCATCTTTCTTCTTCACGAAGAAAAACCCCGCTGCTGCAGGAGAAGTGGAGGGTCGAATGAAGCCCTTAGCAAGTTCCTCCTCAATGTACTGATTCATAGCCTCAGATTCTGGTTTAGATAAGGGAAAGATTCTCCCCCTGGGAGGAGTGGAACCAGGAATAAGGTCAATAGCACAGTCTGTGGGTCGATGCTCAGGGAGTTGCGCTGCCTTTTCTTTGCTGAAAGCCTCGATTAAGTCCATATACTCAGCGGGTAAGTTCGTCGTCTCGGATATGGCAGTGAAAGCTATTGATGCTGGACTGGATATACGGGTGACTTTGGAGAGACAACGGGCGCTACAACTCTCATCCCAACGAGTAATCTGGCCTTCTCTCCATGAAATCTGGGGGTTGTGAGTTTGCAACCAGGGATAACCCAAGATGATGGAATGATGTGGAGCATGAATGACAAAGAACTGTAGAACTTCAGAGTGAAGAGATCCGACTTGCATTCGGACCTCCTCTGTAATGCACCTGATCTTTCCCTCTCCAATGGGATGTCCATCTAGCGCCTCCACTGTGAGAGAGGAATGACAGGGTTTTAATTTTATGTTAAACTGTTTGGCGAAAGTTTGTGAAATGAAATTTCCCGCAGCGCCGGAGTCAATGAATGCGGATGTGTCTATGGATTGATCTTGGAGAGTTATTCGGACAGGGAGAGTGAGACTTGAGGTGACAGTTTGGAACTTATTTTGTGAATTCACTGCTTGATTACGAGTGGATGGTCTGGTTGGACAGGATAACTTCATGTGCCCGGGTTGACCACAGTATAAGCATAGTCTGAGCTGAAGTCGGCGATCTCGTTCTTCGGGGGTAATATGAGTAACTCCGAGCTGCATGGGTTCATGAGAGTAAACTGCTTCGGACGAAATCTGGATGGGTGCCTGGGTTTTGCGTCTGGAACGCATCAAATTGTCGATTGAGATGGCCAGAGAGATGTACTCATTTAGACTTTTCCCCTCATCACGACAGGCTAACTCGGACTGGAGTTCAATGGTAAGTCCTCGTCTGAAAATGGTTTTCAAACTGTCCTCGACCCAGTTAGTTTGTGCAGCAAGCGTTCGAAAAGTGAGAGCATAATCTGCAGCGGTTTCTTTCTTTTGAGTGAGATTCAAGAGTTGATCACCAGCATCTCCCTTCTCTGTTGTATGTTCAAAAACTTGACGAAACTGCTGGGTGAACTCCTGAAAAGTAGCGAAAGTGTTGCCCTCTGATCTCCATACAGCCGTAACCCACTCTAATGCTCTGCCAGTAAGAAGTGAGCACACAAAAGCAATGCGACTGCTATGACTGGCGTACAGTGCAGGTTGCTGATCGACAAAGAGTGTGCATTGTAACAAGAAACCCTTACATTTAGATGGGTCACCGTCAAACTTGTCTGGGAATGCGAGTCTGGGATTTACAGCGGTACTCACTGGAGCCGGAGGAACTGCTGGTGCCGGAGGAGCGACAGGTAGACTCGGTGTGACGCTCACAGCAGTACGAAGTTCTTGCATACCTTGTACAAGCTTCTCGGTCAACGTTGTCAGATGACTCAACTGGTGGTGGTGAAGATCAAGACGTGACGCTTGATTGGTGAGTTCACTGGTTAACTGCAGGACAGCTGCTGGATTTGTTGATGGCGAAGTCTTCTGTAATGATTCACGTAACACAGAGGAATCCATTTGCAGCTTTATTGATCGTAGTCGTACAGGCAGGGTCAAGACGGGCAGACAGAGCAATGAGGGCTAGACAAAAGGGTTATCCAAATAACAGGCAGAGATCAGGGCAGGCAGCAATAATCACAGTCCAGGAAACAGTTCAAAAGTCAGGCCAGGCAGAGATCAATCACAGAATCAGAGACAGTCCAAGATCACAACCAGAATACCAGAAACAGGGAATAACGCTCAGAAATGATCACCGGGGCAAATCAAGACTTCGCACTGGTGTGGTGTGTGGACGTGGCTTTTATGTGTGTGTGTTAATGGCGTGCAGGTGTGTGACGCAATCAGTCCCAGGTACGAGGCATGATGGGAATTTGAGTTTAACGCCAATGATCAATACTCGGGTGAAGGCTCCCTCTGGTGGCGGAGAGGAGGCGGAACGGGAGCTTCCACTGTAACAAAGGTAATGCAAGTTTAAGCTTGGAATGGATGAAAAAAGGGAAGAGAAAAAAGTGGGATTATCCCAGTTTGGGGCATAAATATTTACAAACACAACTGACATATGAAAGAGAATTCCAACCACTATAACATAACGACCCTCAGGATCCACAATAATCTGTGATGGGGAGAAATTAACTCGTTTATGCATAACAATAGCTGTGCCTCTGGCTCTGCTGTTAAAATTAGAGTGAAACACCTGGCCAATCCAAGATTTTCTTAATCTAACATGGTCTTTAACTCGCAGGTGTGTTTCCTGAAGAAAAATTATATCAGAGTTCAGATTCTTAAGATGAGAAAACACTCGAGAACGTTTAATTGGCCCACCTAAACCTCGGACATTCCAACTAACTAGGTTAACAGAAATACCCCTACTACTCAGCCCCGTATTTAGGCATAATCCAGCCATTTCACTGATAGATGGAAAACAAAATCAGTAAGGACTGTAGAGAGAGAAAAAAAAAACAGTTAAGTTATCCTTTTCCTCGAGTAACGTGCGGTGAAGTCTTGTCATGGGTAGGCTGTGACATTGGCATATTGTGGCAATATTGTGAATGTGGCATATTATCAGGGAAATTTGCTGCGATCGGTGGCGCGGTTACAGCTCATTACAGCGTGTCTCACGCAGTCTTCACATGCACGCGCGCTTCAATCTGAGACTTTTTGTTCGTTCCGGTGAAATCACAAAACAAAAATGCACACAAACGTCCCTGCTTAATATAATACAACCATTGATGAACATATTCGGTTTTGATGAAAAAAAAAAAACCTATATGATTGTGGATTAGAACCCAAAACCTCTGACATGCTCCACATAACCGGTTGAATGAATGGTATTTTCTGGTAAGCTTCATTGCTATTCCTCATCAATAATACACAAAATGTAGGGGAGCGTGGGGCACAACCTAACGCGGGGTTAAATGTAACACGGACCTTTTACATAGTTCGTCAGGATCAAGCAGGGGTGCGTTTCCCGAAAGCATCGTTAGCCAACTATGGTCGCAAGTTCGCAATTTCCGTTGAACTCTATTGGTAACGACGAAACTTGCGACCATAGTTGGCTAACGATGCTTTCGGGAAACGCACCCCTGGTTGTGTTTCGGCTCTTTTTCTCTCGCTGCCAGAAGAATTGCTCTTCCGCGAATTTGCGGAAAGTTTTGATTTCACGAAGATACTGGACAAAGAGTGTTTTGGCACCATAAAAGTAAATTTTTTCATCATAGATTTTTTTTTTTCGGTTTCTGAGTTGGGTGTATACGTTTCCAAATCTAACTTTATATTGCCTTAATCACTGTCTTGTTGGCTCAAACATAGCACCGTTTTGAAACATGTCAGCAATTCCTAGCGACTGTTAGCTAGGGTTAAAATATGTAATACACAGCGGGGATAGTTGTAACACATTGTTACAACTAAGCCGCCAAGTGTACAATGATAATCAAATGAAAACAGGGAGCCACACAACTTTTCAGGTTTGAGTATACATTTAACTTTGTTGGACTTTCACAAACAACGTTGGAATTTAAAATGTTTTATGAATGATAACTTGTTTATTTATTAAAAATATGGCCTGTTTTTAATGCGATAAACCCTTTAAATTTTTATTTTAAGCTCATTTGTATTGTTATTATTATTAATAATAACAATAATTGTACATGCAGCTGCCAAACACAAATCTAATTTAATTGCAATTACAATATTTTATAATTTTATTTATTATTTTTTATTGCAAAACTGTGCAGCCCTTTTCTATGTCTCTATCCATGATATTGATCCACAATAGAAGGATGATTGGATGAGGGATGGATGTATAACTGTCTATACAGATGCACAAACAATATCAAACTATACAAATAAAAATTCTTCTGAATTATGTGTGTTACACACAAGTGTTACAACTAACCCCTCTGTCTGTTACAATTAACCCTGCATATGGGGTAAATTGTAGCAATTGCACTTCTGTCACTTTCAGTGCAACTGTACAAAAATGGTAGGTCCTAGAAAAAAACTTTAAGTGTTCATTTGTAGCAGAGATGTGTATGTTGCTTGTGTAAAAAATATTAATCTAACCTAATTATTTTTAATTAATTGAGCCAAAACCAAAATGGGTTAGGTTGTGCCCCACTCTCCCCTATACAAACTTTACTTCCTGAGTTTTCAAGTCATTATTATAGTTCCCACAAGTAATTATTAGTGACATTCCTAAATCATTCCAACATGACTTGAATCCATCATAATAGTAACCTTTATCTATCATTACAAATATGACAAATAATCTGAAATGTAAAGACATCTTAGATGTAAAGTTAGCATGTTTGTAATTAGTACCTCTGGTGCCAGACTTGCACCAAATGCAGGGATAGATGCCTGGTGTCTGAGGCAACGCAAACAGCTATCAGGGACAAAATACAGAGTGAAGGGGCCAGATTTAAGGGGGAAATCTGAGGATGAGAGGAGTCCTCAAATGATCAAAGTAAGACCCATGTCACTGATTTGCATGGTGAGATGCATGGTAAGAACCTCCTCATAAGTTTGACTTTGATATGCCACCTGAGGAAAGATTCTTCCTTTTGGATCCTCTTATTCTTGGCCTAGTGGGAATCCAAATTGATATTTAGTCTGGCAAGTTTTCTCAACACATTTAGGTTGCCTTTGAGCTCTTGTTTATTTCATGTCAAAGCAAAGCAAAGCAAGGCTATTTAAATATGTAAGTATGTTTGTGGGTGTACTATGATGCTCTGGTTTGAGATGTCCTGATTTAAACTTCTAGCCCCAATGTGTTAGTTGAAAGTTTTTTCCCTGGAAAATGAGTCTTTTTTCCAGTTTCGATGAATTAAAGCTAAGATAAATTATAATAAGCATTATTATGGGGATATTGGCCATAACATCCAAAAATTTTGTCAGGGCTGGATTCATGTACACAAACATTGAGACGTGCAGTCATGTTATGAGTGGTCTGTCAGTCTAATGAGATATTATGAGTAGTCTGTAAGTGTGTTAACAACATGATGATTAATCTATTAAT
The DNA here is from genome assembly GCA_038021265.1 of Cyprinella venusta. Taxonomy (NCBI): domain Eukaryota; kingdom Metazoa; phylum Chordata; class Actinopteri; order Cypriniformes; family Leuciscidae; genus Cyprinella; species Cyprinella venusta. The sequence goes on along the minus strand of CM075879.1, from coordinate 8,922,067 downwards.
TTATTCAAAAATACAATAAATATGTAATTTATACATATAGTGACTTTAATAACACCTTTTCCATGATGAGCAATGATGTTTCCATAATGTTTTTAAATTAAAATGATGTTTTTTGTGCACTCTAAAAAATGCTGGGTTGTTTTAACTCAATTTTGGGTCAAATATAGACAAACTCAAACATTGGGTTAAAAATGTAATTTAAAAATGTAACCCAATGGCTGGGTTTGTCCGTATTTGACCCAAAATTGGGTTAAAACAACTCAGCATTTTTTACAAATATAAATATTTCTTTGCATACTCATTTTCCCCAATAGCAAACTACGATAACATTTATATGACTTTCTAAAAGATAGAAGAGAGATTGATAACATTTTTCAGAAGAGAGAAAGATGTCAAATTTGCTGTCTCTCCCTCAAATATTATATTAGATACATTCATTCAGCAGCGTTAAGGTCTCTGCATACTGAGTACGAAATTTTCATCTGAAATTTTTCCTCACGTTAAAAAATAAATACAACCTCGCGTTTTGTCAATCACATTTGCACACACTGCCTCAGAAACTTTCATCAGTCATAAAAAATTCAGATCTGGTAAGATTTTCTGCGTTTTGTTTTTTTTTTTTTTTTGCATCCATAGCAAGCATTTTGAGAGGTGTTTTGACAATTAAGAGCCACTGAATGACGAATACGGAAAAACGCATTTGAAATTTAGGACTGAATTTAGTGTGCAAGAACTTTTTTTAACCAGTTTTCTGTGATTTTATGCACAGCTAATAAAGCACAGACTAAAGAGTTATAAATGTATATTCAACTTTTTAAAAATGAAAATGTACAAATTATTGAAAGATTAATACGTGTTAGGGCAGCATTTGAAAAGTGCCCATTAGTCTCTTACATTATCAGAAAGTTTGATGACTTTATGACAAGTCCAAGTTCTAAACGTCATGTGGTGTGACCTCCCCTTAATGATATTTAGGATTGAATGATCCCTTATATGTAATAAATAAGATCTGTATGCTCAAATGTATTAAAGTGCAAATATACTGTATCCCTCTGTCTCTTTTGAGCTGACCTGATTTTCCCCTAACCAGCAGGTGGCGCTGTGTTTGAAGATGGCAGCTTCAGGCTTGTGTCATCTCTTTGCCCTCCTCCTTATCACACTGTACCACACCTCGCACAGCTCTGAGATCCCATCTGAAAATGCCAAACAGAGTCTGACCAGGTCTTCCACCTCCACCACTGACTCCAAGCCAGACCCTGACATGGATCCTCAGGGCAACAGCCAGCGAAGAAGACACTGGTCACGCAAAGAGAGTGATAATGCTGGGCTGCTCTCTCGAAGGCCTGTGGACCGACTGGAGTATGATGGGACAAGTCTAGAGGGCCTGAGTCCTGTAAGGCTGGAGATGGGGCCTGGAGACAGTATGAGGGTGGAGGTTCACGATGAAGTCAGGGGTCCTGCTCATATGCGGCGAGGAAATCATTCACCAGAGGGAGAGTTCAATCGTAAAGCCAGAAGACGTGGCCATGGGCATCTGGCTGGGCACAGAAAGCAGGGAGGCAAAATAGACAAAGGTCACGCTAAAGGTAATAAAGATTTTCTGAACATTCTGAAAGAATGTAAAATGTTATCTGGCTAAGTATGGTAAGCCAGAAAAGATTTTATATTCTACAAAGAAAGGTTAAAGGCATTGTTCACAGAAAAATGAGGTTCCACTTTATTTTGATAGTCTTTGTTTCGATAATTCTACAAACTATAAGCAACTTTGCAACTACTTGTCAACTACAGTAACTCTCATTAGAGTATTAATAGACTGTTAGTAGACTGTCAGGTTATGGTTAGGTAGGGTTCAGGTTAGTACAATAAGTTGACTTGCAGTTGCCAAGTTACTTATAATCTGTCGGGGGACCATCATAATAAAGTGTTAGCAGATAATATTAAGCAAATAGTCTACTAACAGTCTACTAATACTCTAATGAGAGTTTGTTGACATGTAGTTGCAAAGTTACTTATATTTAGTAGAATGTCTAAAGTGGACTATAGGAATTAAGTGTTACCAAAAAGGACAATTCTGTTGACATCTGCTCAGTCACATATTACTTCAGACTTGTATGATTTTCTTTTCTCCTTGGCAGGGATTTCCAAACTTTTTTTTTATCAGCCAATCCTCTTTGACATAAAAAACCCCCTGAGATTTTAATTGTGAATGTATATTATAATTTAACAACGTACTCGCATGTTCATGGTTCTGATGTTGTATATTTTTTTGTTGTAACATCCAGGCAAAAGAACTCTCAGAGAAGTTCTAGAACCATTCTCAGTGGCAATAGTTGCATTCGATTTCACAATTGGCTTCAATCTTTACAAGAACCAAGACTTCTTTTAGTGATCCGATTGAACAGAGAGAAAAAAAAGGGAGAGGACTCTTTGTTTAGTTGTGATAGTGTTCACATTTGTATTCAGTTTTCTTTTTATTTGAATAATAATAATAACTATTATTATTATTTAAAACTGACTACAAAAAATTAAGACAGAAACTTTTATTTTACCTTACAAGTTATAATACTAATATGTCTTAAAGGGACAGTTCACCCAAAATGAAATCTGGCATCATTTACTCACCCTCAAGTTACTAGAACTAAACGTGGAAATACCATTTTGGCGTGTTCGTACCACTGGAACTAGCACGATTTTAGTAAACTAAATTAGCACATACTTCAGAATAGGGTCTAAGCCAGCACAATAGGAACTACCAGTGACGGGAAGTGTAAGCTGATTGACCGAATGTAAGAGAAACACCAGCACCCAGCATTTTAAAAATAAGTTGAGTACACACAGAATCATAGCCTATGTATTTACCAGAAACTAACTCTATGAACATGGAAAACAGTGATAGATGGACCTCTCAACATTTACACTAAGGAGAAAATCCAATACAACTTTGAGGGGACCAAGTGAAAAATGATTATGTATTACTCAGTGCTGTCAAAATAATTGTCCGCTGCGCCGTGAAAATAAAAGGGGAACATTTAGTTCTTGGGGAACCACCCTGGTTACTAATTCCTAGCACTAAGTTCCTAGAACTACCCAGTGCGAAATAGGCTATTGACTTCCATAGGATTAAAAAAGCAATTGTTGGTTAATGACAAACTCCATCATCTTCCGCTTATCCGGGGCTGGGTCGCAGGGGCAGCAGTCTAAGCCCAGAGACGCCCAGACTTCCCTCTCCCTAGATACTTCCTCCAGTTCTTTCGGGGGAATACTTAGGCGTTCCCAGGCCAGCCGGGAGACATTATCTCTCCCCGTAATATCTCGCTGGGAAGGTATCCAGGAGGCATCCAGAACAGATGCTCAAGCCACCTCAGCTGGTTCCTCTCAATGCAGAAGAGAAGCGGCTCTACTCTGAGCTCCTCCTGAGTGACTGAGCTCCTCACCCTATCTCTAAGGGAACGCCCAGCCACCCTGGTGAGAAAGCTCATTTCGTATGCCTGTTTCCGGGATCTTTTCCTTTCGGTCATGACCCACAGCTCATGACTATTGGTTGAGAGAAGGAGCGTAGATCGACCTGTAAATCGAGAGCTTTGCTTTACAGCTCAGCTCCTTCTTCACTACGACAGTCCGGTACATTGACCTGCACCGATCCATCTGTCAATCTCCTTTCCTCACTCGTGAACAAGACCCCAAGATACTTGAACTCTTCCACTTGAGGCCGGAAATCTCCACCTACCTGAAGCAGGCAAGCCACCCTTTTCCGACTGAGAACCATGGCCTCGGACTATGGGTGCTGATTCTCATCCCAGCCACTTCACACTCAGCTGCAAACCGTCCCAGAGCACGTTAAAGGTCCTGGTTTGATGAGGCCAACACGACAACATCATATGCAAAAAGCAGAGACAAAATTGTGTGGTCCCAAAACCCGACATTCTCCGGCCCCTGGCTGAAAATAGAAATTCTGACCATAAAAATTATGAACAGAACCGGTGACAAAGGACAGACCTTCTAGAGTCCAATATGCACCGGGAACAAGTCTGACTTACTGCCGGCAATGTAAACCAAGCTCCTTCTCAGGTCGAACAGGGACCGGACAGCCCTTAGCAGAGGGCCCCAGACCATACTCCCAGAGCACCCTCCACAGGATGCTGTGAGGGACACAGTCAAATGCCTTCTCCGAATCCACAAAACACATGTGAGAGTCCAGGAGTGTCCAGCTGGTCCATTGTTCTACGACCGGGACGAAAACCACATTGTTCCTCTTGAATCCAAGGTTCCACTGTCAGCAGAATTCTCCTCTCCAGTACCCTGGCATAGACTTTCTTGGGGAGGCTGAGGAGTGTGATCCCCCTGTAGTTGGAATACTCTCTCCAGTCCCCCTTCTTGAAAAGAGGGACCACCACCCCGGTCTGCCAGTCCAGATGTACTGTCCCCGACCACCACGTGATGCTGCAGAGGCGAGTCAGCGAAGACAGCCCCACAACATCCAGAGACTTAACATACTCAGGGCGGATCTCATCCACCCCCAGTGCCTTGCCACTGATTAGCTTTTTCTTAAATACCTCTTCAGCAGGTGATGGACACCTCCGAGTCCACCTCCGAGCCCTCGGCCTCTGCTTCCTCAATGGAAGACGTGTCGGTGGGATTGAGGAGATTCTCAAAGTATTCCTTCCACCATCTGACGATATCCCCAGTTGAGGTCCTCCACTTTTTTCTGTTCTGCAGAAAGAAATTCATACAGGTTTGGAAAAAAAATATCCTATTAAAGGGTTAGTGCACCCAAAAATGAAAATTAAGTAAGTAAATACTCACCCCTATGCTGTACCAACCCTGTAAGACCTTCGTTCATCTTCGGAACACAAATGAAGATATTTTTGATTAAATTTGAGAGGTGGATAACTGCTACATAGGATGCCTGAGGGATTGAAACTTGACGGCCCAGGAAGTCGTTGAAGAGAATGTTTAAATATTCCATGTGACTACAGTGGCTCAACTATAAGTTTATCAAGCGATGAGAATACTTTTTGTGCGAAAAAACAAACAAAAATAACGACTTTATTCGAGTTTTCCTTTTCTTCCTTGTGGGCCTGAGACGAGAGTTCAAGAGATTTCCACGACACATGCGCGAGAACTGTAGTTACATGGAACATTTAAACATTTTCTTCAATGAATTTCCGGGCCATCAAGTTTCAATCCCTTAGGAGCCTATGTAGCAGTGATCCACCTCAAATTTAATCAAAAATATCTACATTTGTGTTCCAAAGATGAACGAAGGTCTTATGGGGTTGGTACAGCATGGGGGTGATTAATTAATTACTTAATTTTCATTTTTGGGTGAATTAACCATTTAAATTCTTAACTTTCAAAAATTAAACATGCAAGTCTGTGTTTAGTTGACAACAGGTTTATAAACAAATTGTTACAAATCTGATAAAATGCTGAAGTGAAAATATTTAAACATAATAGTTGGTGATTATGCAAATGTAAATTTATTTTAACAGGACAACAGAGATGATAGATAAGATGATAGATAAGGTGGGAAAATATAAAGGCTACACATTTATTTCTTGATTGCGAAAAAGTTTGAAGGTCTCCAATGCAGAGTGACATAAATGCACTTATATCAATTCAGAGCACATGATGATGTGCTTTAAAATTATGTGCTCATTTTTTTTTTTTTTTTTTTGGAGTCATGGACGATCCTAGCTCCAATAATTTAAAGGAGTTTAGAACACAAAGATTAGAGATATTGTTTGTGTGCTATTCAACATTTTACTGAGCCTTGTTCATCAGGGATTTGAATTCTAGTTACTGTGAGTGTGAATGACAAGATTTATTCAGTCCGCTACTAACACTCTCATTTAACAGACACACAATAGCGAGTACCACACCATTCAGAATCACTAAAAAACTTCATTAAAATACAGTCCTTTTTAACAAAAGCACAGACCTTTTAGCATCATGAAGAAAGTTTTTCTTGTGCTCACTGTCATAGCCTAATGTGACATGCTGTTTGAAGATGCTGAATGGAGAATGGCTTGACTGCTGCAGAGGATGGAAGAATTTAAACATCTTGTTAATGAAATATAATGTGTGAAAATGTGCATTTAAAATACTTTTTTGTCCTTTGTTGATCAGTGTCACATGATCCTTCAGGAATCCTTCAGAAAGGATTAATATTTTTGTGAAAACAGTAATATATGTTTTCCCCCAGGATATTTTGAATAAAAAACAGCATTTATTTGAAATAGAAATATTGTGTAACATTATAAATTCACTGTCCCTTTTGATCAATTTAATGCATCCTTGCTGAATAAAAGCATTACTTTTACTCTTCCCAAACTTTTTTTGTTGTGTATCACAGTTTTGACAAAAAAAAAACAACAACAAAAAACTGTTTTCAGCAATGATAATAATAAGGAATGTTTCTTGAGCACCAACTCAGTATATTAGAATGATTTCTGAAGGATCATGTGACACTGAAGACTGGAGTAATGATTCTGAAAATTCAGCTTTTACATCACAGAAATGAATGTTTAAAATGCTCTCTTGATGACAGAGTTTTTTTTATTGTTATTATTTTTAATATATTAAAATAGACAACAGTTATTTTAAGTTGTAAAATATTTCATGCAGCCTTGCTGAGTATAAGAGACTTCTTTCAAAAACATTTTCAAAAAATCTTTTTATTCTAAACTTTTGACTGGCAGTGTAAGTAAATTAAATATTTTAAACAATATAGTCCCGAGGTGTCCAAATGGCCCTACAATGAGTAGTGTAAGTAGTGATTTCAGAAAATTGCCAGGTCTAGACTTTAAATGCTAATTTGATTAAAAACCAACCATAGTTTCTCTCTCTTTTTCTCTTAGGGGATCTCTATGACCCTGAACCAGAATTAGACTCCTTGTTGAAGGACATGAATGCATTTGAGGATGGTCTTTACACCTCCTCTCCCAATTACGACAATGCACCACTCACTGAAGCTCCCTCCCTTCTCTCCCCCATTTTGGTAACCACGGCAATCGACGAGCATCCCCCAACACTGCCCCCAGCCTCCACCAAACCCCAGGCATCCTGGCGAGCAGAAGCGTCCTCGAATATGAAGGTCTGTTGTGTTGTTCAGAGTGTTTAGTTTTCTAAGATGCTGTTATTCCTCTCATAACTCTGAGGATTGACAACAAAATTTGCTGAAGCATTTTTGCATTGTTTGGGGGAAAAAGATTTTTTTATTCAAGACCTTGGTTAAACACCTTACTAGCAACCTTATGTTATTGTAAAAAAATATAGCTGCTTGGACATTTTGAGTCTTTTTCCACTCTGTCATTTTGTTGTTAGATCCCAAAATGAACATCCTCATATGAACTGCACACCATGGCAGATATAAAGTAGATACTGAAATGCTGTTTGGAGCCAGTAGTGGAGGTACTTGTCATCCTAGTGGTGTATGGTGCTTCATCACACAGATTTATTTACCTGTGCTTCTGTGCCGTGCTTATTACAGAGTGCCGCCTGCGGCTGGATTGTACACAAGTAAAATTACCCAGCTCGCTTTGCACTAGGGAGAGAATGGAGGATGGGAGCTGTCAACAGAGCGAGTGAGGGGTGAGATGTTGCTTGCCCATCCTCCTGCTCCTCTTTCTCACAGCCATCTGTTCTGCTCCGTTCTTCTCCCTAGATATATTTTTACCACTCCCTGTATTTATTTAAATTCCATTGAGAGGCATCACTAGGCCTGGATACTGACATTAATAAAAACTAAATTTGCATTTCCTCATGGAAATGCAAATGCTTACAAAGCAGTAAAAACATCATGTTTTTAATAATACAATCAAAAAAATAAAATTAAAGCTGGCGAATGTGATACAAAGAGAACTGGGCTTAGCTGACATTAGCATCTGTGGGTGGGCCAATATGATGGCCAATTTCAGCATAAGCTGATTGTGGTGTACATTCTAGGCCCTCTCATACACCTGGCGCAATGCAGCGGCAGGTACGACACAAGTGTTTTTTTGTTTTTTTTTTTGCCAGTTTCAGCCCGACACCGTTATCATTTTCATTATCATTTCCTGCGCCACGTTGTTGGCACATTGCTATTTTGAGGCAACAGACTGCACCATTGACGAACAAAAACCTGGTCTAAAGTCAATGGTGCAGTATTTTTATTTATTTTTTTTGTAATTTAAAGAACGCATTATACTTGTACGCCTAAAAAGCCAGGTACACAATGCGCTTGCACTCTGCTTATTACACACACAGGGTCACGCAGCAGCACACAAACATGCCAAATATTGAAAATAAAAGGATTACAATGTAAAAGATTATTATTGTGTACATATGGTAGATATGGTGTAATCCGGCTTGTCCTGTAGATGGTTTGCTTGTGCGATTTAACCTTGTGCATGAGCAGATCTGTTTCCCCTCAGCAGAAGTGTTCAGTCTTTCTGCTTGCAAGATCTGCCATGTAAGTAGCGAATCCGGCATGACGCGAGCGCAAGTGGCTTTTAAATGTAATGGGAGATGAGACTTTGATTGTTTTTTTGCACGTTATGCCCAATACACACCCACAACCATGTGTCGGGTGCACTGACCATTTTTCCCGTCATTAAACTAGCAAAAGTGGATTCAGGCCATAAGTTTATGTTGTTAAAATAGGGCCCATTATGTCAACAGAAGTCGCTAGTTTCCAAACTTTAATCTTAAATAGATCATATCTTAAGGAGACAGGTTATTCTTAAGATCTTTTAAGATAATTGTTCAATGTATTTAAAAGTCACAGTGAAGAAATAGAGGTTAGATGGATACTATTTACTTTTATAAACACCAGAAGAGCAAAATATGTTAAAAGTCAAACCCTCTGTGTTTTCTGTGAGTAGCACAGATCAGGCTGGTAGCACCTGCCGCTCTGTATGTACATTATTTCAAAAGATCCCAACCATGATTTTACCACCTGGCAACAATCAGATGAAGGCAATGTGATTTTTGCTCATCCTAGTGACTGTATGAGACTTGTTAGACATCTCAGAAATCTGACAAGAAATGCTATTGTTTAGATGCAAACAACAGACACACTTGAAAAAACACATTTTATTGTATCTTGATGAACAGAAAGAACAAGAACTGCCGATGTGCATGTGTGAGAAGCTGTTTGTGCAGATTTTCAGCAGCACACTGCCACTAATGTACATTGCACAAGAGCATTTCAGAGAAAAAAAGCCCTGAAAATAGTGCAAGTGTATATGAAACCTCCAAAATAACTCAAACCACGTCAGGAAGTCTTCTTGAGTTTAGTTCACTTTGAAACTATGGCATGGTTTGATAAATGGTCACATGCATTAAACACAAAACCATGCAGGTTCATTTTATCTTCACATTGTGTAACTCCAAATACTGTCTCTAATATTGTAACTGGGCTATAATGAGTTACAAATGACAGGTAAACTTGGGCATTCACCAATTGGTTGGTGGATTTTTTTTACCCCATCCATCCATCCATCCATCCATCCATCCATCCATCCATCCATCCATCCATCCATCCATCCATCCATCCATCCATCCATCCATCCATCCATCCATCCATCCATCCATCCATCCATCCATCCATCCATCCATCCATCCATCCATCCATCCATCCATCCATCCATCCATCCATCCATCCATCCATCCATCCATCCATCCATCCATCCATCCATCCATCCATCCATCCATCCATCCATCCATCCATCCATCCATCCATCCATCCATCCATCCATCCATCCATCCATCCATCCATCCATCCATCCATCCATCCATCCATCCATCCATCCATCCATCCATCCATCCATCCATCCATCCATCCATCCATCCATCCATCCATCCATCCATCCATCCATCCATCCATCCATCCATCCATCCATCCATCCATCCATCCATCCATCCATCCATCCATCCATCCATCCATCCATCCATCCATCCATCCATCCATCCATCCATCCATCCATCCATCCATCCATCCATCCATCCATCCATCCATCCATCCATCCATCCATCCATCCATCCATCCATCCATCCATCCATCCATCCATCCATCCATCCATCCATCTTCTGCTCATCCGGGGACGGGTCGACACTTCCTCCAGCTCTTCTGGGGGATACCGAGGCGTTCCCAGGCCATCCGGGAGACATAGTCTCTCCAGTGTGTCCTAGGTCTTCCCCGGGGCCTCCGCCCAGTGGGATGTGCCCAGAACACCTCCCCGGGGAGGCGTCCACTCTAAGCTCCTCCCTCTAAGGGATCGCCCAGCCACCCTGCGGAGAAAGCTCATTTCGGCCGCCTGTATCCGTGATCTTGTCCTTTTGGTCATGACACAAAACTCATGACCATAGGTGAGTTTCTAAAAGATTAAAAAAATAAGCAGATCTAGCAGTTTAGCAGTCTCTTCACGAAATTCGAAAAACGTCTAGTTTTGTTTTCTTCCAGTTGTGCTACATTTATCTGGCTGCTCTCTTACAGCGTTGGACGATTTTCTTTAATCTTCTTTAAGCGCAAAGGAGCAGCTGTGTCTTAAGACTCAAAGGCTGAGGTCCAGAGGTCTGAGGGAGAGTTGGAACGACCAAGGACGGAGATGGTGCCTGAGGAAGGGCGGAGCAAACCGCAGCAGAAGGGGTGGAGAACCAGAGAGCAGCGGACGGTTCGCAAGTCCGCAGTGGGGGTGAAGCGACATCTGACCTCAGTGGAATCAACGAGCCGAGGGAGTCCGGCAAGACAGAATGGCCGATGGTCCACAGCAAGAGTTTTGGAGAGGTGGTGGGAGAGGGAGGTTGGGTGGGGCCAACAAGACAGGCAGATGAATGACAGGATCGGGATTGACAGGTTTGCGTAACAGAACTGGGGCTAGACAAATCTCATCTCCAAAATCAAAAGATGTTTTAGCCAGAGACGCACTCTCAGTAGCGGAGGGGTGGGCGGGGCTCACTTCCAAACCCTCGAAGTCCACCAGAACTCCCTCAGCGATGGATGGCTCAGCCAGCTCACACACCTGGTCAGGCGCGCATTGCTCGGGCTCCATGGCGATGTGATCCTCGGTCGCTCTTATAGGCGCAGGCTCATTCATCGCCACGGTCTCCGTTGCGCTACCTGCGGTGGGCTCAGGTCGACAGTCCTCGCCGTCGGGGTGGTTCTGGCTGGGCACTGGATGGGGAGTGGGGCTGGCGGCATCCTCGACGGTGAACTCAGATCCGCAGGACGCCAGCACCCACTCCACATATGACGTGAAGCTTCCTTGAGGAACCTTGAGGAACCTCGCAGGAAAGGGCACAGGCAGTCGTCTGGGAAGGTGGTCTGATGGGCGAAATCCAAAAACACTTCCAAGTGTTCCTCGAGGGAGCTTTCTCCCTGCTCAAGGCACATGAGTCTTACAGCCTCACAGTCCATATAAAAGTGAAACGGAACAACAAAAAGTGAAAACGGAACAAAAACACTGAACACGAAAAAAGAGAAAAAAAGGAAAATACACAAACACGTTCTTAGTTTGGGTCCGGTATTCTGTCATGTTGCTGCTTGAGTTCAAAAGAGTTCATGAAGGCAAGCAAATCCAAATAATAGCAGTTTATTCCAGAAGACGAAGGGAGCACGCACACACATCAGGGTGTTAAAAACAATACCGGACAACAGACAGAGCACAAGCAGGAACTAAATACACAGAGATAATTAACAAATGACTAACAGCTGTGATGAAGGTGATTGGTGTCCATGGTGACTGATCAGTGACAGGAAACACAAACAGGGAAACACATGTGAGGAGTGAAACTGTGACAGGTTATAACTTTTGAAGCCTTTGATCTAGAGACATGAAACAGTACACCTGATTCCACTCATCCTGCTGATCACACCCAATACCTTACATTAAGACTCCGCCCATTAAAGTAGTGGCCATTTTGAAAAGTACAGTACTCAGTTTTCCGCTACTCTTCCTTAAAATTTTATCCAATTTTGTCCAAACATGTGCTCAAATGATCTTCGGACTGAGCCGCATTTTTGACTGGTTTTACAAGTGACTGAACAGAATTTTTTTATACTAGAAAAAAAAGTTATAATGTCGTAAAGTTAACGAGGTCCACCCAAAATTGGCAATCGAAATGAAAATTGGTACACTTAATCGGAAGCATGTTCTGAGGTTCCAAGTTGGGAACAGTGTCATCTCAAATTTGAGATTTGCAAAATTGCTATTTTGGCCAATAACTTTTCAACACTTTCTCAGAAAATCATAATTGTGGTATCTATGGGGTATATGATTCCTTGTATCATGCCGAATCACTGGATATCGATTTTGGTCATGATGGGAGTACCACGTGTCCGCCATTTTGATTACAGCGCCACTTAGTGTTCCAGAGATATCATTGTGTTTTGAAAAAAAAAAACGCTTATAACTTTTGCTAACATTGCTTGAAATTTGATTTCTTTATGTCAATATATTCATTGGGTTATGCCAGTTTCAACGATTCCTCATATGTTATTTTTCAACAATGTGACTGGCCACCATATTGGAGCCAATGTAAAACAGTTTTTTCGCTGCTTCTCCTTCAAAATTTTTCCAAAATTGTCCAAACTTTTCTCAAATGAACTTCGGACCGAGCCACATGGAAGTACTGTTCCCGATTTTTTTGCTATACTGGGAAAAAAGTTATGATGTCACAAATTTAACAAGGTCGACCCAGAGTTGATTCATAGGCTGTAACTTGTGAACAGTTTGTCACAAATTCATAAAACTGGTGTCTATCCAACTTGCGTCATGTCGAATCCGAGGATATCTATTTTGCCAGGATTGGATGTACCACGTCATGTTTCAATGTTACAATGTCTTTGGGTTCAAATAAAATAATAGGGAATCTAGCATTACATTTCCTTTAATCTCTTTAACCCCACATAAGCAGCCATTCATTGGGGTATTGCATGAGGCACAAGTCATTTATAATGTAGGTTTTGGGCAGCCATTCATTGGGGTATTGCATGAGGCACACGTCATTTATAATGTAGGTAAAAAAAATGTCTTGAAAATTGTCACAGGCTTCTCTTGTTGCAGCACATTTTCTTTATTCATTAATGATTCTTTTCACCAGTTGCCATGCTAGTGAAGGTGTTATTCTCTTGAACACATATGATGGAAAGGGTCTTTATTCGCATATGAGATATTCCAAATTTTAGGTTTAATTCCAACTTTGGATGGGTACGTGTAAAGCTAAAGAAAAAAAACTCCACTGGTGGAAAAGAATTGGAGAAAAATGTGGTAACATTTTACTGTGACGTTGTGCGGAGAAATAGTGCTGAGGCTGGATCCAAACGCAGTGTAGCTTTATTAACAAACTTAGGAACAGGATACAAAACTAGAAGCAGGACTCGAGAATTCAAAAAACACCAACGTTCACATACATAAATACAACAACCAACAAAGACAGGGCAGAAACACAGCGCTTAAATAATCAAGGACAAACGAGCTAGACCAGATAACAAGGGGGCGTGAGAAATAAGAAACCCCTGGGACAAATAATCGACGGGGAACCACTAAAAACGAAAACACACAAAACCACATCATGACATAGCCTCGCCCCTATGGGCGGCTCCCGACGCCCATAAAAACACCAAAAAGTTCAGGAGGGCGGTGAAGCAGAGGCAGTCTTGGGGGAGGGATGGAGGGCCAGGCCCGTGCAGGGGAACGGGACCAGGAGGTAGCCAAGGCGGGCTTGGGCCGCAGAGCGTGTGCGGAGCAGGGCGAGGCGAAGGCCAGGGCGGAGCAGGGCGAGGCGAAGGCCAGGGCGGAGCAGACTTGGACGGAGCAAACTCACACAGAGACGAGGCCAGAGCAGACACAGGCGAGGTCCATGACAGCTTCGCCTCCATGGCCCTCACAGACTCAGACGAGGTCCATGTCAACATCGCCTCCATAGCCTTCATGTCAGCATCGCCTCCATGGCCCCTACACTACCTACCAGTAGTACCTACTGCCCCCCCCCCCCAAAAAAAAAAATACTTGGGGAAATTCACGGGAGGAACCTCTGGGTGGTGAACAGGTTCAGGAAAGGCCTCCCGGAACTTGAAGGGTGCAGGCAGAGCGAGGCGCAGAGGCGGGGCCGGCAGGGCGAGGCGCAGAGGCGGTGCCGGCAGGGCGAGGCGCACAGGTGGGGCCGGCAGGGCGAGGCGCAGAGGCGGAGCCGGAGGGTGAGGCGCAGAGGCGGGGCCGGCAGGGCGAGGCGCAGAGGCGGGGCCCGCAGGGCGAGGAGTCTGGGTACGCTCACCGGGGCCTGGCGAACCAAACGAGTCCTCCTTCTCCTCCTGCGGCAGCGCGTCACAGGGCTAGATGCACTCGCTGGGCTGGACAACTCACTCACTTGACTTGAAGATTCACAACTCACTTGAACAGAAGATTCACTCACTTGAACTGGAGATTCATCACTCACTTGAACTGGAGATTCAGCACTCACTTGAAAAAGAGACTCATTACTCACTTGAACTGGAGATTCAGCACTCACTTGAACAGGAGACTCATCACTCACTTGAACTGAAGACTCATCACTCACTTGAACAGAAGATTCACTCACTTGAACTGGAGATTCACTCACTTGAACCGGAGATTCACTCGCGGGGCTTGAGTGAAGTGCATGCTCGTCGGGGCTCACGTGAAGCGCGGGCTCGGCTGGGCTGACGTGAGTCGCGGGCTCGGCTGGGCTGACGTTGAGTCGCGGGCTCGGCTGGGCTGACGTTGAGTCGCGCGCGCGGCTGGGCTGACGTGAGTCGCGGGCTCGGCTGGGCTGACGTGAAGCGCGGGGTCGTCGTGGCTGAAGTGAACCAGCGGTGAAGACGACGAGGGCTTCGCGGGTAATGTGAACTCGGGAGGTGTCGAGTAGAACAAGCTGGTAATGGAGAATAGGTCCTCCAAGGAACGAGCCCGGGCTATATACCGGTCAAGAGTCCAGTTGGGAAGGTTCTGCGGCATCCATCGAGCGATCTCATAATCCAGCCCATTCAGAAACAGGCCCATGAGGGCTGTTTCACAAAAGCAGAATTTAGAAATCCAGGATAAGAGATAAAGCTGGGCTTGACCTAGTGTGATCAGTGCATCCTGGCTTTATCAGTTTCACAAAGGCCAAACCAGGCTCAGGAGGAGCAGCTATGTCAAGCCAGGTGTAAGTAATTCAGATAAGTGGGAGTCAACAGCTTTCTTTAACAGACCACACAGTCCATGACAGATTCATTGATGCTACAATGGATGAGTTGCGTGCGCCATACTTCCAGTGTTGGGTGTAACTAATTACTAAGTTATTAGTTACTGTAATTTCATTACTTTTCCCTTGAAAATGTAAAGTAAGGGATTACTCTTCATTTATCTGTGATTTAATTACAGTTACTTCTAATGTAATTGAGGTAAAAACTGTGTATAGATCAATCCGATCTCACAGCGATCCATATGCATTTTATGAGGAATCTAAATATTACGACCGCACTCCCCATACCATACCATACCAACTTTATTTGTTTAGCACTTTACAGCAACCTAAGTTGAACCAAAGTGCTGTACAGAAAAGCATAAACATACATACAATTAAAACCCTACATTCATCATTAGTAACAAAAAAATATTCATGGAGTCGACATCTTGCTAGGCATCAAAAGCCAGAGAGAAAAGATGGGTTTTAAGAAGTTTTTTAAAAACAGGTAAAGAAGAAGCCTGTTTAACATGCAAAGGCAGATCATTCCATAGTTTAGGGGCAGACACGGCAAAGGCACGGTCCCCTCTGAGCTTACGCTTAGTTTTAGGCACAGTCAGGAGCAGCTGATCATCTGACCTGAGAGCGCGGACGGGTTTATACGAGTGAAGAAGCTCAGAGAGGTATGGCGGAGCAAGGCCATTTAATGATTTAAAAGTAAATAACAAAATTTTAAAATGGATCCGAAATTGAATAGGCAGCCAATGTAGTGAAAATAAAATTGGGGAAATGTGCTCCCGTTTAAGTGTGCCTGTTAAAAGACGTGCTGCTGCGTTCTGTATCATCTGGAGACGGGTGATGGAGAACCCATTAACCCCCACATACAGTGAATTACAATAGTCCAGCCGTGTTGTTACAAAGGCGTGGATTGCAGTTTCAAAATGTTGTCTTGACAAAAATGGCTTTATTTTGGCCAGCTCCCTCAAATGAAAGAAGCTTGATTTGACAACAGCTTTAATCTGACAGTCAAACTTAAGCTCACGGTCCACTTTAACACCAAGGTTTGAAATGCAAGGTTTAATGTAGGGAGCCAAAAAGCCCAGATCTATCGGTGGGGTACCAGTGGTGCCTCCAAAAACCATCACCTCTGTTTTTTCATCATTAAAATCTCGTACAAATTTGTATGAATTATTGTAAAATATGTATGAAAAAAGTGTGAAATGTCATGAGATCAGATATAAAACAATAGTGGGTTTAACATCAAAATGTAGCCTATTGTCTGATGCTAAAAAGTATATAAGTATTATAATGTTTTTATAATGTAACCTTCTCCACCTTGGTCAGTTTAAGGATAATTCATGCAATTTTATAGTATTTATTTGAAAGAATTAAAACAGATTAATGTCTATCCTTGTATTATTCAGCTGGTTGAGATTGATATGGGATTTTGAAAGTAATTAGTAATGAAAAGTAATTAAATACTTTTTAGAGAGAGTAATTAGTACAGTAATCTAATTACACTGTTGAAGAGGTAATTAGTAACTAGTAATTAATTAATTTTTTAGAGTAACTTACCCAACACTGCTGACAGCTTATTAATTTATGGTACTTTTGTTACACATCCTATCAATATTTATACATAACAAACATGACTGGACCAAAGAGGACCTGGCTACAGGTCAAGATCAAATATAAGAACTGGTAAGTGTCTGATAAAATTTTGGGACCCAACAGTCTGCACAGGTAGTGGATGCCATCCCCAGAAAAGCAGAGTGGGGGAAAATGATTATAGTATACATAGTTTCTCTTTATCATAATTACTACAGTAACATATTTCTGTTCATCAAAGTCTTTATTTTACACTTTAAAGGGGTGGTTTACTCCTCTTTTTCTTTACATGATTGTGTTTATGGGGTGCAATATAACATGTATTCGTGGTTTTTCTTTTTTTAAAAAGTCTTATTTTTCATAAACTTCACCTTTATAGTCAGCCGCGCTCTCCTCTGTCCCCTGAACGAGCGGTTTACTTCCTGAGTCTATGAAAACACTCCCTCAGAAATACGTCGTGGGCTCAGATTGGTTAGTTTGGGCGGGTGTGTTGTGATTGGCTAAACTGTCGCTCACGTTGTCCGGAAGGTTAACGCCTATTACCTTAACGGGGAAACGCCAGCTCCGGTCCAGATGTAAATAATGATGTCGAACTGCAGTATCAGTTTGAGGCAGAATCAGAACGAGAAAGCCGCGATGAAGCGAGACAAACAGAACCACACCACACACGGCTCTTACTAAACGTTTCTGAATGATAATTTGCCATATTTTTTAACCATATACACGTTTGTTTTACACAATAGCATCTGACTGGCAACGATAGCAACTGACTGGCTACTAATGTTAAGCACAAACAGCGTTGGCAAGTTTACGTTCTTGATCAAATCGAAAATAACGTCATAAAGCATATATACATGAAAAATACGTTTAAAACATTAGTACTTATACAAAATTCAGGTCCATAACGTTTGTACCCGTTTGTCGTAGACACAAAATACTAGCATAACTAGTAGCCTAGTGGCTATAAAGCCAGCGCTGGCATTTTGAAAAAATAAAACATAAATAAAACACAGGCTAACGTTGCGTCTGGAATTATACATGCAAATACATTTAAAACGATTAAGTCTTAGCCTACTTACAGGTTGTGGTCCAACAACTGCTGCCTCTGGTTTTAAAGTTGGATCTGCTTCATTGTTTATTAACAGTTTCTTGCTGCATTTAACTCGTGAAAATTCTGGAAGCTGTCTTCCGTAAAATGCGCAGCACAGAGAGCTAGATTACGATCATCACTTTCAGGAATATAATCAAACATAAATTGTATCCACTGTTGATGAAGTATAGCATCCGTGGGAAGCTTGAAACACAGAAGACCTGACAGCTGCGTGAACACAACTCACTCGACGTGCTGCAGAAATATGCACATGCCCTTTCCTGCATATTCCGAAGGGAGTGGTTGATGCAAATGTGCGGGTTAGTGACGTACCATAACCCGTTGTAGTCCCAATCGAGTCGTTTTTGTAGGCGTTTACACTTCCTGGTTTTTAAAAGACGATATCTCTGTTTACATTGAACTTTCAGCGCTGCAACTTTGCAGATACTGTTAATGCACCATCAGCAACATTACACACTATTTAAAATCAAAAAAGTGAAACTGGAATCAACCACCCCTTTAATGCAGTATAACTAGGCGGTAAAATCAAAATATTTGAACAAAACATGAAAAACTTTCTTCAAGTGAGCATTAGCTAGCTTGGTGAATGCAATGATGGAAGGTGGTTAGGTGACCCAATGATAAAACTCAGTGACTTTTAATGCATTTATGTAATATATTTCACTATTAATATACTAATTTATGTTTAATATTTATTTAGGGTTTTCTGTTTTTCTTGATGATAGTGATGAACAAATACTACATCAATAGGCCTAGTGTTGAAATCAAAATATTCAAATGTTAGAAATTTGGCTATTTTGTACATTCCTGAAATAAATATTAATAGGTATATATATTATGTTGTTGCATTACTTGCCTTTTACTTTTAGAGATTAAAAACTATGTTCATTTTGCTGTTGATCTATGAAGGAAACTGGTTGGTAAAAAAGGGGGCATTTTACCCCACCACTGGGGCAAAACGCCCCCTTTGTACAAAAATATTTTCAGTCAAAAAAATAATAATTATGAAAGTTGAGCAATTTTAATATTTGGTAAATAACTCCTGCCAAAGACACTCAAAACTGGGATGGCAATTCTAGTCACATTTATGTTTTGTTCAGAACAACTCAGAACAACAGCAGTCTTCAAAAACACAATTGAACAGTAACAATGCCCATATGGATAATTTCATTTCATTTCATTTCATTTCATATCATTTCATTTATTATACAGGAAAATTCAACAGCAACAGTATAGTTGCAGTAAAACGGGCCTGGCTCAGTTTAAAAACTGGTTTACAGCAGGTTCCTGTTCTGCAGCAACATTAAACAATAAACAGAATTTCAGCACATGTATACAAGACATTGAATAAAACAAACCAACTAAACAAAACATAGAATACGGGAAAAACAAGACTAAAAACAGTACATGAGCAATCAATGTGTACAAGTTTGACTAGTGAGAAGAAACTGTTTATATGACTTTTTGAAGTATGTTAAGGACGATGTGTTACGAAGCACGAGACATGTAGATCCACATGCAGCTTTATTGAAGAGTAGTCGTACAGGCAGGGGTCAGGAACAGTAAAACAGGGATATCCAAGAACAGGCACAGAGAATGGTCAGTAAACAGGCAGTGGATCAGGGCAGGCAGCAAACAAGCAGAAGTCAGTAAACAAACCAGGATCAAAAACAGGGAAACCAGAAACAGGGAAAACGCTCAGAGATTACAGCCGTGGCAATGCAATACTTCGCAGTGAGTCAGTGTTTGAGTGTGGCTTAAGTAGCAAGTCTGATGAGGTTCAGCTGTGTGAGTAATCAGTGATGATGAGTCCGGGCAGTGAGTTCTGGGAAATGTAGTTTGAGTGAAACATGAACATCTGGTGTGGAGTGCCCTCTAGTGACTATCAAGGGCACTCCACCTGGTGACCGTTACATAGCCCCACCCCAAAGAGCGGCTTCCAGACGCTCAAAAAAAAACAGTCCCGGAGGGAGGTGGAGCGGAGGCGGACCTGGGGGCGGGATGGAGGGCCAGGCCCGTGGAGCGGAATAGGACCTGGAGACTGCAGTGGAGCAGGCTCTGGAGGCAACCAGGGCGAAGCAGGCTGTGCAGACGAACAGGGCGGAGCGGGCTGTGCAGGCGGCGACCAGAGCGGAGCAGGCTGTGCAGGCGAAGGCCAGGGCGGAGCAGGCTGTGCAGGCGAAGGCCAGGGCGGAGCAGGCTGTGCAGACGAACAGGGCGGAGCAGGCTGTGCAGACGAACAGGGCGGAGCAGGCTGTGCAGGTGAAGTCCAGGGCGGAGCAGGCTGTGCAGACGAACAGGGCGGAGCAGGCTGTGCAGGCAAAGGCCAGACGGGAGCAGGCTGTGCAGACGGCCAGGGCGGAGCTGTGGGACCCACAAGCGTCCACGGCGGTAAAGACCCCTCAGATGGCCACGGCGGTGAAGACCTCTCAGGCGACCATGGCGGTGAAGAGCTCTCAGATGGCCACGGCGGTGAAGACCTCTCAGGCGGCCACGGCGGTGAAGAGCTCTCAGACGGCCACGGCGGTGAAGACCTCTCAGGCGGCCACAGTGGCGAAGTATTCTGTTACGAAGCACGAGACATATGTAGATCCACATGCAGCTTTATTGAAGAGTAGTCGTACAGGCAGGGGTCAGGAACAGTAAAACAGGGATATCCAAGAACAGGCACAGAGAATGGTCAGTAAACAGGCAGTGGATCAGGGCAGGCAGCAAACAAGCAGAAGTCAGTAAACAAACCAGGATCAAAAACAGGGAAACCAGAAACAGGGAAAACGCTCAGAGATTACAGCCGTGGCAATGCAATACTTCGCAGTGAGTCAGTGTTTGAGTGTGGCTTAAGTAGCAAGTCTGATGAGGTTCAGCTGTGTGAGTAATCAGTGATGATGAGTCCGGGCAGTGAGTTCTGGGAAATGTAGTTTGAGTGAAACATGAACATCTGGTGTGGAGTGCCCTCTAGTGACTATCAAGGGCACTCCACCTGGTGACCGTTACACGATGATGTTCGAATGTGATAAGGAATGTCATTCCAAATTTTTGTGTAATTATAAAAAAACGATTTCTGACCATAGTTATTTTTGTACTGTGGGACTGGAATGAGTGCCTGCGAGACTGACCGAGTAATGCGTAGTGGCCTCAAAGTTTGTGTCGGAAGAATACCTGTAAGTGCAGGTGAAGAGCTATTTTGAATACGTAAATAAAAAGCAACAGCATGACTGTATACAAAGTTCTGATAAGTCAAAGCATTTGTGCGTGTGAGCGCACTGCAATGATGAGACCATTTCGGGAGATTACTGTGGATCTTAAGTGCCCTGTAATACAGTAGTGCTATAGGTTCCGTAATGTCCTTAGTGGTAAGAGACCAAATTGGGAGACAGTAGGTCAATGTTGAGAACACAATAGCATGTAAATATGTTTCAGAAACTGAGAAAGAGAGATGTGGTCTAATCTTGTTATATACATAGAGTTTCTGATTCAGTTTTTTTTTTGTTAATTTCGAGATGTGTTCCCGGTATGTAAGATGTGAATCAAGTAATACACCCAGGTAGTTGTAGGTCTTAGTGACAACAAGATCTTGGTTTGCAAAAGTAATAGAATCAGTAAAAGAAAGTTTTTTCCTGGATGAATGAAGATACATACATTCCGTTTTCTTTATATTGATGGTCAGATGGTTCTTTTTCAACCAGTCATGTATCAGCTAAGATCATTTTGTAGTTTGGTATTTATGACATTAGGATTTGAATCAGAGAGAAAAATCACAGTGTCATCAGCATAGAGTAAACATTTTGAGTGTTTACACACTCGAGGGAAATCATTGATGTATAAAAGAAAAAGTAAGGGTCCAAGAATGCTGCCTTGCGGGACACCCATGTCACAAACTAATGGTTGCGATATGACTTGATTAATTTTGACCGTTTGATACCTATTTGTCAAATAAGAAGAAAGCATTTTTATCACTGATGGAGACAGTTTAAATGAATGAAGTTTATTTAGCAAGATCTGGTGGTTCACTGTATCGAAAGCTTTACGGAGATCAATAAAAATAGCTCCAGTGATGTGACCTATGTTAAGAGAGTTACGTATTTGCTCAGTGAAGAGTAGTAGTGCTGACATTGTTGATCTCTTAGCACGAAAACCGTGTTGATAGTCACTGAGCCAGTTATTTGTTTCGAGATGAGAGCTTAGTTGATTATGCAGGACTTTTTCCAGTAATTTAGACATTGCTGGGAGTATTGAGTCTATAATTTGAAAGTAGAGTGCAGTCATCAGATTTAAAAATTGGAGTAATCTGTGCTGTTTTCCATTCAGTAGGAAAAATAGAAAATTTGATACAGAGATTGGTTAAATGCAGAAAGAGAGGTATAAGGCTATCAGCATGAGTCTTTAAAAGTAAGGTACTTAAACCATAAGCATCATGAGCATGAGAATTTTTTAACAGATGTAATGTGTGTATCACCTCATTCTGAGAAATCTCAGTAAATGAGAACTGATCAGATGTTAGAGGGAGCTCAGGTGAGGACAAGGAGGGAGTCGCAAAATGTTTAGCCAAATCTTTAACAGATGATAGAAAATAGTCATTAAAAGCACTTGCAATTTTTTAATTATTAATAATTATTATAATATAATAAATTATAATAATTATTATTATAGTTAATATAAATTATAATAATTATTATTATAGTTAATAATGGTAGGGCTACCATCATAATGTTACAATAATAATAGTAGGCTACCTGACTGAATGCCAATATGTATCTGAGGTATTTTAACACAGGCTGATAAAATTGCGCTGAATGACAAAACGGAATAACTGAAAAAACACATTGGTTTCTGATCGGCGTGACCGCTGACTGAACAGATAAGGCACGAGGATTGACTAAGCCTGGCTGTTAGCCTGGTCTGGAGCAGGCTAGCTGCACAGAATAAATCGCCATGGTAACTTATGTGCTACTGCTTTCGTGAAACCGAGTCTCGGCTTAATTCAGCCAGGATATCTGGAAAATCCCGGCTTAATCCGCTATCTTGGTTTTGTGAAATAGCCCTCAGGACTCGAGAATTCAAAAAACACCAACGTTCACATACATAAATACAACAACCAACAAAGAGAGGGCAGAAACACAGTGCTTAAATGATCAAGGACAAACGAGCTAGACCAGATAACAAGGGAGCGTGAGAAATAAGAAACACCTGTTTCTTATCTCTCACACCCCCTTGTTATCTGTTTTCGTTTTTAGTGGTTCCCCGTCGATTATTTTTTCCACCTGGGACAAATAATCGACGGGGAACCACTAAAAACGAAAACACACAAAACCACATCATGACATTTACAATAAGGTTCATTTATTAAACATTAGTTAATGTATTAACTAACATGAACTAACCACAAGCAATACATTTGTTACTGGTTTTGTTATTTTTTTTATTTTTATTTTTTTTTTTTTATTTATTTGCACAATATAAAAACAGACAGATATAAAAGAATACAATACATATGGATTGTGTAGGAGAGGCAAGAAACCCCCAAGGGCTTATAATAACGCCTCTCCTTTTGATTTTTCAATTCATATACACCAAACTATTATAAAAAATAACAACAATCATCACAATAACAACAGACAATTGAAAGCAACACACAAACAGAAATTTTAACAGTCACACAAATGTTTTTTCATACTTGACTTAAATACTGACAAAGATAAACTAGTTTTAATATAACTGGGAATAGTATTCCAAAGTGACGGTCCTCTATATTTTAAGGAGAATTGACCAAGAGTTGTAGGAAAATAGGGAAGATGATTATTCTTTGCTTGTCGAGTTGGATATGAATGGACATCAGAGTTAATTAAAAAATAGTTATTAAACACTTTTGGGAGGCTATGATTTTGAACTATATATTTGTACATAAAGATACATGTTTGATAGATGTTTATATTAGAAATAGATAAAATATGTAATTGCTTGAACAAAGGAGCTGATGGTTCACACCGATTAGATGCTGTTGCCAATCTAACAAACTTTTTTTGGATCAAAATGACTTTTTGAAGAGAAGAAGAATAATTACTGGCCCAAACTATGTTACAGTAAGAAATATAAGGATATAATAGACTGTAATAAAGTGTTAAAAGACAGGATTGATTTACCAATGAACAAACTTTTCTAATGATACCAAGTGACTTTGAGTTTTTATACACATAATCAATGTGGTTTTTCCATGAAAGTTTTTCATCTACAAATACCCCTAAAAATTTTGTTACTGCAACTTGGTTGATTTCAACGTTGTTAATAAATAACTTAGCATCTTCTTTTAGATATCTTTTATTTTTATTCCTGAAAACTATATAATTCGTTTTTTCTATATTTAATGAAAGTTTGTTCATCTGAAACCACCTTGTGATATACAGTAGGACATCATTAGCTTCATTCATCAAGGAATCAAAGTTTGCATGTGATATGACAACAGTAGTATCATCTGCGAATAGAATGGGCAATGCAGATTCAAACATCCAAGCTAAGTCATTTATATAAATAAGAAACAGAAGTGGCCCAAGAATAGATCCCTGAGGTACACCACAACATAACTTAATTCTCTTGGAGGTACTGCCATTTACAATTACATATTGCTCTCTATTATACAAGTAATCAGTAAGCCAGTTGATTACAATATCCCGAAACCCATAACGGTACAGCTTGGAAATCAGAATTTCATAGTCAACTGTATCGAAAGCCTTAGATAGATCTAAAAATATACCAATTGCAAACATGTTGTTATCCAGTGCTGTAGTAATTTTGTCTATAAGTTGTAACAAAGCCATGTTGAGTGTTGTTGTCTAAATCCATATTGATGTTTATATAGGATCTTGTTTTCATTCAGATTTTTTAACATTCTTACATATACCAGCTTTTCCAAAACTTTAGAGAAGCAAGGTAAAATAGAGATTGGTCTATAATTATTGAAAAGGCTAGGATCCCCTGCCTTGAATAAAGGTATAACCTTTCCAATCTTCAGATCTTTGGGGACTACCCCACTTTTTAACGAAAGCATAAGGACATGAGTTAATGGCTCACTAATTGTTAATGCCACTTTTTTAAAAGCTTTGCACTAATTTCATCATGACCTGCTGCAGTGTCATTCAGGTTGTTTATAATGCCAAGCACTTCTCTGGTTGTGGGAGGATCAAAATTACCTATTGCGGCGAAGCAACCAATAATTGGGTCAATTGGACAACCATCTGTACAAGCAATATTTTCAGCAAGATGTCTACCAACATTGGCAAAAAAATCATTAAATCCATTTGCTATATCAGAGGGGTTTGTAAAAGAAATACCATCTTTAATAAAATTAGTTGGAATTTTAGCGGAACTTTTTTTTTGTTAAGTAATTCATTAATGATATTCCATGTGGATTTTTGCTAGCAGACTCTTTAAGTTGATATGAATAGTAATTTTTCTTTGCTAAACGATGTATGTGAGTAAATTTATTTTTGTATTGTTTATACGCATCACAATTATGTGGAGTTGGATTTTGAAGAAATTTTCTATATAATTTGTTTTTCTTTATTGAGGACTTCAATAATCCTGAAGAGAACCATGGTTTAGTTTTGTTTGTCTTGCCTTTATACTTAACTAGCGGAAAACACTCCTGAAATATAGAATTAAATGTTTGAAAAAATAACTGGTAAGCCAATTCAGCATCATGTTGAATATAAATATTATCCCATGTTGTATGCTCAATCATGGATTTAAAATGATCAATATTTACTTCACTAAACATTCGATAGCTTGGTTTATCTGTAGTCATTCTTGAACAACCACTAATTCCTGAATTCAAATTAAATATGGGGAAGTGGTCTGAAATGTCAGAGCACAATATTCCTGAATTGGATTCATAATCAAAATTTGTTAAAATATTATCAATCAGGGTGGCAGTTCTATTTGTCACCCTGGTTGGTTTACAAATAAGAGGATGAAATTAGGATGAAAACAATACATTTAAAAAAATCAGCTGTTGGAGCATGGCTTCCACTTTGAAATAGATTGATGTTAAAATCACCAAGTAGAAAACACAGTTTACCTTCATCATTAATAACATCCAAAGCAGCAGAAAGTGCATCATTGAAACAATTACTGTCAGGTGGGCGGTAGATACATCCAATAACAACATTTCTTTTGCCAAACTGAGAGCAAGAAAGTATTTCCAAGAACAATGATTCAACATTACTTTCGTCAAAATTTGACGCAAGATCATTCCTTAAAATAAACTGGAAATCGTTGTGCACAAAAATAGCGACTCCACCTCCCACCTTATCCTTTCTACATGAATGAACAGAATTATATTGAGACATGTTACAGAACTCATCATCCTTGACCCATGTTTCTGATAAAGCAATAACAGAAAATGTGTGATTTAAGACAGACATAAAATGAGTTAATTTGTCGTTATTTTTAGGTAAACTACGTATGTTAAGGTGAAATGTAGAAAAAATGTCAGACTTACTTGTGAATTTATCAGATAAACTGCTGAACTCATTTTCACTATAAAAATTACAGGGACGAGATTTACTGTGTGCATAATTTAAGTAAAAATGTGTATCTGGATCACAAGAATCGATATTTTCCATATACTTGAATTCATTTAGCTGGTATGGATTGAAAACCCGATCGGAATAATTACATTCAACATCTTCATTACTCCCCTCTTTGATGTTTTCTTCGGAGTTTTTCATTGTTATTGATAATGGGTGCCCAAGTAGACAGCATTATATTATTGACTCACTTTTTCAGTCTTTTCAGTCCGTCCTCTGGCGTTGGGAAGCAGGCTGAATGATAAGTTTGTCGTACCGTAAGAAAGCTATCTCCCCTCACTCTCTTGCGGCCTTCATTGCTGGGATGAGATCTTTGCGTTTTTTTCGAACGGCCTCCGAATAATCCTCGTTAATGAACACATTCGTTCCTTTTAGATCTTTTGCTTTCTCCATAACCTTCACTTTATCTTTAAATCTAAGGAACTTTGCGACGATCGGCCTGGCTCTCTCTCCCGCTGATCGCCCGGTCCGATGCACCCGTTCTAGCTCAATTCCCGTAATTTTTAGCTTTTCAGAGAATAGCTTCCATACCTTGGCTTCTGAGTCAGCCCAGCTTTCGTTCCCAGATTCTTGGATCCCGTCAATCACTATGTTGTTTCGTCGGGACTGACCTTCCAAGTAGTCCATCCGGGGCAAAACTGAGTTGATATTTTCACGAATCACTGATATATCTGAAACAAGGTCTGAGAGCTTCGTGGAAGATTGCTTATCTTTGGCAATTAGCTCATCCACATCTTTTTGCGTATAGTGGAGGCTTTCACACAATCCACTCATTTCCCTAGAAAATTCATCAAGTCTTTTGTTATGTCCCTCGATCATTATTGTCAGAAAGTTCTTGTAGCTTCGCTCCTGCTGCTCTATCAGCTCTCTGTAAAACATTTTCTGCTGTTCCATCAGCTCACGCACCTGGGTTAGAGTCACATAATCGTCATCTCCACTTCTCCCTTTCGGCGGCATGACAGCGAGTTTTAGTTATTAAAATGGACATATAGGCCTATAATAATATTTTGTTAATCTAAACAAATCCAGTTGTTCATTGTTTGTTCATGTTAGTTCACAGTGCATTAACTAATGGTAACAAGATTTTAATAAAGAGTTAGTAAATGTTGAAATTAACATTAACAAAGATTAACAAATGCTGAAGCCCATCCTTCACTGTCCATGTGACAATAATATACAGCTCTAAGAAAATATGTATTTAGTTAAACCAGAAAGAATGGTGATTAAGGTGATGATTGCAGCTTGTGAATTGTGATGATTATGATATAATTTGCCAGTCTTGTAAGTCATCCATAGTCGACGTCATCAAGTTTTCGCAAGTAAGGCGGAACCCAAAATGGAACTAGTGCAGTCTCTATTAACCCCACAGAAGAGGTTCTCAGACCATCCTCAGACTATGCCAGAATTTTGGAGCCAAATGCAAAAAAGATCTACCTTCTTGAGTGGACTTTGATATCGTATTGTAGTGTGATGGAAGATTGGTTAAATACAAATGAGCTAAGCCATTTAATGGGCTATATGCACGCATAAGTTCCGCATTTGACGCAAGGATGCTCGTCCATTTCTGGTTGTGGAGATTAAAGCGGGGGGAAACCGAGGAAAAAGGGATTATGGCAGAGTCTTCAAAATTTACCGTCCTCCCGTCTTTGAAATGAAACGTACATACGTTAAGATGTAATTTTATATATAGTTATGTTTATTTAATATGTAAGGAATCTGGGCGGTCTGATCGAAGGGGGAATTTGCATATCATAATTAATAATTGATAATTAATAACTATTCATACAGATTTGGATCAGACCGGTCTTACATGTTAATAAATCTCCCATTTAGGAAGGCTTATTTCAATTTTACCTATATGCATACATGTGTGTCTCTGCAATTAACCACAAATTAATTGTTATTAATTGCCAGGACCACGTTTTACAAGACAGGCAAAATCAAATAGCTCAATTAATTTATAGGTTTCTGGAAAGCAAATTCTGTGGCCACTAGAATTAGCCTTCCTATCTATAAAACATACCTTTTTAGGTATCTTCAGTTATGTAAAGCGTGTAGCTTTTGATCGGCACTTCAGGGACTTATATTATGAGCAGACCATAAATCAATCAGGGATGTGCATTAATTGTCTTTAATAAGGTAACTACTTAAGCATTTACTATGTTACAATGATACATGTATTTACAAACATTAAAACACAAACTAAGACGAACGCGGGGCGTTTAGACAATGAGAACATATTTAGATGTTGAGTTTGAGAGAGAGAGAGAGAGTATGTAGAGAGAGAGAGAGTATGTAGAGAGAGAGAGAGCATGGAGAGACATTCACCGTTCTGACACACCAAGGAAACCTCATCTTACTGCTGCTTAAAAGCGCTAAAAGATAATATACTTGCGAAGCATATTCGGTCTGTGTGTGTCGTGGGCTTGTTGCTCGGCCCGTTCGGGCGTGATGACTGGAGGTGCTGTCCGGCGCGTGCGCGTCACGTGGACCGCGGCCGAGGCGCTTTCGCCCGGCCCGTCCCGGCGCGGACATGGCTGGTTGCGCGTGCATGGCTGGTTGGGCGTGCATGGCTGGTTGCGCGTGGCTCCTGTTGTTCCGTGGGGAGTCACGTGGCGTTCGTTGGCATTCAGCGCGAGTGTTTGAAAGGCTTAAAGTCTTTGAGGTGACGTTACCCGAGGAAATGGTTCGGCAAAGTCCACTTCCTTTCCTGGAAGACAAACTTGGTAGTCCATTTGAGGAAAAGACGAAACTTTCAAACGAACAAAAGGGAAGATCCATGGTTGGATCAGAGTCCCGTGAGGTTTACATGCTGAAGGAGCACTGGAAAGTTCAGAAGAGAGAGGGCAGACCTGCGCTCTCACATTTATCACCTTGGAGAAGTCCATCCCCTTCCGAGTGGCTTGAGCCAATCGGAGAGTGGATGTGACACGCTGGAAACCTTCTTTTATGAGTTCTTTGTTCCTTGTGAGAGGGGGGAGAGGGGGGGGGGGGCTAGGGGGGTGTGCCATGAGGTTAATAGTAACAACCGTTTGATCTTCATTGTCAGTAAAACATATTAAAAATACACTTTACTTTACATCTTCATGCATATTCGAGTGTTTCATTCAATAAGCATTCTAGAGGTATCAAGGAACATTATGTTACATTAACAGAGTATACACTTAGGTATAAAATGCATATCAAAGGCATTTATCATTTCTATTTATGCTGTGAACAAACAAGTTATTTCACTGTGACATGGGAGACACACATACATAGAAACACATTGAATATATTTCGTTAAATATCTTCAAAACACGAAAAGGAATGCCAACCTCTTTGCTCAAAAAGGTTTTGCAACATTCCAAAGTCTTGTAACTTGATACTCACTGGAGTATCTGGATGAGTGTGTGTGTGTGGTTTAGGGGGGGGGGGGGGGGGGGTGTCCGGCCACAGTCCTTACATCATCCCCCTTTTCGTCAGATGAAGTCAGTGTATGAACTTCATCGGACGACACCCATCGCAATGGACGGATGGCAGGTGAATCGTGAAGGTCAGGTAGCAGGTGGTGGCTAGGCTGAGGTTCTGCTCAGCTTGACGAGGTTGGGCGCAGCATCCAGTGTGGTACCCTCTTCCGGCGGGTACCGTGGTGGCTGTCGAGGTTTACATCTCGTGAGCCTCTTGTGCGGTGTGAAGGTAAAGTGTCAGGGCGTGGTTGATTACCGTAGGGGTGGCCAGCGCAGAATCAGCTGCAGTCCAGGATTGGACAACAGGTGAGGCAGTTGTGCAGTGTGAAAGGTGGGCAGTTGAGACACAGCTAGGTGGCCTATGTTGCTGGGAACAAGTCCAGTTCGGCTGGGCCCCTCCTTTCACCGTTCATAATTCCAGTTCTGGAATCAGGGTGAAATCGTGGGTTTCGTCACGGCTAGGACTTGACCCAGGCTCGGTCGCAGCAGGTTAGCTCGGGTCTTGGAGCAAAAGCTGCTTGGTGAATTTTAGCAAAGTCATTCTAGCAGACAGTGAACAGTTGTCTCGCTGGAGCTCACTTGTCTGGTTCAGTAGAATGCTGTGAGCGTTGCGGATTCATCACAGTTCCTGTCAATTCCTTGATGTTCTGTGAGGAGGCACTCTACGTTGTGAGTTACCTCTTTGCTGTGGCATTTCAGTTCGCTTTGTTGCTGGACATGCCGGTGTTTGACTGCGTTCTGACAGCAGCGGTGTGGGTGTCCACTTAGCTCTGCTTGCATGGCAGTCGACCATATGCTGCCTGATGTCGGACCTGGTGACGGCTACAGCTGTCCTCTGGTTGGCTGGAGGAACAGGAAGACGACCACAGCAACATCCTCTAGGAGGAAGTCGCTATCTTGGAGATAGGCCTGGATGCTGTGGCCCTCCGTGGAGTTCGGGTCGAACTGGGTGATGTTCTTAGCCAGCAGGTTGAGATCTTTGAAGGTCATTCCATTTGCAGCTTTGGAGTCTGGCTGGATGATCTCTCTTTGTTTGTTGACAGGGAAGAGTTCTGTGGTGAACACCGGTGATGTTTTGGAGTGCGGCCATTCACTTCTTCCGTAGGATGACAGTTCGTTGATGGAGGACTCTGTTCTACTCAGCAGTGAGGATGCTAAGGGAGGTCTCTCCCTTCTTGGCTCTGGTTTCTGTGTGAAGACATGTTGGAGTTCATTTCTGACCGCATAGAGCTCGTCGTTGGCGTCGTCTCGCTGTTGGGTCAGATGGTCCATTTCAACGCTGCACCTTTGCAGGTGGTCTTCCAGAGCAGTGATTTTAGAGTTCTTACTTTCAATGTCAGCTCTGGCTTTCTCTAGCTGATGTTCAGCAGACTGGAGTTGGTTTTCCATGTGCTTCTGGACAGTCTTTAACTCTTGTTTGTTACGTTCAGTGACTGCAAGGGCTGCTTGGAGCTTGCCGACTTGTATCTTTGTTTCTTGCTCCGCTTCGTCGGACGCTTTGAGCTGGTCTTTGCAGTGTTGAGTGTGCATCAGCTCTCTCAGGAACCCGGTGGTCTTGAGTTCGTCCTGGACTTTCACTTCCAGCTTGTCTATGCGGCGTTGGGCACGTGTCAGCTCCTCCTGAAGGTGGGTGACGTGCTGGTGGCTTAGATTTAGCTGGGCTGTGAAGGCATTGCTTAGGGAACAGGTTATCTTGGTTAGTTCCACATGGTTTTGGTTTTGGCTTGAATCATGTGTCAGGAATCTTCTCAGAATTAATATTATTATTAAAAATAATAACAGTTCAATTGTCTTTGATGTGAGACAGTCTGTAATGCCTCTGAGCCAGGCGTCCACATCTTCCCGATGGGCAGTGGGGTTTGTAGTCCACGACATGTTGGCACGAGAGAGGGAGGAAAGATTTCAGCGGCTGTCGGCTGGGACAGTCTGATGCCTTTGAGGATGCCGCTATGCCACTCGATGCAATGTCCTGGTGCTGCGGTGTGCAGCCCCCATTGTGCGTGACTGGTGCGTGACTGGGCAACACTGGCATACCCCCCTTTTGCACTGTGGCAGCAGGAGCTGTGGCGAAGTGATGTCACGACGTGCACAAACTTCATGTGTTGGGCTGTTTAGCAGCAAGTGCTAGGTGAGCTACCGCAGTTGGGTTCGACGGCAGGCTTGGGTGGTTGGAGGGGTAGAGAGGTGGTTTTCTCAGAGTTAATTTGGTTAGTCAAAGTCTTTGGTAAGCTGAAAGGTGCAGGGTAGCAAGTTCACAACTCCATTTGGTGCTGAGGCTTTGCCCTCATGGCTGGCTGCGGGAGTTCTTCTGCCTCTGTGACCTGCTATTCAGGTTCACTTGACCTGTGTGGCTGGAGGGGGAGGGGTTCTGGAACTTGAGCTCAGGCATTCAGTTGTTTAAAGTCTATTACAGGCTCAAAGGACTAATTGTGAACGGGAGCTACCTGTCTTGGGCCAAATGTTGTGTTGGCTGTAGGATTGCACGTTCAGCTTACATGCTTGGGATTTGAGAGTTCGTTTTGATACTCAGTTTTAGCACTGAGTCTTTCAAAGAGTTGGGCTTACATTAGCGTGATGGTTGAGCTAGTGTTTGGCAGGGCTTTAAGGGTCAAATCATTGTCTCTGTTGGTGGCTATGTAGAGTTTTCGTGCCACCCCCTTTTGTTTAGGTTTCCCAGAAGTCTTGGCGTCTGGGCTGGTGTTGTGATCGATGAGCGGCTAGGGCCGGTCTTGTGTGGGACACTGTACTGTCAGGCTCAGGTTGTGCAGCTGTCAGTTGTGGTGGCTGCTTGGTGCTGTCACTTAGTGAAGTGGCAGTGAGCTCTGTGGTCTGATGCTGACGAGCAGTGTTCTGGGTGTCTGTTTGAGTCTTGCACTGAGACGTAGGATGTCTGGCTTGTCCTTCTGGTGAGGTGTTGTGCAGAAACTCTTTCAGCGCCCTCAGGATTTGTGCCGTCGGTGACGTGGCTGCACTGTTGTTATCTGATGTGTCCTCAGACTTGTGCTTACCAGTGGCGTGATGAGAGGGGTACCGCTCTTGGCTGGTTGGGCATGAGTCTCTTGGTGATAGGGTGCGGCTCAGAGCTCCTGCTCTGGTGCGTTAGATGAGCACCATGACTGTTGGGTCGCCCTCTGCTGGCCTGGAACGGTTTAACTCTCAGTGAAAGTGTTTGTGATATGTGGGGTGCCTTCTAGAGGCAGCTCTGAGTCGTGCTCGGAGACAGGTTAGTTTGAGGGGTTTTGCACAGTCTTTTCGGACAAAGTCTTTGCTTAATGTGAGCTTTCTGGGCCCAGTCTCGTAGCTGAGGTAGGCATGCTACCAGGACAGGACAGGGTGCTTACGGAATAACTCACAGTGGGATGCAGGTTTTGAAGGAACAAAGTTCTGAAACTGGCATCCTTTCATACCTGGTGGTTTGCGTTTCGAAGTAGGCTTGCAGAAGTCGGTTTCACTTGATGTCCACGGCGTTGATAACCCTTGGTCTGATTCTGGATCAGGGAGTTAAGTGATCAAAGCTTACTGCAACAGCTTATAGTCCATTTTGACAGTCTCTGCCTGACCATCTGGGAAGCTGTACACCTCACGACTGGACGTAATCCATATCAAGCAGAATCTGTTTCATGCGGTCAGGTTGATTAGACACGTTGCAAGTGAAAGTCTTATCTGCATGTCGTGGTTTGATGCAGGGTTCTGGGCGAATGTCGGGACCTCTCTGGTTAGCTTTGTTAAATCCGTTTTGGAGCCATGCCGTGGTTTGGGGCAGCGGTTCCTTGGAAGGTTGAGGTCAGGTTAAGCAGGGGCTTTTGTGGCATTCTGGCACACTTGTTGCGTGTGACTAATGTATGGCCCTAAAAGTTCAGAACTACTGCTTAGTAGGTTCGTTAGGTATTTAGCATAAAGCTAAATGTCTCTTGTGTCCTTATCTTAGCTGTGAGTGTTAGGGGGCTAAGTTTTGTGTGGTTCCTAGGGTATTTCCTGGAAAGGACATAGCCGAGATGAAACAAATGACATAAGGTGGTTCTTATGACTAAATTATTTCTCTAGACTTAGCTGGTGGTTCACTATGGCTCGACTAAGTGAACGATAATGGGAGAAGGACAGCTTTCTTATTTAAATTCTGCTTATTATCGATCCTCAGGACTCTAGTAGTGCCCTAGTAAATTGTTGAAATTACTTGTGTTGCAGGGTCACAAAACGAGTGCACTGGTTGAACTCAGCCAAAATAACAAGTAAGCGTGTCTCTATTTCCTTTCTGGGTCCTATGGGAAATGGAACCACACTCGGACAAGAGAGGGAATGAAATTAAAATAACTGACCTAAGGGAATAGCGGCTTGCTATTATTATCAAGGTCAATGGAATAAAATAACTAATGAGGAAAAATAAAATTAAAGCAAAAAGAAAAATAAAAATGATCAAAACACGGGAATGATCTAAAGTCGAGAGTTATTCAGTGGCATTAGTGGGTAAACTTTGGATTTGCTTTGATCGACACTCCATAATGGGTTGCAGCGGTTGGTCGTTCAAAACCACATTATGCGTGTCTTTCCAAAGGTTTAGTCAACATGTCGGTAAAAAAAAATTCATATGGTTATACGAATTCTTCTGTAGTTGGTTACGCAGTTTACATGTAGTTAAACTTAAGTTTACTTAACGAGGTGTCTGCGAGGTTCGTCTTCAACTGTTAGAAAGGAGTATTCCTAACCCAGTGAAAGTGAACTTTAGTTAATAAGAATTGTAAACATAGAAAAATGACTAATTAGGAACCCTAACTGGTGTTGAGAAGGTATTTCAGAATACTTTGTCCTGTGGAACACAAGCGATGATTTAGGGTTCACGTAAACGCAGCTAACTGCTAACTGTGGGGGTTATTCAGCTTAGCCTACGTTGGATGGGAGCTAGGTTAGGTTAGCTTAGTCTAAGTTAGCTTGATGTTGAGCTAGGTTAGCTTAGCCTAAGTCAGTTTAGTGATGGGTTAGTTTAGCTTAGCCTAAGTTAGCTTGATGCTAGGCTAGGTTAGCTTAGCCACCCAGGCTGGTATGTTTACAAAAGTGACATTAAGAGCTAACACTTCCTGTGACAAGTTGTTGTCATGGGAACAGAGCGTGTCAGAGCAATTCAACAGTACCTGAAGAATGCCTGTATATTTTACATGCATCATGCGCGTTTTAACGGAGGCACCTATACTTATAATTTTCGAGAACTCTGTTGCATCCAGTAAAACGCAAATGTGTTTTGGCATTTGCTAATTTTCACATGGAACTATGTTCTTTACTTTACACATCTTCTATTTGTTTACAGAGTAAGGAAATAGATTTGCTGCAAGTCAAAGCTTGTCTAAGCACATATAAGTACGTCTCTCTCATGCATGAATGCTGACTTTTCCGCGAGTTACTTGTTTTGATCATTTAGTGGCTTCCCGCTTGTAGATGCAGCTAAAATTTAGGTGAATTACGTCAACCTAACAATAAAATTAAAGCCTTTACTTTGTAGACGGGTCCACATACATTTAACTCTGTCCTGAGCTTTCTTTGTCAGAAACAGGTTTAGTCATACAGCAATTTGGATTTCCTTTTAACCAAAGCAGAAAAGGTATCGGTACAGATTACAAGCTGCTGAGATGAAAGCTTTGTTACACAGACTTACGCTTTAATGCTGAAGTTCTTGATACCAGTTGGGAGTCTAAGGCCTACATTTTCTTTTGAAGTAGAGACGTCAATTTCAGCTATTGGTTTTATCTGCATTTAGACAAGCCAGGGATCAAAATGCGTATTGCACATTGTGTTTTAGTCGGATCACGAAGATCGAGTGCACGCCTATTGATTAACAGTAGTTTAAACTTGGGTGCTTTTACTACACTCTGTCGTCAAGGCAAAGTATGCCTTATTTGGAGTTGGTGTTTTCTGTAACTCTTCACGGTCACACAACCTAATGTTTAATGGTGCCATTTTAAACAACATATAGAAACTGCTTGTTTCAAAAGAGAGTCGTGCATAGTCTGTAGGCCGTTGAGGCTTACATGTCTATCTAAGATTCCTTTAACTTAGTAAAATTCTAATTCTACAAACGCAGAGTCTTGCAACTACTTGAGCACACATTTTCATCTACTCTTAAAAGTTCTACGTCCGGTGTTGATCATGGACCTTTTAGCAGAGTCTTGCACGTCGTTCGTGTAGTGTCTTCTGGGTTTGCAGTTCAGAATAATTTGGGGTTTTAGGAATTCCTACTGAGTGGGCCTTCACGCATCGTTGAGTGGGCATTGCGTGGGGGCAGGAGAACTATGGTGACTGACGGGTTTGAGGAAAAGTTTCTTGAAACTGGCATCCTCCTCAGTTACAGGTTCATTGTAAGTTCCACAGCAAACTCGTTTGGAGTCGGTAGTGGTAGCACAGGCCCTCCTGGGTCTGTCCTGCTGGATGTCGGTGTAGTGTGTTCACCGGTTGGAGACAGCAGGTGAGAAGTCATTGTCTTGTAGACTGTCAGAGATGTTGTGGGAGGCGGGCTTTCCACCCCCCCCCCTTTTTCAGCTCTGGTGTGATGGCTGAAATGTGCAGACTGGTCAGGAGAGGCTTGTGGTGTGTGTCCTCCCCTTCCCAGTCATGCTGCAGTCTATCAGAGTGTTGCAACTCTGTGGGTCAAGTTCGTATTCGAGATCTTGTCTCTGCTGGGCGAGCTTGTGGATGGTCGCACGGGCCTCTTGCGCATTCTTTTCGCAGGCCGTGGCTTTCGATC
The DNA here is from genome assembly GCA_038021265.1 of Cyprinella venusta. Lineage (NCBI taxonomy): Eukaryota > Metazoa > Chordata > Actinopteri > Cypriniformes > Leuciscidae > Cyprinella > Cyprinella venusta. The sequence continues at coordinate 8,885,422 of CM075879.1, read as the reverse complement.
TCTTTCAGTTCAGTCTCTGCTCTTTGCAAGAGTCTTCACTTCGTCGGAGTTTCTCGTTGAATTCTTCTCTGGTTCTTTTCTCTGACTATCCTCTTCAGTCTGTGTAGGAGATTAGACAGGGCAGTTTGAAGACTTTCCACTTCCTTAAGTAGCTCGGGATCGTTGTCATCCTCGGCGTTGCCACCTTGTGTTCCAGGGCGATGCGGCTCCTTTCGCGGAGGCATGCGCGTGCGGTGAGCTGGTAAGCGAGGTTGTGCCGTGTCTGGCCCAGTCTTTGTCAGCTGCTCCTGGCTCGGGGCTCTGAGTCGCTGGTGACTTTGGGCACGGATGGAGATGTCATGAATCTCGGCCCCGTTTCCAGGTTGTCCCAGCGGGTTGTGGGACTGTAGGGCCGGAACATACTGGCTTTACTGTGGGCGAGAGGAACACAACACACACACCGAGAGACCAATGCAAGTTCGTTCTACGTCTAGCGAGCTATCTAATATGGGCTAAGCCGTGTATGAAAATTTTGGTTAACTGATGCAGACAGTTAAACCGTTTGGTGGGACAATTTGGGTAGGTCATCATGGGTCTGAATGAAGATTTTTTTTTTTTTTTGACGGGGCGCTAGCTTAGGGGTCACCTGTTGATGCTAACGACTTTGTTGTCAAACTATTCTTCAGCTTTCCTTGGTGTCTCAGAGAGGTTCTGTCTTTTAGGTGAACTGAAAGGAACAGAGCACAACAGAACAAAGCAATGGCGAGCCAGCAAAGTATGAAGTAACATGCAACCATCAAAGATGGGGAGATCTGTAATGAAATGGCAATAATAGTACCCAAGAAGTGTTAGAAAGGGAAAGAGGAGGCCTAAGCCTGTTTGGAGCCGGTTTGTGGCTCGGAGAGGAGGAGGAAGCCAACCACTTCAAATTACCTGGGGAATCTCTAGATTCTGTGGCAAATAGTAAGTGGATGGGTTTTAATACCTTTTCTAGTTTGCCTGGGGTGAAATGAGTCATTCTGGTTGGAGACAGCGTCGTAGTTGGTCCTTCTGTCGCCCCAAACACATGACAGCAGTGTCCCGGGACTCTCGGTGCACCGGTGCCGAGGTGTGCCTCAAGCAACTCGACTTTGAACAACCGGTGGTGTTGCGGGCCGCACCAACGGAAAGATACAGGAGAGTCCGAGACACAAGCTTAGTCAGAGCTGGTGACGCAGATCGGACGAACCCGCTCGCTGGACCCCAGGCAGAGGTGACTCAAACCACCACAGCCTAAAAGAGATTTTTACCTACAAACACAAAACAGGATGAAGAACAAGTGTACTTCAATGTGAATTAAAGCTCCTTTATCTAAATCAAGTTGAGTGTCTATTTTGTAGACAAATCAAAGGCAATGGCTTTACTAGAATTATGGTATAAACAAAAAGGAAATTATGACAATGTTGATTATCAGAATAACCTAACCTCCATTCAGGGAAGAGATAGCATTAAGTGCAGCAATGAAGAGCACAGGAGGAAGCAAGCTGTAGTGGCAGGTTTTAGCCACTAAAGGTGTGGGCCACTTCCTCCTAGTGGTCAAACTGGCTGACAGAGAGCTTGATTTGAATTGCATTCAAACTGATTTAAACACAATTCAAATTGAGCACCTGCATAGGGGTTAAGTAACCTTTAGATTAGTAAGGATACAGAAGTAATAAAAACCAAATCAAAATTATTAAGAATAATTTGAAATGGTAATATAGAAATAAAGTCATGAAGCAATACCCAATGGGAAATGAGAGACTTAATTCAATTTAACTTTGAAATTTGTTTGTTTCAAACCAAATTTGAATAAGATTAGGAAATTAAAGGTTGGTGTTATATTTGATGACAATCACGATTACAGTGAGGGATCAGTGATAGTAACCAAAACAAAACCAACTGGGAGAGAGAGCCATTCAGAACAGTGATGTTAGGTGATGGCGACTTAGAAAGGGGGCGGCCAAAAGGGGGCGCTTTCCTCTAAGTGGTCATCAGAAGCTGCTAGGACTTAATTCTGAATTTTAAATTCAAACGTGGTTTGAACAAAATTCAAAACAAGTGCACACAGTCAAGGTAAAGAAAATCATGTTACTACAACGAGGCTGTAAATTACACATGCATTGAAAGTTAGAGAAACTAGTTCAAAATTTCAGCAAGAAAATAGGAATTTTCTAACAGAGAATTTTGAGGAAAAGATGACCTAGCTGTTAGTGTCCACACGATGGCGCCACTGCGCTCACAAGGGGTAAAGTCAGGACACTGGTGGAAATTTGATACTGCAAAGCACTCAAGGGCGCACCCTAGTGTCTGGCATTAGTATTACAACCAGCCCGCTGCCCCGGTGATATAATCAGAGGGATTGGAGTGTTACCTCCCTGCTGTGTAATCACAAATATTACGGAATTTTAAATCTCAACGGATTTCTTTCCGGTACTATATTTTACAAGCACGTTTGGCAGGATTTTTTTTTCTGCTGCGTTGTGCAAAAGAAAACAGGAATTACTCGTCTGTTTCAGAACTCCAAATAACATCTATCACAACTAGCGTTAATGATTAGAATGTTCTCAGTTTTGGATTTTTTTTTTGGTGCTATATTTGTTTAAACGTACTATATGTATTTTTTTTTGGCCACCAGGGGTCACTCATTTCACATAATAACAAAGACGTACTTTGATGACGTCAGGAAAGAGCGTGGGCTCACGGGAATTGTTGTCGCTGTCAATGACAACCAGCTCAGCTCATGACATGACATGAACGTTTTTACAAAATATACGGATATACGGCATCTCTCTGTAGATTTAGCTTGTCAAGAAGCTTTAAATGCATGCTTCTCCTGTCGCCAAACCCTTCTCGGGTCATATCTTTCACCCGTACGTTTGAGCTTTACTGGGCTGTAGCAGCAGAAGGTGCAGGCAAAGGTAATCGTGGTTCATAACTATAATACAGACGAATATAAATATTTATATTACGCTCCTTCAATGAATGACCTATTTTAGAACATTTTTCGGGCACACCGGATTTTATAAGCATGTAAGATACTGCAGTCAAACGTTTGACTGGGTTAGCGTTATGCATCCACTATGTGCTAAAGGCTAAAGGGAATGTAGTGAGAGCTTGCGCCGCAGGTGAGGCGTTTATTTAGTAAGCATGAGCGCGCTAAAGCGGGCACGTACATTCGCAACCTGACTCATATGAGTATTCAATGTGCGCGGCTCGCTAACAGCAACAGTTGGCTGATTTGAATGAGACGACCGGAACGGGGAGCGCTATATGCGCGAGCAGCACCGGGGGACAGTGCATCTCGTCTGAGTGAGCGCTCGTGAGCGGGCACGTGATTTACACGCATAAAAATACGTCTTACTTTTTTTTCTTCGTCATTTTCTATGCTTTCTTGGCGGTAGTCCATTGTTCCCCTTTGTGTTTGGTGGTTTCGCCGGGTTCCGCAAGGAAGTTAGAGAAAATAGAGGAGTCAAAGGTTATATGACGCCATAGACGGACGACGAAACTGAAATAAAGAAACGTCCCGTTTCTTCGAATTAAACTATAAATTTCTCCTTATTTGAAAGTTGGTGGAAACTGTCGGGATAATGTAAGTACACATCTAATAGAAATATATAACATAGATACAGTTATTTTTGCTATTTTTAAAGCCGAAAAAGTACAGATTGTGGCTTTAAAACACGTTCGCAGGATTTCTTCGCTGCATTGTGCGAAGGAAAACAGGAATTACTCGTCTGTTTCCTGCTCCAACAGGCATATACCACATAGCACCTATGATAATATGCTTGTCGGTTTTATACATTGAGTAGCTAAGTCAATGTTTTTTCAACCAGGAGCTTATCGTTACTCTAACGATTATAATATAAGGCCTTTTAGGAACAGTAAAAGAGCATCGTTTTACCGTATCCTGTCTTCACACGGTTCAAAGAATTTCGTTCGGACAGTGGAGTTAAAATTATTAAAAATGTCGTTTATGCGCAGAGGTTTCTCTACCATCTGTGCCAGAACAAATTTAATACTATGGAAACTGCAGTTTACTTTTAACAATTAACAGTGACTGAAATGTTGACCATTTAGCAGCATGTTAAATGTTCTTTGACTGAGGCGGCTTTGTGCCCAGATCAGTCAGATCGGGAGTTCGCAAGCGTTAACTCCGATGCGCCCGTGTAATATTAAATATTACATAAACAATATTAAATAACAATATACACATCTGACTGAAATTTATTGCTCATAAACAAGTTTGAAATGTGCTAAGCGTTCTCCACCAATAAGCTGTAAGGAATCTGGGCGGTCTGATCGAAGGGGGAATTTGCATATCATAATTAATAATTGATAATTAATAACTATTCATACAGATTTGGATCAGACCGGTCTTACATGTTAATAAATCTCCCATTTAGGAAGGCTTATTTCAATTTTACCTATATGCATACATGTGTGTCTCTGCAATTAACCACAAATTAATTGTTATTAATTGCCAGGACCACGTTTTACAAGACAGGCAAAATCAAATAGCTCAAATAATTTATAGGTTTCTGGAAAGCAAATTCTGTGGCCACTAGAATTAGCCTTCCTACCTATAAAACATACCTTTTTAGGTATCTTCAGTTATGTAAAGCGTGTAGCTTTTGATCGGCACTTCAGGGACTTATATTATGAGCAGACCATAAATCAATCAGGGATGTGCATTAATTGTCTTTAATAAGGTAACTACTTAAGCATTTACTATGTTACAATGATACATGTATTTACAAACATTAAAACACAAACTAAGACGAACGCGGGGCGTTTAGACAATGAGAACATGTTTAGATGTTGAGTTTGAGAGAGAGAGAGAGAGTATGTAGAGAGAGAGAGAGCATGGAGAGACATTCACCGTTCTGACACACCAAGGAAACCTCATCTTACTGCTGCTTAAAAGCGCTAAAAGATAATATACTTGCGAAGCATATTCGGTCTGTGTGTGTCGTGGGCTTGTTGCTCGGCCCGTTCGGGCGTGATGACTGGAGGTGCTGTCCGGCGCGTGCGCGTCACGTGGACCGCGGCCGAGGCGTTTTCGCCCGGCCCGTCCCGGCGCGTACATGGCTGGTTGCGCGTGCATGGCTGGTTGGGCGTGCATGGCTGGTTGCGCGTGCACGGTTGGTTGCGCGTGGCTCCTGTTGTTCCGTGGGGAGTCACGTGGCATTCGTTGGCATTCAGCGCGGTGTTTGAAAGCAGGGTGCGAACTACGGGGGAGCTAGGGGGAGCTCGGCTCCCCTTAATATGGCATGGGCTCCCCTGAAAACGTGATTCGTGAAATTTTGGGGGGTCTCAAAAAATATTGGCAATGTTTAATTTTGACTTGCAATTTCAGTTTTGTGTAATGTGATCATCGTGGAGTATTGTGTAAAATATCAAAAAATAATTTTAATTCATGCATGACAGCGATTTAAACCTAATTCACTTCAATAAAGATAACTTTGCATGCTATTCTTGTCATGAGCATCAAGGTATGGTGGCGCTGCAGTGTAAATTCCAATCATGTTTAATACACGTTAACTCAAAGATTTGTATAAAAAATATAAACGTTGGAGGCCATTGATCTGCGCAAAGTCCTTGAAATCCGTCTGTGTTAAGGTAAGGCATGTTATTCCCAATTATATGTTGTGGCTGGGGCTGTTATAGATATGCTTGAACATTCTCTCGAGTTCAAATTTTTCTACTTGCGCGGAAGACATTCGCGGCAAAGAGTCACCCAATTCGCGTCATACACAACGCCCTGCACGAATGATGCGTCTATTCGCGTCTTTGCATTGACTTTATATGTAATCTACTCGCGTAAATAATTAAATGCGCGTTCGGCATGAAAAGCGCTTAAATCCTCTGCACGCTCAAGTGCACGAACACCCCCAGCAAACCCCCCCCCCCCACCCACCCCAAAAAAAGGGCTCCCCCAAATGACAGGGTATAGTTCGAACACTGTTTGAAAGGCTTAAAGTCTTTGAGGTGACGTTACCCGAGGAAATGGTTCGGCAAAGTCCACTTCCTTTCCTGGAAGACGAACTTGGTAGTCCATTTGAGGAAAAGACGAAACTTTCAAACGAACAAAAGGGAAGATCCATGGTTGGATCAGAGTCCCGTGAGGTTTACATGCTGAAGGAGCGCTGGAAAGTTCAGAAGAGAGAGGGCGGACCTGCGCTCTCACATTTATCACCTTGGAGAAGTCCATCCCCTTCCGAGTGACTTGAGCCAATCGGAGAGTGGATGTGACACGCGGGAAACCTTCTTTTATGAGTTCTTTGTTCCTCGTGAGGGGGGGAGGGGGGGGGGGGGTGTGCCATGAGGTTAATAGTAACAACCGTTTGATCTTCATTGTCAGTAAAACATATTAAAAATACACTTTACTTTACATCTTCATGCATATTCGAGTGTTTCATTCAATACGCATTCTAGAGGTATCAAGGAACATTATGTTACATTAACAGAGTATACACTTAGGTATAAAATGCATATCAAAGGCATTTATCATTTCTATTTATGCTGTGAACAAACAAGTTATTTCACTGTGACATGGGAGACACACATACATAGAAACACATTGAATATATTTCGTTAAATATCTTCAAAACACGAAAAGGAATGCCAACCTCTTTGCTCAAAAAGGTTTTGCAACATTCCAAAGTCTTGTAACTTGATACTCACTGGAGTATCTGGATGAGTGTGTGTGTGTGGTTTGGAAACCCCCATGGGGGGGGGGGGGGGGGGGGTGTGTCCGGCCACAGTCCTTGCAAATATAATTTTAAAAAGAAGCATAAACACAACGAGGGGTGTCTGTTTTATCTGTTTTTGTGACTAACGTTTCTTTAGTATAATCATGGAGTATAAAATTTTATATAAATTCTCAGTATTGTATTGGACTCTAGGCGGAAGTTATCGAGCATTCTTACATCTTCACCGGAAATACCACCGTGCATAGAGCCCATTGAACAGTTAGCCAGTCTAGGGTCTCAAGCTTGTTTATGGAGGATTCAGGGCAGCCAGCTTGAAGTGCCTTACAATAATCTAGTCTTGAGGTCAAAAATGCATGAACTAGTTTTTCTGCATCAAAAGCAGATAACACTTTCCATAGTTTGGCATAAGATGGAAGAAGGAGATTTGGTAAAATGGAAAAAAAATTCAAAAAACAATTTGCTGCCCAATGTAATACCTAGATATTTAATTATAGAAGATGAAGTAACATAACATCCTTCTACTATATATGCAGGGTTTTGGTCCAATGAATAATATATGCCTAGTTTTTTTCATAGTTGTCCTGTAATGCAAATGAATGCAAAGTTGTCATATCACAGGTTTTGAATTAGCACCTTGCTAGAAAGTGATGTCAAGTTGATCACCCAGAATAAACCTGTTTAAAACCATGTTTTAAATCTGTCTTATTCAGAAGTCTGGTCGAGGGAAAGTTCAAGGGGAGGTGATGCCCACTCTGGACATGACGCTCTTTGACTGGACTGATTACGAGGATATGAAGCCTGCAGACACTTGGCCATCCAACAAAAGAAAAGGTAAGATTCTAAACACTAAAGGTAACATTCTAAAGGTCTAAACAGTTATTTTATTGTCCATCAGATGGACAACAGTAGTTTTCCAACAGTAGGTTTTGTTTTAATTATTGGAGTGCTAAGACCAATATATATTAAATGATCAGGATAAACATTTGATTATAAGATTGGATGAAGTTTTCCCAGATATTTAAACCTCTGTGTCTAAATAATTTGCAAACTCAGCTATTTCTGAATTAAGGATTTCATAGGAGGCCCGTGTCTATTTCTATCTATAAAGATAAACGCCGCAGCAAAAACAAGAGCAATGGGAACACAACACTTGATTCCGAAGTCATTGAACCATGTGACCATCATCTGGACTGCCTTCCTGGTCAGTGCACCCCTATAATTGTAATGTAAAACCCACAAAGATTACCATTATCAAAGACAGTGCTTCTCAAACCAATTCTGAAGACAACCCCATCATCCACTGCACATTTGAATGTCTTTGACGTCAAACACACCCAATTTAAGTCTCACAGTCTCTACTGATGAGCTGGTGAGTTAAATAAGATGTTAGATGAGGGATATATCCAAAATGTTCCATGGTGGTGGTGGTGGTGGTGGTGGTGGTGGTGGGGGGGTCCTCAAAATTGGTTTGACAAGCACTGATCAAAGGAAAAGCTCACTCAAACATGACAAATGCCATTATTTACTTGTCATCATAGTGTTACAAACCAGTGTTTACCCCCCCCCCCCCCTCTCCCCCAACCTGTGGAACACAAAAGGTACTCTTTTTTTCTGCCTCATCCCCAGATGCAACCATATCCTCATATATATGATATATGATACTCCTGTGATTCAGCAACTCACTGCTTATGCTTTTTCGCGTAAAATAGCCTTGTTGACAAGTTTGGGTGTGTAAAAGCAAAATGCACACGAAATAGTACCTTCAATGCCCTGTAGAAGGCGATATCACTTCTTTTGTAGCAGAAATAAACTGCTGTAGAAAATGTTTTATGCAATGTTTCCCTCTTACATTATGTCATACTTGATAATGTCATACATACATAATTGATATCTGGCCACAGTACACACACACACACACACACACACACACACACACACACACATATATATATATATATATATATATATATATATTTATAAACATAAATTGCTTTGGCGAGCAAATTAAGTATGGCTTTTCACATAAGATGTGCATGAATGTGGAGTGAAATATATACAATCTGCTGCTTGTTAGCTTGCTTATTTTGCTCATGAGCATTATCTATTTAAGGCCACATGTTATGAAACTATGCTAGTAAACATAGGTTATGAGTTGTAGTTTTAACCACACAACCTTGCAATGTTGTTCGCAAATGTTCGTTGCAACTATGGTTTTGGGATACGCCAAATTTATGAACAAAAGACTATAATGACCCTCTGATAAAAAGTTTGTTTTCTTCAATTCATCTTCTGTGTTCCACAGTATCATTTAAAATTATATGAGGGTGAGTAGATTACACAATTTTAATCTTTCTGCAAATTACTTAAGTAATATGATATTCATTAGCAAAAACATACTAGAAAATACTTGCCAGTGTTTACTTTTATGGTTTATCTCATTGTGCTACGATCAGGTTCTTGTTGTGACCTCAGAGAACATGAGTGCAAACCTCACAATCATGGTCTAAACAACAAGTGTTATGATGACTGCATGTGTGAGGAAGGTGGGTATAACTTTTCTGGTTTTCTTGAGCCCATTCTCATCCCAAGGCGTCATATACGACGCTATTGCCAAAGCGTAGACATCCAACGCACTTGGCACCCTTTAGCGTCAAATGAAACACAGATATATATGGGGCAGAAGGCACCTCCTATACCCCTTTTCCACCAAAGAAGAACTGGTTCGGAACTGGTGCTGGTTTAAAGTTGGTTCAACTTGCGAACCCGTTCAGAACCTGTTTGTTTTTCCACTGACTAGAGCGCCCAGTGAACGACGTTGTTACGTCACTGTGTACGTCGCCATACGTCTTAGCTAGAAACGCTTGCAAGTACATTACTTTGGGATTATCTCTAACTCGTGTACCAAGAAGGCTTTAAAAACAATTGAAATATGTACGTCTTTTAATCTTTTTGTTTAATATGTAATCTTTTCTGATAAGTTATGTACCCCTGTCTTTTTTGTGTCTTTTTTCTTTCCATTTATGTTCTATATTGTGACCGTTTTCTTCTTTGCTTATAATGTTTTCAAAAAAAAAAAAAAAAAAAAAAAATAGAAACGCTTGTGCCAACTTCAAACATAACAATTAAAAAGGCAGACTCCATCGTGTTTCTGCAAATGTTTATCCTGGCTTTGCGATCCTATATTAAAGTCAGAAAAGATGTTTAGAACACATCTAAACCCACCCCAGCCCCCGATGTAGTCCAGCAAAGAGTTGGTGCCGCTTTGGAACCAGTTTTCCCGGCCAAGAACTGGTTCTTTGGCTGTCGAAATACAAAGAACTGGTTCACACGCAGGCACCGGCTCCGAACCTGCTCTAAAAATGCTTTGGTGGAAAAGGGGCTCTAGTGGTCTAACCCTACCCCATACTTAAACCTAACCGAAGCGTCTCATTTGACGCTAAAGAGTGCCATGTGCGTTGGATGTCTACGCTTTGGCAAAAGTGTTGTATATGACGCCTTGGGATGAGAATGCGTTGTTTTCTTAGAGGCAAAATTAACATTCTAGAGAGATACTAAAAAGTATAAAAAAGGGATCTCACAAAACCTATCAGGAATATGTCCAAGTCATATTTCACCAATAAATCAAGACATAGAAATAATAGACTGTAAAATGAACTATTTTATACATTACATTGTCAGGTCAAGTCACTTTTATTCATGTAGCTCTTTAGAAAATACAATACTGAACTGAATTCAGTTTAGTTCAAGAACTGTGAAAAGTTAATCAATTATGGAATTAGTTAAGTTCATCTATAAAACGTTTCGGGTTATGAATATAATATTGGTTCCCTGAGAAGGAGAATGAGACACTGTATCCTAGGATTCTAATGTGAAATGCCTCTGACATGACTGGTGTCAGAAGCACGTGTCAAATCAAGACAATAACATTGGCCGGTGATAGCCTATTATGTCACTACTAGTATGACAAGAGTTTAAAAGGGCGCCTGTATTACACGTCATCCACGTTCATTCTGAAGGAGACGTGGGCAGAAATGCCTGAAGCATGGCAACGAAACGCAATGTCTCATTACCCTTCTCATGGAACCAAGGTTACATTCGTAACCCAATACTTTTCCTTTTGAATGGGAACTCACTGCGTCCTAGGACGCTAATTGGAAACAAATACCTACTTCGCCATGCTGAAAGAATTACGGCTGACATTAGTCAATGACTTCAATGGCACTGATACACCGTCACAGTTCCCTGTCATAGGGGTTGTTGTGACTCTATTCCCTACGGCCAGAAACCCTGGCTACATTGGGCAGCTTAGCTTGGGGCCTGGTATTCAAAGAATATCATAAGGGAAATATGACCAAGGATTTAAAAAATATCCTGCCTGTCACCACAGGGGGCACACCCCTGATGAGTAGAGGTGTAAGGCTCCAGCTTGTAATGACTCTCCCTGCCTCTAGTTGGTGCTGAGCCATAATGATCCTCCCAACCACTAGGTGGCCCTGCTTCTGTAAATATTAATTGTTGCCACTCATTACTATTTGATTTATCCCACCTGTGGGGTTCATTGGCTTGTTAGGCCATAGCATTGGCCTATTTAAGCATGTCTCTTTCTCACAGTTGTGTTCAGTCTTGAGCCTACCATGCCTGTATTTTCCTTGCCAAGAAAGCTAAGTCTGTTGTATTTGCTTAACATTTTTGTTTCTTTGATTTATTCTCTGGAAGCTCGGCTCCCTTTTTGTTGTACCTTTTAAACTTGGATTCTTCAGTAAAGACACTTTTTGTTCAATCATTTAAGTATTCAAGTTGTTATTCTGCCCTTGGGTCCATCTGCTATTTGACATCCACAATAGCTCTGAGGTAACAAAGCAGCTCAGTTGTCTAGAAGAGGGTTCGATCCCAGCCTCAGACACCCATCACAAGAGGTGTCACAAGGGGAGACCTAGCAACACTTAGGGGAAAAGAAGGAAGGAGGCAGGTGATGGCCTCTGCATCCCGTGTCTACTCTGTTTTACTTCCCTCAAATCCTGTTTTCTTTTTTCTTACATCTTGCATTCTCTGCATTTTACTCATGTGAGGTGGAGGAGCACAATTGGCGACGCTTACCTCAGACAAAGACAGGCCAGGCCTCTTTAGAAGCTTGGGGCGTGGACCTGGATTGGTGTGGTATAGAGGTCATGGATAGTGTATCGTGTATAGATGTTATATATACTGTAGATATATTGGCCTCTTTGAAATTCCCATCTCAACAGATGTGTCGAAGAGCTCAGAGGGTGAAACTGGCTCATCAAGGAGAAAGTTTCTCTTTTTCTCCTCAACTTCTGCCAGATTCATCCAGAGAAGCCTCTCCATGGTGTTGTAATTTCTACTTAAGTCACAGATGACATAGTGATTTTTTTTAGTCCAGCAGCATCTTCCACTGGTAATGCAGGTAGTGTGCAGTGGGAAGGACACAGATTTGCGATCCAGTAGTCATTGCCATGCTGGGCTGGAGGATGCTGAACTTCAATTGTGCCAAGAGGGACTTTAAAGAGTGGACTGGGCAGCTGGGTCAGTTGAATTTTCACAGGGTCCTTTGAAGGCTGGATGCACCACTGAGGTGTGTGGAAAAGGCAATGTCTACTGATGCAAAGGTCCTTTGTTGATTGGCCTGTGCTGCTGGAGGATCATAAGGGTCAGATGTGGTCCCTCAATGCTGGGGCCCTTTTGCAGCTAGAGTGCAGCCGAAAGCTATATAAAAGAAACTCAAGACATGGCGTTTCTATTAGTGTCTCCTTTCCAATCGAGTTGGAAACACAGAACAAGGGTGTGTCTACCAAGGGGACATATTTATCCCATTCTGATGAGGAGGATCCTGGATTGTGATTGGCCAATGTGTCTGAAATAGCCACGGTGTTGCCCACCTTAGTGTGGAACTCATATTATAAAGTACAGTGTTAAAACAGTGTCTTATATTTAAAATGTTATATATATATTTTAAATCATTGAATGGTACAGATAGAGACCAAACAGTTTGAGAAATGATTAAGTCATCATCCATGCATTTGGTTATCTTTTAATAGATCTGTCCCGCTGTCCTGTTGTGTTGAGTCAATAACTGTTAACATAAACTGTGCTTTGCATGAAGATAAAGTGGATGTGTTGCCATTTATATCAATTTGTGGCCTCCAAACATAGGTATGAATGGATTTAGATAGATCTCTGTTGCCTTTTTTTTGTTTTAGCCACTGTTGCTTCATCCAAGAGATCCTGGAAGAATATGTATAGTTCTTGCTTAAACCTTAGGAATGAGTTTGGTGGTTAGAGTCAACCTGTAGTCCAATGAGAAGCCCTTTTCTTGGTAGTGTTGGGTGCAGAAGGTCCCCCTTCCTATCTTGTTTGAGGTGTCTGGCAGTTGTCTTAGCATTTTATCTGATGTTTTAAAACCTTTGTTTATGCTCATTCACTAAGGATCAAATCACGGTGTGGGACATCTTCTTCCACACCTGCAGTTAGAAAGGGGCCCTGCCATAAAATGGTCCCTGGAATGCTACCTTAACCCTTTAGGCGCCAGAGGTTCCTTCCTAAAATGTTCGATTTTGACATCTTAATTTCAAAAGGCTATATCTTAAAAGTGAAAAAAGATAGATACTTTCTGTAAATTAGAGAAATATTAAGGATGACCTACATGACTACAATTTTCCATCCAGTTTGCATATTATGATGTCATATGGTGGCAGCAATCTTGGATTATAGAATTCTCATGAAAAGTCATGCTCAAATGATAAAATGCAGCACTTCTTTCCCCACAAAATGTCCATCACCTTCTGTATGCTATATTGCACAATACTGAATGCTCAGGTATATAGTAAGAAGTAAGCAAACTGTGTAAGTCATTACTAATAAAAATGGAAGAACAAACCATATGCATGTAGTGGTTGGCTTTTGCTGCAGAGATTTTCCATTTACTACATACAGTAGGCACTCTGATTCCATGTATGGGGCATATATTATTCATATTACACACAAACACAAGTAGACGAGACCTGTTTAGTTCAAAAGATCACTCGCGATGGCAAGGCACATATCATGAGTGAGATGATACGAGCAGCATGAGTGTGGCCAGATCTGCCTTGCGCGTGCGCCGGGTATGCACGTTGTCATTGTGACTCCCTACCCTGCCTTCACGTTGCCTCCTAACTGTACTATGAATACTTCAACCTCATCTAACATACCCAGTGAAAATAGACAAAGCCTCCACCACAATACTGTCGTCGTGATTGCAGAGAGGCTCTGATAACATGGCTCACTCTCACACTAGCTTTGCTTTTGATTGCACTTATTCAATTCGCTCTAACTCGAAGGTTTTGTATAGAAACATGATGTTTTTTTGAGTCTGGAATGAAGTATGACATGTCTGCCATCCAGTGGAGGGGAGGTTGAACGAAATTTGACACCTAACAAAAGTTTTATTCAGTGCTGGATCTTGTCGAGTAATCTCAACCGTGGTGCCTAGAGGGTTAACGGTTGTTCACCACAGTGGCCACCATTGCTGCTATTGATAGGCCAATTGTGGCAGCAGTTTGCTTGGTGGTACGGAGAGAAATATCTGTGATGCGGCACGGTTCTGCTATCTCTTCAGGGAGCAACTGACCCTGGTTCTGGTCTTTCAGCAGATAGGCCTGGTAAGCCTGCAACACAACCATTGTTTGCAGGGCAGCCTGGCCTGACCCACTGTTGCGTATGCTTTGCTATTCAAATGTGATGTCACAGGCAGCAGTTCGGTCGGCAGAGTGGGAGCCTTCAATGTCAATACCCCAGTGAGAGATAGCTGGCCAGCATCTTTTCAACTGGTGGCATCGATTCATATCCAAGCTCACGCATCCCCTCCCCTCTTCCATAATTTGCATGCTGGAATGGATGAATGCAGTCTGAATATGGTTTCTTTTACAATCTTTCCACCTCAGCGCACAGATCGGGAAGAAACATGGCTTACGAGAGCTGGGCGATAATGGACAAATAGATATCGCTTGTCAAACCGGCTGAGAGCAAGCTCTCATTTCTCACACCGCTATGGTAGATCTAATCTGTCTATGGCGTGAGACATATCCTCCACCAACTCGTCATATGTGGGGCAGGCAGGGTGTGAGGATTTAAAAACATCAATGTCCTCAACAGCCACATCCTGCTCTTCTTGGCTTGAAGCTAGGAGCGCACTCACTACCAGATCAGAAGCTTTGAGCATAACATATCCTCATCCAGCAGCTCGCCGTCATCAGCGGCGTTCAGTGGAAAATTGATCTCAATTTTCCCCTCGCCTCAGCTGCCGCAGGGTTCTTCATAGAAAACATCTCGTAATACTCAGATTGAGTCCCCTTGAGAACTGAATGAGCATGCTTCTCACCCAAACATATCAGTTGTTAGATAGCGCCAGATATCAGGTGATAGATAG
This sequence comes from Cyprinella venusta, assembly GCA_038021265.1. Classification (NCBI taxonomy): domain Eukaryota; kingdom Metazoa; phylum Chordata; class Actinopteri; order Cypriniformes; family Leuciscidae; genus Cyprinella; species Cyprinella venusta. The sequence continues at coordinate 8,870,287 of CM075879.1, read as the reverse complement.
GTAGTGATGGTGAAATGTGACCTGGAAATGATTTCTCATGATTCAATAAAAAACTTCTTGACTTCATTATTCAATCAAAGAATACATTTATTTGTAAGTAGTTTTGGATGAAAAAGTCTGCTAAATGAATACATGTAAATATAATGTAAATATAATATTCTTTAGGTCTGCGTTGTTATGCCAAGTTCCACCGCAAGAGGCGAGTGACCCGAAGACGTGGCCGCTGTGTGGAGCCAGAATCAGCCAACAGCAACCAAGGGGCCTTCATCACCATCTGACATATAAAGAGAAGCATCCTCATACCCCATGACTGATAATGGACTGAGCCTTAAAGGAACACTCCCACTTTTTGGGACTTTAGCCTATTCACCTTATACCCCAGAGTTAGATAAGTCCATACCTACCTTTTTCATCTCCATGCGTGCTATATGTCTGTTTGACGCACCCACCGCTAGCCTAGCTTAGCACAAAGACTGGATGTAAATGGTTGCAGCTGGCATACTAATCCAAATGAGTGACAAAATAACGCAAACGTTTTTCTATTTATATGTTGTGATTTGTATAGTCACAGAGTCTACAAAAAACAAAGTCAAATGAGACACAGACATCTTTTAACCGTATAAATACTGGGAACTATATTCTCTGAAGGCGAAGCACTGCTACTTGATAACCGCATCACCTGAGACGCGCCATGGAGAGGAGCAGAGAGTTTGGATAACAGAGTCAGAAATTTATAAATAGTAAAAGCGTAGTTTACAGTCATGGGTTTTCGCTGTATTGTAAATAGCTGCGACAATAAACAGGGGAGGTAATACCATGATGTTTCACAGAATTCCAACTAAAAACGTTGATCTGATAAAGGCTACTTGCTCTGGATATTGATCCAAACACACCTCAAAAGATTATCAAGGGACATTATGTTTGCTCGGTATATTTCACTGGGGACGACTATTTTGAAAAAATGGAATTTGCCACACGGAAAATAAACGTGTGCTGAAGGATACGGCCATCCCATAGACAAGGACAAAGTGGATCACCTCACCTGTGGCTGCGGTAAGTGTTCCGTTATGTTTTTAGATGACCTACTGTAACAGTGCCATTAGCCAGATCTAATGTAACGTTAGTGACACTATTATATGAATAGGGTATGAATATATTTTTATCTTGATGCGGTGCGGACGCGCTTGGAAAAAACGTGCCCTGCACCCTGCGCGCATACATTTGAAGTAATGAACTTGAGCGCGCAAAAGACGCGATATGTGAGCAGGCCCTAATGTTTGAACTGTTTTGTCATGAATGCGCTCTATCGCCCCAGTAACAAATGAACGGAGCTGTAAACTCAGGAGGACTGTAGCCTTCACCTTGCTAATGAATCAGAATTTTTATTTATTTTTTTTTATTTTTTTTTTGAGAAACCGTGACCTTGTCCAGTATGGGTACGTTAGGCTTTGGGTTCATTGTGCAAAAAAAATTGCCTTGTGCTATTACTTCCCCTTATTCTAGCCTATAATGCAATTATACTGTATGCTGTTGAATACATTTGGTTCAGCTAATAAATTGCATTTAAAATATATTGATTCCTGTAATAATAATTCTTTATTTATGTTCTGTGATATTTATAAATCAGGATGCGTTTTTTGGTTGGAATTCAACGAAACATCATGGTATTACCTGGTCTCCCCTGTTTATTGTCACCGCTCATACAATAAAGCAAACAACCATGATAAACTATGCTTTTCTATCTAGTAATTGCTGACTCTATAACTCCAACTCTGAACGAACTCTCTGCTCCTCGTCGTCACGGTGCGTCTCAGGTGCTGCGGTTATCATTTCGCCCAAGTAGCAGTGCTATACGGTTAAAAGATGTCTGTGTCTCATTTGACTTTGTTTTTTGTACACTCTGTGACTATACAAATCACATATAAATAGAAAAACGTTTGCGTTATTTTGTCACTCATTTGGATTAGTATGCCAGCTGCAACCATTTACATCCAGTCTTTGTGCTAAGCTAGGCTAGCGGTGGGTGCGTCAAACAGACTTATATCACGCACGAAGATGAAAAAGGTATGTATGGACTTATCTCTGGGGGATAAGGTGAATAGGCTAAAGTCCCCAAAAGTCGGAGTGTTCCTTTAAGAATGTGGGCCAAAGTTAACCATCCATCAAAGCTTGCTCTAATTCAACCCACATTATAAACAATGAGGTTACAAGAGGTCATGCGGTATTGTGAATACAGTGACGACTGAAAGGCACTGTTAGGCATGACACAAAGCAGAGTGCCTGCAACCCAACCCCTTCATCCGTGACTGTATTCAAAATACTGCACTCATTGAGTAGGCTACCTGATTGCTTTTTTAAAACAATTACCACCACAAAAAAACTATTATATAAAAAGTGGATTAATTTGCTATTTTTTTTTAAATAAAATTATTTAATTCCATCCTTCCACCATTAAATGACAGTGACAATAAAAAAGCAAGAAAAACATTCTAGATGTCATTCCTCATCTAATGGAGCTCAAATGAAAACAAGGAACTAGGAATTGTTTACATGTGTTGTAATTTTTTAACACAATATGTTATTTTCTTACACACATACATATGCTCATCTCTCAGCATTAAAAAAGTTGGTTTACAATTTTTCATTTAAACCAGACCTATTCCTTTCAAAAGTATCACTCAATGAAAATACTGTACCATATCTGAAACAGAAATTTGTTACTTTTGCTGAAATACATCATACATGGAACAGTTTTAACAGTATATGTAATTTTGTGCCTCATGTGATTATTTTTTGGTATGGCACTTTGGTCAACTGTTCAATGAAGTGTCATAGCCATGCTTTATCGTATATAAAACACGGCTAATGACCAATAAGCATCATTAACTGGAGCTATCCATTTTTTAAATGTACCTACTGTACTAATCTTTCAGGGTTGTACCCCATTCAGAATTAAAATTAGAATGGCTTATCAGGAGGAATTGAGAAATCAGGATACAGAATTAGAATTTGAGACAGGAAGTAGAATTTCGCCCATATTTTTTTTAGAAACACTAGAAGATATTAAGGCAATTTTGAAATGCCGCTGATTGAAATTTGTCTGCAATTGTTCATTTCATGAAAATTCATCAAATTACTTTTTTTTGGACAATGGAATTAATCAAAGCCAACTAACGGACAATTGAATTGTCTGCATGTTTATCACTTATAAACACAGAGGTCTCAAACTCTGCAGCTAATCAAGGTATTCAGGATTACTATAAAATTCCAAGCAGTTGAGTTGGAGCTAAACTCTGCAGGGCTATGGGTCTCCAGAAACTGAGTTTGAGACCACTTTATTAACATGTGTGTAGTTGCAGCTCAGGTTACAGAATTACTAGATTCAAATTTGGCCAGTATTTATTTTTGAATTATTGAATCATCTGAAAACAGTGTGGTGATTTTTTTGTGATGCTGGGTGGCAAAATTAAAATTTGTCTTACAGAAGTGAAATACCTTGGCTTATTAGAAATATATGCCTCTACCTACAACACTCCAAAATACCTTTACAAACAATTTACTTTAGTTTCCAGCTGAAACGAACACTAGAAACAGTAAAACGGCAACAACTTTAATAAACAGTATTACTATTTCAAAATGCTTTTACCATAGAGTATAAAAAACAAATACATTATGACATCTACATTATATAACCAGCTTCATAGTACAATTCAGGTCACAATAAAAAGAGCAAACTAAAATGACATGGTTGCTTCAGCAAATGCATTTTTTAAACACTTTAGGTGACTAGAGTAGTATAGTGACTCTAATGTATAGTGTAGACCACAAGTTATTTCATTTTGCAGAAATGCCAACACAGGCACTTATTTACAGTGAGCCTGGGTTGGAGGGGAAACAATGTAATTTAGTTTAGAGAAATATGTCTAATTAGAGAATGTATTATGCATATCAAAGGTTAAATTAGCATAACTATATAGTGGAAGAATAGTGATTAAATTAATGATGCTGTTGTCGTAAAACGTTGAATTTCTTTGGATTGCATTTTAGTCAGTTTTTTCTTTCTGTCATTCAAAATCCAAATTAATATCCATGACCAACATGACATCATGACATTTGCGTAAACATACACGCCTCTTTCAAGTCAAGTGGCGTGTTATCTCTACGCATTTTGAGCTATCTCAAAAGTATGTAAAATATGTCTATGCCGTTAAATAGTAGGGAGGTTAAGCCCAAAAAATAGGCCTTTGACTTCAAGTCATGATGCAAATGTCTCCTTTGGTATGGAAGTACCTTAGGGTCATACAAATAAATTTATCCTAAGACACAAGTGAGATCACACTTTGTATCAGAAATAAACAAGTTTTCTCAAAAATGGCCGCCAATGCGCCGAAAATACTCTAGAGCCCATATCTTTCTTTCTGTTATCGCTATAATGACAAATTTAGTGTCAAAGTGTACATTTTTGGGGTCAAGGAATCCAATGAAATTGGTTTCAAGTTTAAAAAAATAATAATTTTCCCCATACCATGACAATTGGGGGTAAATATGCACATTTAACATAAAAATTGTCATCAGTGTGACTTTACATATTTTCATTCAAAAAATTTTGTATTTAACAAGTGCAGCTACTTCTGTACATACTGTACATTTGTCCTAGTAGCATGAGATTTCAACCAGTCGGGAGTAGCCTAAGCAAATCAGTTCCTGCAACAACACATCCCATCTTCACCAGGAGCTGTGACAGCTGTTGAAGGTCAGAGATTACAGGTTAAAGCTTTAAGGTTCGTATGACTTTCTTGTTAAATAGAAAAATGTTTTTAATGTTAGATAACTAATAACTAGCTAGATAGTGGAAAAAAAACATAGAGGGAAAACCTCTTCTCGAGAATACTGAAGGCAAAAATTATCCTTATAATTTGTATTAATTTAACTGAACTTGCTGCAGCTAGCAGACCTAGGCGAGGCAGCTTGCGCGCCTATTGGATGCCCTGTGGTAGAGCCCTGCGCTGGACTGTTTTCTTCATCTCGCCCGCCGAATTTCTTACCATTACCGCCCGCTCCCGCAACGTATGTGCTCCACTCCCGCAATATGTATGTCCAGTCCCGTCTGCACCCGCAAAACTCTGAGAATTGATTCCCGCACAATAATAGAGAAGCATTGATTTTGTGTCTTCTCCCATCCCACTGGAAAAAGCACGTATTTGTATTGCTATTATTAAAGAGAATCATGGGGTTGTTTGTTTCGTTACCCTGGCCTGCATGTATTCTGACACACTGATCAGGAAGATGGATAGTATTCCAAATGTCAGACTTGCCTTGCTTAGGTTTTGTGCTCTAAATACCTCCTTTGAGGATCTTTTCCACATCATTTATTGACATCTCCATCATGTCTCTAGGCTACCTCCCGATCCCGCAGTTTTTTTTAGCCGCCCATTCCTGCCCGCAGCAAAGTTCAAAGTGCCCGCTCCCGCGGGACCCGGCGGGACTCAATCCCAATGCAGGCCTCCACTCTGCGGCAACTGCTGCACCTATCGAGGGACTGCTCGTGACGTAAGCACCAATGAGGGCGCCAGCCCTCCTGAACGAGGAGGGTTCATCCTTCTGGCTCCCCTGAGGAAGCGGACTACAAGGTTGTTCCTGGCCATGCGAATGTTTGAAAAGCGGAGCAATAGCCGCCACATATACCTTAAGCATGGATGGGGATCTACCCTTATACAAGAGCTCCTGTAGGAAGGAGAGAACCTCTGATAATTCACAATCTTGTGGATCAGGGTTGCGAGCTGAACACCAACTTGAGAACACTGACCACTTGCAAGCATAAAGCCATCTAGTAGAGGGCACTCTAGCTTGCGCAATCGTGTTTAACACTCCGTCGGGGAGACTGATGGGTACCCGTTGATGGCCCGTTCACATGCAGTGGCCAAAGCTCGGGTCGTGGGTGCCAAATCATCCCCACGGACAGGCCACACAGCCAAGCTCTGAAGCTGTATCAGCTCCGGAAACCAAACTTGGTTCAGCCAGAATGGTGCTACTAGAAGCACAGAGGAACTATTCTCCCTGATACGCTTGATTACCTGTGGTAACAGCATGATTACAGGGAAAGCATAGAGAGGGCAGTTGGGCTCGTGATGGGCCAGTGCGTCCTTGGTCTTTGTGAAGCATATTGGACACTGAGCGTTGTCTTGAGACAGAAAGAGGCCGACTTCTGCTGTACCAAAGGTGTCCCACAACAGCTGAACTGTCTGAGGGTGAAAAGACCATTCCCCTGGGGGAACGTTGTCCCTGGACAGCTTGTCTGGACCCATATTGAGATGGCCTAGTTCAGTGATCTCAGACCGCCCTGGCGATTTATGTAGGAAACCACCGACATGTTGTCCGTGCGGACAAGGACATGGTAGCCCTTTAGAGGGGGAAGAAAGAACCCCAAGGCATTCTCAACCGCCTTCATCTCTAGACAGTTTATGTGCAAGCTCTTTTCTTGGCTTGACCACAGGCAAAAAGTCGGTCTGCCCTCGTAGAGGGCGCCTCAGCCCGAATTGGAGGCGTCTGTCGAAACCACTTTAAGTTTCGAGATTATCCCCAGGTTTACACCTGTCTGATACCAGTCGACCGCCTCACAGGGCTCCAGAGCTGTGATACAGTTCTGAGTTACCTTGAGACATAAACGACCCATGCTCGACGCGGGACCCGCGTCTTCAGCCAGTGCTGTAATGGCTGTAAAGGCGAAGCAGAAATTATTAAAGGGATGATTCACTTTGAAATTCATTTTATTTCCGCAGTAGTTTCAATTTTGATATTTTTAGGTCAAACCGTTTGTGTCTATCAGTCATATAATGGAGGTCTATGGGATCCACCTCAAAGAGCATGCACAGAGAAGTCCAGTTTAACATGATTCAATGACTCGTAAATGACACGAAACGAGCGGTTTGTGTGAGAAAACGAACAATTTTTATATTGTTTTTACCTCTTGTTACCACAGCCACAAAGCGCCTGCGCCCTCAGATCACTTGGACGTTGCTGTGGTCACAAGAGGTAAAACGATATAAATACTGTTCATTTTCTCACACAAACCACTCGTTTCGTGTCTCAGGCCATCAATGTGTACTTACATTTACGAGTCATTTAATCATGTTTAATTTGGACTTCTCTGTGCATGCTCTTTGAGGTGGACCCCATAGACCTCCATTATATGATTGATAGACTCAAACGGTTTGACCTAAAAATATCAAAATTGAAACTACTGTGGAAACAAAGACACCTACATCTTGGATGCCCTTGAGGTAAGCCAAAACATATCTAAAATTAAAGCTGCAAGCAGCAATGGGCAGGCCCTCGCACCTGTAGCGCGTCGGGATAGAGGTGGCCGCGTTGCATATTCTGCAGCTCAGCCGGTGCGGCTGTGAATTTGCTATGCTGCTTCGTTAAAGGTCACTTCCTGTTGCCAGCAGGTGGCGCTATGACTGTGGGTGAATGTCGGCATGTAGATTTGTTCAGGGCGGGACTCTTGTAAAATTTGTAAATTTTTGTGCAGATCTGGGCATTTACAGCCAAGTTACTACAACTTCCTGTTTCATAGCGAATCATCGATGCCACGGACACGCCCATTGAGGAAAACGCGCAGATAGCACAACTTTACATCGTCAATGCCTTTAGAAGGCGCAGTAGAAATTTGAAGTCGATCTGACTAAATCCCTAGGAGGAGTTAGTTAAAGTATGTAATGAGTAAATCATCCAAAAATGGCGGTAAAATTAGAAAAGGCTGACTTCCTGTTGAGTTTAGGGCATCGCTCCAAGAGACTTTTCTGTGTGTCTGGACACGGTAGATGTACCACAGAGATTTCGTACCTGTCGGTCAAACATGCGGAGGGGGCTGCGTCTTTTAAGGTCACTTCCTCTTGCCACTAGATGGCGCTATGACTGTGGGTGAATGTCGGTGTGTAGATTTGTTCAGGGCGGGACTCTTGTCAAATGTATAAAATTTCGTGCAGATCTGGGCATTTACAGCCAAGTTATTACAACTTCCTGTTTCATGGCGAATCATCGTCGCCACGGACACACCCATTGACGAAAACGTGCAGATAGCACAACTTTACATCGTCCATGCCTTTAGAAGGCACAGAAGAAATTTGAAGTTGATCAGACTAAATCCCTAGGAGGAGTTAGTTAAAGTATGTAATGAGTAAATCATCCAAAAATTGCAGTAAAATTAGAAATGGCGGACTTCCTGTTGAGTTTAGGGCATCACTCCAAGAGACTTTTTTGTGCGTCTGTACATGGTAGATGTACCACAGAGATTTCGTACATGTCGGTCAAACATGCGGCCGGGGCTGCTTCGTTAAATGTCACTTCCTGTTGCCATTAGGTGGCGCTATGACTGTGGGTGAATGTCGGCATGTAGATTTGTTCAGGGCGGGACTCTTGTCAAATGTGTAAAATTTTGTGCAGATCTGGGCATTTACAGCCAAGTTACTACAACTTCCTGTTTCATGGCGAATCTTCGATGCCACGGACACGCCCATCGACAAAAACGCGCAGATAGCACAACTTTACATCGTCAATGCCTTTAGAAGGCACAGCAGAAATTTGAAGTCGATCCGAGTAAATCCCTAGGAGGAGTTAGTTAAAGTACGGAGTGTGTAAATCGTCCCAAATCTGTCGCCAAATTCAAAATGGCGGACTTCCTGTCGAGTTTAGGGTATGGGTTCTTGAGGCTTTTTTGTGCGGCTTGAAATGATACACATCCCCACCAAATTTCGTGCATGTAGGTTGAACGTGGAGGAGGGGCTAATTTTTTCCAATTTTCTAGGTGGCGCTAGTGAGCCATTTTGCCACGCCTATCCGCGAAACCAACAAAATACGAAATTTTTCACCAGTCCTGACATGCATGCCAAATTTGGTGAGTTTTTGACTATGTTGCGGCCCCGAAAACGGTGCTTACTTTGCAGAAAAAAGAAAGAAAAGAAAAAAGAAAAAAAATTAAAGCTGCAAGCAGCCATGGGCGGGCCCTCGCACCTGTAGCGCGTCGGGGTGTGAGGCGGCCGCGTTGCATACTCTGCAGCTCAGCCGGTGCGGCTGTGCATTTGCTACGTTGCTTCGTTAAAGGTCACTTCCTGTTGCCAGCAGGTGGCGCTATGACTGTGGGTGAATATCGGCATGTAGATTTGTTCAAGGCGGGACTCTTGTCAAATGTGTCAAATTTCGTGCAGATCTGGGCATTTACAGCCAAGTTACTGCAACTTCCTGTTTCATGGCGAATCATCGACGCCACAGACACGTGCATCGACGAAAACGCGCAGATAGCACAACTTTACATCGTCAATGCCTTTAAAAGGCACAGCAGAAATTTGAAGTCGATCCGACTGAATCCCTAGGAGGAGTTAGTTAAAGTATGTAATGAGTAAATCATCCAAAAATGGCGGTAAAATTAGAAATGGCTGACTTCCTGTTGAGTTTAGGGCATCACTCCAAGAGACTTTTCTGTGTGTCTGGACACGGTAGATGTACCACAGAAATTTCTTACCTGACGGTCAAACATGCGAAGGGGGCTGCGTCTTTTAAGTTCACTTCCTCTTGCCACTAGATGGCGCTATGACTGTGGGTGAATGTCGGCATGTAGATTTGTTCAGGGCGGGACTCTTGTCAAATGTGTAAAATTTCGTGCAGATCTGGGCATTTACAGCCAAGTTACTACAACTTCCTGTTTCATGGCGAATCATCGACGCCACGGACACGCCCATTGACGAAAACGCGCAGATAGCACAACTTTACATTGTCAATGCCATTAGAAGGCACAGCAGAAATTTGAAGTCGATCCGACTAAATCCCTAGGAGGAGTTAGTTAAAGTACGTAATGAATAAATCATCCAAAAATGGCGGTAAAATTAGAAATGGCCGACTTCCTGTTGAGTTTAGGGCATCGCTCCAAGAAACTTTTTTGTGCGTCTGGACATGGTAGATGTACCACAGAAATTTCGTACTTGTCGGTCAAACATGCGGCCGGGGCTGCTTCGTTAAAGGTCACTTCCTGTTGCCATCAGGTGGTGCTATGACTGTGGGTGAATGTCGGCATGTAGATTTGTTCAGGGCGGGACTCTTGTCAAATGTGTAAAATTTCGTGCAGATCTTGGCATTTACAGCCAAGTTACTACAACTTCCTGTTTCATGGCGAATCTTCGATGCCACGGACACGCCCATCGACCAAAACGTGCAGAGAGCACAACTTTATATCGTCAATGCCTTTAGAAGGCACAGCAGAAATTTGAAGTCGATCCGAGTAAATCTCTAGGAGGAGTTAGTTAAAGTACGGAGTGTGTAAATCGTCCCAAATCGGTCGCCAAATTAAAAATGGCGGACTTCCTGTCGAGTTTAGGGTATGGGTTCTTGAGGCTTTTTTGTGCGGCTTGAAAGGATACACATCCCCACCAAATTTCGTGCATGTAGGTTGAACGTGGAGGAGGGGCTAATTTTTTCCAATTTTCTAGGTGGCGCTAGCGAGCCATTTTGCCACGCCTATCCTCGAAACCAACAAAATACGAAATTTTTCACCAGTCCTGACATGCGTGCCAAATTTGGTGAGTTTTTGAGCATGTTGCGGCCCCGAAAATGGAGCTTACTTTGCAGAAAAAAAAAAATAAAAATAAAAAAATAAAATAACCCTAACAGTTTCAAGAGGGCCTCGCACCGTTGGGTACTCGGGCCCTAATAAAAAAAATAACCCTAACTGTTTCAAGAGGGCCTCGCACCGTTGGGTGCTCGGGCCCTAATTAAAGCTGCAAGCAGCGATGGGCGGGCCCTCGCACCTGTTGCACGTCGGGGTGTGAGGCGGCCGCGTTGCATTTTCTGCAGCTTAGCCGGTGCGGCTGTGCATTTGCTATGCTGCTTCGTTAAAGGTCACTTCCTGTTGCCAGCAGGTGGCGCTATGACTGTGGGTGAATGTCGGTATGTAGATTTGTTCAGGGTGGGACTCTTGTCAAATGTGTAAAATTTCGTCCAGATCTGGGCATTTACAGCGAAGTTAGTACAACTTCCTGTTTCATGGCGAATCATCGACGCCACGGACACGTGACGCCCATCGAGGAAAACGCGCAGATAGCACAACTTTACATCGTCCATGCCTTTAGAAGGCACAGCAGTAATTTGAAGTCGATCAGACTAAATCCCAAGGAGGAGTTAGTTAAAGTATGTAATGAGTAAATCATCCAAAAATGGCGTTAAAATTAGAAATGGCCAACTTCCTTTTGAGTTTAGGGCATCGCTCCAAGAGACTTTTCTGTGTGTCTGGACACGGTAGATGTACCATAGAAATTTCGTACCTGTCGGTCAAACATGCGGCGGGGGCTACGCCTTTAAAGTTCACTTCCTCTTGCCACTAGATGGCGCTATGACTGTGGGTGAATGCCGGCATGTAGATTCGTTCAGGGCAGGACTCTTGTCAAATGTATAAAATTTCGTGCAGATCTGGGCATTTACAGCCAAGTTATTACAACTTCCTGTTTCATGGCGAATCATCGACGCCACGGACACGCCCATCAACGAAAACGCGCAGATAGCACAACTTTATATCGTCAATGCCTTTAGAAGGCACAGCAGAAATTTGAAGTCGATCCGACTAAATCCCTAGGAGGAGTTAGTTAAAGTACGTAATGAGTAAATCATCCAAATATGGCGGTAAAATTAGAAATGGACGACTTCCTGTTGAGTTTAGGGCATCGCTCCAAGAGGCTTTTTTGTGCGTCTGGACATGGTAGATGTACCACAGAAATTTCGTACTTGTCGGTCAAACATGCGACCGGGGCTGCTTCGTTAAAGGTCACTTCCTGTTGCCAGCAGGTGGCGCTATGACTGTGAGTGAATGCCGGCATGTAGATTTGTTCAGGGCGGGACTCTTGTCAAATGTGTAAAATTTTGTGTAGATCTGGGCATTTACAGGCAAGTTACTACAACTTCCTGTTTCATAGCGAATCTTCGATGCCACGGACACGCCCATCGACGAAAACGCGCAGATAGCACAACTTTACATCGTCAATGCCTTTAGAAGGCACAGCAGAAATGTGAAGTCGATCTGACTAAAGCCCTAGGAGGAGTTTGTTAAAGTACGTAATGAGCAAATCATCAAAAAATGGCGGTAAAATAAGAAATGGCTGACTTCCTGTTGAGTTTAGGGCATCACTCCAAGAGACTTTTCTGTGCGTCTGGACATGGTAGATGTACCACAGAAATTTCGTACATGTCGGTCAAACATGCGACGGGGGCTGCTTCGTTAAAGGTCACTTTACGTTGCCACTAGGTGGCGCTATGACTTTGGGTGAATGTTGGCATGTAGATTTGTTCAGGGCGGGACTCTTGTCAAATGTGTAAAATTTCGTGCAGATCTGGGCATTTACAGCCAAGTTACTACAACTTCCTGTTTCATGGCGAATCTACGACGCCACGGACACGCCCATCGACGAAAACATGCAGATAGCACAACTTTACATCGTTAATGCCTTTAGAAGGCACAGCAGAAATTTGAAGTCGATCAGACTAAATCCCTAGGAGGAGTTAGTTAAAGTATGTAATGAGTATATCATCCAAAAATGGCGTTAAAATTAGAAATGGCGGACTTCCTGTTGAGTTTAGGGGATCGCTCCAATAGACTTTTTTGTGCGTCTGGACATGGTAGATGTACCACAGAGATTTCGTACATGTCGGTCAAACATGCGGCTGGGACTGCTTCGTTAAATGTCACTTCCTGTTGCCAGCAGGTGGCGCTATGACTGTGGGTGAATGTCGGCATGTAGATTTGTTCAGGGCGGGACTCTTGTCAAATGTGTAAAATGTCGTGCAGATCTGGGCATTTACAGGCAAGTTACTACAACTTCCTGTTTCATGGCGAATCTTCGATGCCACGGACACGCGCATCGACGAAAATGCGCAGATAGCACAACTTTACATCGTCAATGCCTTTAGAACGCACAGCAGAAATTTGAAGTCGATCCGAGTAAATCCCTAGGAGGAGTTAGTTAAAGTACAGAGTGTGTAAATCGTCCCAAATCGGTCGCCAAATTCAAAATGGCGGACTTCCTGTCGAGTTTAGGGTATGGGTTCTTGAGGCTTTTTTGTGCGTCTTGATATGATACACGTCCCCACCAAATTTCGTGCATGTAGGTTGAACGTGGACGAGGGGCTAGTTTTTTCCAATTTTCTAGGTGGCGCTAGCGTGTCATTTTGCCACGCCCATCCGCGAAACCCACAAAATACGAAATTTTCACCAGTCCTGACATGCGTGCCAAATTTGGTGAGTTTTTGATCATGTTGCGGCCCCGAAAATGGTGCTTACTTTGCAGAAAAAATAAGTAAATAAATAAAAATAACCCTAACAGTTTCAAGAGGGCCTCGCACCGTTGGGTGCTCGGGCCCTAAAAAAAAAAATAACCCTAACAGTTTCAAGAGGGCCTCGCACCGTTGGGTGCTCGGGCCCTAATTAAAGCTGCAAGCAGCGATGGGCGGGCCCTCGCACCTGTAGCGCTTCGGGGTCTGAGGCGGCCGCATTGCATATTTTGCAGCTCAGCCGGTGCGGCTGTGAATTTGCTACGCTGCTTCATTAAAGGACACTTCCTGTTGCCAGCAGGTGGCGCTATGACTGTGGGTGAATGTCGCCATGTGGATTTGTTCAGAGCGGGACTCTTGTCAATTGTGTACAATTTGTTGCAGATCTGGGCATTTACAGCCAAGTTACTACAACTTCCTGTTTCATGGTGAATCATCGACGCCACGGACACGCCCATTGACGAAAACGCACAGATAGCACAACTTAACATCGTCAATGCCTTTAGAAGGCACAGCAGAAATTTGAAGTCGATCAGACTAAATCCCTAGGAGGAGTTAGTTAAAGTATGTAATAAGTAAATCATCCAAAAATGGCGGAAAAATTAGAAATGGCCGACTTCCTGTTGAGTTTAGGGCATCGCTCCAAGAGACTTTTCTGTGTGTCTGGACACGGTAGATGTACCACAGAAATTTCGTACGTGTCGGTCAAACATGCGGCGGGGACTGCGTCTCTAAAGGTCACTTCCTCTTGCCACTAGATGGCGCTATGACTGTGGGTGAATGCCGGCATGTAGATTTGTTCAGGGCGGGACTCTTGTCAAATGTGTAAAATTTCGTGCAGATCTGGGCATTTACAGCCAAGTTACTACAACTTCCTGTTTCATGGCGAATCATCGACGCCACGGACACGCCCATCGAGGAAAACGCGCAGATAGCACAACTTTACATCGTCAATGCCTTTAGAAGACGCAGTAGAAATTTGAAGTCGATCCGATTACATCCCTAGGAGTTAGTTAAAGTATGTAATGAGTAAATAATCAAAAAATGGTGTTAAAATTAGAAAATGCGTACTTCCTGTTGAGTTTAGGGCATCGCTCCAAGAGACTTTTCTGTGTGTCTGGACACGGTAGATGTACCACAGAAATTTCCTTCCTGTCGGTCAAACATGCGGTGGGGGCTGCGTCTTTTAAGGTCACTTCCTCTTGCCACTAGATGGCGCTATGACTGTGGGTGAATGTCGCTATGTAGATTTGTTCAGGGCTGGACTCTTGTCAAATGTATAAAATTTCGTGCAGATCTGGGCATTTACAGCCAAGTTATTACAACTTCCTGTTTCATGGCGAATCATCGACGCCACGGACACGCCCATTGACGAAAATGCGCAGATAGCACAACTTTACATCGTCCATGCCTTTAGAAGGCACAGAAGAAATTTGAAGTCGATCAGACTAAATCCCTAGGAGGAGTTAGTTAAAGTATGTAATGAGTAAATCATCCAAAAATGGCGTTAAAATTAGAAATAGCCGACTTCCTGTTTAGTTTAGGGCATCGCTCCAAGAGACTTTTTTGTGCGTCTGGACTTGGTAGATGTACCACAGAGATTTCGTACATGTCTGTCAAACAAGCGGCCGGGGCTGCTTCGTTAAATGTCACTTCCTCTTGCCAGCAGGTGGCGCTATGACTGTGGGTGAATGTCGGCATGTAGATTTGTTCAGGGTGGGACTCTTGTCAAATGTGTAAAATTTCGTGCAGATCTGGGCATTTACAGCCAAGTTACTACAACTTCCTGTTTCATAGCGAATCTTCGATGCCACGGACACGCCCATCGACGAAAACGTGCAGAGAACACAACTTTACATCGTCAATGCCTTTAGAAGGCACAGAAGAAATTTGAAGTCGATCTGACTAAATCCCTAGGAGGAGTTAGTTAAAGTACGGAGTGTGTAAATCGTCCCAAATCGGTCGCCAAATTCAAAATGGCGGACTTCCTGTCGAGTTTAGGGTATGGGTTCTTGAAGCTTTTTTTGTGCGTCTTGATATGATACACGTCCCCACCAAATTTCGTGCATGTAGGTTGAACGTGGACGAGGGGCTAATTTTTTCCAATTTTCTCGGTGGCGCTAGCGTGCTATTTTGCCACACCCATCCGCGAAACCCACAAAATACGAAATTTTTCACCAGTCCTGACATGCATGCAAAATTTGGTGAGTTTTTGAGCATGTTGCGGCCCCCGAAAATGGCGCTTACTTTACAGAAAAAAGAAAAAAAAATTAAAGCTGCAATCAGCGATGGGCGGGCCCTCGCACCTGTTGCACGTCGGGGTATAAGGCGGCCGCGTTGCATTTTCTGCAGCTCAGCCGGTGCGGCTGTGCATTTGCTACGCTGCTTCGTTAAAGGTCACTTCCTGTTGCCAGCAGGTGGCGCTATGACTGTGGGTGAATGTCGGTATGTAGATTTGTTCAGGGCGGAACTCTTGTCAAATGTGTAAAATTTCGTGCAGATCTGGGCATTTACAGCCAAGTTATTACAACTTCCTGTTTCATGGCGAATCATCGACGCCACGGACACGCCCCTCGAGGAAATCGCGCAGATAGCACAACTTTACATGGTCAATGCCTTTAGAAGGCACAGTACAAATTTGAAGTTGATCCGACTAAATCCCTAGGAGGAGTTAGTTAAAGTATGTAATGAGTAAATAATCAAAAAATGGTGGTAAAATTAGAAAAGGCTGACTTCCTGTTGAGTTTAGGGCATCGCTCCAAGAGACTTTTCTTTGTGTCTGGACATGGTAGATGTACCACAGAGATTTCGTACATGTCGATCAAACATGCGGCCGGGGCTGCTTCGTTAAATGTCACTTCCTGTTGCCAGCAGGTGGCGCTATGAGTGTGGGTGAATGTCGGCATGTAGATTTGTTCAGGGCGGGACTCTTGTCAAATGTGTAAAATTTCGTGCAGATCTGGGCATTTAAAGCCAAGTTACTACAACTTCCTGTTTCATGGCGAATCTTCGATGCCACGGACACGCCCATCGACGAAAACGCGCAGATAGCACAACTTTACATCGTCCATGCCTTTAGAAGGCACAGCAGTAATTTGAAGTCGATCAGACTAAATCCCTAGGAGGAGTTAGTTAAAGTATGTAATGAGTAAATCATCCAAAAATGGCATTAAAATTAGAAATGGCCGACTTCCTGTTGAGTTTAGGGCATCGCTCCAAGATACTTTTCTGTGTGTCTGGACACGGTAGATGTAGTACCACAGAAATTTCGTACCTGTCGGTCAAACTTGCGGCGGGGGCTGCGTCTTTAAAGGTCACTTCCTCTTGCCATTAAATGGCGCTATGACTGTGGGTGAATGCCGGCATGTAGATTTGTTCAGGGCGGGACTCTTGTCAAATGTGTAAAATTTCGTGCAGATCTGGGCATTTACAGCCAAGTTACTACAACTTCCTGTTTCATGGCGAATCTTCGATGCCACGGGCACGCCTATCGACGAAAACGTGCAGATAGCACAACTTTACATCGTCAATGCCTTTAGAAGGCACAGCAGAAATTTGAAGTCGATCCGAGTAAATCCCTAGGAGGAGTTAGTTAAAGTACGGAGTGTGTAAATCGTCCCAAATCGGTCGCCAAATTCAAAATGGCGGACTTCCTGTCGAGTTTAGGATATGGGTTCTTGAGGCTTTTTTGTGCGGCTTGAAATGATACACATCCCCACCAAATTTCGTGCATGTAGGTTGAACGTGGAGGTGGGGCTAATTTTTTCCAATTTTCTAGGTGGCGCTAGCGAGCCATTTTGCCACGCCTATCCGCGAAACAAACAAAATACGAAATTTTTCACCAGTCCTGACATGCATGCCAAATTTGGTGACTTTTTGAATATGTTGCGGCCCCGAAAACGGCGCTTACTTTGCAGAAAAAAGAAAAAAAAAGAAAAAAGAAAAAAAACAAGCAGTGATGGGCGGGCCCTCCCACCTGTTGCACGTCGGGGTGTGAGGCGGCCGCGTTGAATTTTCTGCAGCTAGAGCCGGTGCGGCTGTGCATTTGCTACGCTGCTTCGTTAAAGGTCACTTCCTGTTGCCAGCAGGTGGCGCTATGACTGTGGGTGAATGTCGGTATGTAGATTTGATCTGTGCGGGACTCTTGTCAAATGTGTAAAATTTCGTGCAGATCTGGGCATTTACAGCCAAGTTATTACAACTTCCTGTTTCATGGCGAATCATCAACGCCACGGACACGCCCATTGACGAAAACGCGCAGATAGCACAACTTTACATCGTCCATGCCTTTAGAAGGCACAGCAGTAATTTGAAGTCGATCAGACTAAATCCCTAGGAGGAGTTAGTTAAAGTATGTAATGAGTAAATCATCCAAAAATGGCGTTAAAATTAGAAATGGCGGACTTCCTGTTGAGTTGAGGGCATCGCTCCAAGAGACTTTTTTGTGCGTCTGGACATGGTAGATGTACCACAGAGATTTCGTACATGTCGGTCAAACATGCGGCCGGGGCTGCTTCGTTAAATGTCACTTCCTGTTGCCAGCAGGTGGCGCTATGAATGTGGGTGAATGTCGGCATGTAGATTTGTTCAGGGCGGGACTCTTGTCAAATGTGTAAAATTTCGTGCAGATCTGGGCATTTACAGCCAAGTTACTACAACTTCCTGTTTCATGGCGAATCTTCGATGCCACGGACACGCCCATTGACGAAAACGCGCAGATAGCACAACTTTACATCGTCAATGCCTTTAGAAGGCACAGAAGAAATTTGAAGACGATCCGACTAAATCCCTAGGGGGAGTTAGTTAAAGTACGGAGTGTGTAAATCGTCCCAAATCGGTCGCCAAATTCAAAATGGCGGACTTCCTGTCGAGTTTAGGGTATGGGTTCTTGAGGCTTTTTTGTGCGTCTTGATATGATACACGTCCCCACCAAATTTTGTGCATGTAGGTTGAACGTGGACGAGGGGCTAATTTTTTCCAATTTTCTAGGTGGCGCTAGCGAGCCATTTTGCCACGCCTATCCTCGAAACCAACAAAATACGAAATTTTTCACCAGTCCTGACATGCGTGCCAAATTTGGTGAGTTTTTGAGCATGTTGCGGCCCCGAAAATGGAGCTTACTTTGCAGAAAAAAGAAAAAAAAATTAAAGGTGTAAGCAGCGATGGGCGGGCCCTCGCACCTGTTGCACGTCGGGGTGTGAGGCGGCCGCGTTGCATTTTCTGCAGCTCAGCCGGTGCGGCTGTGCATTTGCTACGCTGCTTGGTTAAAGGTCACTTCCTGTTGCCAGCAGGTGGCGCTATGACTGTGGGTGAATGTCGGTATGTAGATTTGTTCAGGGCGGAACTCTTGTCAAATGTGTAAAATTTCGTCCAGATCTGGGCATTTACAGCCAAGTTATTACAACTTCCTGTTTCATGGCGAATCATCGACGCCACGGACACGCCCATCGAGGAAAACGCGCAGATAGCACAACTTTACATGGTCAATGCCTTTAGAAGGCGCAGTAGAAATTTGAAGTTGATCCGACTAAATCCCTAGGAGGAGTTAGTTAAAGTATGTAATGAGTAAATCATCCAAAAATGGCGCTAAAATTAAAAATGGCTGACTTCCTGTTGAGTTTAGGGCATCGCTCCAAGAGACTTTTCTGTGTGTCTAAACACGGTAGATGTACCACAGAAATTTCGTACCTGTCGGTCAAACATGCGGAGGGGGCTGCGTCTTTTAAGGTCACTTCCTCTTGCCACTAGATGGCCCTATGACTGTGGGTGAATGTCGACATGTAGATTTGTTCAGGGCGGGACTGTTGTCAAATGTATAAAATTTCGTGCAGATCTGGGCATTTACAGCCAAGTTATTACAACTTCCTGTTTCATGGCGAATCATCGACGCCACGGACACGCCCATCGAGGAAAACGCGCAGATAGCACAACTTTACATCGTCCATGCCTTTAGAAGGCACAGAAGAAATTTGAAGTCGATCAGACTAAATCCCTAGGAGGAGTTAGTTAAAGTATGTAATGAGTAAATCATCCAAAAATGGCGTTAAAATTAGAAATAGCGGACTTCCTGTTGAGTTTAGGGCATCGCTCCAAGAGACTTTTTTGTGCGTCTGGACATGGTAGATGTACCACAGAGATTTCGTACATGTCAGTCAAAAATGCGGCCGGGGCTGCTTCGTTAAATTTCACTTCCTGTTGCCAGCAGTTGGCGCTATGACTGTAGGTGAATGTCGGCATGTAGATTTGTTCAGGGCAGGACTCTTGTCAAATGTGTAAAATTTCGTGCAGATCTGGGCATTTACAGCCAAGTTACTACAACTTCCTGTTTCATGGCAAATCTTCGATGCCACAGACACGCCCATTGACGAAAACGTGCAGAGAGCACAACTTTACATCGTCAATGCCTTTAGAAGGCACAAAAGAAATTTGAAGTCGATCCGACTAAATCCCTAGGAGTAGTTAGTTAAAGTACGGAGTGTGTAAATCGTCCCAAATCGGTCGCCAAATTCAAAATGGCGGACTTCCTGTCGAGTTTAAGGTATGGGTTCTTGAGGCTTTTTTGTGCGTCTTGATATGATACACGTCCCAACCAAATTTCGTGCATGTAGGTTGAACGTGGACGAGGGGCTAATTTTTTCCAATTTTCTAGGTGGCGCTAGCGTGCCATTTTGCCACGCCCATCCGCGAAACCCACAAAATACGAAATTTTTTACCAGTCCTGACATGCGTGCCAAATTTGGTGAATTTTTGAGCAGGTTGCGGCCCCGAAAATGGCGCTTACTTTGCAGAAAAAAGAAAAAAGAAAAGAAAAAGAAAAAAATTAAAGCTGCAAGCAGCGATGGGCGGGCCCTCGCACCTGTAGCACGTCGGGGTGTGAGGCGGCCACGTTGCATATTCTGTTGCTCAGCCAGTGCGGCTGTGCATTTGCTACGTTGCTTCGTTAAAGGTCACTTCCTGTTGCCAGCAGGTGGCGCTATGACTGTGGGTGAATGTCGGTATGTAGATTTGATCAGGGCGGGACTCTTGTCAAATGTGTAAAATTTCGTGCAGATCTGGGGTCTCATTTATAAAACTGTGCGTAGGATCCTTACTAAAAGTGTACGTGCGCCCGAAAGCCAAAAATGGCGTACGCCAAAAAATATTCAGATTTATAAAACCGTGCGTACGCCAGAACCTGCGCAGAATTCACTTTATAAATCCCAGTCAGCCGAAGATTGTGCGCACACGCGTCTCCTCCCCGAAATAACCATATATGGAGCTTACAACGGCTAGTTTAAATATGCATATCCTCATCTGCATATCATTTGCATGTGATTATTCATCCACGTGATACCATGTTAACGTACAAGACGTTAGGAAAATATGAAATACAGATGTGCCGTGTCACAATAAATTATTTTATTTTTTTCGTTGCCTATATCCTTGCCTTGTTTTTGAATGTATAAATCAAATATTGTCAAATACATCTCAGAGAAAGATCAATCTTCTCAATCTTTTCCACTGGCCAAATAGTATTTTTAATGAATTTATATTTTTAATGGAAAGACATGGTTGTGCATTATTTGCATGGAATTATTTTCTCAGACAATCTGCTATTATCATGATTAGCAATTATCTGTAGATAAAACATTAAAACACTGCATGCCAGAGGGAAAGTGTTCAAAAGCATTGCATCCACAACAAATATATATTTGTATTTATTGAATATATATATATATATATATATATATATATATATATATATATATATATATATATATATATATATATATATTGTAACTTCTCAGTAATGATTTCATTTTGAATATATATATATATATATATATATATATATATATATATATATATATATATATATATATATATATATATATATATATATTGTAACTTCTCAGTAATGATTTCATGTAGTTTAAATGTTTAACTCCATTAATGAGAATGGCAAATTTAATCTAAATGTTTATATCAGAAGTAAAACATAGTTGAAATCATTATTTCATTTATTTAAACTGTTATTGAGAACGTGCACTGTATTTATTAGCCTACTCATGAAGATATACGGTTCATCTGCAGTTAGATTATGCACGTCAGTTTCACTAAACAGCCCAGTGCGCGTGCTGGCGCAGACACTTAAGAAGGGATGGATATTGGCTTCAAGTGATTCGCTTGGTGAGTGAAATTTTATTTGTAGGCTATTTTATTTTTGTAGTCTATAGATAGGCTATAATTTTCTTTAGATTTTCGGTCAAAAAGTGACCAAAAAGACATTTAACTACACCTCACCATCGGTGTCGCCAATTCCCTTTGTCTCCAGAATGTACGCACGACTCAAAGTTTGCTTAATGGTGCGCACTTTCTCCCGTCAAGTTTGTTTTTTATAGATCACAACCTTAGCGTGGAAACTGGCGTACGTACGTTTCCAGCCCTGTTTTGTGCGTACGCACGCTTTATAAATGAGACCCCTGGGCATTTACAGCCAAGTTAGTACAACTTCCTGTTTCATGGCAAATCATCGACGCCATGGACACGCCCATCGAGGAAAATGCACAGATAGCACAACTTTACATCGTCAATGCCTTTAGAAGGCGCAGTAGAAATTTGAAGTCGATCCGACTAAATCCCTAGGAGGAGTTAGTTAAAGTACGTAATGAGTAAATCATCCAAAAATGGCGGTAAAATTAGAAATGGCTGACTTCCTGTTGAGTTTAGGGCATCACTCCAAGAGACTTTTCTGTGTGTCTGGACACGGTAGATGTAGCACAGAAATTTCGTACCTGTCGGTCAAACATGCGGAGGGGGCTGCGTCTTTTAAGGTCACTTCCTCTTGCCACTAGATGGCGCTATGACTGTGGGTGAATGTCGGCATGTAGATTTGTTCAGGGGTGGGACTCTTGTCAAATGTGTAAAATTTCGTGCAGATCTGGGCATTTATAGCCAAGTTATTACAACTTCCTGTTTCATGGCGAATCATCGACGCCACGGACACGCCCATTGACGAAAACGCGCAGATAGCACAACTTTACATCGTCAATGCCATTAGAAGGCACCGCAGAAATTTGAAGTCGATCCGACTAAATCCCTAGGAGGAGTTAGTTAAAGTACGTAATGAATAAATCATCCAAAAATGGCGGTAAAATTAGAAATGGCCGACTTCCTGTTGAGTTTAGGGCATCGCTCCAAGAGGCTTTTTTGTGCGTCTGGACATGGTAGATGTACCACAGAAATTTCGTACTTGTCGGTCAAACATGCGGCCGGGGCTGCTTCGTTAAAGGTCACTTCCTGTTGCCAGCAGGTGGCGCTATGACTGTGGGTGAATGTCGGCATTTAGATTTGTTCAGGGCGGGACTCTTGTCAAATGTGTAAAATTTCATGCAGATCTGGGCATTTACAGCCAAGTTACTACAACTTCCTGTTTCATGGCGAATCTTCGATGCCACGGACACGCCC
This sequence comes from Cyprinella venusta, assembly GCA_038021265.1. Classification (NCBI taxonomy): domain Eukaryota; kingdom Metazoa; phylum Chordata; class Actinopteri; order Cypriniformes; family Leuciscidae; genus Cyprinella; species Cyprinella venusta. The sequence continues at coordinate 8,847,532 of CM075879.1, read as the reverse complement.
ATCGACGAAAACGCGCACATAGCACAACTTTACATCGTCAATGCCTTTAGAAGGCACAGCAGAAATTTGAAGTCGATCCAAGTAAATCCCTAGGAGGAGTTTGTTAAAGTACGGAGTGTGTAAATCGTCCCAAATCGGTCGTCAAATTCAAAATGGCGGACTTCCTGTCGAGTTTAGGGTATGGGTTCTTGAGGCTTTTTTGTGCGTCTTGATATGATACACGTCCCCACCAAATTTCGTGCATATAGGTTGAACGTGGAGGAGGGGCTAATTTTTTTCCAATTTTCTAGTTGGTGCTGGCGAGCCATTTTGCCACGCCTATCCGGGAAACCAACAAAATACGAAATTTTTCACCAGTCCTGACATGCGTGCCAAATTTGGTGACTTTTTGAGCATGTTGCGGCCCCGAAAACGGCGCTTACTTTGCAGAAAAAAATAAAATAAAATAATAAAAAATAAAAAATAACCCTAACAGTTTCAAGAGGGCCTCGCACCGTTGGGTGCTCGGGCCCTAATTAAAGCTGCAAGCAGCGATGGGCGGGCCCTCGCACCTGTACCGCGTTGGGGTTTGAGGTGACCGCGTTGCATTTTCTGCAGCTCAGCCAGTGCGGCTGCGCATTTGCTACGCTGCTTCATTAAAGGTCACTTCCTGTTGCCAGCAGGTGGCGCTATGACTGTGGGTGAATGTCGGCATGTAGATTTGTTCAGTGCGGGACTCTTGTCAAAGGTGTCAAATTTCGTGCAGATCTGGGCTTTTACAGCCAAGTTACTACAACTTCCTGTTTCATGGCGAATCATCGACGCCACGGACACGCCCATCGACGAAAACGCGGAGATAGCACAACTTTACATCGTCAATGCCTTTAGAAGGCACAGCAGAAATGTGAAGTCGATCCGACTAAAGCCCTAGGAGGAGTTTGTTAAAGTACGTAATGAGTAAATCATCAAAAAATGGCGGCAAAATAAGAAATGGCTGACTTCCTGTTGAGTTTAGGGCATCGCTCCAAGAGACTTTTCTGTGCGTCTGGACATGGTAGATGTACCACAGAAATTTCGTACATGTCGGTCAAACATGCGACGGGGGCTGCTTCGTTAAAGGTCACTTTACGTTGCCACTAGGTGGCGCTATGACTGTGGGTGAATGTCGGCATGTAGATTTGTTCAGGGTGGGACTCTTGTCAAATGTGTAAAATTTCGTGCAGATCTCGGCATTTACAGCCAAGTTATTACAACTTCCTGTTTCATGGCGAATCATCGACGCCACGGACACGCCCATTGACGAAAACGCGCAGATAGCACAACTTTACATCGTCCATGCCTTTAGAAGGCACAGCAGTAATTTGAAGTCGATCAGACTAAATCCCTAGGAGGAGTTAAAGTATGTAATGAGTAAATAATCCAAAAATGGCATTAAAATTAGAAATGGCGCACTTCCTGTTGAGTTTAGGGGATCGCTCCAAGAGACTTTTTTGTGCGTCTGGACATGGTAGATGTACCACAGAGATTTCGTACATGTCGGTCAAACATGCGGCCGGGGCTGCTTCGTTAAATGTCACTTCCTGTTGCCAGCAGGTGGCGCTATGACTGTGGGTGAATGTCGGCATGTAGATTTGTTCAGCGCGGGACTCTTGTCAAATGTGTAAAATTTCGTGCAGATCTGGGCATTTACAGCCAAGTTACTACAACTTCCTGTTTCATGGCGAATCTTCGATGCCACGGACACGCCCATCGAAGAAAACGTGCAGATAGCACAACTTTACATCGTCAATGCCTTTAGAAGACACAGAAGAATTTTGAAGTCGATCCGACTAAATCCCTAGGAGGAGTTAGTTAAAGTACGGAGTGTGTAAATTGTCCCAAATCGGTCGCCAAATTCAAAATGGCCGACTTCCTGTCGAGTTTAGGGTATGGGTTCTTGAGGCTTTTTTGTGCGTCTTCATATGATACACGTCCTCACCAAATTTCGTACATGTAGGTTGAACGTGGACGAGGGGCTAATTTTTTCCAATTTTCTAGGTGGCGCTAGCAAGCCATTTTGCCACGCCCATCCGCGAAACCCACAAAATACGAAATTTTTCACCAGTCCTGACATGCGTGCCAAATTTGGTGAGTTTTTGAGCATGTTGCAGCCCCGAAATGGCCCTTACTTTGCAGAAAAAAAAAAAAAAAAAGAAAAAATAAAAAAAATAACCCTAACCGTTTCAAGAGGGCCACGCACCGTTGGGTGCTCGGGCCCTAAAAAAAAAAAAAAAAAAAAAAAAAAAAAATCCCTAACAGTTTCAAGAGGGCCTCGCACCGTTGGGTGCTCGGGCCCTAAAAAATAACCCTAACAGTTTCAAGAGGGTCCTCGCACTGTTAGTGCTCGGGCCCTAAAAATAACCCTAGCAGTTTCAAAAGGGTCCTCGCACTGTTAGTGCTCGGGCCCTAAAAAGAAAAAAAATAACCCTAACAGTTTCAAGAGGGTCCTCGCACTGTTAGTGCTCGGGCCCTAATTAATTTCAAAGTGAACTATCCCTTTAAGTTGTGAATGGACTGTGTGTTTCAGCATGCTTTTTTTTGATAAAAAAATTGCGTACTTCACCTCCAATTGTCATGGTAAGGACAACATTATTGTTTTCTAGTCTTGGAACCTACTTTATTGGACTCCTTGACAACAATGTACACGTTGATACTAAATTTGTCATTATAGCTATAACAGAAGCAAAGATATGGGCCTCTCAAGTATGATTGGTGGCCATTTTTAAAAAATGTGCTTATATAAGAAACAAAATGTGATCTCACTTGTGTCTTAGGATAAATTTATTTCTATGGCCATAAGGTACTTCCATTATGACTTGAAGTCAAAAGTCGCTTAACCTCTCTACTAAAATGTCCAAATTATTCCACGTGTGTACACGCCGTTAAATATCAGAGCGAAACGAAGCAAAATGTAGATCTACATCTGGGGAGCTAACTTTTTTTCCCTAGGATGGTAGGGGAAGACTCAAAAACTATTAACCCCAGGGGGTTGGGGTAGGTCATATATTTATACAGTAATGTAATGTTAAGTCAACGGCGTTCATAAAGACGCGGAAAAGCGATTATGCATGTTGATAGCACGCCAAAAGTGGAAATACGAAATGGCGTGTCATTTCATGAGATCAGTCTGCCATGACTGTATCCACTTTAATTTCAGAACTTACACTAATGATTTGAAAAGACGCCAATTCTTAAATTATGAATTTTGCAAAAACATTGCTCTTTGTCAAAAGTTACTTTTGTACGGATTCATTTGTCTGAATGAAAGGCTTTTTCTACTGCTTTCTAATGTGACACTATACTACAAATAACTGCTACTCTTGTATTCAAATAAATGTGGATTTGGTTGGTTTATTTATAATGTACACTCTTAGAAGAAAAGGTTCTATATAGAACCTTAAAAGGTTCTAAAGCGCTACGTATTTGGAACCCCTAAAATAGTAGAGAGGTTAAGCGACTTTTGACTTCAAGTCATGATGCAAAGGTCCCCTTTGGTATGGAAGTACCTTATGGCAATAGAAATAAATTTATCCTAAGACACAAGTGAGATCACATTTTGTTTCTTATATACGCACAATTTTTTAAAATGGCCACCAATCCAGACTGATCTCATGAAGTAGCGTGTGTATGACACGCCAATTCGTATTTGCATTTTTGGCGTGCTATCAAGACGCATAATCGCCTTTCAGCGTGTTTATGAACGCCGTTGACTTAACGTTATATAAATATAGGACTTACCTCAACCCCGTCCCTAAACCTAACCATCACTGGGGTTAATGGCATTTATGACTGTTCCCTTACCATCCTAGGGAAAAAAAAGATATGACTTACCTCAACCCTATCCCTAAACTTAACCGTCACTGGGGTTAATGGCATTTATGACTGGACATTTGACGCGCGTGTTCTGACACGCGGGATGACGCGGACGTTAATGGCGTAGACATACACGCATACACGCGGATACACGCGAATAGCTCAAAATGCGTAGAAATAATACGCCACTTGACTCGAAAGTGGCGTGTATGTTTACGCAAAAGTCATGATGTCATGTTGACCAATCACACTTGAGAGGCCCATATCTTTGCTTCTGTTATAGCTATAATGACAAATTTGGTATCAATGTGTACATTTTTGTGGTCAATGAGTCCAGTAAAGTAGGTTCCAAGACTAGAAAACAATAATGTTATCCTTACCATGACAATTGGATGTGAAGTATGCATTTTTTTATCAAAAAAAGCATGCCAAACACAGTCCATTCACAACTTAAAGGGACAGTTCACTTTGAAATTATTTTTTGATGTTTTAGCTTACCTCAAGGGCATCCAATATGTAGGTGACTCTGTTTCCACAGTAGTTTAAATTTTGATATTTTTAGGTCAAACCGTTTGAGTCTATCAGTCATATAATGGAGGTCTATGGGATCCACCTCAAAGAGCATGCATAGAGAAGTCCAAATTAAACATGATTAAATGACTTGTAAATGTAAGTACACATTGATGGCCTAAGACACGAAACGAGCGTTTTTTTGTGAGAAAACGAACAGTATTTATATCGTTTTACCTCTTGTAACCACAGCCTCGTCCAAGTGATCTGAGGGCGCGGGCGCTGTGTGGCTGTGGTAACAAGAGGTTAAAACAATATAAATACCTTTCGTTTTCTCACACAAACCGCTCGTTACGTATCTTAGGCCATTAATGTGTACGTACATTTACGAGTCATTGAATCATGTTTAAATTGGACTTCTCTGTGCATGCTCTTTGAGTTTGGACCCCATAAACCTCCATTATATGACTGATACACACAAACGGTTTGAACTAAAAATATAAAAAATTGAAACTACTGCGGTAATAAAAACACCTACATCTTGGATGCACTTGAGGTAATCTAAAACATATCAAAAATTCTTTTCAAAGTGAACTATCCTTTTAATAATTTCTGCTTCGGGACGCAGGTCCCGTGTCGAGCACGGGCATCCGGTCGTGGATGTCTCAAGGTAACTCAGAACTGTATCACAGCTCTGGAGCCCTGTGAGGCAGTCGACTGGTATCAGACTGGTGTAAACCTGGGGCTAATCTTGAAATTGAAAGTGGTTTCGACAGAGGCCTCCAATTCGGGCTGGGGCGCCCTCTACAAGGGCAGACTGACTTTTGGCCAGTGGTCAAGCCAAGAAAAGAGCTTGCACATAAACTGTCTAGAGATGAAGGCAGTTGAGAACGCCTTGCTGTTCTTTCTTCCCCCTCTAAATGTCCTTGTCCGCACGGACAACATGTCGGTGGTTTACTACATAAATCGCCAGGGCTGTCTGAGATCACTGAACCTTCATGCACTGGCAGAAGCCTGCTTGATGTGTTCAGCGCAACCTACTCTCGTTGAGAGCGGCGCGTGTGCCAGGCCATCTGAATGTGGGTCCAGACAAACTGTCCAGGGACAACATTCCCCCAGGGGAATGGTCTTTCCACCCTCAGACAGTTCAGCTGTTGTGGGACACCTTTGGTACAGCAGAAGTCGGCCTCTTTCTGTCTCAAGACAACGCTCAGTGTCCAGAATGCTTCACAAAGAACAGGGACACGCTGGCCCATCACAAGCCCAGCCGCCCTCTCTATGCTTTCCCTGTGATCATGCTGTTACCACAGGTAATCAAGTGTATCAGGGAGAATGGTTCCTCTGTGCTTCTAGTAGCACCGTTCTGGCCGAACCAAGTTTGGTTTCCAGAGCTGATGCAGCTTCAGAGCTTGGCTGCGTGGCCTGTCCCATTGAGGAGAGATCTCCTCTCACAGGCCGTGGGGATGATTTGGCACCCACGACCCGAGCTTTGGGCTCTGCATGTGTGGGCCATGAATGGATACCCATCAGTCTCCCCGACGGAGTGTTAAATACGATTACCCAAGCTAGAGCGCCCTCTACTAGACGGCTTAATGCCTCCAAGTGGTCAGTGTTCTCAAGTTGGTGCTCAGCTCGCAACCCTGATCCACAAGATTGTGAGTTATTGGAGGTTCTCTCCTTCCTACAGGAGCTCTTGGATAAGGGTAGATCCCCATCAATGCTCAAGTTATATGTGGCAGCTATTGCTGTGCTTTTCAAACAGTCGCATGGCCAGTCACTGGGTAGGAATGACCTTGTTGTCTGCTTCCTCAGGGGAGCTAGAAGGATGAACCCTCCTCATCCCCCCCCCCCCCCCCCCTCGGTGCCCATATGGGACCTTTCCTTGGTCTTTAAGGCCGTGAAGGGTGCCCTTTTCAAACCTCTACAGTCTGTGGAACTTACGTATCTCTCATTGAAAACCGCCTGGCTATCGCCTCAGTCAAGTGGGTGGGTGACTTATACACACTTTCTGTTAGTACGTCGTGCCTTGAGTTTGGGCCTAATGACTACAAGGTCATCCTCAAACCAAGACTTGGTTGTGCTACCATCTGGTTTCGCTTGTTTGACCGAGGAAAAAAAACCGAGGAGCATCCTATCGAGCTCTGGCTTATTTAGGCATAAGCCACGCCCATTCACGGTGGACGTGACGTCTGAGGGCACCGGCGCCATCATTGGTGCGCCAGCACGAGCAGTCCCTCGATTGGTTACAGAATTTTCCGCAGAGTGGAGGGCTGCATTGGGATTGAGTCCCGCCGGGCCCTGCAGGACCCAACGCAAATCACGTGGGAGCGGGCACTTTGAACTTTGCTGCGGGTGGGAATGGGCGGCTAAAAAAAACTGCGGGATCAGGAGGTAGCCTAGAGACATGATGGAGATGTCAATAAATGATGTGGAAAAGATCCTCAAAGGAGGTATTTACAGCACAAAACCTAAACAAGGCAAGTCTGACATTTGGACTACTATTCATCTTCCTGATCAGTGCGTCAGAATACATGCAGGCCAGGGTAACGAAACAAACAACCCCATGATTCTCTTTAATAATAGTAATACAAATACGTGTTTTTTTCCTGTGGGATGGGAGAAGACACAAAATCAATGCATCTCTATTATTGTGCGGGAATAAACTCAGAGTTTTGCGGGTGCAGACGGGAGTGGACATACATATTGCGGGAGCGGGTGGGAGTGGAGCACATACGTTGCGGGAGTGGGCGGTAATGGTCAGAAATGGGATGAAGAAAACTGTCCAGCACAGGACTCTACCGCAGAGCATCCAATAGGCGCGCAAGCTGCCTCGCCTAGGTCTGCTAGCTGCAACAAGTGCATTTAAATTAATACAAATCATAAGGATAATTTTTGAGAAGAGGTTTCCCTCTAGGGTTTTTTTTCCATAATCAACTATCTAGCTAGTTATTAGTTATCTAACATTAAAAACATTTTTCTATTTAACAAGAAAGTCAAACGAACCTTAAAGTGTTAACCGGTCATCTCTGACATTCAACAGCTGTCACAGCTCCTGGTGCAGATGGGATGTGTTGTTGCAGGAACTGATTTGCTATAGGCTACTCCTGACTGGTCGAAATCTCATGCTACTAGGACAAATGTCATGTACAGAAGTAGCTGCACTGCTTAAATACAAGTTTTTGAATGAAAAGATAAGTAAAGTCACACTGATGACATATTTTAACTTGAAACCAATTTCATTGGATTCCTTGACCCCAAAAATGTACATTTTGACACTAAATTTGTCATTATAGCGATAACAGAAGGAAAGATATGGGCTCTAGAGTATTTTCAGCGCATTGGCGGCAATTTTTGAAAAAACATGTTTATTTCTGATACAAAGTGTGATCTCACTTGTGTCTTAGGTCTTAGGATAAATTTATTTGTATGACCCTAAGGTACTTCCATACCAAAGGAGACCTTTGCATCATGACTTGAAGTCAAAGGCCTATTTTTTGGGATTAACCTCCCTACTAAAATGCAATGCATGTGAATGATCACAAAATTCAAGATATGGTGGTTAAAAATGTAATTAATCAATATCACACGAAGAGTGCCATTTCAGTTTTTAATCCTCCAAAAATCTGCATGATTAAAATGAGATATTAAGTTACTACAACAGTTTAATAAACAATAATTTAATAACAACTACAAATGTTGCACAATAATGTAATATATGAATGAATAATAGCCTTTGAAGAACCTTTGTGCCAAAAGTTTTCTTTCTTGTCATTATTGAAACTTTTTTAGCATAAAATGTCCTTTGGAGTTGAGTAAAGAACCCTATGCTACATATATAGAACCCATTTTTCTAAGAGTGTATACTTTATTTATTGCCATACCAAACAGCTTGCTTTAGAGATGTTATCGTGGACAGGATATGTACTATAATGACTGTGTGTTCTGACAGAAAGTTAGAATGTTGAATGAGTAATTGTTAACTATGGGTTAGAGGGATAGAGATGGACAGAGGGGAGAGATGGATTGGTTGTCATTTTAAATCACTGAGCTTCTTTATGGTCTGAAACACCTCTGCCTACCATCACTGTCTTGATTTAACTGATTGATAGACATTATGTTAATGAGGCTTTAGATGCTTTAGTCTTTGTAAAGTCTTATCGGTTATCTTGTTTTCATCTTGAGATTTCTCAAGCTCCATAAATTGTCAATTTTTAACTGAAATGCCATAAATAAACTTCACCAAGGACATAAGGATCCTAACAGTATTTTTGTTTCATCTCAATAGTTTTATGACAATAGTCGACTGTAATATATTGTACATGTTATTGCAAATATTTAGGTCACCACAGCAAACTTTTCTTACAACCTTTTCTATAAATTTCCTTATAACCTTTCTATACTGTGTGATTTGAAAGGGTGATTTGCAAAGATATAATCTATGGTTGGAATAGTACAATACAATGCTAGCTACTTACTTGCCAATATATGCAGTGTACAAGAGCGCATACTTTTCTGGGTACTGTATACCACAATGCAACAATGAATGAATCGGATTTAATAGCATTTTTTTTTAATTTTCTTGACTCATTAGCTAAGTTTGAAACAGCATACCCTGCCATCAAAATACTCACTGCACTCTCCCAACTAATTAGGTGCAGAGAATTTTATATCAATACAAAAATGCAAGAAAGGTCTGCACTCTAAGAATACTTTATTTGTGACAAACAGGAGATAAAGGATATACAAATGTTTTGGCTCTTTTCCTTCATCAGTGACACTGGATTGGATTACCATTGATTTAATTTTGCTTTGCTGATGTTTGCATGGACATCATAATTGCAACCATTATCAAATATAGTCGGCTTCATCTTCAACTAAGTTTTTACCATTCTCTTTTCTTGTCCAGATTACCCAAATACTTATTTCCCCAAATATTTATTTCCTGATTATTTTGATGAATTCATTTTATATTTTGTACTTTGTTTATTTTTTATTGTATTTATTTGTTATGCAATGTAAATGTTTTTGATGATTGTGTTGTTGAATATAATAGATGTACAATTCACTGCAAATGTTGGGTCTGTTACTTTATGTACATTGTTGGGTAAATCAAATAAGATTGAAATAAATCCTTTAATAATAACTGAGTTACCTAATACCTAAGTTTTAAAGGGATTGTTCACCCCCCAAATTTTTGGAAAACAGTTTTGATAAGTTGAACTACGAACGATGTGCCAAGTGAGCTGAATTGTATGAAGTTCAGCAAACTTCTGAACTGTTTGAACGGTGTTCGTGATTCGACTTGTCGAGACACCAAAGATCTTTTAAAAAAATGGCTCCTGCCTGTACACGAAGTGGACTGTCATATCTTCTTATTAAACTGTCTGTACACTTACAAAGTTCTCAATGCTTCGTTCTGCATGTAGGGACCCTCATTATGTTACTGTGTTAGTGTGGGGCTATTTAGTGGTATTAACTAGCGATTTCTTTTTACTTATTATATGCCCCCATATTACTAGCGTTATACGCTAAAGAGTTTTTAGAGATAAAACTCTTTACATTCAATTATCATGAAAACAAATCTCAGAGAACAGTCAACTAGGTACCAATGTGTTATTAGACCAAAGGTTGATTTTGCGCCGGAGTTCTCCTTTAAGCCTAGAAACAGGGTAGTGGTTATATACTGTAAATGGTGCCCAAACAGGGACTATAAAGGCTTTAAACGTACAATATGTAATTTTTTTTGGCCACCAGGGGTCACTCATTTCACATAATAACAAAAGACAAACTTTGATGACGTCAGGAAAGAGCGTGGGCTGAGTTGTTGTCGCTGTCAATCGACAACCAACTCAGCTCATGACATGACATCATCGTTTCACAAAATATACGGATACGGCACCTCTCTGTAGATTTAGCTTGTCAAGAAGCTTTAAATGCAACCCCAATGTTTACCTGTGTCATGATTCTCCTGTCCCCAAACCCTTCTCGGGTCATATCTTTCACCCGTACGTTTGAGCTTTACTGAGCTGTAGCAGCAGAAGGTGCAGGCAAAGCGTAATCGTGGTTTATAACCAGACGAATATAAATATTTATATTACGCTCCTTCAATGAATGACCTATTTCAGAACATTTTTCGGGCACAACGGATTTTATAAGCACGTAAGATACTGCAGTCAAACGTTTGACTGCGTTTGCGTTATGCATCCACTATGTGCTAAAGGCTAAAGAGAATGCAGTGAATGCCCGGCGCCGCAGGTGAGGCGTTTATTTAGTAAGCATGAGCGCGCTGAAGCGGGCACGTACATTCGCAACCTGACTCATATGAGTATTCAATGTGCGCGGCTCGCTAACAGTTGGCTGATTTGAATGAGACGACCGGTTACTGTGAACGGGGAGCGCTATATGCGCGAGCAGTACTGGGGGACAGTGCATCTCGTCTGAGTGAGCGCTCGTGAGCGGGCACGTGATTTACACGCATAAAAATACGTCTTACTTTTTTTTCTTCGTCATTTTCTTTGCTTTATTGGAGGTAGTCCAGTGTTCCCCTTTGTGTTTGGTGGTTTTGCCGGGTTCCGCAAGGAAGTTAGAGAAAATAGAGGAGTCAAAGGTTATATGACGGCCATAGACGGACGACGAAACGGAAATAAAGAAACGTCCCGTTTCTTCGAATTAAACTATAAATTTCTCCATATTTGAAAGTTGGTGGAAACTGTCGGGATAATGTAAGTACACATCTAATAGAAATATAGACATAGACATAGAAACATAGATACAGTTATTTTTACTATTTTTAAAGCCGAAAAAGTACAGATTGTGGCTTTAAGGTATTAGTTTGTTATCAAATGGTCACATAAGTTCTGAGTGTATTTATTTGCCATACCCATTTTATATATGACTCTGTTATAGCCATCCAAATGCAAAAATGGAAATTCAACTTTTTAGGGCCCGAGCACGAAGGCCCTGTCCCAATACTCACTTGAACCCTAAGGCCTCCCTCGAAGTGGACACTTGTTGAAAGTGCACTTAGCGGAGAAAGAGCGCAAGGGCCCGAAGCTGTGAAGAGCAGAATTGGGACAGTTTTGCACACCTCAAAAAGCTACTTTTTTTTTTACTCTTAGCAAGCAACTTTCTGTTAATGCTATTAATATTAAAACAGTTTTTGGCTAAGATAAAATGTGATTGAGGTTTACCTGAGCTTATACTGCCTTACCATATTCACAGAGATTCGAAATGCAATGTTAAATGTTATTATGGAAATTGATATATGAAATTCCCATACATGAAAAAAAAAAACACAAAAAAAAAACAACACATGACGTGTTGGTGATATATTTTTTAAAGGCTATAGGCAAGGCAAGGCAAGGCAAGTTTATTTATATAGCACATTTCATACACAGTGGCAATTCAAAGTGCTTTACATGGAAGAAATTAAAACAATCAAAAGAAAGCAGAATAATTAAAACAGTTTAGAATAAATAAAAAAAATCATAATAATAAAAATAAAATAGAGTATCAAAAATAAAATGAAGTACAGTAACAGTTGGCACAGCTCTCATTCAGTAAATGCAATCAATATAAATAAAAACAGTGAAGAGTAAAAATAAAGTAATATCCCTATCTGAGATGGAAGAGATTGAGCTGGTTTACGGTGCTACTGGGCCTCCAACCCAGGGACTTCTTAAAGTCTCAGCAGTAACTTACTTCTTCACTCGCCTCATCGGAGTGAAGACTCTCTCGCTCTCCATCCAAATCTCTTCCAGTATACCCCTATCTGAGATGGAAGAGATTGAGTTGGTTTACGGTGCTACTGGACCTCTAGCCCAGGAACGTAGAGTTTTGTACGTACTCTGCTGGGGTGGTGCTACACCAGTAATGCCCAGCGGGGCCCCCACAGAGCACTTTTCTCCCCTTAGGCTATAGATTAAAATAGTCTAACATAGGCTGTATAAAATAAAATGACACAACCCTGTCTCTTTTTATTTTATTAAGAATAGCCATTATTAAAGTCCCTGTAAAGTCAAAATTAAGTATGTGTTCTGAGTTTGTAACACCACAGAAAAATGTGTTATTAGCCACCCAGCCAAATTTGAATGATAAAAAAGCCGGCAAGTACATAAAATAAGCTATCAAAATCTTGAAAAAATGAGCAGTTATCTCTGTGCTCAAACACTGGGGGCGTGTCCGCTGGCTGTGCTGAAACCACGCCCACTAGCGGGAAAGCTGTCGACGGTGAAATTAGCTGATACTGCTTTCGCGACGGGAGGATGAAAGCTGAGGCAGGAGATAGTTGTTTCAGCCCCGTTCACCAGTAACAGTGGATTATCAGTGAATCCCAGTTGTCTCTGAGGAAAGTTAGAAACTATCCTGTGTAAAATGATCACTACAGAGGCGGGTGTTGGCGGTGATCCTCAGCTCTTCTTCATCAAGGTTGGCTCTCATCAGATGCACCATCAAAAAATCTCTGTAGAAACTGCAACCGAAACACAGCGGTTCTGCTTTGTAAGTTGAGTCCTTGTCCTCATTCCTTGGGCTGGAATAAAACACTCTGTTGTATCCAATGTAAATTGTCCCAGAAAAAGTCCACAAGAACAGCTTCCACACAAGCCAACCTGTGCCACAGGGATGATGCTACAAGATCATTTACCACAAGAGTACGTCCTCTGTAAGACATATTCTGAATCAGCCATTTCCATTTTTCCAGACGCCCCTCAATCTTTTCACCTACCCCTTCCCAATTTTTCTGTTGGGTTACATCATCACCCAAAAAAACACCTAGATATTTTATCCCATTTCTACCCCAAATTAACCCATCAGGAAGGTTTGGTTTTCCACCCACTGACAAACCAACAGTGTCTCACATTTTGTCCAATTTACTTTGGCAGAGGATAACAACATAAAATCCTTAATTAATTAAGTAAAATATGTACATCATTTTGTCCATTAATAAAAACCATCACATCATCAGCATAAGCTGACAACACAATGTTATTCTTACAATTGGGCAAACATAAGCCACACACCTTTTTCCTAATTTGTTGTAACAATGGCTCAATGGCCAAAGAATACAGCATCCCAGACAAGGGACACCCTTGTCTTATCCCTCTTTGAAACCGGAATGGAGCGCATAAACCGCCATTTATCTTCAGTACTCTCTCAACTTTACAATACTTTGACCTTATCTATGAAATCTTGACTAAAACCAAAGGCCTTCAAAGTCCCCCACAAATAGGAATGTTCGACTCGGTCAAAGGCTTTCTCTTGATCCAGAGAAATCAAGCCAACATCCAACTTTAACAATTTTGAAACTTCTAATACATCACAAATTAATGAAATGTTATCAAACATAGATCTACTACGAACACAATAGGTCTGGTCTGGATGGATGACCTGGTCCAATACTCCAGCCAGTCTGTTAGCTAAAGCCTTGGAGAGCAGCTTGTAATCAGTGCAAAGAAGTGAGACAGGGCGCCAGCTCTTTATTTCAGCAAGATCTCCTTTTTTTGGTATGAGGCTGATTATCGCCCTGCCACAACTCAACGGCATCATACCTTCCGACAAGCTGTCATTCAATACCTGTAATATATCAATATATCAACTCCCAGCTCCGTCCAGAATGATTTGTAAAAATCAAGGGCGTCAATTCCCGGAGCCCTCCCTGACTGCCTTGAAGGGCCTTATACAGCTCTCCCAAGCTAAATGGACCTGAAAGAGCTGCATTACCCTCTTCAGACATCTGGGGTAAGGAAGTGAAAAAGGTATTTTCTTCATTAGGCCCCGAATCAATCTCACTTCTATACAGCTTCTTATAAAAACCAACTGCTCTTCTCCGGATACCAACAGGGTCTATTAACAACCCCCCATTCTCAGAGCGCAAGGCTTGAATTAAACATCTTTGTCCGTTCTTTTTCTCAAGGCTGAAAAAATATTTGGACGGTGCATCCATTTGAGCTATACTTTGAAATCTTGACCGGACCAGTGCCCCTTGTATTCTATATCCCAGTAGATCATCTAACCGGGCCTTTTTCCTTAATCCAATTTCTAAATAATGTTTATGTAACCCATGTTAAATTTGGTACTAAAAAATAAATAAATAAATGGATAATATAATTGCATGTTCTAATAGTTAAACTTTTTATTAAAAAGTTTAAACGATCTATTCATACACATTGTGAATTTAATAAGTATAAATTAAAATAATATGCATTGTAATTTAGCACCGAACACGTGATATATTACATGTACACAAGTTGCGTATGACGTCAGCACATGACACACGGAAGTGTGCGAGACGCGCTGAACACGAGACGAGAGATGCGCTGAACACGAGATGAGTGATGCAGAAATGGATTAATAAGGTTTATATTGTTAAAGTTCATTTAATAAGGTTATAAGCAACTTTATAATACTTTGTGGTTGACGATGATGAATCATTTTAGAATGGTGATTGCTGATTTGAGTGCAGATGCTAGCCGATTGTGAAGCTTCTTTGAATCTGAAACGGGTGTTTAAAAAAAAAACCTGTGAAACTCGGGATTTGGTGAGTTTATTTGTGTTTTATTTTCTAAAAGGGATGCATTTTATGTCATTATGCATATTATGCACACTGTGAAGTCTATATTGCACATTTTCTGAATGTTAATGTGATTTTTGAAATGTTGAGTAATATATTTTTGCTTAGCTATGAATGTATATTGATTTGCACATTGTAAATATGCCTGTGAGATATCACACGTTCGTCATGAAAGTGAAACTGTATGTTTAAACATTGTTTAAAGAGCAGAAAAGTAATATTGAATGTTAATGACACTGTTTTGGTAAAACAGGTCAGGTTTACTGCTTCATTGGAAAAATTCTCTCATGGATTTGAGATGGCGAGCCACCCAAAATTGAATGCTGATTTCTGAGCCTGGGGAAAAGACACTTTTGCTGTATCACAAGGTTTTCGTTGTGCCAGAGACATCAATTTCTTCAGTTAGGAGGACTTTGTTCTGTTTGGACCACTTCTTCAAACTGGTAGGATTGAACTGATTGTGCATTTACCCACTGGATCTCTTAAAGGATTTTCTGGAAGATTTTCAAGAGACAATTCAAACAAAGAGTTAAAACAAGGGTGTTGTTTATTTAACATTATTGAATGTGAGTCACATGTAAATATTGAATTTCCTTTTACCATTTCATTGTGACAAGAAGTTTCAGTTGGTCAAATTATTGTTTACATCATTTTATTTTGTTTAAGGGATTATTTTGGTTTGTTAAACACGGTATAGGAAATTATGGCACAAAAAGGCAGAGTAGAATAAAAACCTTAAACTCTAAAATAAAAAAACAAAAGACAGGGAGCTGTCCAAAAGAAATACAGAACAATCTAATAAGAGTCTTACTAAAGACATATGTAAACAGAGACAAAATAGATAACATTGATTAAACTGATATAAGGAAAAGGAAAAGGGATTTAAACCTTGAAGGAATAAGATAAGAAACTCCAAAGACCACAGAAGGTTTATAATTTGTGTATTATTTTATTGTTTTGTTATTATTGTTGTTTCATTTCATGTAGGTGACTGTTCAATTTATAATTACAAATACTTTCCTTAGTTGATGTCTGTGATACATTTACTGCCAATATTCTGTTCTCCACTGACCTAGAAACTGGTCCATTGCTCCAACCTACGTTGAGGGCCCTTGTTACATAAATCTTGGCGAGCCAGCCAGGAGAACAGTGGTAGTAAATATATCCTGAACGGGTTCCTAAAAAAAAAAAGAGAGAGAGAGAGAAAAATCAGATTTGACCAAATTGAGATCGCGTCAGTCCTTAGAAACATGGATATCGTTGAAACTGAGAATGTTAAAGTTGCAAACTCCGTGATAGTTCATGGGTTGACTGACACAGAGTGCGACGAAGACTTGATTGAATTTCTAAATAAGCACGGACACATTAGTAGACATCTGAGAGTAGATGACCTAAATTTGCCTTTTCACGGAGACGTCATTGTAGAATATGAAAGCTGCTCTGCCCTTGTGACTCTTGAGCCAGTGTTACCTTACACTTTCAGAAGCTCTCATGATGTCTCTTACGTCATATCACTCTTGTCAAGTACTTACTTGCCAGCAGCAACCAAGCAAGCTACCACCTGTTACTTTGCTGAGCTGCAGAAATTAGCTACAATCAGTGGAAGGACTTTTGAGGAACTTCAGCAAGAACAGTTATCTCAAGTCACTACACCAAGAGCTGAAATCGCAACAGACAAGAATGAACCAAAGTCTTCTTTGGGAACTAGCACTCCCGCACATGATCCTCTTACCTCATTCAAAGATGGCAAAAGCGCAGAGGGGTGTCAAAGTCCAGACACTTTGCATTCAGTGGCCTTTGGAAAGAGAACGTCAGCTTTTGATATGGTTGATGTAAACCCACCTGAAATCCAGCGTGTGGTAGTCGAACATCTAATAAAGAATGAGGGAACTTCCCACATGCATGCACCATTCAGACTTAGAGTGTTCTCTGGGAAAATTCCACGTCCAAGCACTGAAGTCGATTATGATGTCTGGAGAGGGAGTGTTGAATTGATTCTCCAAGATCCTTCACTTTCTGAATTGCACCGATCCAGGAAAATATTAGACAGTTTGTTACCTCCAGCATCGGAAATTGTGAGGCATTTGGGTGCAACGGCCCTACCTAATGCATACCTCGACATTCTGGATTCTGCTTTTGATGTAGTGGAGGACGGAGATGATCTTTTTGCTAAATTCTTGAACACATTGCAAAATACAGGTGAAAAGCCTTCCTTGTACCTACAGCGTTTACAATCAGCTCTCTTAAAAGCAATAAAAAGAGGTGCCGTTTCCAAAGCTGAGGCTGATAAACAGCTCCTGAAACAGTTCTGTCGAGGCTGTTGGAATGACACGTTGATAACAAACCTCCAGCTCGAGGCTAAACGAGAGAGTCCACCTTCGTTTTCTGAACTGAACTGCAGTTGCGCAGTGAAGAAAATCGACATTCTGCCAAAGAGAGCCGTATGCGTCAGCATCTGAATGTGCATCGACATAGAGTCAGCTCAAATGTTGTATCCACAAGCTCCTTGGACTTGGATGATGGTGCGGCATCAGAGGGAAGAGAGATTGCAGAACTAAGACGGCAAGTTACAAAACTTCAAAATCAGCTCAGTAAGCAGAAAGCCAAACGGACAGAGGGTGATGATGTGCTCCACTTGAAGAAACAGATTGCAGAACTTCAGAGTCAGTTCACAAAGCTTGGAACCCAAAAGCCCCAGAAGCAAAAGGACCATGAGACCAAACAGGCTTACTTTAACCCCCTGGGGTCTGAGGTGTGTTTGGGGCCCTTGAGAAGTTTTGACATGCCCTGACATTTTTCAGGCTGATCTCATGAAGTAGCGTGTGTATGACACGCCAATTCGTATTTGCATTTTTGGCGTGTTATGAAGACGCATAATCGCTTTTCAGCGTGTTTATGAACGCCGTTGACTTAACGTTATATAAATATAGGACTTACCTCAACCCCGTCCCTAAACTTAACCGTCACTGGGGTTAATGGCATTTATGACTGTTCCCTTACCATCCTAGGGAAAAAAAAGATATGACTTACCTCAACCCTATCCCTAAACTTAACCGTCACTGGGGTTAATGGCATTTATGACTGGACATTTGACGCGCGTGTTCTGACACGCGGGATGACGCGGACGTTAATGGCGTAGACATACACGCATACACGCGGATACACGCGAATAGCTCAAAATGCGTAGAAATAATACGCCACTTGACTCGAAAGTGGCGTGTATGTTTACGCAAAAGTCATGATGTCATGTTGCATTTTTGCTTATTTCAGCTACTTACAACATACCATTGGCCAACATATAATTATGCTGTATTCAGCACAAACACTGCTACAATAATACATGAGCAAAATAGATGTACATGTTTGCATTTTATAGAAAAAAAATATTATGCGTGGTAAGTTAGTTTTAGGAAAAAAATTGTCACTGCAATAGGGCCATTTAACAAATACTGAACAGTTGTTCACAAGACTTTTGACTCACCATTCTTGTAGGCTAGAATTTTTACTACAAAATGATGTGAAAATCATTCTGACCACACTTTCACAAACCACAATATAACAATTTAAATATTACAAGTCAGTTTTTGTGTCAGCACTGCTGTATGCGTGGGAGTGTTAATGGCCATGAATATTAAGTGAGATTTACACCAGGGGAGACAAAAGACACTCCCCCAGCGGCTAATGGCCCATCAAGCTGCTGTGAGGCAGCCTGAACTAAGAATGAGAGGAGATTCAAAGGTTATGTTTTCTGTTTTATTGTAATTCCTCCATGTGGAGGAACTAAATATTGTGCCTCACAAGACCAGAGTGCTACATACATAAACATAGTACAGGTGAAAAGTTTGGACACATTCCTATTTTTAATATTTAAAAAAAATAATAATAATAATAAATTAAGAGTAACACAGTCACACATTTTTATGCCACTCTTGAAAACAGTTCCTTTTCAACTGAAGACATAAGTGAACATCACATGCCTGGCATTTCCATGGTGTTAATTGCGTTTTACCACGCACTGCTTTGCAATGAACACATGTCCGGCGACCAAGTGTGGCAACATTCCTTTCATCTAATGTCAGCTCAGCTCCTGGAACTGGTACATGGTCACTATTGGTCCGTTTTGGTGCAGTTTTCTGTGACACACCACAGAGCTCTGTGATCAGTTGCTCCATAAACTCTTTATGTGACATGTGTAGGGACTTTTGGCCAGGCAACTGAATTAAGGAAATTTCAGAAACATTTTAGTTAGTGTTAGTGGTAACAACCCCCCCCCCCCCATGGGGGTTCCTAAGCCACATACCCACGCACACCCATCCAGATACTCCAGTGAGTATCAAGTTACAAGACTGTGGAATGTCACAAAACCTGTTTGAGCAAAGAGGTTGGCATTCCTTTCTGTGTTTTGAAGATATTTAACCAAATATATTCAATGTGTTTCTATGTATGTGTTTCCCATGTCACAGTGAAGTAATTTTGTTTGGTTGCAGCATAAACAGAAATTAGAAATACCTTCTTTATGCATTGTAAACATAAGTGTATATTTCGTTAAGGTCACATAATGTTCCTTGATGTCTCCAGAATGCTCATTGAATGAGACACCCATATATGCACAGAGATGTAAAGCAAAGTGTATTTTTAATATGTTTTACTGCCAATGAAAATGGTTTACCATTAAAAACCTCACTGATCACACCCCCTCCCACGAGGAGCCATGGTTTTAGAAACAAAGGACAATAAAATTCTAGTTCCCGCTTGATTTTCACGCACTTCGATTGGTCCAGCCACAGGAAAAGGGCTGGCTCCCTTCAAGCAGTATAAAAGTGAGCTCCGCTCTCTTTGCTCTCTCTCTTCGAACGTTCAAACGCCCTTTGAACATGTAAACCTCACGGGACTCTGATCCAACCATGGATCTTCCCTTTTGTTCGTGTAAAAGTTTCGTCCTTTACTCAACTGGACTACCAAGCTCGTCTTCCAGGAAAGGAAGTGGACTTCGCCGAACTATTGCCTCGGGTAACGTCGCCTCAAAGACTTTAAGCCTTTCAAACACTCGCGCTGAATGCCAACGAACGCCACGTGACTCTCCGCGGAACAAAGGAGTCACGCGCACGCGACCAAACATGCCCGCGCCGAGACGGGTCGTGCAAAACGCCCCGGCCGCTCTTCTCGCTCCGGACGCCCGCCCAGCGCGTCCTTGTCTACCTTCAGAATGTAGTCCGCGTGGCGGCCCACGTGATCCGATCCCGGATCCTTTCTTTACCTTCTAGTCTAAAGTATGTCTTCGTATTCAACTCGTTCTACCTCCACAAAGTGAAATGAACTGAGTCGAACTATTCCTTTGGTAATTCACCGCAAAGACTTCCAACCGCTGTTTCACAGACTCGCACCTCGCACGTGACTCCCCACGGAACCAAAGAGCAGTGCACGCGCGCATCTAAACCATGCGGGCCCCACGCTCACGGAGGACAAAGGATCAGCCGCTTGAAACGCGGCTAGACCACGCAGGACGTCCAAGGAACGCAGCAACACATGAGGGCCCTTTCCCACATGCAAGTAAATTAGGGCTACCCCTGTTTCAGAGCATTGAGAATGTGTTTTCATGTGTCTCAGAAAGTTGGACTGTCTTAGGTGAATATAACCCTCTCTTTCTCTCCCCATGCTCTCTCACTCGCTCTCTCTCTCTCTCCAACTCAACCTCTAAACATGTTCTCATTGTCTAAACGCCCCGCGTTCGTCTTAGTTTGTGTTTTTAATGTTTGTAAATACATGTATCATTGTAACGTAGTAAATGCTTAAGTAGTTACCTTATTAAAGACAAATAATGCACATCCCTGACTGATTTATGGTCTGCTCATAATATAAGTCCCTGAAGTGCCGATCAAAAGCTACACGCTTTACATAATTGACGGTACCTGAAAAGGTATGTTTTATGTCTTATGGGCAGGAAGGCTAACTCTAGTGGCCACAGAGTTTGCGTTCCAAAAAGTCCATAAATTAATTGAGCTATTTGACTTTGCCTGTCTTGTAAAACGTGGTCCTGGCAATTAATAGCAATTAATTTGCGGTTAATTGCAGGGACACACATGGATGCATATGGGTAAACTTGAAATAAGCTCTCCTAAATGGGAGATTTATTAACATGTAAGGCCGGTCTGATCCAAATCTGCATTAATAATTATTAATTATCAATTATTAATTATGATATGCAAATTCCCTCTTCGATCAGACCGCCCAGTTTCCTTACACATGTTACCATGTAGCTCTTTGTGCACAATGAAAGAGTTGGTGGAAGCAATGTCCAAGAAGTGTAGAAAAATCTTTCTGTACCACTTCATTGTTTTGTGTTGTGCAGTGTAGTACTGTAACAGCTGATCAGACAGGTCAACACCGCCCATGTTCTGATTGTATGCAGTCACAGGTGCAGGACATGGAAATGTCTTTGTCCTCCATGTATCTTGTGTTTTCACCCTCCTCTGCACAGTGTCTCCCGTATAAGCAGGATGGATGGTAGAACAGACAGATACCTCTCGTGTGTCCATCCACTTCACAAAAACAAGAGGTCCATCCCGAATCCACCTGATGGATCCTCTGGCAGATTTTTTAGAGAGTGAATTAGCTGCATTCTGAGGGCAGTCCTTCCTGTTGTCCCTGTAAGTCCCACATGCACCAAACTTCATTGCAAACAAGTCTTTTGGAGCTTTGGGCTTGTGTAGAAATTGTCCATGTACACATGGTACCCAGAACCCAAAAATGAGTGGTCCAAAAGAGATGTTACAGCATCGTATGACAGTCCATGACCTGTGGGAAAGTTGTTCTTTCCGGTGTACACAGAAAAGTCCACCGTGTATCCATTCGATGAGTCTGCAAGAACAAACAGCTTGAAACCCCACCTGGTTGGCTTGGCTTTCATGTATTGTATCATACCGGTGTGTGCTTTGCATGCCACCATCCGTTCATCCACAGCTAAGTTTCTTTTAGGATGATAGATGGATTTACAAGCATGACGAATGGAGTCCATGAGAGGTTTGACCCTGAAAAGACGGTCATGTTCAGCTATGCCCCTCTTTCTGTCATTCTCTTTATCTGCATCTGGGTGACTCATGAGCACATTCCATGAAATGGTGCGGTATCTGTCCCTGGACATAACTGTGGCTGGAAAGGGTACGGAGAAAACACTGCTTTGCCGCCAGTAGTCCCTGATGGAGCTGACCTTCACCATTGCCATGTAAAACAACAGCCCAATGTAGCGGTACATTTCACTGACGCTGACATCTACCCATTTGTATTTGCAGCCTTTTGCAGTTGCCTTGGCAGCTTGGGCATTGGTGTTGTGGCACAGAGTTGACACAGCACTTTCTGAAAAAAACTGTTTGAATAGACTTATGGGCGAATGCGAGTCTACAGCACTCAGTTGCGGTCCAGTTTCCCGTGCGGGCAGGAGTCGCAGTGTCTGTGGAGCCAAGTCAACATCAGTCTCTGTTTTCCATGACAGCGTGGACTGCCTGTTGCTTTCCTTGTTTGCCTTGGCTCTCTTCGGGACAGGTGCTTGGACATGCTCATTGTCACATCTGTTATAAAAAAGAAGAAAGTGTGAGCATGTTGATAACACAATCAAATAAACTGTATTATCATTATCAATCACTAATGGCCATTGATAAAAAAGAAGTTTTTTGTAGTTTCACTCAAGAATATGAACTTTTAAATTATGATGCTGTAAACACAAAAAGGCTACATTTCATCTGTAAAATATTACATCTATAAACATACCCAATATTATTCTCGATCGCACCGAGAACTGAACGACACCTGCGTGTCCCTCTGTGTGGTGCTGGCGAAGGAGAACGGGATGCTGAGACATTCCTGAGAAATTAAAATAAAATAAACTGTTAGCATTATCCAAAGTAAACTGATGGAAAAATAATGGGTATGGATAAAAAAAGAAGTTTTTTGTAGTTTCACTCAAGAATAGGAACCTTTACATTATGATGCTGTAAACACAAATAGGCTACATTTCATCTGTAAAATATTACATCTATAAACTTACTCAGTATGATTTTCGATCGCACTGAGATGTGAACTGCTTGTCCCTCTGCGAGCTGCTGGCGAAGGAGAGCATGATGCAGACACATTCCTGAATGAAAAATAAAAAAAACTGTTCGCATACATTAACCAAAGTAAACTGATGGACAATTAATGGGTATGGATGCACAATGTATGTCTGTTGGTGGTCCATGGGACGGACAAATATCTATTGATGGGCCATATACATGAAATACTCAATGAATAGTTCGTGAATGACACATCACTACATTTCAAACATTTACACCTGTATTCACAAGGCCATGGTAGTGTCATAGGCTAACCGAACATTTATATATCTGTTGATGGGCCATATGGACGGAGAAATATTGATGGGCCGACGTGTCGCGTCACCGCGAGTAGGCTATCTGTTGATGGCCCGATTGCACGCATTTAGTGTGGATGGACCGTTTGCGAACGCATTTCAAACATTTACACCTGTATTCACAAACATCTGTGCATAAGGCAGGCCTAAGTTATTTACGCATGATATAGTGGGGTAACCAAAGCTGAACATTTAATTATATAAATAGGCCTAGATATATTGTATTTAGACCTAATTACCGGAGCCTGAAATATATTTCTCTCAAACACATTAACATAAGCAGTTATTAGCAAACTAAATACATTACATATACATGAACATTTATATATGAAAATGTGTTGTACTTTGATAGTAGGCTAGAGATCACATATTTTACCGGAGGCTGAAACATATTTCACGTAATCAGTAGGCTATATAACCTAAACATGTAGTTGTTAACAAAATACATAACGCTTAGTATTTGATAATATAATATCCTAATATACAAATTTGTTTAGAGAGTAACAGGCTATATCACATTCAAAACATATACACGAGCGTAGGCTAGGTACTATGCCCGAATGATGTGAGGCAATCTTTTCAAAATATAGTTGGAAAATTTATATGAGCTCTATTTGATCAGAAAATGAATTATACAACACTAAACAACTTACTCCGAAATGAAATCCTCGGCGGGGTCAACGCGTTCTTCAAAATGCAGCCGTTCGTCGTCCGAGTTGCAGGAATCTTCCTCAGAGGAAAAGGTGAATTCTTCCTCGCTGTCCAGGATCATCTGAAGGACCTCTTCGGCTGAGTAGCGTGCCATCCTCAAAACGCGATGAGCTATCAGTGAATCTGATGAAGAAACTTTGTGCTTTTATGCCACTGATCGGTGGGCGTATGCTTTGCATATCATTAGAACCCCCATTTTACCATGTGAAAAGCGCTGGGGGCGTGGCGGTCTCAGCTAATTAAAGATAATGAACTGAGAACAAAAAAACTGTGCCTCTCCTTGGTTTCAAACGGATTACATAAACTGGAAATATTTATTTTTTTAATAAATTACTCCATTTAAAAGAAGAGAACACAAGCTTTAAAAATACATATGTCTCGTGTCTCTGTGACAAGTATTGAGTGAGTAAGAGTGTATTTTTCGGACGCGTTTTAGAATGGACTTCACTGAAAGAGAGAACGCAGAACGCGCATCATGTTTATTATTGTTTATTTGGCGAAGAACACAACACTTTGTTTTTATTGTGAGGTTCCACAAAAAAATACACACTTCACAGGATTGAATGATGTATAACACTTATATGTAAGATCAAAATCAACAGAGTAATTTGAGTCTTTTTTGCACTGATAAGGAAAAAAGTGTGCTTATATCGCGGGCGATATGGTCGACCCCAAGGGGTTAAGCCCACTGTTTCAGCTGTGGTCCCAACGTCCCTATATAGACCTAAGCCAGGTTATTGTTTCCGCTGTGGCGAAGATGGACATATTGTGTCTGGTTGCGAGAACGACCAAACCCATCTTTAGTGAATGAGAAACGGAAGCAGCTGAGGGAACGGCAGAGTCTGTGGGACCGCCAACAGTGCCAAGGGGCCTCAGAGTCTTTAAACTGGAATTAGCCCCTGTAGCGAGACGTACAAGGGCTACCATATGCAAAACTTGTCTCAAAAAATCCACAGGAAGAAGGGGTAGTTCAGAGTTTTCCAACTGCGAAGGTCCATTGGCCAGCCTCCCAAAAGGGCTGATAGGGGCTAAGTGTACAGCTGAAGTGTACATAGAAGGGAAACTATGTTCCTGCCTCCTGGACACAGGGTCGCAAGTGACGACAATCTCAAAATCCTATCATGAGCAATCTCTGCCTGAGCTAACCATAATCCCTTTGGAGAATCTGCTGGAAGTGGAGGCTGCGAATGGACAGGTAGTACCCTATTTGGGTTATGTGGAAATGAGGGTCAAGTTCCCTGAGGATTTTCTTGGAAGTAATGTAGAAGTGTCAACGCTTGCGCTGGTTGTTCCTGATACAAGTGGTACAGCTCAGCCAAAAGTGCTCATAGGTACCAATACTTTAGACTTGGCATATGGGAAGCATCTTGAAGCCAATAACACTGTCTGCAAATTCATTCCATTTGGTTATAAGGCAGTAGTGAGAACGATTGAATATCGACGGAATCAGAGAGTAAACAGTAATGTAGGAGTTGTCAGACTCCCCACCGCTGATGCCACTATCGTACCCGCAGGGCAGAATCTTGTAATGGAGGGAGTTGTGAGTGTAAAAGGACAAGTGAGGTCCTGGAGGACTTTTAGTTGCAAGCTGTCTTCTTGACTTACCTAAGCACCCATCTCGTAAAGTCTCTGTAGTGCTTAAGAATGAGACTGATCATGATATCACCATTCCTGGAAAAAGTGTAATTGCGGAAGTCCATGCCATACAGAGAGTAATTTCAAGTAAGAGCACTCCGAAGGGTGACGTGTCCTCCAATGGAGAAGAGAGATCTACTAAGGAACTCTGCTTTGATTTTGATGACTCCCCACTAACCACAGAATGGAAGGAGAGGATTTCCCAGAAGTTAAGGGACATGTCAGAAGTTTTTGCTATGCATGATTTCGATGTTGGGCGAACTGACAAGGTGAAGCACAGCATTAAGCTACATGACAATACTCCCTTTAAGCACAGGGCCCGACCCATACATCCTGATGACTTCGAAGCAGTTCGTCGACATCTGGAAGAGTTGCTTGAGGCTGGAATCATCCGGGAATCGGAATCATCCTTTTCGTCACCCATTGTGGTTGTCAAAAAGAAAAACGGCGATGTGAGGCTATGTATCGACTATCGTAAATTGAATACACAGACCATAAAGGATGCTTATGCACTGCCGAATCTTGAAGAAGCCTTCTCGGCACTCCGTGGGGCTAAGAGGTTTTCAGTGCTTGATCTTAAGTCTGGCTATTACCAGATTGAAGTGGAGGAGAAGGATAAGCCCAAAACCGCTTTCGTTTGTCCTCTTGGGTTCTGGGAGTTCAATCGAATGCCCCAGGGGATTACGAATGCTCCCAGTACATTTCAGCGCCTAATGGAGAAGTGTATGGGCGAAATTAACCTCACTGAAGTTCTGGTATTCTTGGATGATTTAATCATATTTTCTGAGACACTAGAAGAACATGAAATCCGCCTTTTGCATGTCCTAAATCGCTTGAAAGAATATGGATTGAAGCTTTCTGTAGAGAAGTGTAAGTTTCTCCAGACGTCTGTTAGGTATTTAGGACATGTTGTGTCACAGAATGGCATGGAAACCGATCCTCAAAAAATAGAGACCATTAAAACCTGGCCAAGTCCTAAGACTCTCAAAGAATTGCGCTCTTTCTTGGGGTTTTCTGGCTATTATCGCCGTTTTATCCGAGATTACTCCAAGATCGCAAAGCCACTAAATGACTTGACTGTCGGATATCCACCGCTCCACAAGAACTGTAAAGGCAAGAGCAAGATAACGTCTTACCTGAGTCCTAAAGTGCCTTTTGGAGGAAGATGGACAGAAAGTTGTCAACAGGCTTTTGACACGCTCATAGAGAAACTCACCACAGCGCCCGTATTGGGATTTGCTGACCCCACACTGCCATACGAGTTGCACACTGATGCCAGCACCACCGGGCTAGGTGCCGCACTTTACCAGCAGCAAGGGGGAGAACTGCGAGCAATTGCTTTCGCCAGCCGTGGGCTTTCAAGGAGTGAGGCTCATTACCCTGCTCACAAGCTCGAGTTCTTGGCCCTAAAATGGGCAGTCACGGAGAAGTTTTCTGATTACCTGTATGGAAGCAATTTCAAAGTGGTCACAGATAGCAATCCGTTGACTTATGTGTTGACATCTGCAAAACTGGACGCGACAAGTTACAGATGGCTTTCTGCCTTGTCCACCTTCTCTTTCACTCTTCAATATCGGCCAGGAAAGAGTAACCTAGATGCAGATGGATTGTCAAGACGGCCTCATGGAATGCTTACCAACGACAGGGTATCACAGAAGGAGCAGGAACGCATACGTCAGTTCACTTTGCACCACTTACCTGAGGAGGGGAATTCAGTCTTGGTCTCCAGTGATGTAGTCCAAGCTATCAGCGATAAACATCTGGTACGCACAGCTGAGGACGGTGATTACATTCCTCTGATTGAGTCCCTTTCTGTGAGTTCAGAGGCAATTTCTGAGACTTATGGATGCTTTGAAGGATTTCCAGTGGTTCCTCAGATGACAGAGAAAGAGCTGAAAGATGAACAAAGAGCTGATCCATCAATACAGGAAGTCATCTTACAGCTGGAATCAGGGAAACCTTCTTTGCCTGTACTGAGGAAAGAATTACCAGAACTCCCATTTTTCCTACGAAAATGGAAAAAGTTAGAGCTGAAGGACTGTATCCTTTATAGGAAAAGAGTGGTTGGTGAACATACAACTTACCAGCTTGTTCTCCCAAAGAATCTGAGGCCTCTTGTCTTGGAGCAACTGCATGACAATATGGGTATGGAAAGAACCCTTGACCTTGCCCGAGCCCGTTTTTATTGGCCAAGGATGGCTACAGATGTGGAGGTGAAGATCAAGACGTGCAACCGGTGCGTGTGCAGAAAGACTCCACCTGAGAGAGCAGCGCCATTAGTGAATATTCAAGTATCTAGGCCACTTGAGTTGGTATGTATGGATTTCCTATCTTTGGAACCAGATCGTAGCAATACAAAGGACATCTTGGTGATAACTGATTATTTCACGAAGTACGCTGTAGCGGTCCCCACATCAAATCAGAAGGCCAAGACAGTCGCAAAAAGCCTTTGGGAAAACTTCATTGTGCACTATGGCATACCTGAAAGGCTTCATAGTGATCAGGGGCCTGATTTTGAGAGCAAGACCATTAAAGAGTTGTGTGAGATTGCTGGCATTCGGAAAGTCCGAACCACACCGTATCATCCCAGAGGAAACCCGGTTGAACGGTTCAACCGAACGCTGTTGAGTATGCTGGGTACTCTGAGAAACAAAGACAAGAGCCATTGGAGAGACTTTGTGAAGCCTGTTGTGCATGAAGCCTGTTGTGCATTGCACTAAACATGAAACTACAGGGTTCACTCCATATGAGCTGATGTTTGGCCGGCAGCCTAGGTTGCCAATAGATCTCGCTTTTAGAGCACCTGTGAGTAACAGCCATAATGAGTTCCATTCCCAGTATGTGAAAACTTTGAAAACACATTTGCAGGAGAGTTATGAGCTTGCCAGAAAGAATGCAGCAAAGGTTGCAGCAAGGAACAAGACACGGTATGACAAAAGAGTGACCGAATCTTCACTTGATGAGGGTGATCGAATTCTTGTCAGAAATGTGCGTCTCAGAGGGAAGCACAAATTGGCTGATAAATGGGACTCTGAAGTATACATTGTGGTGAACCGTGCTGGTGAGCTTCCTGTTTACACCGTGAAACCAGAAGGAAAGGAAGGACCTTTGCGGACGCTCCATAGGGACTTATTATTGCCTTGTGGTTTCTTGTCACCCTCTGTGGATGAAGAGAAAATGGTACTTAAGTCACAAAGAGGGAGAACAGAAGTAAATGAGGAAGAACCAGAGAGTTCAGAGCAATGTCTGGATGACGAGGGAGATGACGATGATTATCTGGTGCAAGAAATTGAGCCCAATTCCAAAACCACTCCAGCGAAATTCATTAAGGAATTTGACGTTGTGAGAACATCAAGAAAAATTCCGTTCAGAAATGTTGAACCTGTTACCCAGATGCTGCCTGATTCAAACCTTGACAGTGCCAACATCATTGAAGGTACACATGAAGAATACTTACCTGAACCAGCATACTTACCTGAAACTCAGTCTTTTTCTGGACCAGCCTCCGTCCACAGTGATGTGATACCTGAAAGGGAAGTGTTGGAAGAGAGAATATGTCTGTCTGAAACAGAGCAACAAAGTCGGAATGCCCATGCAAATTCCAGAATGGAGAATGAAACCAACACTAACACAGAACAAAATCAAAAATCCATACCTCATATTCCAGTGGAAGAAGACAGACTGGATCCGGTTGAATCTGCAACACCTGAAGAAGACAGAATCGGATGAATGTGAAGCTGAAAGTAGATTAAGGAAGTCCAAAAGAGTGAGACAAAGATCCAAAAGATTGACTTACCCTGAGTTGGGAAATCCCATGATATCTATTATTCAATCTCTTCTGCAAGGGTTGAACACAGCTTTCATTGAAACATTAGAGCAACCCAGATCGGTTAAACACCCTAAGAAATAGGCCTTAACACTGATTATAAGGCATCATCACAACGCAAAGGGACTTGCGTGGATTTTAAGAGGGGAGGGTGTAACCCATGTTAAATTTGGTACTAAAAAAAAAAAATGGATAATATAATTGCATGTTCTAATAGTTAAACTTTTTATTAAAAGGTTTAAACGATCTATTCATACACATTGTGAATTTAATAAGTATAAATTAAAATAATATGCATTGTAATTTAGCACCGAACACGTGATATATTACATGTACACAAGTTGCGTATGACTTGTACAAGTCATACGCAATTAAACCATTAAACCAAATGAATATTTCGGTCTAAATGAATCTACTCCACCAGGATACTGTTATAAACATGAGCCCCGTCTGATCGGTCGTGGCGGCGGTGTTGCAACAATTTATAAAGATATTTTTAATGTTATTCAGAAAACAGGTCACAGGTTTAATTCATTTGAAGTACTTGTACTAAATGTTACGCTCTTAGATGTAAGAAGGAAATCCATATTATCTCTAGCCTTGGCTACTGTATATAGACCTCCAGGGCCATATGCAGATTTCCTAAAAGAGTTTGCAGACTTTCTCTCAGATCTATTGGTGAATGTCGATAAAGCAGTAATTGTTGGAGATTTTAACATTCACGTAGATAATACAAATGATGCTTTAGGTGCTGCGTTTACAGACTTATTAAACTCCTTTGGGGTCAAACAAAACGTCAGTGGCCCCACTCATCGTCTAAATCATACACTAGATTTAATTATATCGTATGGAACCGATCCAACTGATATAGATATTATACTGCAAAGCGATGACGTCACTGATCATTACATGGTGACTTGCATAATACGCACTGCTGAAATATGTCATGTTGCACCACGTTATAGACCAGGCAGAACAATCCTTCCAACCACTAGAGATAGATTCTCAAATACCTCACCTGATCTATCTAAATTGCTAAGTGAACCCAAACAAATAGATGAATTAGAGGAAATGACTAGCAGTTTGAGCACCATTTTCTCTAGTACATTAGATATTGTTGCACCAATTAGATTAAAAAAGGTTAGAGAGAAAACTAAAGCACCCTGGTACAACAGTGATACGCACGCTATCAAGAGAGAAACCCGTAAGTTAGAGCGTAAATGGAAACAAACTAACTTAGAGGTCTTTAGAATCGCGTGGAAAGACAGTATGTCACGTTATAAAAAGGCTCTAAAAACAGCCAGAGCTGAACATCTCCGCAAACTAATCGAAAATAACCAAAATAACCCAAGGTTTTTATTTAACACCGTGGCTAGACTAACAAACAAACAGACATCACCAGAGCAAAATATACCGTTACAGTTTAGCATTAATGACTTTATGAATTACTTCAACGAGAAAATAGAAAGCATCCGAAACACAATTATAAATGTACAATCCTCTATGGTGTCTTATGATTCAGCCGCACTTATGGCCCCTCTAGAACAACTACACCGCTTTACAACGATAGGACAGGAGGAGCTAAATAAACTTATCACTGCATCTAAACCAACAACATGTTTATTGGATCCAATACCCACTAAACTACTAAAAGAACTATTACGTGTAGTGGAAGAGCCTCTCCTCAATATTATTAACTCGTCTCTATCTCTAGGTCATGTTCCAAAAATATTCAAGCAGGCAGTAATAAAACCTCTCATTAAGAAACCACAATTAGACCCAAAAAAGTTAGCGAATTACAGACCCATTTCAAATCTTCCATTTATGTCCAAAATACTAGAAAAAGTTGTGTCTGCTCAACTATGCTCTTTTTTGCAAGAAAATGATATCTATGAAAAATTCCAGTCAGGATTCAGACCGCATCATAGCACTGAAAGTGCGCTAGTTAAAATTACAAATGATTTACTTTTAGCTTCTGACCAAGGCTGTATCTCAATACTAGTCCTACTTGATCTCAGCGCTGCGTTCGACACTATAGATCATAAAATACTCTTGGATCGACTACAAAACTACACTGGTGTTCAAGGACAGGCATTAAGCTGGTTCAGATCATATTTATCGGACCGTTATCATTTTGTCTGTATAAACGGGGAAAAATCAAAGATAACGTCAGTAGACTATGGAGTACCGCAAGGATCAGTTTTAGGCCCTCTGCTATTCTCAATATATATGCTGCCACTTGGTAATATTATAAGAAAACATGGAATTAATTTCCACTGTTATGCTGACGACACTCAATTATATATTTCATCACGACCAGACGAAAACACTAACTCCTCTAAATTGACAGAGTGTCTCAAAGATGTAAAATGCTGGATGACGCGTAACTTCCTGCTATTAAATTCAGATAAAACGGAGGTATTACTTATTGGTCCAAAAAACCACTCACAAAATCTCTTACAACAAAACCTTAGTATAGACGGATGTCCTGTTACCTTGTCCACTACAGTAAAAGACCTGGGTGTTATACTAGACCGCAACTTATCTTTCGAAAATCATGTTTCATATGTTACAAGGACAGCCTTTTCCACCTTAGAAACATTGCTAAGCTACGTAACATGCTATCTCTCTCTGATGCAGAAAAGTTAGTTCATGCATTCATGACCTCGAGACTAGATTACTGTAATGCTTTATTAGCCGGTTGTCCTGCATCCTCAATAAACAAGCTACAGTTAGTCCAAAATGCAGCTGCTAGAGTTCTTACTAGGTCAAGAAAATATGATCATATAACACCGATTTTATTATCTCTGCACTGGTTACCTATTAAGTTCCGTATCAATTACAAAATACTACTACTGACCTATAAAGCCCTAAATGGTTTAGCTCCTATGTACTTAACAGACCTTCTCTCGCCCTACAATCCACCGCGTTCCTTAAGATCACTAAATTCAAGGCTTCTGGTCATTCCTAGGATATCTAAGTCCAGTAAAGGAGGGAGGGCGTTCTCGCATTTAGCTCCTAAACTCTGGAATAGCCTTCCCGATACGGTCCGGGGCTCTGACTCGCTGACACAGTTTAAAACTAGACTAAAGACGCATCTCTTTAGTCAAGCATTCACATAATGCTTACCTTTCAGTCCTCTTTTATGCCATACGGAACCGTTTGCCACTGAAATTGCTTAACGCACCAGTGGGGCTCGACAGCCTTTTAGACAAACGGGTCGGTCCGTATGGCTGAGTTGCGTTGCGGAGAGTTTGGGTTGCGGAGAGTTCGTGAGATAGTGGTTTTCTAACACCGACACCCGTACAATGGAAATTATTATGAACATCAGCTATGCTAATTATGAACATCAGCTATGCTAATTATTTCCCATCTGCCTTTCTGCTGTTATCTCGGGACGCTTGTCCCGAGAAAAATGGCGTTCGTCAGGTCCAGTCTTGTATCCAGCATCTCACGGGGGTTTCGGATGCCCCACCGCCTGTGATGAGAAGACCAACGCCTGTGAAGAGACGACTCAACGCCTGCGATATGTTATGGGGCTGTTTTGGACATAAACAATATTTATATTTAATAGTTATAAATAAACAATATGAATGTAAGCCAGAGGAGAACTGGCCCCGACTGAGCCTGGGTTCTCCCAAGGTTTTTTTCTCCATCCAATCTGATGGAGTTTTGGTTCCTTGCCACTGTCGCCTTGCTTTTGGCTTGCTTGGCTTGCTTAGTCGGGATTATTTAGGATTATTTAATATTTAATATTTAACAATATTATCGATCTGTGTTGTACTACTTTCATGTTATCACTGTGAAGCTGCTTTGATACAATCTGTATTGTGAAAAGCGCTATATAAATAAATGTGACTTGACTTGACTTGACTTGACGTCAGCACATGACACACGGAAGTGTGCAAGACGTGCTGAACACGAGACGAGAGATGCGTTGAACACGAGATGAGTGATGCAGAAATGGATTAATAAGGTTTATATTGTTAAAGTTCATTTAATAAGGTTATAAGCAACTTTATAATACTTTGTGGTTGACGATGATGAATCATTTTAGAATGGTGATTGCTGATTTGAGTGCAGATGCTAGCCGATTGTGAAGCTTCTTTGAATCTGAAACGGGCGTTTAAAAAAAAAAACTGTGAAACTCGGGATTTGGTGAGTTTATTTGTGTTTTATTTTCTAAAAGGGATGCATTTTATGTCATTATGCATATTATGCACATTGTGAAGTCTATATTGCACATTTTCTGAATGTTAATGTGATTTTTGAAATGTTGAGTAATATATTTTTGCTTAGCTATGAATGTATATTGATTTGCACATTGTAAATATGCCTGTGAGATATCACACGTTCGTCATGAAAGTGAAACTGTATGTTTAAACATTGTTTAAAGAGCAGAAAAGTAATATTGAATGTTAATGATACTGTTTTGGTAAAACAGGTCAGGTTTACTGCTTCATTGGAAAAATTCTCTCATGGATTTGAGATGGCGAGCCACCCAAAATTGAATGCTGATTTCTGAGCCTGGGGAAAAGACACTTTTGCTGTATCACAAGGTTTTCGTTGCGCCAGAGACATCAATTTCTTCAGTTAGGAGGACTTTGCTTTGTTCTGTTTGGACCACTTCTTCAAACTGGTAGGATTGAACTGATTGTGCATTTACCCACTGGATCTCTTAAAGGATTTTCTGGACGATTTTCAAGAGACAATTCAAACAAAGAGTTAAAACAAGGGTGTTGTTTATTTAACATTATTGAATGTGAGTCACATGTAAATATTGAATTTCCTTTTACCATTTCATTGTGACAAGAAGTTTCAGTTGGTCAAATTATTGTTTACATCATTTTATTTTGTTTAAGGGATTATTTTGGTTTGTTAAACACGGTATAGGAAATTATGGCACAAAAAGGCAGAGTAGAATAAAAACCTTAAACTCTAAAATAAAAAACCAAAAGACAGGGAGCTGTCCAAAAGAAATACAGAACAATCTAATAAGAGTCTTACTAAAGACATATGTAAACAGAGACAAAATAGATAACATTGATTAAACTGATATAAGGAAAAGGAAAAGGGATTTAAACCTTGAAGGAATAAGATAAGAAACTCCAAAGACCACAGAAGGTTTATAATTTGTGTATTATTTTATTGTTTTGTTATTATTGTTGTTTCATTTTATGTATGTGACTGTTCAATTTATAATTACAAATACTTTCCTTAGTTGATGTCTGTGATTCATTTACTGCCAATATTCTGTTCTCCACTGACCTAGAAACTGGTCCATTGCTCCAACCTACGTTGAGGGCCCTTGTTACATTTATCTCCAGTAGATTCATGTAAACCCGGATTTCATATCTAATCAAACATTTAAAGTTTAATGTACTTACATAACTCAAATTGATTTAGTTTTGATTGCATTACTAGCAAATGTAAGTATGTTAAACTAATTTGTAGACCTAGTTGAGTCTGTGAATAACTTTAAGTGAAATTGCAAAAAATTCCCAAGTTTTAGTCATGCAATGCATGATGGGAACGTGAAAACCGTCACTTTGCCGCCAAATCTATGCTTTTTTTGCTGAGAAGACGACGCCATTTTCCCTGCCTCACACTGTCAGTGGCTGCTAAAACTCACCAGAGACGGTAAGTAGCTTCGCCCTCCCGATATCCATTGTTTATCTAACGTTGCTACTGAGGAGCCACAAACTTAATGTGTTTGTTTGTGGATATAAGGAGATGTTGGTGAGTAGTTGGACGCTATAACTTTAATTAACGTTATGACAGCAGCCATTTGAGCAAATGTTAACGTAGAGTTTGAATTTTTTTTCACTTGGTGCGCCGTTTGTGAGAAGTCCAAGTGAAGCACCCAGATAGCAATGAGTCGGCGGGCCGCCGACTCATTAATCGCAAACACGTTTGACGGCGGACCGCCGGCGGCAGCCGCTTTTTAAAAACAGAAAAATAGAAATACACACACAGCTTTCCAATACATTTTTAGTTAAAAACACTATTATACACATTTAACATTATATATACACTATTATATATAATAGTGAAAATCTTCATTTTTTCATCCCAGAGCTGAACTCTTTATGTTATTAGCAAGTATTGTAAGTGTTATATATACAGTGTATATATATATATATATATATATATATATATATATATATATATATATATATATATATATATATATATAAAACACTTACAATAATTGCTAATAACATAAAGAGTTCAGCTCTGGGATGAAAATAATTACCAGTAAACACAAGTAATGAGGATATTTGGTACCAAAGAAAGTGAAGGACACCAAATAATTTGAGAATATACCATTATAACTGCAATGCTGACCTGTGGCACAAGGATTTACAAGCTATATTTAACAATAGAATAACAGTTAAGCACTGTGACAGAATGAAGTAGAATATTTGGTACCAGGTAATGTGCAGAAATCAAGTATTAGATGTATAATCTAGGATTTAAAGTCTTTGAAAAGACAATTAAGTCGTCAATGAAAACTAAGACTTGCTTCCTGTGGAGATCACCCATACACCGCTCCATTAACCTCTGGAATGTACTTGCCGCATTTGTGATTCCCTGAGGCATCCTATTGAATTCCCAGAAGCCTAGGGGACATACGAAAGCAGTCTTGCACTTATCAGCTTCATCCATTTCGATCTGGTAGAATCCAGACTTCAGATCAAGTACCGAGAACCATTTGGAACCGGTAAGAACAGAAAAGACCTCCTCCAGATTAGGTAGCGCGTAAGCATCCTTAATCGTTTGAGCGTTCAACTTTCGAAAGTCGATGCAGAGCCGAACTGAACCATCTTTCTTCCGAACTACCACTATGGGCGAAGAAAAGGAAGACTCGGACTCACGAATGACTCCGGCAGAAAGCAATTCCTGAAGATGCTTTCGAACGGCATCGATGTCTTGAGGGTGAATTGGACGCGCCCTATGCTTAAAGGGTGTCTCATCTGCCAGTCTAATCTGGTGCTTCACCTGACTGGTACGACCGAAGTCAAGATCATGCAAAGAGAAAACTTCAGGCATAGAATTGAGACGGTTCGAAATTCGCTCTTTCCAATGTGAAGGCAAAGGAGAATCTCCAAAGTCAAAGGTAAGGTTTGCAGAGGTAGGTGTTGATGACTCTACTCCGCAAGGACTCTTGGTGCTCTCTAGCACTTTCTCTACAGCGTGAATCTCCGCAAGTATGGCTTTAGGAGGAATCGTTACATCAGTCCGAGTGTCATTCTTAAGCAGAACTGACAGCTGAGAGCATCGCCTGGATGGCAAAGTGTGTAAACAACTCGCCACCGAAAGACCGCAGAACGCTGGGGTTGAAGGCGGTTCAAGAGCTATCAATTTCTCTAAGCAAGGTTTCTGAAGCTGAACATAGCCATTCAAGACCACTGTGTTCCCGGCAGGCACAACTTCAGGCATATTTCCCATCAATTTCACATGTCCCAACGGTTCACTGCCAGCCTGTCTCCATCTCGCTTCAAGGATTCTAAGTACTGCTTGATACCCGTGAAAGTCTGAACAAGGATTATTCTGCTTCTCGTTAATACAGTGACCATAAAGCACATCCAAGGAGTTGGTACCTACTAGAACTTGCGACAGACTCTTGAGATCGGGAACTACCAAAGCTAAGGTCGGGATTTCAACTTCTGCACCCACAAACTCTTTCGGAAACTCCAAGACCAACTCTATGTACCCTAGATATGGAACTGCTTGTCCATTGGCCCCTTCTACCTCTAGTAGGTTTCCTAATGACTTCAACGGATGATCAGACAGATGTGACTCGTAAAACGACTGGGGGATGGTAGTAACTTGAGATCCTGTGTCTAGGAGACCATTAACTTCTTTACCCCCAATAACAATCTGCGCTGTGCACTTTACTCCTACCAACCCCTCTGGCAGGTTCTTTAATGGTGATCTATTCTGGTTTCTCGTGACGGCCGCTGGTCTATAACACTTAGGGCGATTCAAGTTACATCTTGTCTCTGTATGCCCCGCTACAAAGACGTCCTTTAGTTTAAAGACACGGAAGAATTCCCATGCATAGAGTCCCACTGGGCCTGCTGCTCTCTCAATTTACGACGCTTTTCTTCAACTCTCAAAGGGTTTGCTGGATTATCACAGGCAACAGCCAAATGACCATTCTCTCCGCATCGGAAGCAATATCCGGGACGAGGTCGATTGGTCATTGGTTGGGCCCTAATATCTCGACCATTATCTGTCTCTTTCAAATTTTGAGGTGGAGAAACTCGAGGACCAGCAGTCGCACGGGAATGATCTCTAAAATTTCTCTGAGCAACACTCTGAGCTTGCAGTTCAGCTACCTGTCGTCGTAGGTTAGCAACTTCTAAGCTATCTGAATCTTCACGTTTTGCTTCTTGAGTCATGGAAACTCGCATAGCGGCTATCTGAGTGCGCAACTCCTCCACTGCTTTCCTCAAAGCATCAAATTCTGTTTTTTCAGAACATCCGCTCTGGCGTTTCTGATCTGAATTTCTACCTAAAGTAACAAGTTGAGCCTGAGCTTCCGCAAGTTGCTTCCTTAGAGAATCGGTTTCTGAAGTACTAACATCTAGTGTGTCACGGGAATACACCGACATTTGCTGAGTGGCAGCTCGAGGTTTTGAATAAACAACTGGAGTTTTTGACAATCCAAAGTGTTTTTTCATTCTTTCTTCTTTAGAAGCACATTTACTCTCTTCTGTTCGAATTAACACAACCAACTCAGCAAAAGTGGGTGGCTGGGCTCTGCTCTTCCCTAACTGAAGGCTGTCAATGAGACCATTGTCCCAACATCCCCTTACAAATTGCTTCAAAAGACAATGGTCATGATCTTTCTCCGCGATGCCTCCCCTCTTGATCGTTGAGCTCAGTAGAACTTGCAACCGGTGTAAGAAATCTGACGCCCTTTCACCTTGGTTCTGCAAAGTGCCCATGAACTTGGCTAACAGTTCGTCGCCATCCTCTATGGAACCATACACAGATTCCAATAGCTCGAGATACACTGCAGGCAGAGCTGGAGGTCGTACATGCTTCACTACGTCTGCGGCAGGTGACAACAAGCTATCTAGGATCTTACGTACTCTTTGCAAATCAGAAATAGCCGGATCACTTAGCAGGAGTTCTACACTTACTCGCCAAGTGTCAAAGTCAGGTTCATTTGGAGGACGCGGGCACCTCCCTGAGAAAGTCTTAAGACGGATTGACGTTTGCTGTAACATCGTAGCATCAGCCGACTTCACTATGTGCTCTACAACCATCTTCTGAACACCTGGTGGGTCTACAATGTTCATGGGGAAACCAGAACGTGTAGTTACTGTAACACCATCAACGGTGGTTTCTGGAAAGGCAAAAGGGTCCGTCTGTCTCTTGATTGGGTTTTTGAATTCTAAGTCTTGCATTTCTACTGTTTCTGCTTTTCTAGAGTCATCACAGCTCACATTTTGCACTTTCTCTGGGGTACAGTTAGTGGAGTGAACTTCCTGGAGTTCATCCAACTCCTCTTGCAACGCATTCAAAGGAGGTTTCTCATTGGCCGTCTGGTTACAGACGCTAGCCAAGGCTCTTACTTGGAACATCACACTTGGATTCGAAAGACTTCCCAAAGTTAAGGGTAGCATTGGAGCTAAGTCTTGCATTGCAGAGCTGTAAGCATATTCTACAATGGCATGCTGATGGAACTCAGACGTTTGATCGTCAATTATCAAATAGCGTCTGACTGCGCCATATCTTTGCAAGAAAGTACTCAGCTCATCATCTGTTTCGGTGAGCGTGAGACCTTTGACAAGAAGCGCATTTGCTACGTCTACTCTCTCTCTCTCAATGATTTCCATTGTTACAACACAAAATCAATGGTCCGAGAAAAATTCTGTTCTAGTTTGCTTGTTTCCTGCAAGTGTCTTTGTTGCTAAGCAACGGTCTCCTGGCTGGCTCGCCAACTTTCTGTAACCTGTGTCGTGGCAAGTGTGTTACCCTCGCTCTCCTCAGTAAGATACAGAGGGCGCGAAGGAAGACACTGCTTCAATCTATGGACCAGTGATCAGAAGATCAGAATTCGCTCGAGAGACCGTGTTAGCAGCAAAGAACCACAGGGACACACTGTTTAAGTTGGGGAAAAAACAGGTATGTTGTATTTGAAAAGAGCAACAAGCAATTAAAACAGAAAGGGGGAAAAAAATAATATTTAAACAGACAATAAAAATTAAACAACACGTCAATGAAAGAAAATAAAACCAGAAATCAATTCCTCTTATTTAAATCCTAATTGTACCCTTTTTTATCTTACTTTTATCTATTATAATTAATACTTCCTGTTAAATCTTTTAAAATCTGATTTCACCTGTTTAACTTTTATTTCGGTGTTAGTAAGATATAAGGTTTCTTTAGTTATTTGAGTTTTTCCTAATTTGACTTATTTATATTAAGAATACTTTTCTCCTCTGATCTGATTTAAATGCAACTCTTTTTTTCAATTTCAAATCTTTCAAATTACCTTTCAGTTCACTCTTATTACCCCCAAAAAAGAAAAAGAAATTATGAACACTTAATAAATGGAGGGAAAAAAATAATAATCACAATAATAGAATTGAAGCAAAATAGCAACAATAAAGAAAATAAATGTCCAATGTTGTTCACAGAAATCTCAATGTGATATGAGATTTACCAGTTCTCAGCTCCAGCTCAATGTTCCTTCACAAGATCCTTCTTCCGCAACTCAAGTCAACTTACAGTTCAGTAAGAAAGGAAGAGAAAACCTGTGTTCGATCCTACCACACTATTCGTGCTATCTCTCTCTGATGCAGAAAAGTTAGTTCATGCATTCATGACCTCGAGACTAGATTACTGTAATGCTTTATTAGCCGGTTGTCCTGCATCCTCAATAAACAAGCTACAGTTAGTCCAAAATGCAGCTGCTAGAGTTCTTACTAGGTCAAGAAAATATGATCATATAACACCGATTTTATCATCTCTGCACTGGTTACCTATTAAGTTCCGTATCAACTACAAAGTACTATTACTGACCTATAAAGCCCTAAATGGTTTAGCTCCTATGTACTTAACAGACCTTCTCTCGCCCTACAATCCACCGCGTTCCTTAAGATCACTAAATTCAAGGCTTCTGGTCATTCCTAGGATATCTAAGTCCAGTAAAGGAGGGAGGGCGTTCTCGCATCTAGCTCCAAAACTCTGGAATAGCCTTCCCGATACGGTCCGGGGCTCTGACTCGCTGACACAGTTTAAAACTAGACTAAAGACGCATCTCTTCAGTCAAGCATTCACATAATGCTCACCTGTCAGTCCTCTTTTATGCCATACCGAACCGTTTGCCACTGAAATTGCTTAACGCACCAGTGGGGCTCGATAGCCTTTTAGACAAACGGGTCGGTCCGTATGGCTGAGTTGCATTGCGGAGAGTTCGTGAGATAGTGGTTTTCTAACACCGACACCCGTACAATGGAAATTATTATGAACATCAGCTATGCTAATTATGAACATCAGCTATGCTAATTATTTCCCATCTGCCTTTCTGCTGTTATCTCGGGACGCTTTTCCCGAGAAAAATGGCGTTCGTCAGGTCCAGCCTTGTATCCAGCATCTCACGGGGGTTTCGGATGCCCCACCGCCTGTGATGAGAAGACCAACGCCTGTGAAGAGACGACTCAACGCCTGCGATATGTTATGGGGCTGTTTTAGACATAAATAATATTTATATTTAATATTTATATTTAAACAATATGAATGTAAGCCAGAGGAGAACTGGCCCCCGACTGAGCCTGGGTTCTCCCAAGGTTTTTTTTTTCTCCATCCAATCTGATGGAGTTTTGGTTCCTTGCCACTGTCGCCTTGCTTTTGGCTTGCTTAGTCGGGATTATTTAGGATTATTTAGGATTATTTAATATTTAACAATATTATCGATCTGTGTTGTACTACTTTCATGTTATCACTGTGAAGCTGCTTTGATACAATCTGTATTGTGAAAAGCGCTATATAAATAAATGTGACTTGACTTGACTTGACTATTCACAGTTCGATTTGTAGTTCGATCCTTATTTGGGCATGGCTCGCCAGTTCCTGCTTGCACCAACTCTCCAACTTTCGCCGTGAAGCAGGGACATCTCACGTGCAGCTTCCTCGATCCTCGTTCAGCATCCAAACTCAGCAAATAGAGAATATCAGACGAAACCAATAGAAAATCCAGAAAGGAAAAAAACAATAGAAAGCCCAAGGGGGAGAAAAAAACCCAACCTTAAAAAAAACAAGGCCAAATGTACAATTAGGCACTTTCCTCAAAAATTCACATATTACCACACTTAATATCAATAAATTCAACTACAAACATTTCAAACTTCACTTTTCATATAATATTAACACATTAACCTCTCATTTATATTCAAAAACAGGATTTCAAATGACGCGCTAGGCTACATCTGCTCAATTTACACGTGCGTCACACATTTGTTTGCTCAAGCTCAATTATTCGACGAAAACTACAAATTTACATTTCACAAGTCATCAAAAATAACTTCTTCCTTTATGATATCACTTATTTGACACATTTATGAAGAAATCTTCTATTATTTTTTCCTTTTTTTCCCCTTTTTACAGAAAGGTTGACTCTTACATAAATTTAGCTAAATATAACACATATTTGGCATTTGAACACATTTTATCAGATATTTATACATAAGAACCTTAACAAAGACAATAAAACAGAAACTTCACTTACCAAGAGTACTCTAATATCAATTAGAAAAAGTTCGCGGCAGCTCTTTCAGCTTTAGGCTCGTACTTCAATGCACGTACAAAAAGCTAGTTTCACTTCAACTCAAAATCAATTATCACAGTATCAAGTTCAGATTGTATTTCTCAAGATCTTCGTGTTCTATATCTCTCAATCTCTCTAAACAACTACTAGCTTGCTCATTCTAATCTTCTTTCTCTTCTCCGATCGCGTTCACTGCTTCTCTCCGAGAGAAAAAAAAAAGATCCTTGCATCATCTCTCGACTATGATGACTCCACCCACTAAGGCGGCCAACTGTGATTCGTCCGCGAAGACCAATCATCGTCTCACTAATTGAAAATTACTCTAATTTATGTATTCTTATTTTCTCTTTCCTTTACAGATATTTAATAAAATAACTGTTTATTCACATAAGTGTCAGTCTCTTTCTTTTCTATATAAAAAATAAAACATATTTAGTAACCTGGGTTACACAAGACTGGAGAACGTCATCATTCTAGAGAGGAAGATAAGTAATGAAACACCGGACTTGTGTGAATGCATGCCTTGCACTGAATTGAATAAGGAATTGTGAAATATTGACCACAATTATATTTGCCACTTAAGAGTGTGAATTGAGTCATCATTGAAATCCTGATATCTTCTTCTGAGTGTGAAAGGGTATTGAAGACTGTTTTCCCATGCTGTGAGAAGTCATCTGCATCTCTTCAATTACTGAGAGTTGATTCAGCGTAACAATGGAAGGATAGATCACTGGGTGAGTGCCAGCCTTATTGCACTGAGATTTGAGATTGGA
The DNA here is from genome assembly GCA_038021265.1 of Cyprinella venusta. Lineage (NCBI taxonomy): Eukaryota > Metazoa > Chordata > Actinopteri > Cypriniformes > Leuciscidae > Cyprinella > Cyprinella venusta. Next base: position 8,804,488 of record CM075879.1, on the reverse strand, counting down.
TATGCAGTGCCTGAATTGAAGTGTCACACAGTATTGGACTTGACGTGAAGTTGCAGTGTGTGTGGATGCACATGTTTATTTAACCACCAGTATTCCCCAGTTCACGTTCTTGCCCAGTGTTTGCGGAACAAAGCCCTCGGTGTTGAATGTGTATGTTCCACTCCGGCCACAAACTTCTGACGATACTGAAGAGGAGTGTGATTGCCCTGTTTAACTTACTCTGTCTATTTAAATAGAAGATTCTTCTGCCACTGCCTTCTTGTGTGCTGCCGGTACGGAGGAGAGATACACCCCAGCCGTAGCGCTGCTTGTTTGGAACAGCCCAGTCCAGCCGTAAGCCCAATTCTCCATTATATGAAAGGATCATGTTTGCTCTTGTAACAGATACTCTGTCTATTTAAATAGAAGATTCTTCTGCCACTGCCTTCTTGTGTGCTGCCTGTACGGAGGAGGGACACACCCCAGCCTCAGTGCTGCTTGTTCAGAACTACACGCCCCAGCTGTAAGTCCTTGCTTTACCATAATAGAATCGAACCTGTAAACTTGTCTCTGTCTTGGATTAGAGGATATCCTGCTTCTGGCTGGAGTCCGTTAAAGGAGGAAAGACACACGGAGGACCTTACACCTGTTGTCCAGCGACGCTACGGAGAGCACTCTACACAAAGGAGACATAGGTACCCAACTACCCACCTGGCTGGCAGCGAGTCTCCCTCCTGGATCCATCGCCCCCTGTACCGTCCACCTGTATTACGCCTAAAAGGGTCCACTTACCAAGCTTACCCACCTGTCCGGTGAAAAGAGCCCCCTACTGGCCTGTGGTCCTGGTCCGCCTGGAGAGCTGTCCACCTGTATTACGCCTAAAAGGGTCCACTTACCATGCTTACCCACCTGTCCGGTGAAAAGAGTCCCCTACTGGCCGGTGGTTCCGGTCCTGGTCCGCCTGGAGAGCTGTCCGCCTGTATTACGCCTAAAAGGATCTACTTACCACGTTTACCCACCTGCACGCCGGACCGGCGTCCGACTCCCTCCTCCGCTGTGGCTGCCAGCGACCCGGGTTGGCGCAGTGAACCTCCTGTTCTCCTCCCTCCTGCAGATAAATACGAAGCCCATATTAAGACTTTTAATTCTTGCTTTTATTCAATAAAGATTGTTACTTTTAGAAATTTCTGCTTGTCTGTCTGGTCTCTGGTACGCTCCTCAAGGTGGTCCTGGGTTTGAGGGGTGGGTGCAGTCTGGCTTGGCCCCCCCGACCTGTGACATATTGGCGGACGCCGCCACACTCTAAACCGCCTTGGAAAAAAAGACGCTTCGGACGAAAACCACACGCATTGATGGCGGGGAAGGGAGCGCAACCACTTTGAAACTTTGCTAACTTTTTTTTTGTTACTTGAGGGGCTTTTTTGAGCAGTGTAAAACCGTTGTTGCAACCAGTTAAACTGGGAGTTTTTAAACTGCTACTGTAGCGTCTTGGTGACACTGCCCGATCCATGCTGAACGAGGGAAACTTTTTTTTTTTTTTCATTTTATTAATGTTATGCATGACATAGGCTATGCTTTATTTATTATTTTACCTTCAAGCACTTAAGAGAATTTGAATTGCAACCGGATTATGTAAACTGAAGCTGCGTTTCCACCGCAGGAACTTTCCCCAGGAACTAGGAACTTTGGGGTGGTACTCGGCGTGTTTACACCGCAGGAACCAGGGTCTAAATGAAGTTCCGGGTAAAAATTTCTCCCCCAGAAAGTCCCTGCTGGCGAGGTAGTACTTTTTCAGAGTTCAGGAACTTTCGGGGTGGGACTTGTGCGCTGAACATGCTGATTGGTTCTTACCACGCTATTCTTTCTGCCCAATCGCGCGAGTTCGTCCCATCCTCACGGTCAAAGTCCGCTGATAAAAAAAACGTCTACTTTTATATCTAGCATTACAAGCTTTCTGAATACGCTTTGGGTGCTCTTCTCTTTTCTGCCGTTTTGTTAATTACCTGGTTAGTAAACCAATCGCACACAAAAGCAGCAAAGCTTGAATCTCCTCCATACAAAACTCAAAACAAACGCGAGCAGTCACACGCAGTTTAACGTCACTACAATCTTCCCGCCTCGGACCGGTACTTTAGTACGCGGTGTAAACACAGTAAGCAAGCGGTCTGGGGAAAAAAAAGTTCCCGTGAAAAAAGTTCCTGGGACAAATAGTTCCTGGTAATTGCGGTGGAAACGCGGCTTGAGTTTGATTAGCAATACAAACCCCTTATAATGAAATTATGGCTTTAGTGTTAGCTCTTTTGAAAATACAGGTATATTGTTTCAATAGAATACTGTAGCTTACAAGAGTTCCCTTGTCACTTATTTTCTTTGTTTTATTGTGTTGCAGGTCATGGGAAAAGATTCTTTTGAATGCAATATCCTGAGATTAGGAACAAACTGAAAAATCTCAGAAAAATATGCTTATTTATTTATTTATTTATTTATTTTATTTGTAGAAAAAAGACAAAAGGGACAATACATATTAATGAACATTTTTCACAAATGTAAATATGTCAGATTATAGCCATATAGGCTAATTTCCATATGCCATATTCCATATTCCAGACCCCCAAGCAGGTAGATGTTACACAAATACATACAGACATACTATGCACAGGCTATATACAGAGAAGCAAGGACAATAACAGTGATCACAACATATTAGGACAAGCCATATTACACTGACCCCTTGTACACCACCCATGCTATAACTCCTATTACACAACTCATTTCACACTAATAATTCTATAATCTTTAGTTTTATAAAACACTAACTCTATTTTACATCAGATATGTAGACTACTGATTGCTGAACATGCTCACATATTTGTGTCTCTCAACCATACTTTTAAACGACTCCTAAAAATAGGAAAACTTGTGCTTTCCCTCAATGACTGAGGAATACTATTCCAGGAGCTCACCCCCTGGTATGATAGAGCATTCTGTGAAAAGGCGGTTCGCCTAAACGGCAAGTCACAGTCCCCTCTCATAGTGGCTTTAGTTACTCGAGACCCGACAGCACTGATAGACTTTTGTTTGATAAAATCACTTAATGGTGGAGGTGCCAGACCATGTAGAGCCTTATAGATTAGACAGGCTGATTTAAAAAATTTGAAATTCGCTAAATTTAAAAACTTATATTTATTTAGAATATTACAATGATGATATGATGAAGGTTTCTTATCTAATATTTTCAATGCTCTTTTGTAACATACTTCAATTGGTCCAATAGCAGCATAACTCGTATAAGACCAACTTGTGATACAGTACTCAATATGAGCCAGAATCATAGAGTGCAAGAACGTGATCGCTGCTGCATGTTAATGATGTACGAATCTGTTTAAAGTTCCTTTTTTTCACAAACTTTTACTTTGGCCACAGTTGTTTTAGGTTTACTAAAAAACATTGATACAGTCTTTTTAACATTAAGACACAAGCATGAATCATTCAGCCATTTTTGCAAATCATTTAAAGCAAATGAAAGCTGATGGGCTGCATCATAGGCACTTTTGGCATGTGTAAAAATTACAGTATCATCAGCATACATAATCGTGTTGACATTTTTGCATACATTAGGCAAACTATTCACATACAGTGAAAATAGCAGAGGTCCTAAGATCGATCCCTGTGGAACACCCAGTGTATATTGAAGATATATAGGGTGACTTACAATTCTTTATTTGCACACATTGTTTTCTGTCCGATAAATAAGAGACTGTATCCATTTAACTGTTTGATTACTAAAGCCAAATGTTAACAGTCTAGACAAGAGCTTAAAGTGATTCACAGTGTCAAACGCACGCTTAAAATCAACAAAAACAGCGGCAGCATAACTGTTTTTATCTAAATAAAACTTCACCTTCTCGACAAAAACACAAACAGCCGTTTCAGTTGAAATCCAAATTGCATAGGGTGCAGACCCGGATTGGAATCATTAAGATGTTCAGTGATAGACTTGGCGACCCATTTCTCTGTTATCTTAGAAAAGATAGGAAGTATGCTAATAGGTCGATAATTAGCAGGGTCTAATTTATCAGCCAATTTATATATTGGTATGACATTTGCAACCTTCCAACTGAAGGGGACGACTGCCTGTGTGATTGACAAATTAACAAGATGGGTCACAGCCTCAGCGCCGGGGTTTGCAGTTTTCCCCCAATCTCCACAAAAAGATCACGAGATCGTGGGATAAACCGTATTCGTCCCGTGTCTCCAGACCCAGTGTTCTAAATTATTGCAATAAAGATTATGTGACTGAGATCTCGCGTTTGCCGAGGCAGCGCATTTAAGGTCTGCATTGCAATACAGAATCTTTAGTGGCTCGGATCTTGCGTTTGCCGAGGCAGCGTTACGTGTCTACTCTGCAATAAACATTCTGTGACTGGGATCTCGCGTTTGCCGAGGCAGCGCGCAGATTTAAGGTCTGCATTGCAATACAGAATCTATAGTGGCTCTGATATTGCGTTTGCCGAGGCAGCGTTACGAGTCTACTCTGCAATAAAGATTCTGTGACTGAGATCGCGCGTTTGCCGAGGCAGCGCGTAGATTTAAGGTCTGCATTGCAATGTAGAATCTATAGTGGGTCGGATCTCGTGTTGCCGAGGCAACGTGTACGAGTCTACTCTGTAATAAAGATTCTGTGACTGAGATCTCGCGTTTGCCGAGGCAGCGCACAGATTTAAGGTCTGCATTGCAATACAGAAACCTCAGTGACTCAGACCTCGCGTTGTCGAGGCAGCGTAAATATTACGAGTTTATTTTGCAATAAAGTAAACTGGCCTGTTCTCCGACGCTGTAACTTCAATCATCAACAGGTTTATAGATAGATAAATAAATAAATAATAATAAAGAAATATATATATATATATATATATATATATATTGTCCCGCCGTTTTGAACGTTTTGGGCTACATCGATTTCCAGCGAACGCACACCGTGGCATTCACCCCAAGGGCTTGCAACTGGGCACCGACTATGGTCAAAAAAAAAAATTTCTCGACTTTTTCCTGCCGGTCATCTGCTTCAGGAAGTCGAGAATAGTGCTCGAGAAACACCCGAGACCGGTCTCGGGGGGCTGGTTCCCTTAGTAGATTTTGTAGAATGGCAAGGCCTTCCAAAATATCTATATGGGTCCTGAATATTTTTAAATATGGGGACAGACTGCAGTTCGGTTACCGACTTCCCAAGTTTGTTGGGGTCGTACCGACTGCAGTGGTTCCAGAACAGGCTCGGGTTATGGAACAAGAGGTACAGACTCTACTGGAATAAAGGGGCCATAGAGAGTGTTCCCCTACCAGATAGGAAGTCCAGGTTTTACAGCCGGTACTTTTTAGTTCCAAAGGAGGATGGTGGACTGAGGCCAATTTTAGATCTAAAGCTATTGGCTGGTTCTTTGTGGAGTTCCAGGTTCAAAATGCTTACAATTTCTATTATCGGAAACCAGATCAGATCCGAGGACTGGTTTGGCATGGTAGATCTAAAAGTTGGGGCTGTCCACTCAGTTGCAGGGCAATCGAGGCCCTCTAGGAAATGATGTGTATTGCCGGCAGTCAATGGCGCTTCGGGCCACATCATTTTCCAGCGAACGCACTCTGCGTCGTTTTTCCTGAAAAAAAAAGGAGCATCAGTGATGGTCATGAAACAGTATCGACTACAGCCTGCCGGTCTTCCGCTTCAGGCAGTCGAGATGGGTGCTCGAAAAACACCAGAGGCCAGTCTCGAGAGGCTGGTTCTCTTACATCCGTTTGGCCTAGCACTCTCTCCCCGCATGTTCATGTGTAGGTATATGGATGCGACTCTGGCTCCACTGAGGCTTCAGGGCATCCATATACTGAATTATTTCGATGACTGGTTCTTGTTGGCCCAGTCTCGAGGAATGGCAGTTTGGCATCGAGATGTCGTCCTTGGCCAAAATTAGAATCGGGGGTTGAGACTCAACACTAAGAAAAAATGTGTTGGACCCAGTTCAGATGACTGCTCTTCTGGGCATGAAATGGAATTCGGTTACAATGCAGGCACGTATGTCTCCCGCTCGTATCGAATCCATCCTGGCCATGGTGTCCGGGATAAAGCTAGGCCAGGCCATCACTGTAAAGCAGTTTCAAAGACTGCTGGGCCTCATGATAGCGGCATCCAACATTATATATTTGGGCCTTCTACACATGAGGCCCCCTTCAGTGGTGGCTGAGAGCCAAGGGTTTTCCCTCAAGGGGAATCTGTTCCGTATGATCAGAGTTAAGCGCAGATGCCTTCGTTCTCTGGTAATTTGTAAGAAACCTTGGTTCCTATCGCAAGGACCAGTGTGGGGAGCGTCATGTCCGCCGGGAAACCGTTTCAACAGTCGCCTCCCTCACTGGTTGGGGCGCGGTCATGGATGGCCGTTTTGCCAGGGGTCTGTGACAGGACCATCATCACTCTTTGCACATAAATTGTCTAGAAATGATGGCTGTGTTCAGGGCTCTGAGGAGCTTCCTTCCAGACATCAAGGGTTATCATGTCTTGATACGTTCGGACAATACGATCAGTGGTAGCCTATCTGAACCAACAAGGGGGACTCAGATCGCGCCCTCTGTACAGACTGGCGTATAAGATTATTCTTGGTCCTGAGGGAAAATACTGTCTATTAAAGCAATGTCTATTCCGGGGGTTCAGAATCAGGGAGCAGACATCCGGTCGAGGCAGGGGCTGAGGCCCGGGGAATGGAGACTTCATCTTGGTGTGGTGAAGTTGATATGGGAGAGGTTCGGACCAATGGAAGTGGTTCTATTCGCGTCTCGAGAGACGTCCCACTGCCCACTTTGGTTCTCCCTCTCACATCCAGCCCCACTGGGGTTGGATGCCATAGTACAGGCCTGGCCGAGGCTTCGCCTGTACGCTTTTCCCCCAATCGCTCTGCTCCCGGGAGTCCTGGAGAGGGCTGGTTGCCCCAATGTGGCCGACCCGAGTATGATTTTCAGACATAATTTCACTCCTGATAGCTCCGCCATGACAGATTCCTCTGAGGAGGGATCTGTTGTCTCAGGCGGAGGGCACAATCTTCCACCCTCGCCGGGAGCTGTGGAAGCTGTAGGTCTGACCTCTGAGGGGGTTCAGTACCTGAATGCTGGTCTATCAGCCGGAGTGGTTGAAATCATACTTAGCTCTAGGGCTTCATCTACTAGGAGATTATATGGCCTCAAGTGGAACGTGTTCGTCACTTGGTGTTGGGAACATGAGGTAGATCCAGTAAACTTTCTTCAAAATCGTTTCTCTCAGGGTCTCTCCCCTTCCACGCTTAAAGTGTACGTGGCTGCCATTGCGGCTTTCCACGCACCGCTAAGTGGTGGGCCTCTGGGGAGGCACCAGTTGGTCATTCGGGGTCTCCGTGGCAATAGTTCTGGAAGGGTTATCCCTGGCCCCCTTCGAACCTTTAGAGTCGGCTTCGCCTAGGATTTCACGCTAAAAATGTTTTTTCTCCTAGCTATTACCTCACTTAAGAGGTCAGGAGATCTCCAAGCCCTGGCAGCAACGCCAGCTTGCTTGGAGTTTGCCCCTGGCAGAGTGAAGGCCTTTTTTGCACCCGAGTCCGGGCTACGTGCCTAAAGTTCCATTGAATACGGCTCATTCTACAGTCCTTCAGGCATTCCATCCTCCACCTCATGTGTCGGCGGAAGAAGAGAGGCTTCATTTGCTCTGCCCCATCAGAGCTTTGAGCTTGTACCTTGAGAGGTCCTCTTCTTGGAGAAGGTCGGACCAATCATTAGTATGTTTTGGGGTCACCTAAGAAGGGGCTCCCGGTGTCCAAGCAGACTATCAGTAACTGGGTTGTCCAGGCTATTACTGAGGCTTACAAGGTGTGCGGCTTACCTTCACCTGTAGCCTTAAGGGCTCATTCAACTAGAGGCATGGCTTCCTCAAGGGCCCTCCTCTAGGACAGTGTTTCTCAAAGTGGGTGCCGCGGCACACTGGGGTGCCCCCTGACTATGACAGGGGTGCCGCCAAAAAATTACGTACGCTAAAAAAAAAAAAAAAAAAAAAAAACACGGACATTTCATATATAAATATATTTGAATTTACATAAATACATTTTTCTTTTTAAACATATGAATTTAATAATAAAATTGTAAATTCATTAAGATCAATATATTAAATTAAGCATAAAAATCCGTCTCGCAAGACGCACACACACAACTTGACGCAAATGACGCAATCCATTGCAACGCGTTATAGCAACAACACCTCAGACTGACAGAAACGTAAAAATAAACGTGAATTTAGGCCTCTTTAGTTACAGCATCATGGATCGTTTTTTGAAACGAAAAGCCCCACAAGAACCAGACAGTTCTTACTGTGAAATGGAGTCTCAGCCTACTACTTCCTCCACCAGCTCTGAGTCGGCACCAAAGATCGCAAAGGTAACATCAGACAAGGCTAAAATCAGAACATACAACGACAGTTACCTCAAATTTGGCTTCATCAGTACGGGGGATGCAACATGCCCTCTCCCTTTGTGTCTAATATGCGGGATGAAACTGTCAAACCAAGGGATGGTTCCGAGCAAACTTAAAAGACACCTGACCACCAATCATCCATCACTTGCTGACAAGGATCCTGAATATTTTGTTAGGATGAAAAGTCAACAAAGCCGTCAAGAACAAATGATGATTAAATCCGCTAAAGTCTCGGAGAGGGCACTGGAAGCTAGCTACCTTGTAGCTGAAATAATAGCTAAAACAAAGACGCCTCACACTATTGCAGAAACTGTAATTATGCCATCATGTACAGCATTAGTGAACAAAATGCTAGGGCCTCAAGCTACAAAAGAAATCTCAAAGGTCCCGCTGTCGGATTGTACAATAGGGAGGCGAATCAATGACATGTCTGTGGACATTGAAGATGTCGTTTTGGGGAAAATCAAGACAAGTGGACATTTTTCTTTACAAATTGATGAGTCAACGGACGTGAGTGGGCACGCTCAGCTCTTAGCAAATGTTCGGTTTGTGGATGGGGACCGTATTAGAGAGAATTTTTTATTTTGCAAACCGCTGCCAAACAAAACAACAGGGGAAGAAATTTATCGTGTAACAAATGAGTATCTTGAAAAGGGAGGATTGAGTTGGAAAAACTGTATTAGTATCTGTACTGATGGTGCAGCTGCAATGGCACTGCCAAAGGTTTCATTAGCAGGGCAAAGCAACAAAACCCTGACATCCGAACAACCCACTGCTTCCTTCACAGAGAGGCACTTGCTGCAAAGACACTACCAAAAGAACTTTCGGACGTGCTTGACAGAGCAGTGGACATTGTTAATTTCATAAAGGCGCGCCCGTTAAAGAGCCGTCTGTTTTCGATTCTGTGCGAGGAAATGGGGGCAGAGCATCAGAGCTTGTTGCTACACACGGCAGTCCGCTGGCTGTCACGGGGGAAGGTTTTGGGCCGATTGTGCGAGTTAAGAGAAGAACTCAGAGTTTTCTTGACAGAAGAAAAATCTGCATATGCAGAGCTGCTCGCAGATGAGCAATGGTGCCTAAAACTCGCGTATTTGGCTGACATCTTTAAGCACCTCAATGAGCTGAACGTTAAAATGCAAGGCAAAGAAGAAAACCTCCTCTCCTCATCTGACAAACTGCGTGGCTTCAGATCTAAGCTCACGCTCTGGCGTTCTTTTGTGGGACAGTGCAGGCTGGATATGTTTCCCCTGTGCAATGTACATGTAAACAGCAGTACACTTTCTGATCTCATAATCCAGCATCTGAAATCTCTCGATGAGCGATTTAATCATTATTTTCCATCGGAGTCTTATGCACAGTTTGACTGGGTCCGTGATCCGTGGAGTTCATGCGCGCTGGAGAGCGCAAAGGACTGGCCACTGTCCATACAGGAGCAACTGATGGAGATCAGGGAAGACTGCACATTGAAACTGAGATTTGGTGACTTGGAATTGGACAGGTTTTGGATTTCAGTGAAAAAAGAGTATCCAGTGGCTTCAAGTAGCGCTGTTGCTATTTTGCTACCCTTTTCCACAACTTATCTGTGCGAACTGAGCTTTTCAACCCTGACGTACATCAAGAACAAGTACAGGGAGCGACTGAGGACTGTGGACCAGGAGCTCCGTGTCTGCCTCTCATCAATCCCTGCCAGGATAGGGCGGCTGTGTGCGTCGCACCAGGCTCATGTCTCTCATTGATTGCGGTCACACCCACCCCCGGCTTGTGTGAGCGCGTATACCTGCTGCGTGCGCGCATATTTCTCCCTCTCTCGTTGTGGATTAATTTGTGTGGGTGTATGTGTATGTGGGTGTGTCTGCATGTGCATGGCACAGATGAAAACAAGCACTATATGGAAAAACATTCCTGCTTATCTCTGGTGCATTTTTCAAAATACATCTTTTTCTTATGGTATTGTATACATATATATATTTTTTTTCATGTCTGCCCCTTTTTATTTTATTTTAACTGCATGCTGCACTTCATTTTAGTTCTCCTGGTCTGGATTTGTTGTTGGGTTCTTGTATTGGGCAGTCTACCTCTTACGGTTTTATGGCATTTGTGTCTCTGATTAATTATTTTGTGAATTACTTTGCAAACCTGTGTTTAAAAAGGTGCTATAAAGTTGTTAATTATTATTGTTATTTACAGTTCGTATTATGCTCTGTTCATTTCTGTCCAAATAAACAGGACATTTGCATTTACATTTGGGTTATGCAGTGTTTTTAAATTATATTTTACACTGGGGTGCCTTGAGATTTTATGCACTTTTGAAAGGTGTCCTGACTGGAAAAAGTTTGAGAAAGGCTGCTCTATGCAGTGTCTCGTTCCCTTCTCAGGGAACAAGGGTTATAGTCATAACCCGAGACGTTTTCCAGGTTTCCCAAAACATTTTAAAAGTTTCACAAAATTGTTTATCTTCCAATAGTTTTATATTAAAATGCCAATAAAAACTTTTGTATGTGTTTTTTCCCATAGCAACTGCAACAGAAATGAATTTGTGATCAGAGATAGCATTAGGAATAATATTTACATTGACAACTCTATTTCTCATATTGTAAGACAAATAGAAATGATCTAAACGAGCAGCAGAAATGTTTTCATGACATACTCTAACTAGGGCTGAACGATTATGGAAAATAATCTAATTGCGATTTTTTTAACCAATATTGCGATTGCGATTTAAATTGCGATTTAAAAAAAAAATTCTTTACCTTCTGTATTAATTAAACAAGCAATAAATCATTGTACAGTAGGGATGGGAATCTTTATAGGCAGCTCATGATCCGATCTACTTTTTTTTAATTAATTAAGTAAGGAATAATTGACGACAGGCCGTTGAATTATTAGAAAAATAATGCACACCCGAGGTGGTAATGCGGTCACGACGCGAAGCGGAGTGGCCGTTACACCTCGGGTGTGCATTATTTTTCTAATAATTCAACGGCCTGAAGTCAATTATTCCGCTTATACTACAGTTACCACACCTCAAAACATTGTTCAGATGATTCATATCAAGACGTTTGTCAAGTTTTTGACGTAAAACGCTCTCGTATGTAGGACTAATTTCTTACGCATCTAATCCCATACCTCCGTTGCTAATTCCTAAACGTCATTTTAGAGTTAGTAACGGAGGTTTGAGCCACTGATAGCAGACTAATGTAATGATGGGGGACACACTTACAATTCGCTGAAATATTCGAAGACCGACTCCCAGCAGGCACACAACGTCATATGACGTTGATATTTGGTTTAATTTTGGTTGCGACGTCGGTGACCAAAATCCAACATCAACATAACGTCTATGGCCAACGTTAAGTTGACGTCAAATAATGACGTCAGCTGACGTTGATATTTTGTTGTTTTTCGGTTCTGTTGTAAAGTTACCAAAATCCAACGTCTTTTTGACGTCATAATGGTAACGTCCACACAACGTCCAAATTCCAACATCATTAGATGTTGATATTTTGTTGGTTTTAGGTTGTGGTATTAACTAACCAAAATACAACGTCATGCCAATGTCTCCTGACAACGTCATATTTACGTCAAAAACTGACATTTAGTCGTGAGGTATGGTGACCAAAACTCAACATGTTCTTAACGTGATAATGCATCGTCCACACAACATCAAATTCTAACATCATTAGACGTTGATATTTTGTTGGTTTCAGGTTGTGGTATTAACTAACCAAAATCCAATGTCAAGCCAACGTCTCCTAACAACGTCATATTTACGTCAAACATTGACATTTAGTCGTGAGGTATGGTGACCAAAACCCAACATGTTCCTAACGTTATAAATCATCGCCCACACAACGTCAAATTCTACCATCATTAGACGTTGATATTATGTTGGTTTCAGGTTGTGGTATTTACTCATCAAAATACAATGTCAAGCCGACGTCTCAACACAACGTCCTACGACAAACATTTATATGTGATGTGTGGTGACCAAAACCCAACATCATCTTGACGTCATAATGTTGATGTCTGCACAATGTCAAATTTTAACATCATTAAATGTTGTTATTTTATTGGTTTTAGGTTGTGGTATTAACTAACCAAAATACAACGTCAAGCCAACATCTCGAGACAATGTCATATTTACGTCAAACATTGACATTTAGTCGTTAGGTATGGTGACCACAATCTAACTTCTCCTTAACGTCATAATGGTAACTTCAAAACAATGTCAAATTGTAACATCATTAGACGTTGATCCTTTGTTATTTTTAGGTTGTGTTGTAAAGAAACTAAAATCCAACGTTGAGCCAACGTCTCAAACCAACGTCAAATATTTAGTCATAAAGGTATGGTGACCAAAAATCAGCGTCTCTTTAACGTCATAATGTTAACGTCCATATAACGTTCTAACATCATTAGACGTTGATCTTTTGTTATTTTTAGGTTGCGTTTTAAAGTAACTAAAATCCAACGTTAACCCAACGTCTCAAACCAATGTCACATTGACGTCAAATACTGACATTTAGTGGTGAGGTATGGTGACCAAAATCAAACGCCATCTTGACGTCATAATTGTAACGTCCACACAACGTCCAAATTACAACATCATTACATGTTGATATTTTGTTGGTTTTAGGTTGTGTTATTAACTAACCAAATTATAACGTCAAGCCAACGTCTCCTGACAACGTCATATTTACGTCAAACATTGACATTTGGTCGTGAGTTATGGTGACCAAAACCCAACATGTTCTTAATGTGATAATGCATCGTCCACACAACGACAAATTCCACCATCATTAGACGTTGATATTATGTTGGTTTCAGGTTGTGGTATTTACTCATCAAAATACAACATCAAGCCAACGTCTCAACACAACATCATAAGACAAACATTTATTTGTGATGTGTGGTGACCAAACCCCAACATCATCTTGACGTCATAATGTTGATGTCCGCACAATGTCAAATTCTGAAATCATTAGACGTTGTTATTTTGTTGGTTTTAGGTTGTGGTATTAACTAACCAAAATACAACGTCATGCCAACGTCTCCTGACAACGTCATATTTACGTCAAAAACTGACATTTAGTCGTGAGGTATGGTGACCAAAACCCAATATGTTCTTAACGTGATAATGCATCGTCCACACAACGTCAAATTCTACCATCATTAGATGTTGATATTACGTTGGTTTCAGGTTGTGGTATTTACTCATCAAAATACAACGTCAAGCCAACGTCTCAACACAACGTCCCACGACAAGCATGTATTTGTGATGTGTGGTGACCAAAACCCAACATCATCTTGACGTCATAATGTTGATGTCTGCACAATGTCAAATTCTGAAATCATTAGACGTTGTTATTTTGTTGGTTTTAGGTTGTGGTATTAACTAACCAAAATACAACGCCAAGCCAACATCTCCAGACAATGTCATATTTACGTCAAACATTGACATTAAGTCGGTATGGTGACCACAACCTTAACGTCATAATGGTAACATCCACACAATGTCAAATTCTAACATCATTAGACATTGATCTTTTATTATTTTTAGGTTGTGTTGTAAAGAAACTAAAATCCAACGTTAAGCCAACGTCTCAAACCAACATCATATTGTTGTCAAATACTGACATTTAGTCATGAGGTATGGTGACCAAAAATCCATGTCTCTTCAACGTCATTATGGTAACGTCCATATAACGTCAAATTCTAACATCGTTAGACGTTGTTCTTTTGTTATTTTTAGGTTGCGTTGTAAAGTAACTAAAATCCAACGTTGAGCCAACGTTTCAAGCTAACGTCATAATGATGTCAAATACTAAAATGTTTTGTTGGGTCACAATCTCACTTCTAAATTGTCATGAGGTATGGTGGTCTAAACCCAGCAATGTCACTATGTTAACATCTAGACAACACAACATTCCATTATTAGATGTTTTTGTTTTGTTGACTGCACATCAAGGTTCCTAAACAAAACACAAATGTCAGCATGCTAATGTATATATACATCTTAAATAGGATGCAGGCAACATTAGACATATTTGGTATGATTTCAGTTGTGGTCTTGGGTAAGAGAAATTCAATGTCTAAAATACACCAACTTCATACTTATGAATAATTTAGACTGAAGTCTTTGTGACCTAAACGTCAAACTTACTGTAAGCATTGCTCTTTATTGGTGATAGTTTGGATTATCCATAGATTTTCTGGTTCATGCAAGTGTAATAGATCAAGTTGACCCAGTGTGTTCCCTGTCAGAAGAACAAGCTCTTCACCAGGAGTGTGCTGATCTAAAAATGAATGAAGTACAACCTGCAAGCAAGCGACTGAAGGTGTGCCCAACACACATTGGTTTTGGGTTTATTAATGGTTTATACTTATTTCTACAATTATATAATAAATCATAAACCACCCTGTGTTTTACATATACAAAAAAAAAAAAAAAATCAGCTGGGCCGATGCTCAAATTATGTTGTTTGCAGGTGTACAGTACACTTTATTCAATTTGGAGCAGCACACTCCCGGTAAGGTTTTCATTCTCACAAGAGGGAAAGACTTTATGGTTTAAAATTGGATGATCTACATTATAGAATAGCAAATACACTGTGTGGGTGAAATGTGAACTACCTCTTTAAGTTGTGCATTTGGGTAATCAAAATCTCCAAAGTCACAATACAGCAGTTTATCTGTGACTAATGAATTCAGAATTCAGGTAGTGACAGGGTAACAGTAACCAACATCTGTATAGCATATGTCCGACAACAAATGTTTTTAATTAGGGCTACTTATCAGGTGAGTTGGACCTCATGGCCCTGAAATTTTGGTTATAGCATATATAACACATATATTCATTTGCATTCCATGAGAAACAAATAGACATATCGCACCCATAATTTCTTTATCAAGTTGTGCTTCATAACAGTGCAGCTGTCCGACAAACGCAGTAGTTATTATTAATAATGATAATAATATGAATAACAATAATAATAAAATCAATTTAACTAGCTTATTGAAGTGTGCAACATTTTTTAGAATGTTGCAGGTAACCGAAGAAATTTTAAATGAATCCCTAACCAATCACAGTTAGGCATCAATTTGAAATTAATTCCTAACCAATCACAGTTAGGCATCAATTTGAAATTAATTCCTAACCAATCACAGTTAGGCATCGATTTCCTCCGCTCTACCCTCTTGTGGGAAAGACCCGGAAAGACCTCACCCGTTTTCACTCCAGACCAGCAGCCATTATACTGTCTGCGCGGGCACTGCACACCCTTCAACATCTGGATATACCTGCTGTGGAAGGTGAGTGAACAGAGGTAACGAAAATATAAATAAATATTGGTGTTTATTAGTTTTATTTTATGTGGACTGGGCTGCGCGCAAATATCCACCTGATCTGCTATTTAACTACCAGAGTAACAGTTAATTTACCTAGTTGATGTAATTAAAAGTGACTTTTATATAATAACTACTATAGTACAAGTAGTGATATAGGAATGATGCCTCAGCGCACATTTGTCAGACTGAACTGAACGTGCGCCAACACGTTCGCTGGGGGTAGGCCGCTGTCGTTGGAGGAGTCGGGGAAACGACTAGCATGTGAATTTATATTAATTTTACAGAGCCCTCCACATGACTCGCAGAATATATACATACATGTTTTACTTAGTGGCCATACTTGTCCTTTGTGGATTCTAGATCACTTTATTGTGTAAAATGTGCTTGTCGGACATCAATGTATGATTTTCGACAGCCAATTTTAAAATGCTAAGAAATAAGCCTAATATGATATGATTAAACGTTTATTTATCTAGATAAATTGGCAGTAGCCTTAAAAAATGTCATGTGGTGCGAATGTGATTTATTTTAATTAAATTCCTGCTTAACCATTTTATTTTTTACAAGTTCTGGTAACACTTTACAATGTGCACTTATATTCGTACTTTATTCGCATTAATTCATACTTAACTAATGCACAGATAAATCACGAGTCAATGTATGACACAATTATACTGCATCTGCAACTAATAAAGAGTCTATATTAATATTTTAAGTAATATATTAATTAATTGATTAAATGTGCCATAATGTATTAATTCATAAATAATATAGTTTATTAACTAACAGTGTAAATAAATGTGTTCATCATTACCACAATGGGTCAAAGCTACTTCAGTTGTCTGCTGTAATTAATCATTAGCTTATGATTTGCAAAGGTATCATTATTTAAATATTACTTATTGTTAAGTAATATGTCATACAATCCATAATGTGGAAGTCAAAACCAAAATGGTAGAGCCTATTGCAATTAGTTAATAGTCAATACATTACATATGGGATATGATTATCTGTGCAATGTGCATTGTTACCAAAGTTCTCCGGAATTAAAGTTTGCCTTTGTTTTGAGTTTTTGTAAATAATGATCTCATCTTTTTGTTTTATAAGGGCAGGCATCAACTGTTGAGGATCTAAATGTCCTTGATAAATCCCTCAACTTCCTGGAGGAAAAGCAGATACCGGTAAGGACATACAGTCATATCAGTATAATGCAATTTTTTAATGTGCAGTGTTTCAATCCCTGTGTGACTTGCAACCGTCATGGGGATACACTTATAACCTTTTTTGTGTTTAAACTAAAATACTGTTCCTCTAATTTCAGATAGCTTGTCCAATGATGGAGAAATACATTTAAAGGACAATGGGAAAAGGATCATGGAGAAGTAAGTTTTTATATTAGCAGTTCTTGGCAGAATCATGTGTTATTTTATCTGGATGTTGTCACAGACAAGTTGATGAAGTTGACTATCCATCCGTCTGTCTGTTTGTAATGATTCACGTAACACAGAGGAATCCATTTGCAGCTTTATTGATCGTAGTCGTACAGGCAGGGTCAAGACGGGCAGACAGAGCAATGAGGGCTAGACAAAAGGGTGATCCAAATAACAGGCAGAGTTCGGGGCAGGCAGCAATAATCACAGTCCAGGAAACAGTCCAAAGTCAGGCCAGGCAGAGATCAATCACAGAATCAGAGACAGTCCAAAGTTCACAACCAGAATATCAGAAACAGGGAATAACGCTCAGAAATGATCACCGGGGCAAATCAAGACTTCGCACTGGTGTGGTGTGTGGACGTGGCTTTTATGTGTGTGTGTTAATGGCGTGCAGGTGTGTGACGCAATCAGTCCCAGGTACGAGGCATGATGGGAATTTGAGTTTAAGGCCAATGATCAATACTCGGGTGAGGGCTCCCTCTGGTGGCGGAGAGGAGGCGGAACGGGAGCTTCCACTGTAACAGAGCCCCCCCCCTGCGAGCGGCTCCCGACGCGAGGAGGCAATTGACGTCGGGGTCTCCTACGAGGTCTCCCACGAGGTCTGGGGGCCGGTTTCTCCGGGTGTGTCCTATGAAACTCTTCCGTGAGAGTAGGGTCCAGGATATCACTCGCATTGACCCAAGACTGTTCCTCCGGACCGTAACCCTCCCAATCGACCAGATACTGGAGAACGTTACCCCGACGTCTGGAGTCAAGCAACTGGTGCACACGGTACGCCTCCTCGCCGTCGACCAGGATGGGTGGAGGACTCTGAGAAGTGGGTCCCTCATCCGCTTCTCCTCTCGGACCACCAGCGGGTTTCAGCAGAGATACATGGAAAGTGGGAGAGATACGATAGTTAGCGGGCAGGTCTAAACGGTATGACACAGGGGAAATTCTTCTAATAATTTGGAATGGACCAACATACCTGGGACTGAGTTTGCGACATGGAAGTCTGAGTCGGAGGTCTCTGGTGGAAAGCCATACCCATTGCCCATTCTGGTACTCTGGAGCTGGACGGCGATGGCGGTTAGCTTGCTGTTCCTGGCGTCGGACTGCGTGCCTTAAATGCGTGTGTGCTTGATTCCAAACCTCTTCGCTCTTCTGTAGCCACTCAGTGACGGAAGGTAGTTCGGTGGGTTCACCTGACCAAGGAAACAGAGGAGGCTGAAAACCCAGGATACACTTGAAAGGAGTGATGCCGGTTGCTGGTTTGATCAGGGAATTCTGGGCGTATTCAGCCCAGAACAGATATCTGCTCCAATCCCCTTGATGTTGTTGGCAATATGTTCTCAGAAAACGGATGACATCCTGATTAAGGCGTTCAGTTTGTCCGTTGGATTGTGGATGGTACCCGGAGGTGAGACTGATGTTGACGTTTAGGTTCTTGAAAAAAGCAGTCCATACTCGGGATGTGAACTGAGGTCCACGATCTGACACAATGTCATCAGGTAATCCATAGAAGCGGAAGACTTGGTTACACAAGAGTTCGGCGGTTTCGAGAGCTGTGGGGAGTTTGGTGAGAGGAACAAGTCGACAGGCTTTTGAGAATCTGTCCACGATGGTCAAGATGGTAGTGTAGCCTTGGGAACTGGGGAGATCGGTGATGAAATCGATGGCGATGTGGGACCAAGGTCGTTGCGGTGTGGGAAGAGGACAAAGTAAACCAGCAGGTAGTTTCCGGAGTGATTTTGAGGTTTGACATTCGGTGCAGTTTTGAACATAGTTTGTGGTATCAGCGGTAAGCGTGGGCCACCAAAACCGATTCTGGAGAAGGTGGATTGTGGCGTTGATTCCAGGGTGACCAGAGCTGGGGTTAGAGTGGACTTGATCTAGGAGACGGGATCGAAAAGCTTCTGGGACAAAGATGAGATTGACTGGACATTCGGGAGGCGCAGGAGTTTGGACATTGGCTTGTTGAATCTCGGTGATAACATCCCACTGGACCGGAGCTACTAGTAAATTCTCACAAAGAATGTTTTCTGGGTTGGGGTTCTGGTTAATCTCATCAGACTGTCGGGAGAGAGCATCTGCTTTCGTGTTTTTGGATCCAGGACGGTATGTGACAGTAAAGTTGAATCTGGTGAAGAATAATGCCCATCTGGCTTGGCGGGGATTGAGCCGTTTGGCCGATCGCAGATATTCTAGATTTTTGTGATCTGTGAGAATGATGAAAGGTGTGGCTGCTCCCTCCAACCAATGACGCCACTCTTCAAGGGCTAACTTCATGGCTAACAGTTCGCGGTTTCCTACATCATAGTTGCGTTCAGCAGGAGAGAGTTTACGGGAGAAGTAGGCGCATGGATACATTTTGGCTGGTTCCCCTTGGCGTTGTGAGAGTATGGCCCCCACCCCTGTATTAGAAGCATCCACTTCTACAATGAACTGGCGTTCAGGATCCGGGTGACGCAGAATGGGTGCAGTGGTGAAACGTTTCTTTAATTCTTGAAATGCCAGTTGTGCTTCAGTGTTCCATGAAATACGGGAGCTGTGTCGTTTGGTTAGTGCGGTTAGAGGAGCGGCGATAAGGCTGAAGTTTCTAATGAATCTTCTGTAGAAGTTTGCGAATCCCAGAAACCTTTGTAGTTCTTTCACGGTTTGTGGTACTGGCCAGTCTACGACCCCCTTCACCTTTTTCTCATCCATCGCAACTCCGTCTTGACTGATTACATAGCCCAGGAATGAGACGCTGGTTTGGTGGAACTCACATTTCTCCATCTTGGCGTAAAGATGAAATTGAATCAATCGTTGGAGAACAGATCTGACATGCTGGACGTGCTCTTCAAGTGAGTTGGAGTATATTAAGATATCATCAATGTAGACGATCACCCATCTGTCCAGCATATCTCTGAAAATATCGTTCATGAAAGCCTGGAAGACGGAGGGACTGTTTGACAATCCGAAAGGCATAACCAAGTACTCATAGTGCCCACTAGTGGTGGAAAAGGCAGTTTTCCACTCGTCCCCTTCTCGAATGCGAATCAGGTTGTAAGCGTTGCGTAAGTCAAGTTTGGTATAGTACTTGGCCTGGCGGAGCTGTTCTAATGCTGCTGGAACAAGAGGCAGTGGATAGCGGTATTTGACTGTTATATCATTCAATCCTCGATAATCAATGCATGGTCTGAGCCCCCCATCTTTCTTTTTTACGAAGAAGAATCCGGCAGCGGCTGGTGAGGTGGAGGGTCGAATGAAGCCTTTAGCAAGTTCTTCTTCTATATACTGTTTCATCGCTTCGGATTCAGGTTTGGATAATGGAAAGATTCTCCCTCTTGGAGGAGTGGAACCAGGAATAAGGTCTATAGCACAGTCTGTGGGTCGATGCTCAGGGAGTTGCGCTGCCTTTTCTTTGCTGAATGCCTCGATTAAGTCCGTATACTCCTCGGGTAAGTTTGTCGTCTCGGATATGGCAGTGAAAGCTACTGGTGCTGGACTGGATATACGGGTGACTTTGGAGAGACAACGGACGCTACAATTCTCATCCCAACGAGTAATCTGGCCTTCTCTCCATGAAATCTGGGGGTTGTGAGTCTGCAGCCAGGGGTGACCCAAGATGATGGAATGATGTGGAGCATGAATGACATAGAACTGTAGTACTTCTGAATGAAGAGATCCGACGTGCATACGAACTTCTTCTGTTACGCTCTTGATCTTTCCTTCTCCGATGGGATGTCCATCCAGCGCCTCCACTGTGAGAGAGGAATGACAGGGTTTTAATTTTATGTGGAATTGTTTAGCGAAAGTTTGTGAAATGAAATTTCCTGCAGCTCCGGAATCAATGAATGCGGTTGTGTCTATGGATTGGTCTTGCAGAGTGATGCGAACAGGAAGAGTGAGGCTTGAAGTGATAGATCGGGGTTTATCTTGCGAGCTCACCACTGGATTGCGAGTGGATGGTCTAGTTGGACAGGATAGTTTCATGTGTCCGGGTTGACCACAGTACAGGCACAATCTGAGTTGAAGTCGTCGATCTCGTTCCTCGGGGGTGAGATGAGTGAAACCTAACTGCATGGGTTCTTGAGCGTTAACTGTTTCGGACATAACTGGGATTGGTGCCCGGGTTCTGCGTCTGGAGCGCATCAGATTGTCGATTGAAATGGCCAGCGAAATGTATTCATTGAGACTTTTCCCTTCGTCGCGGCAGGCTAGCTCGGACTGAAGTTCAATGGTAAGCCCACGTCTGAAAATGGTTTTCAAAGTATCCTCCACCCAGTTAGTCTGTGCAGCGAGCGTTCGAAATGTCAGAGCATACTCAGCAGCGGTTTCCTTCTTTTGAATGAGGTTTAAGAGTTGATCGCCTGCTTCTCCCTTCTCAGTGGTATGCTCGAAAACTTGACGAAACTGCTGAATGAACTCTTGAAAAGTAGCGAAAGTGTTGCCCTCTGATCTCCAGACTGCTGTAGCCCACTCTAATGCTCTGCCGGTGAGGAGAGAACAAACAAACGCTATGCGACTGTTGTGACTGGCGTACAGTGCGGGTTGTTGTTCCACAAAGAGTGTGCATTGTAGCAGAAAGCCCTTACATTTAGAGGGGGTACCGTCAAACTTGTCCGGAAATGCGAGTCTGGGATTTACAGCGGTACTCACTGGAGCCGGAGAAACTGCTGGTGCCGGAGGAGCGACAGGTGGACTCGGTGTGACGCTCACAGCAGTACGAAGCTCTTGCATACCCTGTACAAGCTGCTCGGTCAACGTTGTCAGATGACTCAGCTGGTTGTGGTGTAGATCCAGACGTGACGCTTGACTGGTGAGTTCGCTGGTTAATTGCAGAACAGCTGCTGGATTTGTTGTTGGCGAAGTCTTCTGTAATGATTCACGTAACACAGAGGAATCCATTTGCAGCTTTATTGATCGTAGTCGTACAGGCAGGGTCAAGACGGGCAGACAGAGCAATGAGGGCTAGACAAAAGGGTGATCCAAATAACAGGCAGAGTTCGGGGCAGGCAGCAATAATCACAGTCCAGGAAACAGTCCAAAGTCAGGCCAGGCAGAGATCAATCACAGAATCAGAGACAGTCCAAAGTTCACAACCAGAATATCAGAAACAGGGAATAACGCTCAGAAATGATCACCGGGGCAAATCAAGACTTCGCACTGGTGTGGTGTGTGGACGTGGCTTTTATGTGTGTGTGTTAATGGCGTGCAGGTGTGTGACGCAATCAGTCCCAGGTACGAGGCATGATGGGAATTTGAGTTTAAGGCCAATGATCAATACTCGGGTGAGGGCTCCCTCTGGTGGCGGAGAGGAGGCGGAACGGGAGCTTCCACTGTAACACTGTTTAATTATAGAGATGTTTGTGATGACTAATTTTAAAGTTGTTTAAACAGAGGTTTAGTAATCGACTAGGCTTGCTACGATAGTCGGTGTTGAGGCGGGCGTACACGGTGCAAGTTCGGATACTTGCAATGGAGGTCGTAAGATAATGCACGTCAGGAGTCAGTTAACTTGATAATCGTGTCAAAACAGCCGGTACACGGCACGACTGTCCTGCACAAATCTTATCCAATATTAATTTCTGTCACTGCTGTGAACTGACCACTGCATAGAATATGAAAACTATGAATATCTTCGTGAGTCAGCTGTCAACAACAGGCCTAAACCAGCCATGGTACAGCACAAAAACACAATCATTAAAATTTCGAGACATATTTTTGTCAATATTACGCACCCCTAATGTGTTTTTTATTTTTTATTTCTTTGGGTCTTAACAATCCTTAAATTTGACTTTTAAAAAAGTGTGCATAAACCCTACTGGTGAAAAACAGGCAGACTCCCCGAATTTTTTAAACATTTTTTAAAATTATCAGAAAGTGCTCGGCTTGGCTCATAATTCCTCATCACATTTTGCGAACATACGAGCACCATCATATCCATGAGATCATCTGCGAGCTCGTAAACCAGGAAAAAAAATGAACATGTCTGCTTAATAAATCTTGAGCCGAACGAGAGTCGACACACAGATCAGCAACATGAGTCAGTTTCTTTCATCACAAGAGTGAGGAGCTGACTGACAAGGTGACAACGGAATAATGGGTCACAGCAAAATGTAAAAGCGCCTATTTAAGTGTATTTGTCATTGCACTGTTTTGTTGTTGTGTAATTAAAAAATGAAACTAACATGTGCATGGCCACACGTGTCAACGTGCACGGACCGAGCAGAACAGAAATGTACAGAACCTTGACATGTGCGGCCGTGCACATGTTAGATTCGTTTTCAAATTAGCACCAATTGGGGGCCCAACAACAAAACAGTGCTGCTCCGGACCATTATGAATGCCCGTGCAAACACAGACATTTTACGTTTGCCTTTAAATTATCTTTTTAAAAGCCCCGCCTGTGATACCGGTATTACCGGTGCTGTCCACATGTTGATTAGCCGGTGGGAAAATATCCTCGCCGTCACATCCCTATAACCGACTAGTCTAAAATTAACAAACCCCTGCAGTTAAAATAGGAACACTGTGTAAAAAAACTGACAAAAAATGTGGTTCCTAGTGCGCACAAACTTACTGAGTGCCAGGTCTTTTTATTCATATTTTTTTTCAAACAATTTCTTTATATGTGAAAAATACTGTAATAGCATATAATTACAGAATCAAGACGTTACAATCTAAAATAAGGCTGTTTAATTTATAAATGTTTTTTAATTCATTTGCAGATTATTTATTTAAATATTAATTTATATCTTAGTATATCATACAGGTATCGTACGATGCCAGTCATAATTTTTATGATAGTGCATCTCAAAATTGGGAAGATCACGATTATGATCATGGATCGTGATTGTTTCTTATAAGATTGTGATATGAAATTTTGGTAAGAATATCCACACCTACTCTAACTGTTGTTTTTACATTCAATCTGATGTCTTTTAAATGTTCATTTAGCTTAAGATACTGCAAAAACACATAGGTTGTGTATTCACATTTTTCTGCTTGGAATGTCTGATCGCCATTTGTAAACAGCATCAAAAGTAAGACATGAAATATCTCTCTTTTGATGAGTTACAGCATGTACATGCAAGAATGTTACATGTGTATGGCCCTTAAAGGTAGGGTAGAATTTTTTTTCCAAAAACTTGTTAAAAGTGTGTTCCTATCCTGGTAGCTATAATATATATTTGCATACTTCTACGCAACTTGTTTGCAAAGTGAAACGTCATCAGCGTGTTCAATATGCAGAGCAATTGAGAATAGATGCCAAACATTAGCGATTTCCCCTGAACCAACATTTGAAAAGGTTTTATTTAAAAAAAATAATAATAATTATGAATTTGTATTTTTGCTAGTTGTTTTTTTTTTTTTTTTTTACCTTTTTTTCATTATTCACATTCATTATTATTGTAATGTCTCACCAGTGAATGAGACACGAGGTAATCTAAAAGCATTGCACTCTCCTCCACCAACTCTTTGGTTATTTGGCTTTGGAGATGCTCTGAATCATATCGATCGCTTTCCAAGCTAGCTTACTATTGCTAGCCCCTCTGAAATTTCCTACCCTAGCTTTAAGACTGTTTGGAATTTAATGTTTTAATGCTTAATGTAGTGCATCATATCCTATATTCCCTATAAATTTTAATTTTTTTAAATATTCCTTACAGAGTGTCTAGAGGACTTCAAAGGAGACGGAGGCAAACACTGGAGCGGCTGTCGCCGTATGTTTAAAATATGCCCCAGACAGGCAGGGGCGGAGGTGGCAGAAAAAAAAATTGTACGATTTTAGAATAAGCATAATAATGTTAATTATAAATGGTTATAGTTGAAAACCTTCTGTTAAAATAATGTAAAAAAAAATAAAAGGTTATTTTATAATGCATTTAATTTCTTTGTCATTTATTTAACATCATTTGTGGATTACAGTTTCACTAAAAATTAAATTACTTTTCTGTTTGCTCTTGTCTTAAGATAAATTCTTTTGGGTTGTCTTTCATTGGATCTTGACCTCTGTTCGAACCTTGTTAAATGAAGTTTCTTTGTATGTTGATTTTTATTTTACAACAAAAACCTGGTTCTGTTTGATGTCATACCAACAAAATTACCATATATTTCTTTAAAGTTGGAATTTGACGGCTTAATGTTGTGTTTTGACAGATATCTGACATCAAGACATCAATTCTATTGATTTACAACTAAAATTCAATGTCTGTCCACGGTTGGACGTCAGCCCAACATGTGAGTTTGATGTCAAGCTTAACATTGGGGTCTGATGCTCAAAACTGATTTCCATTCTCAACCAAAAGGCAATGTCCAACGTTGGAGGTTTACCCAACACCGGGTTGACGTAACTCAACGTCAGAGTGACGTTTACCCTCAGTGTTGGACAGACGTTGCATTTTGGTTGAAAATGAAAATCGGGTTGACGTCATAACCCAACGTCAGTCTGTCGTCAACATCCACCGTTGGACAGATGTTGCATTTTGGTTGGATATGAAAATCGGGTAGACGTCATAACCCAAAGTCAGTCTGTCGTCAACACCCAACGTTGGACAGATGTTGCATTTTAATTGGATATGAAAATCGAGTTGACGTCATAACCCAACGTCAGTCTGTCGTCAACATCCAACGTTGGACAGATGTTGCATTTTGATTGGATATGAAAATCGGGTTGACGTCATAACCCAACGTCAGTCTGTCGTCAACACCCAACGTTGGACAGATGTTGCATTTTAATTGGATATGAAAATCGAGTTGACGTCATAACCCAACGTCAGTCTGTCGTCAACATCCAACGTTGGACAGATGTTGCATTTTGGTTGGATATGAAAATCGGGTAGACGTCATAACCCAAAGTCAGTCTGTCGTCAACATCCAACGTTGGACAGATGTTGCATTTTGATTGGATATGAAAATCGGGTTGACGTCATAACCCAACGTCAGTCTGTCGTCAACATCCAACGTTGGACAGATGTTGCATTTTGGTTGGATATGAAAATCGGGTTGACGTCATAACCCAACGTCAGTCTGTCGTCAATATCCAACGTTGAACAGACGTTGCATTTTGATTGGATATGAAAATCGGGTTGACGTCATAACCCAACGTCTGTATCCAACGTTGGACAGACGTTGCATTTTGATTGGATATGAAATCGGGTTGACGTCATAACCCAACGTCAGAGTAACGTTGGATTCTGACGTCAACCCGATTTTCATATCCAATCAAATTGCAACGTCTACCCAACGTTAGGGTCCAACGTCAATCTAACGTCATATTGACGTCCAGTGCCTGCTGGGACTGTTTCCATCGACTGTAGCAGGTCTAACTAAACACCCATTGCAGACACAGACTGAACGCGCTGAACGCGCGTTTGGGCATGATCAGTCAGAACAAGTAGATTAGTGCAGTTACGACGCAAACCAAGAAACGGAGAAAAAGGCCTTTAAAGTTTTTATACCAGCCAGTCAGCATGTTATGGGTAGATTATGTGGTAATGCATCTCCGAAACGGGACATAATTTAACCCAAATATCTTTTCACAAGACAATGAATACATGTCATAAAGCCCATTACAAGTCTTAACTCATTTTTTTAATAAGTATTTTTATTAGGATTTTAAATTTTACAAAAAAGGAAAAGAAAACAAAATACATTTAGATGTATACAACTCAATGAATGATAATATCAGCAGAAACAACAGAATGAATGAATAATTATTATCATCCACCGTTAATAATAATAATGTTGAATTAAAATAGAGAGAAAAAAAAACAATAATAAAAACGGATAAACTGATAAATAAGAGCAATCAGGGCATATACAGTTTCAGTAAGGGAGCACAACAAAAAATTCAGTGGAGGGCAGAGCAGACGTTACTGTTCAGAGTCAGCGTTGAACTGGGTAAGATGATCCAGAAATGGTTGCCATATGTTGTAAAATTTATCAAGGTTACTCATAATTCCATACCGTACTCTCTCCATGTGGAGTATTCCAGTGAGTTGAGTCAACCAGGTCTTAAACTGAGGAACAGTATCCGATTTCCAGAGTCTTAGAATGATGCTCTTGGCAATAATCATTCCATAAATAATAGTGCTTTGTACAGAGACACTATGGCCTGATAAAGAAACAGAATAACCAAATAATGCAATCTCTGGATCAGGGTTAAACACAAAACCATACATGTCAGAGAACCATTTAAAGACCTTACACCAAAACTCGTAAAGCTTAGGACATGTCCAAAAGAGATGGGTAAGAGAGCCCTCTGCAGATTTACAACGGTCACATGTAGGAGAAACAGTGGGGAAAATTCTGTGTAGTTTAGATTTTGAATAATGCAGTCTATGCATCACCTTAAATTGAATCAACTGATGTCTGGAGTTAATAGAACAAGAACGAACCCTGCTAAGGCTTTCCTCCCACACTTCAGCCCCAATCTGAATACCCAGTTCCTCCTCCCAAGCATTTTTTAAGGAGTGTGTAGAACAACTAATTTCTTCAGAAAACACAGTAACAAAATTTGAAATCAAATTTTTGGAAACAGGCGATCCCAACAATAGTTTATAAATCCTCTTTTCCTCTGGCATAGATTCAAAATTAGGCACTGTGTGGCGTACATAATTTCTTATCTGTAAATGTCGAAAAAAGTGTGTTGCGGGTAGAGAAAACTTCTCTTTTAATTGAGAGAAAGAAGCAAAATGTTTGTTAATGTACAAATCCTCCAAGGTAACAATACCATTCAGCCTCCACATATTGAATGTAGCATCTGATAAAGAAGGGGGAAATGCGTGATTTCGGTATACAGGTGCGAAAATAGCAGTGTTGGGCAGTCTGCAAACTTTCTTAATTTGGCGCAATATCTTCAAACAGTTTGAAACGATAAAATTATCCACCTTAACAGATGTAGGCAATACAGTGTTTGTAAAGAGAAGTGCTGGAAGCGAACTATTTTTAACACCGTTTTTTTCAATGGCAACCCAGGGGGGAGTGTCAGTTGAAATTTCTGTTTTATAATCCTCCTGCCAATAAACAAGGGCCCTCGCATTCGCTGCCCAATAATAATGTAGGAAGCAAGGTAACCCTAGCCCGCCCTTATCCCTTGGTTTCTGTAAATGTATTTTTGATATTCTGTGAGCTTTAAAACCCCAGATAAAAGGCAGGACAATTGAATCTAATGTTTTGAAAAAAGACTTTGTCAAAAAAATTGGAAGATTTTGAAATAGATACAAGAATCTCGGCAGAGAAACCATTTTAATAGCGTTTATACGGCCTATCATAGAAAGAGGAAGAGTTCTCCATTTGCTAATGTCTGTCTTTAAATCTTCTAATTTCTGTAAAAAATTCAACTTAAAAATTAATTTATGGTTTTTGGGCAAAACAACTCCAAGATATTTAAGTCTGTCTGTAATTTTGAAAGGGAGATTTTGCAGAAATTCAGGATCAAGGTCACCACCTAAAGACATGAATTCACTCTTCTGCCAATTAATTGTATATCCAGATACTGTACCAAAAGATTCCATAAGATCTAGCAGCAAAGGGACTGACTGCTCGGGATTTGACAGAAAGAGAACAACATCATCTGCGTATAGAGAGATGTGATGATCCACATTTCCCAGTCTTACAGGCTCAATAGATGGATGGTTTCTAATACTAATCGCAAGGGGTTCAATCGCAATTGCAAAAAGCAAGGGGCTGAGGGGACATCCTTGACGCGTCCCTCGATGTAATAAAAAGGACTTCGACTTTTCTTGGTTTGTGAGTACAGAAGAGGTTGGGCGAGCATATAATGTTGTAATCCATGACACAAAACGACTACCAAACCCACATTCCTCCATGACTCTTACCATATAAGGCCATTCCACCTGATCAAAAGCCTTTTCTGCATCTAAGCATAGAGTAGCCACTTTAGAGCCTTTTTTATATTTATGGTATACTATATTCATTAATCTTCTAACATTAAAAAATGAAAATCTATTAGGAACAAAACCAGTTTGATCCAAATGTATAATGGATGAAATGTATTTATTTAACCTATTAGCTAATAATTTCGTAAAAATTTTAATGTCAGAGTTAAGTAATGCAATAGGCCGATAAGATGAAGGCTCAGTCTCATCCCTACCCTCTATTAATATAAGTGAAATATTAGCATCGTATAATGTATCAGGGAACTTTTGAGTTTCAAGAGAATGAGTGAACATCCTCAATAAAAGGGGAGCCAGCTTTTCAGAATATTTTTTATATAATTCAATACTGAAACCATCTGGTCCCGCCACCTTGCCGTTAGGAAAAGATCTTATAGAATCAACAATCTCTGGGATGGTGATTTCAGAGTTTAAAGCCTCGCAGGCAGCGTCACTCAATTTAGGAAGATTCAATTGTCCTAGCCAATTAGAAATGTCCCCTTTTGCTCTTGAAGTATACAATTGTTCATAATATTCCCTAAAACGATCATTTATACTTTTAGGATCCACAAGTATGTCCCCTGCTTTTGATTTTATTTTGTGTATGGCTTTATTTGCTTGTAAACCCCTCAGCTGTCGTGCAAGCAATTTATGAGGCTTATCCCCTAGCTCAAAATATTTTTGTCTTACCTTCAACAATTGATCCCATACCTGTCCTGATAAAATAGTATTGTATTCATATTTTAATTTAAGAATAGTCTGTAAGGTAGAGGGGCAAGAGGAAATTCTATAAGAGGGTTCCAATTGAGATAATTCCTCATCTATTTCTGCAAGGCGTCTACTTTTGGCTCGTCTGGCCGAAGATTCAAAAGAGATTATTTGACCCCTAATTACAGCCTTGAAAGATTCCCATAAAGTTGAGTCAGTGACTTCAGAATTATCATTAATATCTAGAAAATCTGAGATTTTTTCAGAAATAAATTGACAAAATGATTCATCAGAAAGTAGAGAAGGATGAAAACGCCAGCAATATGGTGTAGTCTTATGGCCAAGGTCGAAAACCACTGAAGTCGGAGAGTGATCAGAGATTAAGATGTTGTGATAGTCTGAAGATATCACGTTTGATATAAGTTTTGAATCAATTAAAAAATAATCTATTCTAGAAAAAGACTTGTGTCTTTGTGAGAAAAAAGAATAGTCTCTACCTGTAGGGTGTATCAGTCTCCATATGTCAACTATATTCATAGAGGACATAAGGTTATTTAAAACTGTGGAGGCAGAAGGTAACTGGCTTATTTGGGCAGACCTGTCCAAAACATTATCAAGCACACAGTTAAAATCACCACCTAAAATAACGTGCGAATCGGCAGAATCAGACAGTAAGTTAAATATTTTAGCAAAGAAAGTAGGATCATCAAAGTTAGGCCCATATACATTAAGAAGTGTAACATGAAATGAATAAATGTAACCAGTTACCATAATGTATCGACCGTTTTGATCGCTCAGAGTAGAAACATGTCTAAAAGGAACTGTTTTACGGATTAAAATTGCAACTCCTCTTGCCTTGCTTGAGAACGTGGACTGGAAGATATGGCCAACCCAGCTGCATTTAAGCATCTTTTCTCTCGTAGGCCTAATATGGGTCTCCTGTAAGTACATCACATCAGCGGACAGGGATTTCAAATGCGAGAAAACTTTAGCTCGCTTAACCACATGACCCAGGCCACGCACGTTCCAGCTGGCAAAAGTGATGCCACTGCCCTTTGAGGTTACATTAGGATTCATACAAAAGCTGAAAATAAACAATGTACAAGCCTGGCGCCCTTTTAGAACAATTAGTGGTAAAACAAAAAGAAAAGGAAAAAAAGAAAAAAATCTCGTGGAAAAGGAACGTTACCCCCCCACCCCCGTCCCACTTCCCCGAACAAAGTGAGAACACGCATCCCAAACACTCACTGAGGGGTAGCTGGACCATCGGAACAACGAAACTAAAACTAGAAAGCCCTAACTCCTTCTCCAATCACTTGAGCAAGTTGTAAACAAAGAAAACGGTCATATAATGTTACATGTCCGAGTAACAGTAGCTGTTAAATAACAGTCACATACCAGCTGTTAAGACAGCATAAGTAGGCACTAAATGCTATTCAGGACAGCGTCCCGATGAAGGCCTCCGCTTCCTCGGGCGAGGAAAACACCTTATCAGTGGTACCATGGGTGACGCGCAATCTTGCCGGATAAATGAAGCCGCTCCTCACGCCGGTTTCTCGGAGACGCTTCCTGACATCATTGAATGACTGCCGCTGCTTCATTATTTCAGCCGGAAGATCGGGGAAGATGTGTATTGGCCTGCCCTTGTAGTGCAGAGGAAATTGTTGACGAGCCAGCTGAAGTATTTTTTCTTTTATTTGAAAGTGATGGATCCGGGCAATCATCACACGCGGCCGCGCGTCTTCTCCAGAAAACTGCCTCCCGAGACGATGTGCTCGATCTACTTCTAACGGCTTCAAGAAGTTGCTAGCGCCCAGCAAGTCTGGGATAAACTTGGTCAGAAATTCCGTGGGGCGCCCATTTTCAATCTTCTCAGGTAATCCTACGATTTTAATGTTTTGCCGTCTGGAGCGAGCCTCTAAATCGATCACCTTCTCACGGAGTGATCTGTTCTCTGACTGTACTTTTAAGCACTTCTGCTCGACGAGAGAAAGGCGGCGGTCATAGTCAGCGGTAGCATTCTCCACCTCCTTAATTCTATCCCCGAGGCACGCTAAAGATGCTTGAGTGGATGCCAGAGATGCTTCCAGAAGATCAAATCGATCAGTCATCGTCTTGTTCATATTCTGTATTGCCAGAAGTATACTGGTAGATTCCGCGTCACCTTCGCCACTCGACCCCGGGGATGCCGCGGCCTGCTCTGCCATCTCCGACTGCGATTGAGCAGGGGATTCATTCAATGCTTTATCCAACTTCTTCCCCTTTTCAGCTTTTGGCTTTGTCATTGTACAGCTCTTCAATAAAACACGTAATCCCGGTAGAAAAAAAGAGAAATTTAAACAATGACCGAATAATTGGAAATATGGAGAGGAGCTCAGTAAAACACGTCTACTTCGCGCGGTACTCCATAGCGCCCCCCCTTAACTCATTTTTGACCAAATGTGTGGTTACTGCGCCTATCTGTCCCGGCTTTATGCAGTTATTAATGCAGTTATGAGAGAGAGAGAGAGAGAGAGAGAGAGAGAGAGAGAGAGAGAGAGAGAGACGATGTGCGTCAAAATTATTTATTTATTAACTTCGTTTTAATGAATTCGTTCATTATTTTATTAACTTCGTTTTAATGAATTCGTTCATTATTGTTTTCAGTAATTGACAGTAGATAACCCAATGAAAAACACAAAACCCTTTTAACAAGTAAGCCTATCAATAATTATTTATATCTGGTTTACGAAAATCCGTGCAGCAGGACTATTCATTTATTTATATAGCCTATTCCGTTTCATTTTCTATTTACCCTATTATAGATAGGACTATTAAATTCAAACTGTATGTGTCAATTGCGCATGTCTCTTGTTATGATTTGGATCCCATTTTCCGTTAACTACGCGCAGGGATATGGAACTGTAATGCGGTTCAAACTTGCCTGAAACTACTTTAGCCGTGCGTTTCCCTGAAAATAATTGCACACCTTTAGAACGTTCTCAACCAATCAGAGTCAAGCATTCAACAGCAAAAAATAATTATTAAAAAAAAAAAACATTTAATTAAACCAATGTTAAGAATTTTAAATCTTTATAAAATAATATATCTTCATAATATGAAATCTAAATAAAGAGAAACAAAAAAAGCATTACAAGCAATAAAGAAAGAGTGGTCTCAGTATTTAAAAGTAGGCTGTCATAATGTTTATCATTCAAGAGCTGGAGTGATTTCCCCCTCAGTTTAGATCTAATAAGCTGCATTCACACTAATGCACATATCTCTTGAAATTTTAAATGTGGTTTGTCCTGTTGGTTTAAGAACTGACTGTGTTTACATTAATTTCGCGTCATAAAAGCATTTTGACATGCAAGTTTATGCACATTTAACCAATGAGTCGCTCACGGCCGCATGCAGGAGCGCTCTTCACAAAGCGCGCATTAGTATTTTAAAATGAAAGCAGCCTTCTCAGTGATTTTCATAGTTTTAATATATAAGCCAACTGCATTCCAAAAGACACAAATAATGCCGCTGTGAAGCATTTGTAAGGAAAATTCGCGCGGGAGAGAACGCGCACTGCAAGAGTAACTTTATAGGCTAACATCAAGCAAAGCGGCAAGCCCGCGAATGTCCTTGTATCACGTTACTATGTTTTGAGAGAGAGAGAGAGAGAATAGAAGCAAGCAGCACGCGCAGCGTCATCACGCATATGTGTTTAAAAACTAGGCTCAGACTCGATTCTGAAATTCTCTGAATAGATCCAGGATTGTTGGGGAGAGAATAAATAACACAATATCACATACATTAAAAATAAAGTGTTCTTTTCTGAACACCAGACTGCGTAGCGTGGCAAGTTGATGCTTGATCTTGCTGACTGCTCCCGCGTGTCACGTGACCACTAATCGCAGCTCTTGCCATTACAAAATCGCGTTTCATCATATCACGATTTTATCGCAAATGCAATTAATCGTTCAGCCCTAACTCTCTAACCCATATATTCCTTTGTAAGAGGATTATGTTCTCTCCACACATCAAATAAACTTAACTTTTTTACAACACCAGCTAAACAGGCGGCTGACACTGCATGAGGCTCCTCCCCATTTCTATCTAGTGTGAAATAAAGGGTACAATTCCAGTCTCCTCAAACAACAATAAAAACATCATCTTTTTCTTCCTTTATAATTCTTTCTAACCTGGTGAAAAATGTTAACGATCAGCTCAAACATTAGGAGCATATATTCACAAACAAAAAAATAAAATTACAAATTTCAGCCTTTATTAAACTTCCTGGCTCCACTTCATTTTTGATAGAATGTTTGCTTTAACAGAAGGAGAAAAAAAGGTCAGCTACACCGGCACTTAGATTCGTCCCATTATTCAAGACATAGTCAACCTTCCATCATAATCCTCATTCAACTTCATTGCTGTCAGTACTATGGGTCACTTGTAGGAAAGTAACACTTAAATCCTTCAATTTAATCATTTCTGATAATATCACATTCTTCCTCCCATCTCGCAACCTATTGATATTAAGAGATCCCACCCGCATACACTCCATTAAAGAGAAGAGGAGAAAAAGGTAGGAATGAAAAACAAGGTTAAAAGTCATCATAATAAAAGTTTTGCTGTTCCCCTCGTTATTCCTTCTCTTCCCGTTTTCTTATTCCGTCTTTTAGCAGTTAGATGCTTTTTAAGATGGAACCTCTTTTGTTGTGAGATTGCTTCATAACTACTCGTTTTCCTTGCCTTCATCACAGAATTAACAAATTTTTTAATGTCAGGGATAGGGCTGTATACTCGAGTCCGGTCTTGGACTCGAGTCCGGACTCGAGACCGTTTTTGTATGGTCTCGGACTTGTCTCGGACTCGCTGGTATTCGGACTCGGACTTGTCTCGGTCTCGGCCACTGGTCTTGCCAAATATGGCTTTTGGTCTCGACCGAGTCCAACATTTTTGTATGTGTGTTCATTTATTACTAGCCAGGGTAACATAAAATGCCCAAATTAACCGACCAAGTGCTGCTCACTACAACGGAGAGCGTCTTCTCATGCTGTTACTATAGTTAGTGGGTGTTGCGCACAATTCTAATGATTCCCGCAGGTCTCCCATTTATAATGTGGGATATTCCCGCAATCGTAATCCACACAGATTATAAAATCAAATCATTCTTTTAATAACTATCTGCCAGACGCAATTTCTCTCATGTGTTGTGTGGAAGGCACATCAAGCGCTGCTGCGATACACACTCGCGTTCAGGAGTCGGGAGATGACGGAATATTCACTTGCATTCGGGCCAGTAGTGCATTGTGAATAAAGCTTACCATTTGCACGTCTTTTTAAATCTTACCAGTTTAACGTTCAAGCAATTTTAAACTATCAGTCCTCGTGCGGTCTCTGGGATGACTATGCGCACGTTCATAGAAAATCCACCTCAATAGCTGGCCAGTAAAAAAAGTTATTTTTCACGGATATATTGCTTTAACACTCAAAACTGTGTCAATTTCGGTCTTCGTGAGTATAATGGTCTAAACATAGTCGATTTTGTCTTTAATAAGCATAAAACACATTCTTAATGAAGAGAGAATCCATGCACTAGCTCTTAAAGTGACAGTAACCATATGTATCGGTCATTAATTTTGTCGTCAAAACAACAAAAGAGAGCTTTAAATAGGATTAATAGCCTATGTGTTTAATTTATTCAGGACTAAAATACTATCCAGTGTTATTTTCCATTTGATTACTTTATTCAGTTTCTGTCTATGAATAGCTAGTGTTAGACTTATTCAAAAACTTTTCTCTTTATTTGTCTTTATTTGTATCTTTATTGTATTTATTTGTGCAACTTTTTTCAATTTAATTGAACAATTTAAATCAAGCCTTGTGTTGTGTAAATTCTTGACAACATTACCCCATAGTAAAAAATGCAATGAGCACAAACATTTAGGCAAGATAAATTTAATAATTTTGTTTGGCAAAAACGAAATTCAGGCCCTGAAGACTTTTATTTCCCCCTGTCCTGGACTCGGTCTTGACTCAGACTCGAACCTTTTTGGACTCGGTCTTGACTTGGACTCGAACCTCTTTGGACTCGGTCTTGACTTGGACTCTACTAGTCCTGGTCTTGGACTTGTCTTGGACTCGACAAAGGTGGTCTTGACTAGTCAGGGAAATAATCCTCAATTTCAACCCCAGGCTTCCCTTTCGTCTCATCTAGAAAGCATAAATCTCTTCAACAGTGTATAGATCATTTCCAGCCTCTCCATCTGACCACTGCTCTCCCTCTTTCATGCCATCATCAGTTAACTGTGAACACTCCTCAACCTTATCAACAATGTTCTCCTCTGAGCCTCCTGCCTGAGCTCCCTCATCATCAACTACCTCCATTACAACTCCTTTACTTCCCTCATTCATCTCAATCATATCAGAAACAGCAGTATTCTGTGAGCCAATCTGTACAATAGCCTCAGTATCATTCACACGTTCAGCACTGACACTCACCTCCCCTTGTTCTTTCGCCTTCAAATTTCAGATTTCAAAAGTACCACGATCGCTTTATTCATTCGAGATGACGACAGTATATTATCAAAACTGATCTGCTCACCGATAACTACGAGCAGATCTCCCACTGTCACTCCAGGCTCTGGCACACACCTGCAACCATGCCGGAGTAACAGAGCTGACCCGGGAACAGACTCCATACCTGTCTATCTGACGCACGCGGTTGGAAAACCGCACTTATTCTTGTTCTCTAGCCTCTGCCTCAAACTAGAAAAAAAGGGACCCCGAGGGGAAGAACAAAAAAAGGGAGATTCAAACTTCTTTATTTTCTCTTAATGGAGTTTTCAACAAAAAAACTCCATTTCCAAAAACACAGGGAACAAAAAACAACTACATTTGCATGTTTTAACTCAAAAGAGTCCCAAAACACAAAACATTCTCCACAACAGAACATAAAACATTCTTTAAACACCAAATATTAATGAACTCCTCTACATTATTCGTAGTATTGTAAAATTCAAAATCAACTTTCAATCTAGCTTTCACCATTCTGACAAAAACTGTGTTTACATCAAAATCTAAAGACTCTTCAATCTTATTCCTTCTACTGAGGTAGATAGCCATTTTTGCTTGACCAAATATAAAATTAAACAGTTGACATTTAACTCTCCATTTCTGACTGTAACTAAAACCAAGAATAAATAAACTCTAAGAAAAATTCTCTCCAAACAACATAAACATTTGTTGTAACATCTGGAAAAAAGAGCACAGTCTATTACAATCCAAAAAACAATGATAAACTGTTTCCCTCTGCAAACAAAAAGGACAATCCTCTCTTACATTAGGATTGATAACAGAAATAAAAGCATTGACAGCCACAATACCATGTAGGATTCTCCACTGTAGGTCCCCTACCCTTTTTGTCAACGGTGGTTTGTATAAAGCTCTCCACACCGGTCTGACCTCATTGTCAAGCCCTAAAAGAGCTCTCCAAGGAGTGTCAGTCCGCCCACTTAATTTATCTTTATTTATAATTTTTACACACATTTTATACATCATTTTTCCATTCAAGTCATCAAATACATTTATAAGAGTCTCACTGGACTCTAACAGTTGACCAGTACAGTTTTTAAAATCAGGAAAAAGAGTCAATTCTGGAAAAGGGTCATCAACAATTGGTTGATAGTGTCCATTACGATAGTCCTTTAGCAAAGATAATTCAGCCTCTGTAAGTTCACGTTTCCAAGTGTTGACCAATTTATTTATGAACCTGAAAGATCTAACTCCCACATGAGAAGCTAGACCTGCAGTGTCAATCAAATTAGGTCCGCACAGATCAACCACGTGTCCCAGTGTCACAACTCCTGCTGAAACGAACAACTGCATCACAGAGGGTCCTGCTGTGTGTTCTATATTGAAACGAGTGCCATGCACAACTGGCTCCTTCAACAGCCATGACAAGGATTCACAGTTTGCCACTCTCTTTTTCTGGAACATCCCCCACACAGTAAACAGTCCTTGGTAAAACTTTGGGAGATTGCACAGTCTTTTATTACACAAGTTCATTAAAAACAAAGGCTCAGCAAGACCCAAATTCCCACCTCGATTCAATATAGTTCTGGCTAAGGACCTCCAGACAAGGTCTGTAGGCCCAACGAGGAGTCTCTGGATAAACTGGAGTCGGAAAGCAGCGCCCCTACTGGCGAGATGAATAAGTCCCTGCCCTCCTTCCTCTTTTGGCAAGAAAAGTACACTCTGTGGGACCCAATGCAGGCGGTCCCAGAAAAAATCCACCAACACTGCCTGTATCTTGGCCAACAGTTGTGCGGGAGGATCCACACATGATAAACGGTGCCACAGCATAGAGGACACTAGGTTGTTAATCACAAGTGTACGACCCCTAAAAGACATATGTGGCAAGATCCATTTCCATTTTTTTAGACGTCCTTCAGCTTTTTCTAAAACATTATCCCAATTCTTGCTCAAAAAAGTATCATTTCCAAGATATACACCAAGATACTTGAACCCACCCTTGTTCCAAATTAACCCGGCAGGTAAAACAAGTTTTCTGCTTAACTCACCGGTGACTGTTATAGCCTCACTTTTTCCCCAGTTAATCTTAGCCGAGGACAGTTCACCAAAAACATTAACATTCTCTACAAGAGTGTCAATGTCATCTTGTTTTTTGACAAAAACAACAACATCATCAGCATAAGCAGATAACTTAAAAACTGTTTCACATCCAGGAAGAGTTATTCCAGAAAGAGAATTTCTTAATTTATGCAGCAGTGGCTCTATGGCCAACGAGTAGAGCATACCAGATAAAGAACATCCTTGTCTGATTCCCCTATGAACCTTAAAAGGTGCACTCAAACCACCGTTGATCTTTAAAATACTCTCAATGTCACTGTACAAGACTCTAATCATGTTTATAAGGCCAGAGCTGAACCCAAACGCATTCAACGTTTGCCACAAATACTTATGTTCAACTCTGTCAAAAGCCTTCTCCTGATCAATTGAAATCAAACAAATTTCACAACCCAATGAATTGGAGAGGTTCAAAACATCACGAATTAGAAAAATATTGTCAGATATCAATCTATTTGGAATGCAGTAAGTTTGATCAACATGAATAATATTCTCCATAACTTTTTTCAGTCTCATGGCCAATACTTTTGACAAAAGTTTGTAGTCAGTACAAAGTAGAGACACCGGCCGCCAGTTCTTTATCTCTTGTAAATCCCCTTTTTTGGGGAGAAGAGTGAGGACTGCTCTCCTGCAGCTCAATGGTAACAATCCTTTGTTCAAACTGTCTTTCAGAACAAGCAACAAGTCTTTGCCAATCACAGGCCAAAAAACTTTAGAAAAGTCCACAGGAAGACCATCGATACCTGGAGCTTTACCACTTTCTAGACTCTGCAACGCAGACTGTAGTTCCTGTAGAGAATCTCGGCTCGGGGTTTATAGCTCAAATTAGATTTAGGGGAAGGATATTCCAAATTAATGACCTGGATCAATAACTCATAGAATATTCCTTAAAACCGAGTTTCCGTACATATATTAAATCAAATTACCCAACGAGGGGTTTTACAACACACACGTCTGCTTCAAATATATATATCAAAATTAAACATAACGAATTATGATCAATTTGGAGAATATATCTTTTACAGAACGAGGGCTGTTGAGCTTTAAAAAGACAAGGATTACACAGTTTTCTCAGTCAGCGCGCCAGCGTGCGGATCTGTAAAACTATTAATCACTTTATCTGTTTAGCTAGACTTTCTGACAATGTTTTGTGCACTCAACAAAATCAGATTGTAGCTTAGGATCTAATATTAAAGAGGCTTTGTTATGTGATTTATACAAACAATGGCAAATGATGTATAAATTGAGTTTAATAAAAGCACACGACTAAGTACACTACAAAATCACACGATAAATGTATATACACAAAATGAGAATGAAACATAAGAAAGGAAACAAATGGAAAAGGAAAATACAAGGAAAATTACAGTTACTAGCACAACTTTAAACCTTCAGAGACAACCACAGGAAAAACTTCTTGTCTAAAATTTGATTGAACAAATGCATTCAGACCTGTGTTATGTTGAAACGTGCGGTTGTCCAGAGGGCGGGAGCCGGATTCTTTGTTCTCCCCACGTGGGATGGTTTCGCGGGAATTCAAAGCGTAGTGAGTTCTTTCGTGCTGGATGTTGTCTTCTTGTTAGAGAAGACACACGTACGAACTTTAACTGGCTATTCGCAAAAGTAAACGTAAAGTAAAAGTAACGAAGTACTGATAACTTTAAAGCTTCAGAGAGGGGTCCGAGGGCATCCGAAGATTCCGGAGGGAGACAGGAGCCAGGGACCAAAGTAAGGTGAGTTTGCAAAGAGAGCAAAACAAAAGAGGTGTAAAAACGAAAGAGCGTAAAAAAAGTAAACAACAAGAGTAAACGAAAAAGCAAAAGCGGTGTAAAAAAACGGAAGAGAGCGAGGGAACTGGGGGTACGAGCTTTTCTAGGATGGATCAAGGCTCGTCCCAAAACTCGGCTGGCCAATGAAAGTTGACCGCCAAAAAGGCGTGTACGCCCATCTGATTAACATTCCACGTTGTTAATGTTGCGTCTTGAGACAAAGGAAAAACTATGCTAACTTTGAAAACAAACATATATATGATGATATACATTTTGCAATATCGATATACAGTTTAAAAGGCAGATCACACAGGGAGGATTATAACGAGACTAAACACTTCAGCATAACATGGACAGAATTGTTACATTATGTCTCAATGCATGGTTTTACAGATATTTAGACTCTTTTGACACTCATAATAACATTTTATACTAAGATAGAGGAATACAGTTCTTCTACATGTATTTCAACCATACTAGATACTTTTGGTAACATTTTACAAGCTCTTCACGAGATGTCCGTGTGTGTGCGTGGCATGTTTGGCGCGTGGAGCGTTGTGTGTGTGTGGGTGTCGGTCCGCGCGCCTTGCGCGTGTGTATTGGAGAGGGGGAGAAAGTGGTCTGGCTTTCTTCCCCCCCCTTTGAATGTGTCATAGGATCAAAGAGGTGATGGCTAGCTTGATCTCAACACAAGATGAACTGCGTTGGTGTGGCATCTGCGATGCCTCGCGATGTCTCTGTCTTTTGCGATCTATCACACTAACGTCAATTAACTCCAGACACTCCGGCGCCTGGGGCAATAACGTCAAATTTGAATTAAAACACATTTTGTTTAGGAATTTGTTAAAAGCTTTCTCTGAGACCACCTGGTGGGTGATCGCATGCCAGCTTGGTTAATGATTGTCTGCCCAGAATCTCTACATTCCCCCCTGATCGGAGGATGACGTCCCGGCGGAGACGTCCTCGGCCGATCACTCATGGGAGGATGGAAGGAGAATCATGAATTGGTTAGCAGGTGATCGTCAGGGCTGAGGGCTTAACTCAATGAGGTCGCTGGCAACTTCCAGCGCGGGAGCTTCTTTTCGAGGGTTTCGGCGGAAGCCTCCGGATACAGCTTTGGTGAGCTTGACGGTAGATGATCGCACCTCGTTGAGTCTCCTGTATAGGATGAAGGCCAAGCCCAGTGTTAGGAGGTGTCCGACTACCATGGAGATGCACAGCGCCGTGTCGGCTGCACTCCAGGCTCGGGCGACAGGTGAGGTAGTCAGGGGAGGTTGTCGAGACAACGCTTGCAGGGCGGAGTCGAGAGGAGCAATGTCAATTAATTGTGACCCCCCTGACTCAATTCCCAGTTCCAGTTCTGGACCCAAGGTGAAGTTGTGGTCCTTGAAGAAGGAGGGGATTTCTAGTTCAGATTCATATTCACTGCTCGGAAGATGATACAATGCCAGATCGTCGACATGGAGGATGGCACCTTTAGGTACTTGAATCCACATGCTCTGGTTGAGCAGGCTGACCCGTGTGGCAGTGTCATGTTGATCATAGGTGAGTGTAGCCGTGAGAACCGGGGTGTTTACGAGCCAGCGGTCGCCGATGATCTCTGCTCGTGTCTCGTCGACTTGCATGCGAGGTCTGGCTTCAGCAGGGCACCGATTGTCACGGGACATGGGTTGCAATCCACAGATTCCATCAGTGTTGTCTCTGAGGAAGGGTTTGCTTGGGCAGAGATAATGAATGTCTTTAGTCAAGGTGCACATGTGCAGGTTTGGAGCAAGGTACAGTTGCGGATCGCTGTCGTGGTAGGCTACCACATCTGGGGTGCGGATCTTGATGTGCGTGTTACCTTTCCAAAACCCGACATTGACAATGTCCTTAAGTCTGTAGATTCGGCTTGACTCTATGATGGGTAGGTTTAGGAGGAATCCCACTTCTCTCTGCTCAGGGTCGACGTAGAGTGGGATGGCGCTGCCCAGAGAGTAGGCCAGGTGGACTTGGAGCGGGTCGGCTGGCGTGGTAATGGCGGAAGCCAGCACATTTTGGACCAGGCTCAAAGGTATGAGATAAGGTGGAATGCGGCCCATAGCTAGGCTGTCGATGGAGG
The DNA here is from genome assembly GCA_038021265.1 of Cyprinella venusta. NCBI lineage: Eukaryota > Metazoa > Chordata > Actinopteri > Cypriniformes > Leuciscidae > Cyprinella > Cyprinella venusta. Next base: position 8,762,187 of record CM075879.1, on the reverse strand, counting down.
AACTCACCTCCCGCAGCATGTCTGTCATGAGGGCGGTGACAAGCTGTGTTTGGGCAAAGTCAGTTTGGAAATCAGTGAACAGCTGTTTCATGGAATTCACAGTCTGGTTCAGGAGGACACTGTGGGTGTTGAGAATTACCACAGTTCCCTTTAAAGTCTTTCCGATGGTCTGCAGGGAAGCACTCTGCGTGGTGAGCTGCTCTCTTAGCTGTGGGATCTCTGTTTGAATCTCGGCCACATGTCGCCTTACAGTGGCTAGGTTGACTGCGTTGACACTGGACATACCAATGTTGAACAGGGTACCCACGGCAGCTGCGGCTCCGAGCAGGGCTCCCAGGAACCGTTTGGGGCGGCGGTTGCGTCCGCTTAATTCTGCTTGAGTGACGGTCATCTTTTCAAGTTGGTTCAGCATGTGTCTGACGTCAGCATCGGCGTGGGAGAGAGAGTCTTCTGTCCATCGGGCCCCGGCCCAGCTGTACTGGACTGCTGTGCGGGGGTAGTGTGCTCTGTAGACATTTCGGGGATCTAGTCGGACGTACACTTTCTGGGTGTGGGTCCGACAGTTGGTGATCAGGAGACCTGGTTGCTCTCTCAGCACGATGCCTGACGCCGGGCCTGGTGAGATGACGTCTGGTGGCGGCTGCCCTCTGATCGTTTGGAGGCACAGGATGGTAAACCACAGCAGCATCCTAGTAGAAGTAACAGAGGAGAGGTGGAGAGAGAGGGAGAGATAGAGAGGCATTGTGTCAGCGGGAGTTGTCCATGGTCTTGCCGGACAGTCGCTCGTTCCTAGGATGGAAAACAGGTTAGTTTGAATTTGCCCCTCCCCGCCTTTCTCTGCCAGCAGCCGAATGTCTCTTAATTTGGTTGCGGTGGCCCATTTGAGCACAGGATCTTTCTGTCCCCGGCTCAGTCGGATTCGGTACGCTACCGGTGAAAGTTTGTCAACAATTTCGTGAGGTCCTGTCCAGTGTGGCAGGAATTTCTTTGACAGCCGGTGGGAGGCTGTGTGTCGTGGCTGTGCGAAGCTGTAATACCAGACCCTGTCACCCACGGCCAGCTCCTGGTGTGACGCTTTCCGGTCGTAGTATGCTTTCTGGCCTTCAGCGCTCTTTTGAAGCTGTTGTTGAGCGAAGGCAAAGGTGGATTTTAGATGCTGGTGCAGCTCTTCGAGGTACTGGTGAGTGGTGCAGGCGGTTATGAGACTGGAGTCCCCTGGCTGGTACAACAGGTGCAGTGGCAGTGTCATCTGTCGTCCAGTCATTAGTTCGAAGGGGGACACTTGAGTTGAGTCTTGTGGAGTAGCTCTGAGGGCCATTAGCACCAGCGGGAGTTTCACATCCCAGTCTTTCTGATTAGCGGCCACATATTTCTTTAGCATACTGACCACAGTCCGGTTGGACCGTTCAACTTGGCCTGATGAGCTGGGTTGATGGCTAATGTGCAGTTGAACGTGGACACCCAAGAGTTTCCATATCTGCTGCATTATCTCGGCTGTGAAGTGAGTACCTCTGTCTGAGTTGACACTCATTGGCAATCCGAATCTGGAAAAGATGTGATTCATCAGGAGGTATGCCGTGGTCTGGGCGGTGTCGTTAGGTGCTGGAAGACACTCTACCCATTTTGTGAACTGGCACACGACTGTGAGAAAGTACTTGTTGCCTCTTGTCGACCGGGGTAGAGGCCCCACCCAGTCAATTTGCAGGTCTGACCACGGGAATGTGACTCTTCTGCGTTGCAGCGGAGCTCTGTGGTTTGGGTTTGCAGGTTGAAATTGGCAGCAAATCAGACACTCTTTGATATACTCGGCCACATGTTTTTGCATGCAGGGCCAATATGCCACTTCACTCAGTGTCTTATAAGTGGCTCTGACGCCGTGATGTCCGGCGCATGGTGCGTCATGGGCAAACATCATCATCACCCCCCTGAGGCACTGTGGCACCACAAGCTTTGGCGTTGTGTTGGCATCAGGTGCATACCACAAGATGTTGTCTATCACACGGAGCATGTGCTTGACGTCGTGCAGGCGTTTTAGACAAGGGTCGGCCGCTAGGTCAGACGGCGTGAGAGGGTGGTTGGTGGGGTCTGAGAGGTGGAGCAGAACAGTCTTTATAGCTGTGTCAGAGTTCTGCATGTCCGCTATGTCGTTGTTTGAGATCTGCGGAGTCAGGGTGAGAGGCTGTGAGGTGGGCAGTGCAGCAGGAAGAGTTCGTTTGCTGCGGGTTACCACTGTCACGTCACAAGTTCGTGGTTGGGCTGGAGGTACCCATGGAGTACCATGCAGTGCGCCAGCCTTGGCGAGGGCATCGGTTTGGTCGTTCAGGTCCTTGTCAAGGCCTGGTTGTCTGGAGTGTCCTTTCACCTTTTTCCAGTAGACAATCATGTCGTGTTGTGTAGTTAGGTTGTCACATGCTTGAAACAGATTTTGGTGTGTGACAGGCTTGCCGTTCGACGTTTTAAAACCATTCTGTTTCCAGTTTGTAAGGTGGCATGTGAAACTTAATCTGGCATAGTTCGAGTCTGTGCAGATAAGGAGTTCTTTAATGTTATGGGCTGAGGCGATTTGCAGAGTTATGAGAATGGCTGCCACTTCCGCATATTGTGATGACTGGGGACCCAGCTTGAACTGTTGCGGTGGGCACGGCAGATCATTCACCCATAACACACCAGCACCTGCTTGACGAGTGCCTTCTTGGTTGTAGGCGCATCCATCAACGTAGGCTGTTGGTATACCTTGGCACGCATTGTCCTCAAAGTATCTGTGACAGGTCTGTTGTTGTGGCTCTTCCACAGTGGCTGTTGCAGGTGGGGCATTATCGGAGCAGTTTTGGCAGGCCGCCAGGCCGCTGCCCAGGGCTGACTTGTGGTTTTGTGCATATCTTGCTTCAACATTGCGGCCTTGGAGGGCCATTAACCACGTGGCGATGCGGGCGTTTGTGACCACACCGTCACGGATGCGTTGGCTGTTGAGGAACATGACAGGCTGATGACAAGTCTCGACGATAACTTTCTGAGCTCCAATGTAATTGGAGAATCTTTGGATGGCCCACACGGTGCAGAGCAACGCCTTTTCACAGTCTGAAAATTTAGTCTCAGGTGGCAGAAGTGTCTTGCTGGCGTACGCCACGACTCTTTTGTCTTGGTCATGTCGTTGGTACAGGCCAGCGCTGAGACAGTGTTGGGAGAATCCAGCATCCAAGTAGAATTCTCGTTGTGGGTCAGGGTAAGCCAGACATGGAGCTGTACACAAGTGACGTTTCAGCTCTTTCATGGCATTGTCCTGGACGGGTGTCCAGACAAATGGGCAGTCTTTTTTAAGCAAGGCAGTCAAGGGCTTTGCGATGTCTGAGTAGTTCTCTATGAACTGCCGTGAGTAATTGCACACTCCCAGAAAACTTCGAAGTTCTGAGACGTTGGTGGGGGGTTTGATGTTTTGAACCGCTTGTATGCGACTTGTCTGTGGTTCGATGCCTTGTGACCCGATCAGCAGTCCCACGTAGTTGACTTTGGTTCGGCACCATTGACCTTTGTGGAGAGCGATCTTGGCACCTGCAGTTGTTAACTGGTTCAGAACATAGTCTATTTCTTTCAGGTGATCAGCTACCGTGGTACTTTTCATCAGCACGTCATCCACATAGATGAGATTTCCTCTCATTCTTGCATCGGGGCATGCTTTGTTCAGGAAGATGTTGAACTCAGCAGGTGAGTTAGCATAGCCGAATGGACACCTGGTGAAAGTGAACTGTCTGTTGCCGAAAGTGAAAGCAAGCTTGTGCTGGTCATCTGGATGCACTGGGATGGTCCAGAATCCAGAGGCCACGTCAAGCGTAGAGAAGATGGTGGCTCCTCTGATTTGGGGTATTTCTTGCTCCAGCTGGGTCATGGGCCATCGTGACAGAGGCACCTGTTGATTCAGTTTCCTGTAATCGATTGTTGGTCGCCACTTGCCGTTTGGTTTGATTACCGGCCAGATGGGAGCAGAATAGGTGCTGTTGCATGGCCGAATAACACCTTTTTCAAGCATGGAGTCAATGATCTCTTGCACCGGTTCGTGTGATGCAATTGGAATTTTATATTGTCTCATAAAGGTAGGGGGCGCCTCAGGGTGCGTCGGAATGCGCACCGTGTGCAGGTGGGTGAGGCCACAGTCTAAAGAGTCTTTGGCAAATGACGCTTTGAATTTGTAGAGGACTTGTCGGAGTTTTTGTCGGTCTGCATCGTCCTTGATTGCATCAGCGTCGATTAGGATTTGTTGAACTTGAGATTCGAATCCAGGAAAAGGCTCTTCTGTGGGTGAGTCACCTGTCACGTTGGCAGGTGGAAGTGCAGCGGTTTCATCAGTCTCGCAGGCAGGCTGTTTGGAGACTGTGTAGACGGCAAGGTGTCGGTCCTCCGTCAGTTCCGTTCTGCATACTTGGTCTTTGTCCATTGGCATGACTGAGACAATGGAGATGATTTGGAAAGGGGCTGTGCGCAGTGTGTCGCTGGTGTGCCCTTCTGGTACCATGGCGGTCGGGATGGGACCGATGAATGGTAAAGTCAGTTCAAAATCAGGGAAATCATGGCTCACTAGCCATCCCAGCCGAAAGGCTTTTGGAATTGTGATGTCCACTGCGGTGCAGTTGTTGAACAGGATGTAGACTGCACGCGAAGGCACTTCTGTGAGAGGCATGGCTTCTAGTGTTAGTCCAAGTTCAATGCATTCAGGTGACTGTTGAAAGAAACCCAATGTGTGGTTTAGGGTTTGGCCACGTCTGATGTTGAGTCGAACAGAGACCCCTTTGGTGTAAGCAGGTACTACAGTTTCCTGTTCGCTGATCAGAGTGCAGACCTCTGGGATGGTCTGACCTGACATGAGGTTGTCAGTGTGTGTGGGAACAACAGCTGGCTGTAAAGTCAATGGGGCCCACAATACCTCGTTAATAATGTCCACATGTGCTTGGAGACGAATCAGGATGTCTGCTCCGATGTAGACGTTGTGAGGCGGGTCCTGTAGGACCAGGAAGTAATGGGTAAGGCACCTGTTATTCCAGTTCAAGTTCAAAGCACAGATACCTCTTGCAGTCACTAGGTTCGATGGACCTGCATTCACAGGGAAACGTGTGCGCTTGCTTGCAGAAGGAAGATCAGGTGTGACTTTAATTAGCTCGTTGAAAAGTGACAGGCTAATGGCAGAGTTGTCTGCCCATAGCGCGAGCACAATGTCTGTTGTGGGTACACCATTCAGCTGCAGGTCGGTGTTGACCTTGGGGCAGAAAGGTTCAGAGTCTTTGGTGAGTTGAAAGGTGCAGAGGGGTGAACTTGAGTCTTGCTCCAGTGTTGAGTCTGTGTCCCGGTGGCTGTCGGCGGAAGTTCCCGTGACCTTGGTGACCTGACAGTCTGGCTCAGTTGACCTGGGTGACTGACAGGGAAGAGGTTCTCGCACTTGAGCCCAAATTTTCAGTTGTCTGAAGTCCATTAGGGGCTCAAAACGATCTAGAAGGTCTTTACCGACGAGGAGAGGGAAAGTGTTCACAGGTGAAATATACACAGGGTGGATCAGACTCATGGGACCAATGGTCAGATGGATGGGAGCTATTCGTTCAAGCCGGATGTCAGTTTGGCTGTAGGACTGCACATTCAACACACAGTTCTGAGATTTTAAAGTTCTGTTTTTCCTGTTGGCTTCAAATCTGAGTCTTTCAAAGAGTTCAGCTGAAATCAGAGTGAGGTCTGACCCCGTGTCGATCAGTGCTTCGAGCTGTACTTTATTCTCCAGCGTGATGGAGAGATAAAGCTTGCGTGCTAGTCCTTTTTCAATCAGGTTTCCCAGGAGCTTTGGAGCTGGGGTTTGTGTGGTGATCGACAGACCGTTAGGGTCAGTGTCTTGTGATTCGCTGTGGAGACACAGAACCAAAACAGCACTTTTGGGTATCTCAGAGGTTTGTTCACTGGGTTGAGGGGCTGCGTTGTCCACTTCTGGAGATGTGGTGGGCAACAGCGAGGAGTGTGTGTTGCTGTCACTTGTTGTTGTGGCAGCTGGGTCGGTGATCTGTGTCAGGAGAACAGAGTTCGGCGTGATTGGTTCAGTGGGAAGGCTGTCAGGATGGGTTTCAGTCCTTACCACTAGTCATGAGGAGTCTGGCTTGTCCTCTTTCTCAGTTTTCTTGTGACGAAGTTCTTGCAGTATTTTCAGGATCTCTGCGGTCTCTGACGTAGACTTACTATTCGTCTTTGTGGCAGACTCGGATTTGGACTTGGACTTGCTTGGGGCCTTCACTGAAGGTTTTCGTGGCCGCTGATCGGGGCTTGGCGTTCTTGCTGCTGGAGCTCGGCTGGATCTTGGCCGTTGGTTGGTTTCCCACGTGGCTCCATCCCTTTGGTTGTGGGGGGGCCGTGGGTTACCATAGGACTCTTCAGAGCGCCGGTTCCGCTGCTTGGGGCGTGCACCCTCACGGTTGCTTTGCCCTCTGCCGGCCCGAAGCATCCTGGACTCGTTGTTAAACAGTCTGTTAGGGTGGTGCTGTTGGGCGCCCTCTAGTGCCAGCTCTGAGTGTTGATCAGTGATGGGGCAGATAGAGGGGATTTTTACAGTCTTTTCGGAAACCATTTTCTGTTTGACGAACGCTTTATGGGCTAAATCACGCAGCTGTTGGGTTGTCATGGTTTTAGGGCAGGCTAGAACCCCTAAGTGATGACTCACAGTTGGATGCAGGTTTCGGAGAAACAAAGTTCTGAAGTTAAAATCCTCTTCCATTCCAGGCTCGTTCCGTGCACCGAAGTAGGCTTGCCTGAGACGAGTGTAATAGGCCTGCGGAGTCTCCAGTCGTCCCTGCTTGAGGTTCATCGCAGTGATTAGTCCTTGATCAGTTTCTGGATCAGAAAATTCTCGGATGAAAGCTTGTCGCAGTTGCTCGTAATCCATTTTGACAGCGTCTGGTTGGCGATCCAGGAAGCTGCGTACGTCCCGGCTGGACGTAATTCTGACCAGGTACAACCGGTCCCACGGGGTGACATGGGGACTAGTGTTCAAATGAAAGTCAATGTCCTGGAGGTAAGCATGAACATCATGGCCTCCTGCAGGGTTTGGTGTGAAAGTGGGGATGTTTCTTGCCAACTTGTCAAGTTCTTTGCGGCCCATGCCGTGAGGAGTGGCAGGGATTGACGGGCAATCTTCCCCTTTTTCAGAGGGCGGAGACTCTGGCAGGCTGTCCACAGACGTCTGAGACGGCGGACGTCCACTTTCTCTCACAGTTCTGGAGTCTTGACTGAAAAGTGCGGGTTGACTGGTCAGGGAAAACTTTGTAGTGTGTGTTTCCCTGACTCGGTCACTCTGCAGTTTATAGGAGTGTTTCAGTTCTTGGTGGACGGCCTCGAGCTCGTCTTTGTAAAGATCCAGCTGTTGGGAAAGTTTGTCAATTTCAGCCTGAGCTGCTTTCAAGTGTTTTTCACAGGCCTTTACTTTAGCATCTCTGTCTTTCAATTCAGAGTTTGCTCTGGCAAGGAGAGCGTCACCACGTTCCAGTTTTGCGGTGAGTGTCTCTCGGGCTTCCTTTTCCTTTAATTCTTTTTGGTCGTGGTCCAGACGGAGGTGTTCCAGGGCCTCTTGAAGTTTTTCCACTTCCTTTTGAAGATCTGGGTCCGTTTCCTCCTCGCTCTGTTCCCCGTTGTCGAGTAGTAGCTGGTCTAGACGACTCTGGGTTTCTGCGTGGTTGCGCCGGGCCTCCTCCGCTTGGAGCTGGAGAGTTGCCTTCTCCTGTTCCAGGGCGGTGGCAGTCCTCTCGTGAAGGCGGGCTTGTGCGACCAGCGTATGGGCCAGCTTTCCCACGATTCGGGCCCATTCCTTGTGGCTGTAGCTCTGCGTTGGGTCCTGCCTTATCAGTGTGTCCAGCTCAGAGTCCAGCTGTTCTTGGCTCCGGGGCTCAGCATCACCATCCTCCTTGGGAAGGAAGGCGGCGGTCATGGCGGTCAGCCATGTCTCGAGGCTGTCCCAGTGGGCTGCTGGGTTGGGAGACTGGGACATACTGGCTTACTGTAGGCGAGAGGGGCACAACACACACAACAAGACCAAATGCAAGTTTGTTCAACAATTTAGGCGCTATCCCTTTGATACGGACGATGCCGTTTGCGGAAATTTCGGCTAACTGATGGAGACAGTTAGACAGTGAGAGAGAGACAAATTGTTTAGGTCAGCGCAGGGCCTAAATAAAGATTCCTGACAGGGCCGGAGACAGTGGGTCACTGCTGCCACTGACGGCTCGGTTGTCAGTCTGTTATTTAGCTTTCCTGGGGTGTCTCTGTAGGCTGTGTCTCTGGGTGACCTGAAAGGCACAGTTCACACAGAGCAGAGCGGAAACAACAGAAGAATAGCAAGGTAAGAGAAAACTTAAATGAGGTTAGGCACTAGGCCTAACAGATCTGTGGATACAGAGAAGGGTAACAGTTCAGAAAGTGTTACGGGGACTAAGAAGGCTTGCGCCGAGTATGTGTGTTTTTCTGAGGCAAAGATGGATAGCACTTAGATGACACAGGAGAATATCTACTATTCTTGTGGCCTATGCTAAGTGGATAATTTGTATTCCTTTACCTTAATTCAGCTTGCCTGGGGTGACCTGAAATCACTCCTGACTGGGGTCAATGGTGAGGGAAATTCCCCCGTCGCTCCAGACACTTAACCGAGGTGTCCGCGGGCCTTTCCTGTGCATCCACCACGGTGCGCCCGCTCAAACAACTCCGACTTTTAACACGACCTGGTAATTCCGAGGATGTCACCTGCTTACGGCACTGCAAAAAAGGTCGTCCCCCCAGAACCCCCTGTATAGGGTGGCCCCTCTTTAGGCCCCGGTTTGTGAGGACGTTCCGAAATTGCCTTGTGTCGCAGCGTGAGTGACCCCTCTTTGTGGAATTTACCAAATCGCTGATGTCGAGTTGCGTGCCGCACCAATGGATAGAGACAGGAGGGTCCGAGACTCACCCACAGCCAGTGCTGGTTACGCCGGTAGGAAAAACCCCGTCCACTGGAGACCAACCAGGGATGACAATCAAGTCGCCACACGCAAGAGAATGTCCCCTGTAAAATACTAAAATATGGCAGAAAAAGGGCTCTAAAATTAATTAAAGTTTACCTTGTTTAAACCAAATTGAGTATTTGTGGGTGTATAAACACAAGGTCTTGCTACCTAAAAGGGCAAAGAAGAAAATGCAAAAAGGGAATTATGGCAATGTTTGTTAATTGTCAGAATACCCTAGAGAAAGAAAGTCAGTGAGTGGGGCGGGAGACACAGGAGTACACAGGCGCAGTGGCGGATCTGGACCACCAGAGGGCGTATTCTCAGTGGGTCACTGCCTGGTAGAAGACAAACTTAGTTGAAATTGTAATTTAAAGGATTTAAACTAAATTCAAATAAGCGTGTACAGAGATGTTGTGAAACCCCTAAGGCGATGTGATGAGATATCACAGGCTGAGTGGGAAGGAAAGGTGAAGTGAAAGAGAAAACTTAAAAAAAAAAATTGTAAAAATTAATTAAATTTTTTTTTTCAAAAAAAAAATTAATTAATAAAAAAAAATTAATAAAAGAACAATTAAGAAGCGTTATTAATTCACGAAATTAATAACCGTTATCGATTTATTAAAAACCAATTAACAGAAATTATCAATTCCTTGACATGAATCAACAGGCTAATCAATTTATCAGAAGGAGAAGAAGTAATCTGTTAATAAGACTTATTGATCTATCCAAGGGAAAAATCAATAACCTTATTTGGAGGGAAAAGAAATTAAGTGGAATTGCCCATAAAACAATGCATGAGATTAAATGAGAATTTAATTCACGGTTATCTTCTTACGTTTTCTCAAAACCAAATCTGAATGAGATTATGAAAATTAACAGATGGGATCACTCTCAATGCTGATCAACTTTCTGTAAGTTGATAACACAGAATGACCCATCTGAAAATAGACTGAAACGGAAAGACGAGACGATCGTTGTTGAACGCTTCAACTATGAAGGATTAACAATGACTTGGAGAGGGAAAAGTAGTCAGGAAAATGACCTAGCAACAATTATCCACGCGATGGCGCTGTTTTGCTCACGTCGACGAAGAGGGTCTGGTGGTAATTTGAAACTCCGAGGCGTTAGGCTGCGCTCTAGCGTTGAGGTGTAGAATTACAATCAGAACCACTTCATTGTCCCTTCTAGGGCGCGCGCAAAATTAGAATGCAAACAAGTTTTTTTTCCAAAATCCAGGAGGATTTTACGTGCTATTTCAAGGGTGCGTGAGGCAGACCTGAGTTTTCCGCACTTACACGTACACTTATCACAGGAATTTACGTCTGTGAGTTAACTCCAAACACATTAATCATTTAGCACTCAATGATTGAAATGTTCTGCTTTAACATTTGGTTAGCTAAATCAAAAGTTAAAACTCGGAGTGTTTCGTTAACCAAACGAATTTAATTTAGGCCTTGGTTAGGACGACTAAAGGAGCATCGCTTTAATCTTTCCTCTTTCACCTGGCAAAAGAACCTCGTTTTGAACAGGCGAGTCAAAAAAGAATATCTTAAACGTGTACACGTCTGTACAGAGGTAATAATTCTTTCGTCACAAACTACAGTTTAACTTTAAACACTTAACAGTGAATATCAGTATTCTGAACTGCAATTTATTTTAACAATTATCACGACTAAAACGTTAGGTACATTCAGCCATGTAATTACGGAGTCGAGGTGCTGCAGATTTCTCGACTCGCTGCGCGCTTTGTTCAAACACAACGTGCGGTGGCGCGCGCTCGTGTCTTAACCAAACAACAAAATATACAAGATTGTCACTGCATTGATTTCACACACAACAAAGCTTAAAATATTGCCTGCATTCTCCACCAATAAACAATATGTAGAGAATCTCGGCTCGGGGTTTATAGCTCAAATTAGATTTAGGGGAAGGATATTCCAAATTAATGACCTGGATCAATAACTCATAGAATATTCCTTAAAACCAAGTTTCCGTACATATATTAAATCAAATTACCCAACGAGGGGTTTTACAACACACACGTCTGCTTCAAATATATATATCAAAATTAAACATAACGAATTATGATCAATTTGGAGAATATATCTTTTACAGAACGAGGGCTGTTGAGCTTTAAAAAGACAAGGATTACACAGTTTTCTCAGTCAGCGCGCCAGCGTGCGGATCTGTAAAACTATTAATCACTTTATCTGTTTAGCTAGACTTTCTGACAATGTTTTGTGCACTCAACAAAATCAGATTGTAGCTTAGGATCTAATATTAAAGAGGCTTTGTTATGTGATTTATACAAACAATGGCAAATGATGTATAAATTGAGTTTAATAAAAGCACACGACTAAGTACACTACAAAATCACACGATAAATGTATATACACAAAATGAGAATGAAACATAAGAAAGGAAACAAATGGAAAAGGAAAATACAAGGAAAATTACAGTTACTAGCACAACTTTAAACCTTCAGAGACAACCACAGGAAAAACTTCTTGTCTAAAATTTGATTGAACAAATGCATTCAGACCTGTGTTATGTTGAAACGTGCGGTTGTCCAGAGGGCGGGAGCCGGATTCTTTGTTCTCCCCACGTGGGATGGTTTCGCGGGAATTCAAAGCGTAGTGAGTTCTTTCGTGCTGGATGTTGTCTTCTTGTTAGAGAAGACACACGTACGAACTTTAACTGGCTATTCGCAAAAGTAAACGTAAAGTAAAAGTAACGAAGTACTGATAACTTTAAAGCTTCAGAGAGGGGTCCGAGGGCATCCGAAGATTCCGGAGGGAGACAGGAGCCAGGGACCAAAGTAAGGTGAGTTTGCAAAGAGAGCAAAACAAAAGAGGTGTAAAAACGAAAGAGCGTAAAAAAAGTAAACAACAAGAGTAAACGAAAAAGCAAAAGCGGTGTAAAAAAACGGAAGAGAGCGAGGGAACTGGGGGTACGAGCTTTTCTAGGATGGATCAAGGCTCGTCCCAAAACTCGGCTGGCCAATGAAAGTTGACCGCCAAAAAGGCGTGTACGCCCATCTGATTAACATTCCACGTTGTTAATGTTGCGTCTTGAGACAAAGGAAAAACTATGCTAACTTTGAAAACAAACATATATATGATGATATACATTTTGCAATATCGATATACAGTTTAAAAGGCAGATCACACAGGGAGGATTATAACGAGACTAAACACTTCAGCATAACATGGACAGAATTGTTACATTATGTCTCAATGCATGGTTTTACAGATATTTAGACTCTTTTGACACTCATAATAACATTTTATACTAAGATAGAGGAATACAGTTCTTCTACATGTATTTCAACCATACTAGATACTTTTGGTAACATTTTACAAGCTCTTCACGAGATGTCCGTGTGTGTGCGTGGCATGTTTGGCGCGTGGAGCGTTGTGTGTGTGTGGGTGTCGGTCCGCGCGCCTTGCGCGTGTGTATTGGAGAGGGGGAGAAAGTGGTCTGGCTTTCTTCCCCCCCCTTTGAATGTGTCATAGGATCAAAGAGGTGATGGCTAGCTTGATCTCAACACAAGATGAACTGCGTTGGTGTGGCATCTGCGATGCCTCGCGATGTCTCTGTCTTTTGCGATCTATCACACTAACGTCAATTAACTCCAGACACTCCGGCGCCTGGGGCAATAACGTCAAATTTGAATTAAAACACATTTTGTTTAGGAATTTGTTAAAAGCTTTCTCTGAGACCACCTGGTGGGTGATCGCATGCCAGCTTGGTTAATGATTGTCTGCCCAGAATCTCTACATTCCTCAGCAGAGATTGGAGCATCCAGCTCTGGGTTAGCCTCCTCAGGAACCTTGGGTAAACCCTCATAGAAAGTCTGTGCCAGCTCTGGTCTCTCCTGAAAATCACTCTTGAAAAGTTTCTCATAGAAAGCAACTGCATATTTACGGATAACCGCCGACTCTTGCAACAGTTGTCCGGTACTGGACCGCAGAGAGTACATAAGTCTCCTTTGTCCATTTTTTCGTTCAAGGCCAAAAAAGAAATGAGAAGGTGCATCCATTTTTGCAATATTTTGGTGACGTGAACGAATCAGAGCACCTTGGGCAGAAAAACCCAACAGATTTGATAGAGCTGACTTTTTTCTTTTGAGAACTTTAAAATGTTCTCCTTCTTTTGTTGAGTCTGCCAAATCTTGCAGTTTTACTATTTCACTCTCCAAAGCTTTCATCGATCTAGTCATGTCCCTTGTGACATTGAGAGTATACTGTAGGCAAAGTTGTTTTATATTAACCTTCCCTATATCCCACCACTGTTGTAATGAAGTATATTTAGATTTTTCTCTTGTATAACCACTCCAAAAAAACTTGAAAGCATCTTTAAAAACATTATCAGAAAGCAAAGCTACATTGAAATGCCAATAGGCACTTTTACATTTCACATCTTTAACAAATATAGCGGCTTCTACAAGGCAATGATCTGAAATACCGACTGGGTGTATTGAACACCCTTTAAGTATATTGCTCTGATGTTCAAAACAGTAAAACCTATCGAGCCTAGCCAAAGACAAAAGATTATCCTTAACATGAGTCCAAGTGTACTGCCGCTGGTTAGTATGAAAAAACCTCCAAACATCACATAAATCATTCGTCTGAATTAAGTTAACAAGACAATTTTTACTGGCTCCATGTGGTTCTGGGTGGTTTCTATCTATAGCTGCATTCTCAGTGCAGTTAAAATCCCCACCAAGGAACAAGTATCCATCATCACTACAGTTACTTATAACAGCATTTAGAGTGTTTAAAAAAAACCACCCTTTCTGTGCCTACAGTTGGAGCATATACATTAATAAAAGTCATTTTTACATTTTCAAAAACAGCTTGTATTTTTAACAAACGACCTTCAATAACTTCTTCAATAACACAAGAAATGGGTAGAAAATCTTTCGCAAACAGAATTCCAACTCCAGCACTGTTGCTACTCTTATGACTGAGAAAAACTTCCCCATCCCACTCTTTCTTCCATTCAGTTTCATTTTCAACAGTGCTATGCGTTTCTTGTAAAAAAATAATACTTAATTTCTTAACTTTAAACAAACTAAAAAGGGAAACTCTCTTTGCATCCTCTCTAGCACCATTGATGTTTAAAGAACCCAGCTTTATGTCACACATATCAAATGTTAATTTGTATTTTGACAAACCAGAGAGGGTAGCACAAAAAAAGAAAAAGAAAAAGAAAAAACCCTTAACCATCATTGGCAATTTTTGCTCTAACTTTTATCATCAATTTTTTCAGACGAAAAATTTCTTGATCTGTAAAAGTCAGTTGGCCAGAATATTCTGTGTTCTTCATAAATAGTTTAACTGAGTCAAGGAAGAGTTGTAAATCTGGGAAAAACTCCTCAACTTTAACTGATCTCAAGCCTTTTGTTTTTTGTAAAAAGGACTGGATTTTGGTGAAAGGATAAGCACTCTCCACATCCATTTGTGCATCACCACTAATATCACTTTCAGACTCTTGTGTGTTCATCACCACATCATCTGACAGAGAAGAACAGCTAAGATTCATCTTTGAAACTTTTGTAACTTGTTCAGAATCCGATTTCTTTTCCCCCTGATTTTTCCTCTTGGTTGACATTTTTGACATTTCAACATCCATTGAAACATCTTCCTCATTAAACAGCACTGACTCAGCTACTCTAGTCGCAGTTTGACCAATATTTAACTCGTTTAAATCATCTCGTGCTTTTTGCTCCCTCTCTACATTTTCTGACTGCTCATTGTCTTGATCACTATCGTCTCGGTTTTCTTCCTGCACCGTTCTCTGCGTTTCGTCCGGTAAAGAAGCTCCGCTTTCGGCCCGAACGGGCGGCGGGTCTGCTGTAACATCCCGGGTCTCTCCTACTCTCTCTGGGCACGAGCGAATTACATGCCCTACAGTCCCACACCCAAAACATTTCATCGTCTCTGATGTTACATGCACAGTGTAGTCAAAGTCTTCAACCTTAAACTTAAACACTAAATTCAGTTCTTCATCGCTCTTTTTGAGAATCATATGTACATGTCTCCTAAAAGACACAACGTGTTTAAGATGAGGAGATTTACAGCTGATAGGGATCATCTTAATTGGGGATACAAGTTTTCCGTGTCTCCCTAATTCCTTTTCCAAAAGCTCATTCTTCAAAAATGGGGGTACATTCGAGATAATGACTTTTTTGGCAGGATTTACAAGAGACAAAACTGATGTGTGTGTATCTTGAATCACCACTCCGCTCTCCAGTAACTGATTCACTTTATCCACGCTGTCTAAAAAAATCACAACGGCACTATTCATCCTAGACGCCGATTTAACACTATCATATCCGACAATTTCACCCACCGCTAAAACACACTCTTCAACAGAACACCCATTAGGCGGAGAAAGTTTAATGGCATGTCGGCGCGTAAGATTGTGTAAACTAGTGTATTCCCCTGAAGCAGCCATGCTAACAGCCACACCGGCTGCCGCCGCCGCCTCCACCAAACAAACAGCAAAGAACCCCAACTAACACTGTTTCCCTAAAACACTCCTCAAAACATCAACAGAGAAAACAAAAAAGCTTTAGGAAAAAAAGAGAAGCAGAAAACTCACATTCAGCACGCTCTCAGCAGCACTCACCACACTCACTCCCACTCACCACACGCTCAGAGAGAGAGAGAGAGAGAGAGAGAGAGAGAGAGAGAGAGAGACTTTTTTAACAACACTTTATTTACCAAATTAGTAAAAAAAAGTTCCTTAAAAAGTATTGCCAAACAAAGACATAATTTGGCCTCATCACATATAACATGAGTTCATTAACATCAAATACATGTACATTCACAAAAAAAAAAAAAAAAAAAAAAAAAACACTTACAATTTAAGGAGTAAACATTCCTCTTGACCAACCACACACAATGCTTCTGCCTGTCCCCAAAACTCACTGAATGCTACCACATTTTTTGTTATTTTAAAAAAAGCAAATTCTGCTTTAATCCTTGCAGATATAAAAGCCTTCAAAATAAGTTCAGGTTCAATCGTTCCCCTCTCTTTCTGCTTATTTTTCCTTGTAATCCATATTGCTAGCTTAGTTTCACCAATTAAAAAATTAATTAGAGAAATTCTCTTTCTTTCTGCTGCAACATATTTTGGACCAAATACAAACATTTTCTCATCCATTTCTTCCCCAAGTGTTCTAAGCCAACTCTTTAACATCTGAAACAAGCCTTTGAGCCTAGAACAATCTAAAAACAGATGCTTCAAAGTTTCTTCTTGACCACAAAAAACACACTCCTTCCCCACAGTGGGATCAACACGTGCCAGATATCTATTAGTTGCAATTGCAGAATGCACAATCCTCCATTGGAGATCTGCAGTGCGTTTCTCTATCGGTGATTTATAAAAGGACCTCCAACATCTCCTCGGAGATGAGTCCTGGCCAAACACCTCCAGCCATCTCGATTCTCTACAGTTCTTTAGCTCAGATTGATGAGTTACTTTCACACATGATAAGTACAAGGCTTTCTTTGAAATGTCTTCGAACAAATTCAGTTCGGGTATACCGAAAACAAGAATTGATTCTTTTTTGGGGTTTTCATCTATTATCATTGACACCTGAAGTTTTGGAAAACTCTCTGTCATTTCATCCTCTTGTTCACCACAGCAATTTATACTTTGTCTGTAAATAGAAGGAAGACCTGAAAAAATATCTTTCATTACTTTCCCCATAAATCTCACAGAAGTAATGCCCATCAAACTACACAGTTCTTCAGGACTTCTCCACTTGTTTCCATTCCTTAGATTAGACAAACATGTGCACTCTGCTCTCGCCATTGATATTTGCAAACTTCTCAGTTTTAACACATCTGCTTGTATTAGGGGATTGTTAAAGAGTGGTTCATTTCTTATCCAACCCCCAAGATTTGAATCTCGCTTTACTTGAAAGACAGACTTCCACACTTTCAAAACTGCTTTATAAAACGGAGAAGAATCAGTCAATTCTATATCTTTTAGACTGATTAAAAACAAATTAAAATCATATTTAAACATGTTCATACTGCGTAATAAGAAGCGAGCTGTGTCAGCCCAACAAGTCTGCCCAGAGTACATCAACTTCTGTGCTGTCTGCAGCCTGAAAGCCTTGATTCTGCTTTTGATGTCAATCAAGCCTTGTCCACCTTCATTAACTGGTAAATATAAAACAGCAGATTTTACCCAGTGCTGACCAGACCAAAAGAAATCATTTATTTTCTTTTGTAACAACTGAACTACTTCATCAGGTGGATTCAACACATTTAGTTTATGCCAGAGTGCTGAGGCCGCCAGATTGTTTGCGACCAAGACTCTTCCCCGGAACGACAGCTGAGGCAGGATCCATGTCCACCGAGACAGCCGCTCACACATCTTATCATACATTCCTTCCCAGTTCTTCTTAATATAATTGTCAATTCCTAAATAAATACCTAATATTTTCAGGCCTTCTCTACCCCATTTCACACCTCCTGGTAAGACTGGTGTCTCTTCTTCAGACCAGTTCCCTAAAATAAAACCTTCACTTTTTTCCCAATTTACCTTTGCTAAAGATGCATTTTCATATTTCTTTAAAACTTCTTCTAAAACAATCACATCTCTTTTGTTTCTGATAAACACAGTAATGTCGTCAGCATAGGCAGAAAACCTAGGTTTAACTTTTTGATTTTCAATTAACAAGCCATCTAATTTTTTTCCCAATTGACGAAGCAACGGTTCAATGGCTAAGGAATATAACATCCCTGACAAAGGGCAACCTTGTCGAATCCCTCTGCGTACTGACACTGGTTGACTTAGCCCTCCTCCCACCTTCAACATTGTAGATACATCAGAGTACAGCAGTTTGATCCATGAAATAAAAAGATCACCAAAGCCAAAAGCTTTAAGGGAACTAAACAAATAAAAGTGGCTGACTCGATCAAAAGCCTTTTCTTGATCAATTGCAAATATTCCAATATTGTCACCATTCCTTTTTGCAATATCAATGATATCACGAACAAGAAAAATGTTATCCATTATAGTTCTGTTAGGAATACAATACGATTGATAATCATTTACTATATGTTCTAAATACAATTTCAATCTATTTGAAAGACATTTCGCTAAAATTTTATAGTCAGTACACAAAATTGCCACTGGTCTCCAGTTCTTTAAAAGACCCAGATCACCTTTCTTTGGTAACAATGACAAGACGGCTCTTTTACAGCTTGTTGGCAATTCTCTTCTTTTATACGATGATTTAAAAACATCAAACAAATCATCCTTTAATAAGTCCCAAAACTGTTTATAAAACTCAGACGGAAGTCCATCGATTCCCGGCGCACGTCCACTGGATAGCTGATTAACAGCCTGTGTTATTTCATCAATGTCCATTTCAAAGTCCATTTGATTCCTCTGCGCATCAGTCAGCTTTGGTAACTCTTTAAAAAGGTCCTCCATACAGCCAATGTCACATGGACCATCCGAAAAAAGTTCTGTATAGAACTCAATAGCCATTGTTCTCATTTCTTTAGGATTAGTTGTCACAGTTCCATCTGATTTCTTTAGGTGTAGCATTGACTTCCGTGCTCCTTCTCTTTTCTCAAAACTAAAAAAGAAGGAGCTTGGCGCATCCATCTCTCTCAGAGAGAGGAAACGAGCTCTTATTAGCGCTCCTTTAGCTCGCTCATGAAAAAGTGAGGCCAAAGCTTTCTTTTTTTCATTCAATCTTTCAGATGATTCACCATTTTGATTACATAAACTTCTTTCAATTGATTTAATTTCATTCTCCAATTCTACAACAGTTTTTTTGAAACAGTGACTTGCATTAGCTGTATAATTCTGACAAAAAATCCTGATGTGTGCCTTCCCTACATCCCACCAATGCACAACATCATCAAAATCAGTTTTTCGCTCTCTCCATTTTTCCCAAAAAAGATGAAATTTTTCACAAAATAGAGCGTCTTGCAACAATTTAACATTAAAATGCCAATAATAACTATGACGTCTTGTCTTTTGTAAATTAAAAACAATCATACATAAATGATGATCTGAAAAACCACTGGGGCAAATACAGGCCTTTAAAATTCTATTACACCAATCTCTATTAATATAAAAACGATCTAATCTGGCAAAACTGATGTAGTCAGCTGAAGACTTAGTCCAAGTATATTGCTTATCTACCGGATGTTGTAATCTCCAAACATCACATAAATCCAAATTTTTAATCATATTATTTAAACAAGTAGCAGAAAGAGGGTGTGGTTCTTCTCCATTTCGGTCTAAAATAAAATTTGATGTACAATTCCAGTCTCCACCCAAAACTACACAAGCACTTTGATCATAATTCCCCAATATATTTTGACAATTCTTAAACACCTTTATCCTTTCTGCACCATTATTAGGTGCATAGACATTAACAAAGACAAATGAAAACCCCATCAAGTTAGCATGAACAGCCAAAATACGACCCTTCTCCATTTCATCACTTGATTGAAAAGTTATGTCAATCGTCTTGGAGAACAAAATAGCAACACCACCCTTAGTATTAGTGCCATGACTGAAGAAAATATGGCCTCCCCACCACTTTTTCCATTCTGTCTCATTAGCTATGTCACTATGTGTCTCTTGTAAGAAAATTATATACAAATCCTTATTTTCAATATACTCTTTCAACACTGCTCTTCTTCCCCCATCCCTTCCTCCATTGATATTAATTGTTCCCATCTTAATACCTCCCATCAAAAGAAGAGAAAGACCAAGAAAGAAAAAAAGAAGGGTTAGCAAAGAAAAAAACAGAGAAAACACCCCAAGTGATTTCATCATTAAGGCGTCGTTAGATCTTTTTCAAGGGACATTTTTCTTCTCAATTTAGTAACAATTTTTTTCAATCTAAATCTTTTTCTTCTATTCAATTCATCATAACTGGCTGTCTGTTGAATTTTCACAGCTGATTGCAAGAATTTTTTTGCATCAGGAAAGAATTCACTTATCTCTATTGTTTTCCCAAAGGTCGCATCCAGGAAATCATTAACCTCAGTTACAGTGTACAGTTGGTCTTCACTGACTTGAGAAAGAACATCAGATGCCTCTGAAAACCTATCATCATCTTCCATGTCATCTTGCTCCTCAGCATCAGTTAACTGGGACAAACAAATCCGCACAGTATTCTGTGCATCATTAATAGCAACCTTTGGTACTTTAGAACGAAGATTCTCTTCGTCTTCATGATCACCATCATTAACATCTACACATGGATTGTCTCTCTTTTCAGAAACAACTACACTAGTTGAGTTTCTTTTCCTCTGATTACTCGTCCCTTCATCTGCATTTTTGTTTTCTTTATTCTCATCAATTGTTGTTTTGTTTGGGGCCTCACTGGCCTCAACATTTTCACCAATCTCTACGCTAGAAATAACTTCAATATTCGTTTCTACATTATTTTCTAGCAGCGTTTTGTTATGTGGGCAAGCGATCTTTTTATGTCCAACGTCACCGCATTCAAAACATTTCAAGTTGCCGGTGCTCGCGTAAATCATGTAAGATTTCCCCTCATGTTTGATTCGGAAAGAAATGTCCAGCGTTTGTTGATCAAGAAACATAAACACCTGACGCCTAAACGACAGCACGTGTTTCAGTGCTTCATTCCTACATCTCAACGGAATCATTTTCACTTCACTGGCCATTTTTCCAAACCTCAACAACTCTTTTTCAATGTCACTGTTTAGTATAAACGGGGGCACATTAGAGATCGTTACTCTAACAGATTGCGACACAAGCGGTGACACAACAGTAAACGCTCCATTTACCCAAACGCCAGTTTCAATTAGTTTACTCACCAAACTTTCATCTTTAAGGAAAACCACCACTGCTTTATTCATCCTTGACGCTGAAATTATGTTGTCAAATCCAATCTTTTCACCAACAGCGACAAGTACATCTTCCACATTAGAGTCCGCGTCAGGCACACACCTGACCCCATGGCGGAGCGAGAGTGAGGCCTCACTCGGGTGAGCCTCCATCTCAGGCCTCCGCCACGAAGCCGAAAACTTTCAACAACAGAAGCGTCTGTATGATACTTGAAGATTAACTTAACCAAATTATACACAGAAAGAGACGAAAAACATAAAAAAAGAAAAATAGAAACCACAAAGAACAAGAAACAAAAAAACAAAACAAACTAGAAAAAAAGCAGAAAAAACCAAATCGCTCTTCTCACCCGTTTGTTGCTCCCATAGCCCAAACCCCCAGCATGCAAAGCAAGAGAGAGAGAGAGAGAAAACAATAATTATAGACATCTAAGTCTGGCCTTTATTTTGTCAGACCTGTGCAGCTATTTGTAACAGCTAGCTCTCACATGGAGTAATGAGAATAAGTGGGAGGTGTAGTCACATGGCTCTGATCAGGCTAGTGTCACATGGTTTGTGTTTGCAGAGACTTCAGAGCACTGGACTAACTTCTGTTACACACAGTTATGATGAAAGTGTTTAATTCTTCCTTTGTGAAATACTGAAACTACAGAGGAACTTTTAATCGAAAAGTGGCAGTGAAACAATGGAAATACCAGCCATAAGTCTCAAGGTAATTTATTATTATTTTTATTTATATGTGTTGTATAGTTTGTAAATTGATTGTTAAATTATCCATCAAAAACTGAAAGATCAAAAGAAAGAGGTTGTTTTAGGTAAAAAGTTTTTTGCACACTTTATGAAACAGGAAATATCAAATAAAAACATCAATAAATACATAATTCATCATTCTAAAGCAACTTTTTGTCAGTTTAATGTCTTACGTTATTTCCTCAAATGTGCTTCCCTGATTCTAGTCGCAAATCCTGATTCAGTGTTTCAAAACCTAAACTGTTTACCAGCATTTTCTGTGCATTCATCATATAGATGCATTCAGAAGTGTATCACAGTTGGCCGGGCAAAATCTTTATTTTGTACCAAATTGGGTTACACATTTTAGCTTTCTTTAAGCAATATTTACTTAGGTAAAAATAAAATAAAATAATTGTTTGGTACAACATGCTTATTGTGTTCATGTTGTATTGCAAAACACTGCACTTTTACTGAGATATGGGTAATGTTAGAGACAGTTTTCATGGTATGGTTAAGTTTACGTAAGCGCTGGTTCAGGAGTGGGTGTAAAGGGTCAACAGTAATTATAGATGTAAGTACAGAAATGAATTACAGATGTAATTATATGTAGGTTAAAATATAAGTACAATGTGAATATATGTACTGTATTAATATTAATGTATCAGATTATTTATTTGAACCCTTAAGTCTTAAAGGCACATAAAGTGGGTCCCAGAATTGTCCTTTTGTATTGGTTCATATCTTGATTCTTTTAGAAAAGCCTGTAACAAATTTTGTATTTTAGAGATACCCCAGATCTTAGGTCTGAATGCTCACTAGGTTTTTAGCCACGGCCTGTTTCTAGGGAATATATCTGTACATTTACTCATGTGCTGCACTGTGCGTGTGTTTTCTCTGCAGGCAATCGTGTTGGTTCACTGGATACTGACAGTCTGGTGAGAGTTATGGCGCATTTGCCTTTCACGTTTCTGTTTTTTATCACTAACCTGAGGAATTTTACCATTAGTGAAAGTTTATCATCCAGTTCTCAGTTCAGCAGAATTGTAAATACACTTCTTCTTCAAACTAAAGAAAAATGAAGCCTCCTGTACACACACACACACACATGTAGGTGATTTTCAGGTTTTACTATACTTGTGGGGACATTTGGTCCACACAATGCAATATAAACAGAAACATGAATGAAGTGTGTGTGTGTGTGTGTGTGTGTGCGTGTGTGTGTGTGTGTGTTTTAAAATACTCATAATCAGACGGTGACTGTAGCACTGTCGCCTCACAGTAAGGAGTTTTTTCTGTGTGGAGTTTGCAGGTTCTCCCCATGTCAGCGTGGGTTTTATCCAGTTTCACCCACAGTCCAAAGACACACAGGTTAGGTGGATTGGACATGTCAAATTGTCATAGGTGTGAAGGCCATCCAGTGTAAAACGAGCGGCAAATCAAATGTGTATGTAAAATAGGGGCGGGAATTTCTAGGCACCTTATGATTTGATTACGATTCAGAGGGCTGCGATTCGATGCTAAAGCGATTATCACAAAATTTTTGTTTGTGTGTGTGTGACTAAATATTTTGCTTTAAAAGTACAAAGTAATGACCCATAAAGAATTAACATACAATATATTTTATTAACATTGCAAAGAACCAAAAGGAAAATAAATGTGTGCCTGTACTAGCAGCATACTTGTAGTTAATTAATAATATAATAGCGACCAGTACAGCCGAATGTTTTTCCTCCTCTGGATGGAAACGTGTCATATGGCTTCTTATATGTTTCCGTTTCCATGCTCATTTCCGATTCGATTTTTGACATTTGTGAATCGATTCAGAATCGTACTCGTCCGTATTGCAATGCATCTAAAAATCGATTTTTTCCCCTCACCCCTAGTGTAAAGTGGTCCCTGCAACAGGAGCTGGAAAAAAGCTAGTGTAACCGTCCCACTTTTGACCACTGTTACGAACTGCGTTGGATTGTGTAATAGAGAGAAGACACGGGACAACTCGTTACAACTGTAACTATATATGTTCCCTGAGAATCGAATGGACGCCTTAGGTGTGACAGGTGTCTGAAATCACAATCAAATCACGTCAATCACATTGACCGGCAGCAGCCTGTGAATCATTAATGTGATTGACTAACATATGACCCGGAAGTATAAAAGGGCGCCTTTCAAACATGACAATATCCTTTCATCTGAAGGGACTGTTTGGTAGGCAGGCCTTGAAGCATGACAAGAAGACGCAGTGTCTCATTCCCTGTTCTCAGGAAACATAGGTTTTCCTTTCGAAAAGGAACTTCCACTTCAACGAATGACACTTTGGGGAACGCTATACCCCAGCCCATTCTCACCCCCAAGGCGTCACCTAACTGACGCTTTGGGAAGCATTTTGACCATGCTTCAATATTTGACGCTTTAGGCGCCCTTTAGCGTCAGTTAGATGACGCCCTAGGATCGCGTCACGTGTAACCCTACCCCATCCCCAGACCTAAACCTAACCGTGTCATCTAACTGATGCTTTCCTTTAGCGTCAGTTAGATGACGCCATAGGATCGCGTCATGTAACTGACGCTAAAGGGTGCCTAAAGCGTCAAATATTGAAGCATTGTCAAAGGTGACGCCTTGGGGTGAGAATGCGTTGCAGCCACGCCGCCATGCGTGCATGCGAGTGCATGCCAGGTGGCAGTGACAAAACCAGCTAATTCAAATGAAACGCGAGAACCACTCACCCTCAGGTCACACTGCCCCAGCCAATCACTATTCAGGGGAACGTACTCACCCCAAAATGCCACCAGCATGGCCTGACATGGCAGTTACATATATTTATTCTGGCCACTTCCTGTCTTTCCGAAGACAGAGCCTTTGGACACTTACCTTTAGGCATCCAACCTGAGGGACTGCAAAGCTGGCAGAATTTATAAAAAGCAAACTTGACAGGAAAATGTGCGGTCCAGCACGCAAGCTCTGACCCAGGCGTGCGCACAAAAACGGGTGAAATGAGAAATGGCGACACCCAGGGGCGTTTCTAGGTTTTAAAAACATCAGGGGCTAAACCTGAAACATCAGGGGCTGGGGTGGGTAATAATATAGCATGATTCGATACAGAGAATAAAGTATATTGCAAGCCTATATGCGGGGGGCAGACTGGTTAAGAAAAAAAAAACATCCCTGGCACTGTTAACCATATCCTACATTACCACACAGTCACGCACATTGAAAGGTGAGGTAGTTAGGGGGGTTCGGGGGCATACTCCCCAAGAAAATTTGGATTTCTCAGACCTACATGTGTGCATTTTACAGTTTTTCTCCATTGGTTTGGCTCATTTCTTGAAACAGAAATTAGATTCTCAAAACAACATGGACAAACCTCCAAACTACTTGGCAATTGTTCACAACAGAATTGAATTTCTCATTCAGTTCATCAAATTGCAAATGCCTAAGTACATGTTTCAATGTCTCAGTATCTTTGCAAATGATTAAGTACAGGTAGCCTACATTTAGCACAATTTCCAAGTGAATAGATCTTGTTGATATATTCTAAACTGATTGTTAATTCTCAGTCTAATGGTTGTTCACTCCAAAACGTGTCAGCGTCATTTCATTGTATAAGTCATCACATGCACAATAGTCCGTTCAATTGTCAAAATTAGTCAAGAACATAATACCATGAATACCATATATGAATCCCTTGGAACATTTGATACATTTATTACAGCAATTGACAGATCTTGACTAACAAAGGAGGAGTTTCACACATCTCAGATGACCAATCAAACCGTTTGTCAAATGTTTGGTCAAAGAGCTGCAATTACAGTAGTGCCTCTCATGTAAATCTATCTACAGTAATATCTATTTTTAGATACTGTAATATCTATCTAATACCGTGGGTTTTACTGTAACATTTCAGTAAGTCTAGTCATTGATGATTTTCCCCCTCCCCTTTCTGTTAGATACCCCCTGTAGAACCTCTGCATAAGGGTACATGTACCCCAGGTTTGGAACCACTGGAGTATTGGCCAGCAGTATATTGAACTTGTGGAGAACATTCCTATGTAATTGGAGGTGTGTCAATGTTGTTTTGAGAATGTATTTTCTTTTACCTCTGATCTATGGAAGTTACTTTATGTGTGTGAATGATACGCAATGGTTACAATTCCTTGGCAGAATGAGTGCAATGTGTGATGTACTCTTACCCTAAAATCCAAAAAAAAAAAAAAAAAAATCAGTTTTATACACAATTGTATTCTGTTAGCTAGACAAAAAACAGTACAGTAACCATTGTCAATGAAGGACTGGGGTAAGACTGAAAGGTGGAAATGAGGGATATTTCAATGGTCTTCTGCCATAGTGACAAAACATCTAAACATTTTGACTTGCAGTGCTTACACAATGCCAAAGGGACTAAGCATTTTGGGGGCACTGACTGGTTACAGTTTTTCTCAATCGCTTTGGTGCATTTCTCACATCACTATTTACATTTGCACAACAGTTAGTTCAATCTCCACAACATTTTGTCATTTGTGCACATCATAGTAGCAGTTTCTCATTCCTTCCAACAAATTGCAAATGCTTTTGGACATGCATCAATTGCTTTCATACAACTTTCTGCTGTTTTATAACATTATAATTTGCTTATGTCATATCAGTCCAAATTAACTATACTTGTGGATGTTAAATAGTCATTCCATATAAAACTAATAGTCCTCATTTCATTGCTTGAGTCTTCACATACAAAAATGTTAAACTAGTTGTCAAAATCCGTCAAACAAATTTATAATATTTTTTTATTTAAAAAAACCAACATTTTTTTTATCCTAAATTGAACAATTTGAACCTCAGCTTTCACTGATGAGAAGAGATGTGCATGCATGATTTACAGTATATGTATGTTGTATGTTCAGTTCCAATATTTACTGTGATATTTTTTACAGTTTTGCACCGATCTACCCGAAGGGATTTTATGTTTGTTGTAAATAAGGGTGTGTTTTTTCTTTTGCACAATGCTCTGAACAAATTAGAATTGTAAAGACCATGCAGTAAAAATGTGAAGCATACATATTCAGTGTCTTGTACTCAATTACCGTACCTCACTAAATACAGTAATGTGAAACTTTACTGTAGTTTTCAAATGGCTGTGCAAATAGTTTATAGGACTGTCTTGAGTATTTTTAGGTAGTGTCAACAAGATCTGACTTTTTTGAATTGTCAAACACTTACAGAGTAAAATGTCATAATGAAAACATGACAAAGCCATTTGACTATCTTGTTCCTAAACACTGGTGTTAGGACTTTTCATCTTGACGACACTGACACTTTCAATGACATGAATACTTGCTTTTGAGGAATGAGTTATCCATTTTGAGCAAGTGACACACTTTTGCAGGTTATCAACTAAGTTTTGCAGTTTGTACTAATTGTTTTGAGAACTGCATTAACTGTTGTGCAAATGTAAATATTGATGTGAGAAATGCACCAAAGCGACGGAGAAAAACTGTAAATGAGAAGGAAATTTAGTTTTGACACATGAGTGAACTGTTTTGGGAGAGGTATGAGCTTTTGCAGGTGAACCATGGTGTTGTGCCGAACCATCCACGTTATTTTGGCTAAAGCACCAACAGTGTTGAGAACGTCCGGTCTGTTTCGAGAAATGAGCCAAAGCATTGAGAAGGATCTTTGCCATTTTGGTGGCACTGACTCTTTAAATGAGAAATGAATTTAGTTTTGAAGCATGAGAACTGTTTTGGGAGATATATGTGCTTTTGCAAGTGAGCTATAGTGCTGTGCTAAACCGTAAGACTGTTTTGCCAAATGATCTTAGAGTTTTGAGAATGTAATTTCTGTTTCAAGAAATGAGCCAAACCAATGGAGAAAAACTGTAAGGTCTTTGAAGGTCATAAAAATGGTATAAAAATATCTTTAAAAGCATGTCAGTGGGCACAGTAGGAAAAGATTTCAGATTCTTAAATATGAGAATGAGGATAACGTTGAGATGATGCTTGGATGCAAATGCAGAATGTTTCTGCTTATTGTTGACAATACACAATCCATATTCCAAACAGGAATGCCTTAATGAGAAATCTTTCAAGGATTATTTTACATAGATGTTATTTCAGTCAAACACCAGTGCAATCTTTTTGTGTTCAGAGGAAAATTAGCAATTTATATATTAACATTAAAGATTGGTTTCAGCAACTTGTTTCTTTCTAAGGTTAGCTAATCAATAGTTTTGGCACTGATCAGTTAAAGAGCAACATGCAGGTTGGACACCCCTATATAGCATAGTGTAAGTTGACGATAAAACAACAAGATTTTCTGAACTGGAGTAATATATATTTAGCCATTAACGATATTTTGAGAAAAATTGTGATAAATTAACTACCGCGTCTACGACGCACTAACCGGAAGTGACGATCGGCGAGGGAGTCTGTTCAAGTTCAGGCTCAGGTTACAATGGATGCGAACGACGAAACTGCGTTCTCCGATGTTGATGAATATGCCTATGATGACCCACAGGCAAATAATTATGAGCCTTCTAGGCGAGATAGAAGTCAGGGGGAGATCGGGAGATGCACAATGGACAGAGGAGAGAAGTAACGTTAGAGTTGTGGTGTCAAGTGAGTTCATGTATAGCACCGCGGCTAACGCTGGTTCATCTACTGTATGGCTATACCTTGGTGTTTTGCAATAAATCTGCTTTAGCAAACATACATTTGACTTTGTTCTTGATTAAACATCTATTTAGATTGTCTTAATTTAAGCCAGCAACATTTTGTCTTCTCATATTCTACGCTGACAGTGATGCAGTCCATCCAAGCTGGTTAGCACTATCCACATTGAGTAATGATCATGCCATAACAACAAATAAATAATGCTTTTCAAATGCAGTTAGTGATACCATTTAAACCGAGTGAAATGTGCGCCACAAACGACCGAGTGTGTGTGGTAACAGACGCGGCAGTGAAGTCTGCTCTATTCACCTCCACATAACGCACCCAAGACCAAAAAGCCTTGTTTTTCCTAGAAGGAAAATGATGGATATGATGTCCTGACAGGCTGGAATTCGTGCAAAAACCACAAACACAATAATTTACCATTATGGCTTCTCTAAAACTCGATCTAAAACTTTCTGTCTCTCGCTATTGCTCTAACTACATCAACACCCAGCAATGAGAAAGCGGCCGCGAGCTCATTTGTTTTCCTCGGGCTACGTCATATGACGCGTTGCTTGCGGGAGAGGCGTATTCCAGAGCCTAGCGCATTTTCATCAAAATCTCTACATCAAATGAGATTTCATTAGTAATTTTTACATACGTGTTTTTAAAAGACCTCTGCAGACAATTTAAAGTATTAATTCAGAAATAAAATCAACCTGCATGTTGCTCTTTAAGTTAAAGTTCAATTGTTCACTCATAAAGACAGTAACTTGTTGCCACCTACTGGCTTAATAATGTAAGTTGGGCAAACACAGACAAGCGGAGTGATACAAACGGTGAAAAGGCTAATAATAATGGTGAAATATTCGAACACATTCGAGAACCATATATACTTAAAAATGTTCTAAATATATATTTATACTTATGAATTGAGCTTATAGTTTATGTAATTATTAGCAAATAACATCTGTGTTAAATAGGAATATATTGTAGCTAATAATGTTAATCAAGCTGATTAAATCACATGACTGCGATGTTAATTCTCCATTTTCAGTGTATTTTTCATTAAAAAAAACGCCGATTAAAAGCCGTTTAAGCTCGGCTCGCGAGATGAAAAGTGACATGCTAGCGATAGGATTTCCTAGCCTGGAATAAGATCGGACTCGGAGGAAGCAAGATAGGATTTCCTGAAGATATTTAGTATTTGCTTCGATAATACCAATTGGGGAATAACGTTAATTTACACATCGTGTTTTAATCGCCAAATCAGATGAATAAATTAGGCTACTTCATCTACATTCTTCACAAGAAACGGACTATGACTCACAAAATGGATTAGGCGATATAGTAAGGTCCCATACTTTACAGTACATGTTCTGCATTAATACCACCGTGAGTGCAGGGCTAATTTAGGTAAATAAACGTTAAAACGACCAGGGTTTGCTGAAGAAGAGTCTTCACCGACCTGAGCTTTGATGAGGGAATGGCGGCAGATAAATCTTCTTTCCTCTCATCTGCCTCGTATCGTTCATGACTCTATTTTACTTTTTAAAAAGTGTCTAATGACCATAATAGCTACTATCAGAAGCCACAAACAACAATGACAGTCAAGCCCTAAAGCTGTAAATTAACCGGTGCGCAATCTCATAGCGCAATCTAAACTCAAGCGTGCTGTGTAACCATAGTAAATTTGATCTGCTTGAACATTTTAATCGTCTTTAATACAAGATTCCGAAGGATATATTAACATACCCGGTATTTTTTTTTAAATAAATACAAAATTATTAAAATTTAATAATAATGATCAATTTTTTTTTTTTTTTTTTTGAGATCCGGGGCTATAGACAAGTTTTCGCGCCAAATGATGGGCGCCGCCATAACTCTACTCAAATGCATTTCTTTTCCGCCGGAAGTGGTTTGCAAAGCGTCTGCCGGTGTAAACACAGCGACGGTTCCACTACTTTGTGTGGAGATGGCGTTACTATCCCCCACCCGAATTCAGTGCAGAAGACTTACAGGACGACGTGGCCCAGCATAACGTACAGCAAGTTTTTCTTCTACTTCGTGCAATCCATGGCAATAGATGGAAAAGCTGTTGGACAAGCTGAAAGCCTCCAAGGCATATCAATATCTGCACGGCAACAAAGTCGGTTGTGTCAAAGCTAGATCAAACAGACATAGCGTGCAAATAACTATCAGTTTATGTCCGTGGTAATAGCAAATGTATCTGTGTGATATTTTAATGTTTCTTTTAACATAATAAAACAATTGTGGCCAAATAAGTGTTTGCAGTTTATAGCTTAATCAGGTATGACATTTACAAGATTATAGGAAATAATAGAAGCCTGTTGTTGCCGATGGAATACGTATTTGGAAAACCGACTGTAACCTATAATAACATGACTTACTGCTGAGCTCTAAATAAATACATGATCTATTTTGCAATTATCCTTATGACTGCATTGTTTTCCTGCTGTGTACCCTTTTACCTCTTAACAACAAAACGATTGAAGCCCCTAACGTTACTTATTGCAATAAATAAAGGCAATCAATTTTCGGCAGGACACCGGCACCGTGTCGGATCTCCGGCGTGCGGAAAAAAAATATTTTCGCGATTCATTTTTGTCCAGCTTTAACGTGTTAAAATATTTAATGCAAACACAGCATCTGTTCTTTCTGTCATCCTTTAGCTATGATTATGATCATGGTCTTATTCACGCAAATAAACCACTCATGCGCGACAAAAGAGAACGCGCTGTCAGTGAATGTCCTCCTGACGTTGGTATCCAAACCATATCAAAGGCTACTTAGAGTGCAAAGTGTGTGTGTGCCATGATGATAATAATTAGGGGCGCGATCGAACTGTGTGTGTGTGTGTGAGAGAGAGAGACGCGATACTGTGTGTGTGTGTGTGTTTGTGTGTAAACAATGGAGCGCATGGACATTCACATTGCCTCTTCGTAGCTGGTTTGCGGTCGTAGCACTCGCTATCTAACCACTCGTTCAGGTGCTTTATCGAGTGTTTGCAACCGACTACCGCACACATCATTCCCGAACACAGCCTTTCTTCATGTTGTAATTGTTATCTTCTTTGTCACTGCGATATCAGCGGTATGTCGGCACGACTGAGCTAGCTAGCAAAACAAACCCAGCCCGCCAGAACGGAAGTAGGTTGCATAAATGGGAGGAGTTTAGGATGTAGAGCGGAAACGGCTCACGAACTTGTCTATAAAAAAAAACAAAAGCCCCGAAGCCCCGAATGCCCATGTCTAACGACGCGCCTGGCAACACCGTCGGCAGTTGGAAAAAACATGTGAAAGTGTGTGAAACTGACAGTTGTGTAAAATAAATACTGCCTCTCGTAAATAACACAAAAACTTCACAAAACAAGTCTTACAATTAACAGCCTACACGAACACCTGTTTGATATCTGTAACAGAAATGCAAATTAACACATATTTCCAAAAAGATGTGTCCGTCTGGCGGAGCAGATATACTGTTGCAATTAGATAGTCAGATAGATATGATAGATAGCATATTAGGACGTATGTATGTCTCAACCATTCAGAAAGGGTAACACTTTAGAATAGCCTACGGTTCCTTCGTTAATGAATAACTACACAAGAACTAATGAGTAACACAATATTAACGATCTAGTAACTATTATTAACTAACAAGAAACTCTGATTGACAAACTAGTAAGTAATAGCGCACAGACAAAAGTGGTAGTTCACTATTAAGTAATCAATAACTACTATTTTTTTTAATACTTCCCAGAGAACTACTGAAAAAGTTTATTAACAATCTAGTAACTACTATTAACTAAAAGAAATTCTTATAGTAACGAATTAGTAAGTAATAGCTCACAGATGAAAGTGTTACTAGATACTGAATTACTAATTATTTGGATTCGTATTATAAAGTGAAGT
The DNA here is from genome assembly GCA_038021265.1 of Cyprinella venusta. Lineage (NCBI taxonomy): Eukaryota > Metazoa > Chordata > Actinopteri > Cypriniformes > Leuciscidae > Cyprinella > Cyprinella venusta. The sequence goes on along the minus strand of CM075879.1, from coordinate 8,730,019 downwards.
ACATTGCAACTAACTAGTAATTACTCAAGTACTAAAGACATTTTCGAAAAGTATACTAAAGTTCACCAAAAATCTCAAACGTTTGCACAAATCATGACTAGATCATGTAGTAACACTTGAGTAATTACTAGTGTAGCGAACTACACAATAATAATATACATAAAATGTATTAAGGGGGCTGGAATGGCCAATTTAGCTCAAAGGGGAATGATTCATTGATTTGCAATGAATCTATGGAACCGAAACACTGAACCGAGCAAATGACTCGCTTAGAATTCATTTGAACGGGCCGTAATTATAACCTTTGCAAGGATATAAATACCAAATCTATAGTGAAACACTATGTCTTAGCAAGCTAACTTTAGATCGAACAGTACAAGACATTAAATGTACAAACACAACACAAGGCAATTATCTTTTCAAATATATGGAAGACTTTATTAGCTATTCTAAACACAAACTAAGGTCTAAACATATTAACACACACGCACACATTCATACAGTCGCGAAAGGTAAAGAGTGAGTTGGAAAGAGTGAGAGAGAAAGTTTCAACTTCCTATATGCACGTAAGACATGACCTGAAAGAACCAACAAGCATTAACTTAAACCTTCGTTTCTTAGCTAGGTTATTTAATTTACATTAAAGCACCAGTTCATCTAAGAGTCTGGAGTACTTGCGCTTGTCTTTGCGGGGCTCAGGGAATTCCTTTGTTGCGTTGCATCGAAGGGGGTTTTCCCGACCGGGTCCGTTGCGTGGTTGGTTGTCTTTGAAGTGCAGGGATGAAAGTTTCGCCGCTGGTCATGTGTGATTAGCAAACGAATGAGAGTCTTTTCCAATTCGAAGCGCATTGCAAACTTAACTTTGAAACGAGACTTTTACGAAAAAGGAAATAAAGGAAAGAAGTGAAAGTGAGACGAGTTAGATGGCTTGAATTTGCTGTGTTAACCCGGATCTTGATGGGTTGTTGTTTGCTGGTCTAAGCGTGCAAACACGCTCTTTGTTGTCTTCAGAGATAAGCATGAACAGAACATTCTCTTGCTGGGTTTAGAGAGAGGCACGAACTTAACGGTTACAGAACTGAATGAACTCAAACGGGTCGAACAAAACTCGAACAGATGGTCTTGCTCCTTTGTTCGGATCTTTAACTTAAAACTCAGCCCAGCCTCCCAGAAACTTCTGACCAATGAGAAAATGGCATCATTTTAGGAGGCGGATCTAGTTCCTTCTTATCATAATTTATGCATGGTCTGTGAGCTGGTCTCCAGCACTTAGCAGAGAGACAAGAGACCATAGTTTAAACCTTATGATTATTATAATCATAAAACAAAACCTTTTACACAGATTTCAATCAAGCCATCTTTTGAATTAAGAGAATACGATTCGTTTGAGAGTACAAGAGGCATTCACACTTCTAATGGTTGTATAACAATTACAAGAGTTACTAGTAACAACAATTACATGATTAATATGTGATCTAAGCATTAACAGACTACAAACAAATTGTAGAACACATAATATCCACACACATATTGTAGGAACATTAGCAAAACATAGAATTGAATGTTTGATTATGAGTCCCTTGAGAATGGTTCTGAAGTGAGTTTGATTTTATGTGGGAGATCTCAGATCTCAACCGTAAGGTCATAGTGTGTTTAAGCAGTAGTGGCCTGTGTTATGTCTTTGTCCCGCTCAACAGAGATGATGCTGAGGGAGGTCAAAGGTGGTCAGGCTTTTGGTGGTCAGGCATCTTGTTCCACCATTTCTGAGCCGATTTGTCTTGGTAAAACATTAACATATTGACAAGTTTTTCCTGTTTAGTGCCCATCTCTTGGGCCTGTGGGGCAATAAAAGTCCTTCTCTGAGGGGGTTTTACTTAACCAGAGCAGACAGCTTGGTGCCGCCTTGGGACTTTGGAATGTGGCGTCCAAAAACTGAAGAGCTGGATCACATTTGAATTAATTCCATGAGAGATGAATTTGATTAAGATGTGTTTGATTCGCCTCAAAGTCTCTACACTAGTTAGTTCCAATGATCTTCACTTTATAATAAAGATCCAAATAATTAGTAATTCCCACAGAAGTATCTAGTAACACTTATATCTGTGAGCTATTACTTACTAATTATTTGGCTCCGTATGATAAAGTGAAGATCATTAGAACTAACTAGTAATGACTCATGTGTTACTACATGTTCTAGTCATGATTTGTGCAACTGTTTGAGATTTTTGGTGAACTTTAGTATACTTTTAGAAAATGTCTTTAGTAACACTTGAGTAATTACTAGTTAGTTCCAATGATCTTCACTTTATAATACGAATCCAAATAATTAGTAATTCCCACAGAAGTATATAGTAACACTTTCATCTGTGAGCTATTACTTACTAATTTGTTAATAAGAGTTTCTTGTTAGTTAATAATAGTTACTAGATTGTTAATATTGTGTTACTCATTAGTTCTTGTGTAGTTATTCATTAACGAAGGAACCGTATTCTAAAGTGTTACCTCAGAAAGCTGCAAGAAATTACATTTGCGCTGAACTATTTCCCATTTCCAAGTAGATTATAACCAACATCTGTAGTTTGTCAGATGCAATTAAATGGATGGAAATAAAATGCCCCATCACAATGCGTAATGACGCACAGTGGCTGATATTGCGCTCTTAGAAGCTGTGTCAAATGGAAGGATTCAGAGTGAACGCATCTTCTTCACAACAAAATGTGTGGAAAAAATATTTTATTTATTTAAGCATTCCCTCATTGTGCAGTTTATTTCAGTTAGGACAGTCTTGATTTCGCCCAACTCCTTGACCACTTCTCTGGTTGAATTAATGACTAGACGCTTTTTTGCCTCGACTTTGATGACCCAACCATTTCTTTTTTATTTTGGCCACACAGTCCGAGGTTGTGAGGCTACAGCATTTACGGCGTCAACCTTTTGCCACTCAAGTGCCTTTTTGGCATTAGTAATACCCACACTGTGCCTGTACCGCTCTTAGTCACAACACGAAGGCTGAGGTTCTTTTAACTGATGTTTAATGCTCTCTGGACTCAGACATCAAAATCAACACCGTAGAACTAAAAGGATGAATATACAACCAAAACATATCACAGTCAGTTACATGGAAAACACACGACCTTAAACTCGTACATAAACAGAAAATACATACCACTTTTGCCTGCTTGTGAACTAAGAGAGGGGGTTACATCTTGAAGTTTCTTGATTGTATGACTTATAATCATAAACACTTTAAACCTTGCGACGATTACATCGTTTAATATGATCAGCGGAATTGTAAACTCCGACCGCAGTTCTGACTCGTTGTTCCATGGCGAGAAACAGGAAGTGACATACCAAGACACGATGGGAACAAAATAAAATATACCCATAAAACTCTTAGAAACAAAATTATTGCTCAAATATACAACAGTTGAGTATATACATCACAACAAGCATTATAAAATAGTTGAAATATAAAAATATACAGATTGATTCAAAGTGGCTGAAATAAATGAGTGCTGAAGTACACAAGCGCCATCTAGTGGAAATAAACATTGTGAACATTCAAAGCTTTGTGACAGCAAACACACTCCCACCATCACACAATGTGTGATTCTTAATAGAAGTTCAATAACTCAGCATGAACTTATAAACATTCAGAGGATAAGTATCTGTACACATTTAACCTACATAGTTAAACACTAATCCAAGCCAACCCTTTATTCAGCTTCAAGTAGTAACACTGTTTTGTGTATGGGTCTTTCTAAATAGACTGGCTTGTTTGTGCGTGCACCCTTGCTATCTAGTGCTGCATCACTAACCAGAAGTTTAAGTCTTCTCACCATTCCATCAGATCCAGGGAAGACTTCTACCACTTTAGCTAGCTTCCACTGATTTCGTGGAGCCAAGTCATCTTGAAGCAGAACAATGTCATTTATCTTGGTGTTTCTCCTGCTCTTATTCCACTTACTTCTCTGCTGCGAACTCAACAAGTATTCCTTCCTCCATCTGGTCCAAAACTCATTCGCCAGAAACTGAACTCTTTTCCATCTCTTCTGAAGATAAAGATCCTCCCTTACAAACTCCCCAGGAGGTGGTGCGATGATGGTAGACTTCATTGTTAGTATATGATTCGGCGTTAATGGTTCTGGTCCCACAGGATCATTGAGATGTTCTGAGGTCAATGGTCGACTATTCACAATCGCCATCACCTCATACATGAATGTTCTCAAAGAAGAACTGTCTAGTTTTGCTGCAGACTTGTCTAGAATGGACGTTAGTACACTCCTTACAGTCCGAATCTGTCTCTCCCAGACACCACCCATATGACTGGAAGCAGGCGGGTTCATGACAAAGGTGCAGCCTAACTCTTTCACACGCTCTTGATTCATTCCTTTCATCAACCTCAGAAACTCTCCCTTTGCACCCACAAAGTTGGTACCCTGATCACTATGCAGTTGACTAACATTGCCACGTATAGCAATAAGCAGGGATGTAGTGGAGGCTAAACGCACGTAAACGCCGTTTACGCACCTCCCAAATTTGGAAATAGCGTTTACCCACCTCCAAAGTGCGTTTATCCACCTCTCAATTGCGTTTATCCACCTCAAAATATCCTGGATGTATTTCCTAAGACATTTTAAATTAAGCTTGTGTCGTTTTAGTTTCATATTGTTCATTATTAGTTTCATAGGTTGAAAAACCTAAGACGAACTCTTTCATATTGCTGCATTACTGTCAGTGTTTACTATTACTGACGGTAAGGTTGCACTGTTGACCCTCGCGCAGCCTCTCGAGCAGAAATCTACACAAATGAGCGCAGAACACACTCAGTTAACAATATAGGCTACTGCCTATAAAAATCTAAATAGAGTTTTTATAATTCTGACATATGTAAAACAACCTAAATTATTTTTTCCTGAACACCACACCATCACGATAGAAAATGTGACATTGATTTCCTACAACAGTTCAATAAACAGTAATTAAATCACTTACATTTTAGATGCAATATTAGCTGTTTTTGTTCTATTTCAGCAGCGAAAATAGTTCCAAACAATAATCACAGCAAAACCACGGCGCATCTCACAGGAACACTCGACGTGTTTTCATTACTGAATGATTCAGCATTTTGAACGAATCGACTGAGTCAAAGATTCAATGAGCCATTCATAAACATCATTCTTGATCAGTCGTTTGAACGAATCGTTTGAATGAATGAATCAATGACTCACTCGTTAAGACGGTCGCCTACCACCACCTACTGGCGGTTTAGTGTTAAATGTTTAAAAGTAGTATCATTCTTTCCAAGTTTCTTATGTAAATTTAAATAAATTTCATAACATTATTTTATGCAATTGTTATTTTTCAGTGTAAATGATTTAATTTGATCAGCCCCTAGAGTAACAGCCCATGCCATAGTGTCTTATTATTCGAAATAATTGAATTTATTGATCAAATATAAGAATTTAAAATGAAAGATGAAGCATACATTTACTAAAATTGGGTGAGGGGATGCCCTTTAAAAGTGCAGATAATAAAATAATGTGATTTAAATATCAAAGCTAATTGAACACAAATATTGTTTCAGAATAAATGAACACACAAAATAAAAATAAAAAAAATCCGGACAAGCAACTTTTTTACTTAGACAAATTAATGGCAGATTTACTTGTCCAAAGGACAGGCGTATTAAAAGGGTTAATGTCGAGGCCTCCCTATAGCAATGTTATCAGGATACACATACACCGGTAGACAGTGGCCCACCTTACCTGGTGACCACGTCGTGGTCCACCAGAATTTATAGTTTACCCACCTCTTTTTTTACCACTACACCTCTGGCAATAAGGCAACGCAGTGCATTAAGAAAGGCATCAGTGCTAAGATCATCCAGCACCTCAAGATGAACAGCTCGCGAACACATGCAGGTGAAAAGTAGTCCGTATCTCTTCAACTCTTTCCGTCCCTCTTTAACATAGAACGGACCGAAGCAGTCCATGCCACTATAGGTGAACGGAGGAGTAGCTTCCATTCTTTCTAATGGCAAGTCAGCCATCCTTTGCTCCTGAATGCATTTCCTCAGCTTCCTACACTTAATGCATTTGTAGATGAGAGATGAAACTTCACTACTGCATCCCAGAATCCAAATGCCATTGGAGCGGATTTCATTGACGGTCATGCCACGACCTTGATGTTGCACCTTTTCATGGAAGTGTTTTATGAGTAAACGTGATATATGATGCCCTTTAGGAAGAATGGCCGGATGCTTTACGTGAGGGTGAAGTTCTCCCTGTCAATCGTCCTCCCACTCGTAGGACACCATGGTCGTCGATAAACGGACTTAACTTGTACAACTTGTTGAACTGACATGAACTAACTTCCTTGCCTTGTCTTAGATGCTTGATTTCGTCACTGAACACTTCTTCTTGAACAATACGAATAATGAACCCTTCAGCATCCTTTCTTTCTTCAAGTGTTGTGAAATTGTTGGATCTTTCTATCAAACCTTTCGCACTCCTTGCACAACGTTTGAGTCTTGCTATGGCTTTCACTGCCCTCTTCCAATCTGAAAACCTTTGCAGGCGATCCGACAGACACCACTCTTCTCTTGCCTTGGTCATAAGAACTTGTGCCCTCTTGAGCTCCGGATCTCCATCATTAATCTCTCCCACATTAATGTCTTCTTTAGGGAGTTCTCTTTGCCATAGGAAACTTGGACCAGTAAACCAGTTCGATCCCATGAGTTCCTTTACGGTGAGCCCACGAGAGGCGTGGTCAGCTGGATTTTGTTCTGAAGCCACATATCGCCATTGACTAGTCTCAGTGCTTGTTCTGATTTGCTGAACACGATTGGCTACAAATACATGGAAACGACGTGCCTCGTTGTTAATGTAACCAAGGACAACCTTGGAGTCGGTCCAGTAGTATTCACATATGTCATCCAATTCTAGTTCTCTTTTTAGCAAAGCACCAATTTTTGTGGCAACCACTGCAGCTGAGAGCTCTAGTCTGGGAATTGTCACTACCTTTGATGGAGCAACCCTAGCTTTACCCATAATGAGAGTGCAGTAGACTTCTCCAGACATGTTTACAGCTCTGAGGTATGAACACACTCCATAGCCTGACACACTGGCATCTGAGAAATGGTGTAGCTCATATTGCTGAACATCCTTGAATGTTGATGGTACATAACAACGTGGTATCTTTACCAAAGACAGGTTATAGAGGTCTCGCAGCCAAGCTTCCCAATGTGGCTTGAGGTCATCAGGAAGTGGTTCGTCCCAGCCTATCCTATCTTGACACATCCTTTGTAGGGTTCTTTTCCCGATTAAAATGAAGGGAGCAACGAATCCAAGAGGATCAAAAATAGAAGCAACTGTAGACAACACTCCTCTTCTAGTAAAGGTATTTTCCTTTTCCAGCACTCTGAAATGGAACTCGTCTGCAGCTATGCACCATTGGATTCCAAGCGCTCTCTGTACCTTTGGTTCTCCTAGTGACAAGTCAAAGTCAGTCGCCCCTTCAGTACATTCCTCCTTTGGAATTGTGGCTATCACAGTCTTGCTGTTGGTGATGAATTTGTGCAAGCGAAGCTTCCCGGTATTGCAGAGACCCCTGGCTTCCTTTACAAGCTGGATTGCATCTGCTTCAGTGTCTACACTTGCTAAACCATCGTCAACATAAAAATTCCGTTGTATGAACTTAACTGTGGCTTGATTAAACTTGCCTTCACCTTGCATGGCAAGGTATTTGAGGCCAAAGTTTGCACATCCAGGCGAGGAGGCCGCTCCGAACAAGTGAACCTTCATTCGAAAAACTGATGGTGGGGCGTTCATGTTTCCATCTTCCCACCACAGGAACCTGAGGTAATCCCGATCCTTCGGAGCAACATGAAACTGGTGGAACATACGCTCCACATCACACATGATGGCAACTTGCCCTTTCCGGAAACGACACAAGACTCCAACAAGGGTATTTGTGAGGTCAGGCCCAGTCAGTAGATGCTCATTCAGAGAAGTATTCTGAAATCTTGCAGAGCAATCAAAGACGACGCGAATCTTGCCTGGCTTCTGCGGGTTGTATACTCCGTGGTGAGGTATATACCATGCTGGTTGATTACTTAACTCCAACTCTGGGACCTTTTCAGCATCACCTCTTGTCATTATGTCCTTCATGAAAGCCAGGTAATCATTTCGGTACTGCTCATCTCTCCTTAAACGCTTCTCTAGAGATCTCAGTCGATGCTCTGCACATGCTTTGTTGTTTGGTAACTCTGGTCTCTCACCCTTAAAAGGCAATGGCATCTCATAGTGTCCATCTTGCATTTGCTTAATGCCTTCATTCAATTTATCCAAGAACCTTAAATCTTCTTGTGATGTTAAGACTTCCTCACCCCTTTCAACAAAGTCAGACTCAAAAACTTTCATTATCTCTGCTGGAGTGATCATCTCTTTTACCTTGTTCCTGTGTACAAAGTAGACTTCAGACTTGAGGTTGTGAGCTGGATCACCAGCTGGTACAACTTGCTTCATAATGATCCTGTGACTCGCACCGATTTCATCTTGATAACAGCCATCATGGTTGTATCCAACGATACTCCAACCCAACACAGATCTTTGTGCAAAAGGCTGATTCTCACTGCCACTGAGAACATCTCTAGGAAGTAAGGCTTGAGGACAGTTGTATCCTATTAACAAACCTACTTCACAGTCAAGTGCAGGAGCCATTACATCTGCCAGATGTTCTAGATGAGACCAGTTCCTTGCTGTTTCACATGTGGGTATATGAGATCTATTTGCAGGGATATAGTCTCTAGTGTAAGTTGTTGGAAGTTTTATTTTAACTTCGGACTGGAACCCTCTTACTTGTAGTCCATTCAATTTGTGACTGGACACAACTTTCGTTTTGGAAGTCATTGTAGAAATTTTGAGTTTGACGGGCTCTTTCCTGATATCAAGTGTCTCAGCTGTGTCCTTTAGAATGAAAGTAGTGTCACTCTGTGTATCAAGCAAGGCATACACTAAAATCTCCTTCTTTGGTTCAGCTGTTGTTGAGACATAAACTGGAATGATCGATGAGGTATGAGTGCCGTTCCTTTCTTGAACTACTCTGTTCGAAGTCACAGGCTTAGACTCTTGTACCTTATGTGATTCGGCTGATCTATCTGCAGATCTTTGATTAACCTTGGACTGATCTTCACTGGTTTTAGATCTTTGTTCTGGGGATTTATTTACACGGTCCTGATGTAGGCTTGTTGGGTGACGCTTCTCACATTTTTCGCACACGCTCCTAGAGGAACAGGCTTTGGAGTTATGACCAGCCTTAAGACAGCCAAAGCACAACTTCTCAGACTGTACAAACTTCAATCTTTCCTCAATCGGTCTTTCCATAATCTTGCGACACTTATGAATGGTGTGGCCATACCTCTTACAAAAGACACACATAAAGCTAGTCCTTTCCTCGTTGGAACTAGTGGTGAATGTCTTGGCAGTTGAGTTGCGATTCCGCTGAAACTTATGATCTTGATCTGTTTGCTTGAACCTTTCTTGCTCTGATGGCTTTATTGCTTGCAGTGACGTGATGGGATTGCATGCAATTCGAGCTTCCTTGATGAGGAATTCCACAAAGTATTTGAAATCTGGGAACACTTTGTGTTCGTCTTGAAACTTGGTGACTGCTCTATTCCAACGTGAGCTTAACCAGTCCGGCAATTTGGCTGATATTCTCTGATTTTCGACACAATCATTCAGAGCTTGTAAACCTTGAACGTAAGGCATGGCTGACTCAACACTGCTTAGAAAATCTACAAATTCCTGGAGATCTTTGCTATCTTTGGTAGCAATCTTGTGCCAAGACTGTATTTTGTCACGATATGATTTTCCAACTACGAATGGATTGCCGAACCTGTCATCGAGGATGTTCCAGGCTGCCATGTAAGCTATTTCCGTTCCAGCCACAAAATGTCCTTCAATAGCTCTCTTCGCTGGACCAGCTACATACTTGCGCAGAAAATAGAGCTTTTCTTGAGGTGGCAAGTTCTTGCGATCAATTAATGTCTGGAAAGACAGCTTCCAGTCATTCTACTTTAGGGGATCTCCAGAGAATTTAACAGGTTCTGGAACTGGGATCCTATTGGCTGTAATCGCTTCAGCGAGTGCCTTCACAAGGTCATTAGAAGCTTCGTTGGGAGCAAGCAATGAAGGTGACTGAGGGATATGAGCTTGTGGAATTGGTAACCCTTGAGAGGGACAAGAGGGTTTGTTGAAAGGAGCAGTGTCTTGTGCGAGCATGAATGGCTTAGAGAGAGAAAAAGGAATGCTTGGTTGAAAAATATAATCTCCTGGTCTTTGTTGAAGAGGAGCAGAATGCAGTTCTTCCTCATCACCTTTGATGCTTTCAGCATAAACCTGCAGCCTTGCTTGTGCTGCGTTGTGTCTTTTTAGTTCCTCCAACCATTCCACTTCCTTTTTCTTTTCTTCCAGCTTTATTTTCCTTACAGTGCTTTCTGAAATAAATTGAGCCCTTTTCCTTGCATTCTCCGCTTCAGTTTCTCTTTCTTGAGCTTCTCTTTCTGCTGTCAACCTTTCATCCTCTGCCTCCAGTTTCCTAATTTCCTCTTCATGTTGATGTTGCGTCTTCATTATTTTAATCACTTCTTGTGTAGCCGCTACTTCAGCTGCTGCTTCTTGTCTTCTCTGCAGGGAATCACTGTAAGATCGACTGGACAACTTGGAAACAGACCTTGACTTACTGGAGGTTGCTGAGATAATGCTGGACACTGTGGCTTCAAACACTGAATCCGAATCAGGCCAGGGAATCTCCTTAGAATCACCATTGAGAAAGCTCTGAGACTTCTCATTTGCAATGCTAGTAATGGCAAGACAAGTGTCATTTTTCCTTCTGATTTCCGGTTCCGGGCTTGTGATGCTTCTTATATCACCATAAATATGGTCAACCTCAGACTGAATGACATTAATGGTGCTCGCAACTTCACAAATCAATTCTGCATCATCCTTGTTCTTAATGGCTCTTTTCAATCCATTGATGTGATATTTCCACCTTTTATACTTCTGCTCAAAGCTCCTTTCCAGATCCTTTAGTCTAGCGTCTTGTAGTGTTTTACCCTTCTCGGTAAGCGTGCGTACTCGCTGACTTCTTCTGATATCTGGGAGCTGTGTATTCTCTGGGTCAACCTGAGGTTGATGTACTTGTGCAGCCACTTCAACTTGATCAGTTATACCAGCCTGCTGTGGTGGGATAACCTGCTCTGCACTGCCTTCGTCTTGTGCAGTAGGGTGTGTAGAGCTGACTTCTTTAATAGGCAGCAATGGTGTTTCACTTGTGTATGACATGACCTATGTTGCACTCTAATGTGAATATTCAAAGAGCTCAAAACAAATCTAAAGTCTAGTGTAAAGCGATTATCTCAGCTAGACTTATATGACTGAATCATGTAAAATAATAGAAATTGCAGAACTGTCAAATAGCAAAAGCATTAACTTGTAACACACTTAAATCATAAGGTATGCAAAACACTTGAATAAAATAAAAGATTCAAATTGTAGTCTTTCAATAGTCTCAATTCAATTTCAATTCAATAGTAGCACAATTGCTTATCTATTGAATCCCTTTAGTTTCTTGAGTCAAACGATAATAGAAAAATGTCCAACTTTATCTTAGAATGAGGATGACAGAAATACCAGATTGATTAAAACTTAAGCGACAGTTCACAAGACCTTGTGCTGCTTCCAAGTCACTAACTTTAATAGTGCTTGCTTGTTCAGCCTTCGCTTGCCCACTGGCTGCTTTAGTCAGTCAATTGTGATATTTTCATGTTGTACTTCCCTCATTCAACACGTGGTGCCTCGTGATGGCCGTCTTCCTCGTGCAGCTTTACGATCAGATGCTTTGGCCTTCCCCGACGCAGGAAGTGTTCTACTGTACCGCTCTTAGTCACAACACGAAGGCTGAGGTTCTTTTAACTGATGTTTAATGCTCTCTGGACTCAGACATCAAAATCAACACCGTAGAACTAAAAGGATGAATATACAACCAAAACATATCACAGTCAGTTACATGGAAAACACACGACCTTAAACTCGTACATAAACAGAAAATACATACCACTTTTGCCTGCTTGTGAACTAAGAGAGGGGGTTACATCTTGAAGTTTCTTGATTGTATGACTTATAATCATAAACACTTTAAACCTTGCGACGATTACATCGTTTAATATGATCAGCGGAATTGTAAACTCCGACCGCAGTTCTGACTCGTTGTTCCATGGCGAGAAACAGGAAGTGACATACCAAGACACGATGGGAACAAAATAAAATATACCCATAAAACTCTTAGAAACAAAATTATTGCTCAAATATACAACAGTTGAGTATATACATCACAACAAGCATTATAAAATAGTTGAAATATAAAAATATACAGATTAGACTGATTCAAAGTGGCTGAAATAAATGAGTGCTGAAGTACACAAGCGCCATCTAGTGGAAATAAACATTGTGAACATTCAAAGCTTTGTGACAGCAAACACAGTGCCCTCCAAACAACATTTTTCTCCTCTTTTCCACCTCGCCAACGATAACTTCTACTTCACATTGACTGAAGTTACGTTTTTTATTTCCTCTCTGTGTTTGCCATGATTTCGCAATCAATGACTATTAACTTGTGGGCGTTTCACAGCCTATTTATGGGCAACTATGGGCGTGACATGAAGCCACAAATGCTGTGCTATATTTAGAATTGATTGTGATTTATTAAGGCAAAAATGCATAGGATGTGTGTGCGCACGGTTTTATGAATCCGAATATTTCTGTGCGTACGCACGTCCTATGTTTCATCCGTACGCCAACTCTGACGCAAATTCTATGCAAAGTTTTATAAATGAGGCACCTGGTGAGGCCTACTACCTGATAACCACAGTATGCAGGGAACTCAACTTCAGGAAGGGCTGGTGAGGCCTACTACTTGACAGTTCCCATTCAGGGAGGCCTGGAGGGGCCAACTACCTGATAACCACAGTATGTGGGGAACTCACCTTCAGGGAGGCCTGGTGAGGCCTACTACTTGATAACCACAGTCCGTGGGAGCTCACCTTCAAGGAGGCCTGGTGAGGCCTGACAGTTTCCATTCAGGAAAGTGATAGCTGACAGACAACTACCTGACAGTTTCCATTCAGGGAGGCCTGGTGGGGCCTACTACCTGATAATCACAGCATGTAGGAACTCCTGACAGACACAGTATCTGGGAGCTCACATTCAGGGAGGCCCGGTGAGGCCTACTACTACCTGAGAGTTGCAGCATGTGGGATCTATACGTGCATTAATCTGCATGTGAAATTACTGATTAGACTTTATTTATATCAAAACCAAGAGAAAACGATAAACAAAGAAAATGGAAATGAATTTATAAGGCTTTATTGTAAATAACTGGGCTTAATTTATGTGCTGCTTATTATTCTAATAGAATATTCTTTGGCTATACTATATAAACTATAGAATTTATGTTTAGTATAGAATTTCTATAGAATTTATAGAAATTCCTGCCAGGAGTCAGGACCTACAGAATATATATTCTGTAGGCCTAGGTCCTGGCAGTGATGTTTCACCTGATGTTTCACCATATTAATGTTGTGTTTAATATAATGTTTCACCATATTAATCCTTTTTAAAGCTGTTAGTCAGGAGCAGTGAGTTATTTCTCTTTGTCTTTTGTTCACTATGACAGACCGTATAGGTATAAGGCTTCTGCCAGGCACTTTCAGCGATACAATAGTCTATATATGTGCATATTTATATGCAAAATACTCCTTTCTATAGCTATTAGAAAGGTATGCAAGTATGCAAAATACTCCTTTCTATAGCTATTTTTCAAGTCAACTATGTGCTATTAAATGGCTTTCTAGAGGTAGCTAAATGTAACGTTCTGTGACATAATTGTTCTCCTGCTGTTTCAATAATATCTTTCTGTGCTGAAAAGCACTGATTGATTGATATTATTTATGAGGCATTTACCGTTTGATAAGTTATGCTACTGTATCTTATCTTTAAACAAAAAGTAAAAGATGATCGGTTTACTTGAACTGAGGCGCTAAAGCGATCTGTCACGTCATATTCTAGCGGCAAAATGGTCTGAATTTCGTAATAAAATGGACAGAACCTGAGAGCTGAGACTTTTAAATGTCGTTTATATAGATCAGTGAGTGGAGGCCTATTACAACTGGAATATCGTAACATTTTTTACAAAAACAATGCAGAAGGCAACGTGTAGCCTTTCATAAATGTCTCACCTCAGCAGTCAGGCGCGCCCTGCTGACATCGTCACTTAAGTCCGACACCAGGCAGCAAATAATTCATTTATTTTAACACATTTGGTGGCATCTGCCTCAAGTTATTGTCGTTGTCTTGTTGTTTTTTCTCCCTCAACTTCTCGGCCCCCCTTTACGTTAAGAAATGTTCTACTACACGAATTTCGTTGCACATCACATCGCATCACAGCCAGGAGTTGTTGTAAAGCGGCCGCTTTTCAAGTCTAGATTTGAACTTGATTCCGATTGGCCAATGTCAGACAGTCAGACGTGTCAGTCTCGCAGCTCGCGTCAGCTTCATGCGGCTTCGTGAGAGAGATACTAAGCCCGGAATTGGACAATATATAACAATATACTTACAATAGAATATATGAAGAGTTCAGATGCAAAAGCCTCTAAATGCCATTTGAAATTTTCTTCTAAAATGACCATTTTTATCAAACTTGTATATTTAAGTTCAGCAATTTCACTTAAATGACAATTAATAGGTAATCTTCATTGTCATTTAAGTGAAATTACTGAACTTAAATATACACGCTTGATAAAAATGATCATTTTAGAAGAAAATTTCAAATGACATTTAGAGGCTTTTGCATCTGAACTCTTCATATATACAATTAATAATGATTTAAAAACAAAATACACAACGCGCCGGGCCGCCGGCCCAACCAGACCGCGGCCCACCGGGAATCTCCCGGTAGTCCCGATGGCCAGTACATGCCTGGCTAGCTGGAATTGATAACTGGTAAGGTCTACTACCTGGTAGCCAGCGTAAGTGGGAATTCGCCTACAGGGAGTCCTGCTGAGGCCTACTACCTAACAGCGCAGCCTTCGTTGGCAGATAAGCTGTTTACACACCGCCTACAGCATTCTATTACCTAATCACATTGCCCATGGCAGTGTACTCAGCAAGAGAGCTGGTACCCTTAAAATAAGGAGAGTACAACATACACAACTCTACTTCAACGGAGGTCCCAGAGTCAGGGGCCTACCATTTGTATGCATGGGCGTCAGCTCATGGCATTCCTCTGGCTTCAGGGGAGCGTACTTCGACAAAAGAAGAAGTGAAGGCAAGAACTTCCCACTCAACCCAAGCCATAGTGGTGCGAGGTAGGATAATACAGAACTGAAAGTGAAGTACTCAGACCTACCCTGTATCACAGGGGAATATTCCCACCTCACCCTGAGGTTTACCAGGGTGTGGGCCTGCCAGCGGCTCTAGAGTTGGCAGAAAATTGATCTGTGCCCAACCTAGGGGAGTGGAACTTGTTTGTGAGCCAAACCACCTATAGCCCAACGCCTGAGCAGTAATGAGGTAGCGAGGTAAGTGAAGCCTAAACTGGCGGCCCAGATCCGTATGCTAGTTCTGCACGGCAGGGTCGGGCAGACAAACCCAGTCTCTTCGTGAGGTAAAAGAGGCCTAACCCTGCTCAATAAAAACACATTGTACCAGGGAGGCCTATTTGAGGCCTAACCCAGGATCTTTATAAACCATGCCTCTGCACCACACTATCCTTACTCTTGTCGCCCCCGAATGCAGAGAAGGGGACAGGCCTTGGCCTAACGACTCCCATGGAAGGAGGCTGTCATACAGGGATGCTTTCTAGAAACCTACATTCAAAAAGTGAAGGGTAAGAGGCAGAAATGCTTAAGCAGAGTGCCTCCACTATTCCTGGCACAGCCTAGGCGAGCTACAGAGGCGGCCCTGGTGGCCCTGGCCCTGGTGAGGGCCAGCCTGCAAGCTTTTTGCCTCAGTCAAAACTCCAAGTAAAAAAATCCTATTAGAGAGAGACCAACTACTCTACCCTGAGGTGGCTAACAGCCCAAGGGCTAACATAGTTTCACCTCACAAGAGAAGCCACCCCCTGACCAAGAGAGACCACCCCCTGGTAGAGATCCCCCAGCAGATCAGCCTGATATACCTGCAACACCGCCATGTTCTGCAGGGTAGCACCGGCCTAATATATGTATGCTCTGCGATTCAACTGGCAGGGTTGGAGCACCAAGTGTCGATTCTCCCATCAACATTTACCCACGCTCTCCTATCCCCTCAATATTAGTGAGACTAGCCCACTGATGTTGGTGGCTGATGTACAGGCAGAGTATGGGTTCTTCCATGTCCTCTGACAAAGAAATGAAAGGCTCACCTGAACTGGTGGTTCTATGACCGGGGAAAAACTGCTCTCATTACGAGCGATTTCTCCCCCAACGAGCAGCCATGGCAGCTGCAGCCTGCCCGCAGCACGTTCTATAACACCAACCAGCTCAGCATATATGGGGCAGAGTGACTGAGAAGAATCAGAATATATACAATTATTAAATTAAAATAATTAAAACATTAGTCTTAACATTTGAATGTGTGTTTATGTGCAGGGCATGCTCGTTTCCCTGGCTTCCTACTTCTTATGTGTTGGGGAATGTGAGCGTTCTTGCAGTGGGAGTGTGGGCCATAGCACAGAGAGACTCCATAGATGCTGTATTATTGGTAAGTGTGATTTTTTTTTCATTCATGAAGAGCATGATTTTCAGATCATGAAGGCCTAGACATTAATTTTATTTAGTATTGATTACAGATGAGAAATCCACACATTTATGACATTTGAGTATTTCATAGCCATGCTTTTGACTGGCCAAAAAGTCTGGTTCACATCAGCCACTTTTCTACTGCCGTGCCAGTGCGAGCCAGGGCTAACAATGTGCCAGGAAGGGCTAATATGGAACCTCGAGCACAGAGGTCAAAATCAAGTTGCGTTTCCATTGTCAGGCCAATAGCCCTGCGGTGCAGCCCTAAAACCTGCCCTTAACACGCCTCAATTGAACCACATCATACAACCACACCATTTCACGGGCTGACTGAAAGCTAGATCGCACAAAACAATTCTGTTAAAGGGGTCCTATAATGCTTTTTCACTATTTCAACTTTAGTTAGTGTGCAATGTTGCTGTTTGAGAATAAAAAAGATCTGCAAGGTTTCAAATGTCGAACTCCACTCCAAAAGTCCACTCCAAAGGGGGATATTTTATTTATCAGAATCCTCTTTCTTCTAAGAACTACAACGAACTTGTTCCTCATTTAAAAAATCCCCGCCCACTGTAAATGCAGAAAAGCAGACGAGGCCTGGCTGAGCTGCCGCTATGTAAAAGAGACACTGTTTTTTTCGCCAAAACTCATTTGTTGTTTGAACTTCCTAAAGCTGACGAACTTAGAATGGGTCTCATTTATTTTAAATACTGTTCCTGAACAATATACTCCTGATGTTTGTCTGTGAGGTGCAAAGTTTATAAAGGACAGCTTCCAGAACCACGATGCAGCCTACACAGAAAAAGATGTAGAAAAGTTTCTTCTGAATTGGAACAGTTTTGACTTTGTCGAGACAATCTGTTGTTTGCGGATCACAACTTGTATGTATGTCTCAGCATGAGCCACAGGAGGATGGCATCTTTAAAAAGACGCAGCTCTTTTAGAATGCGTGAGTCCCGGTGGCGACCACACACTAGGCAGAGTAATGCAGTATACTGTATTAAAAAGATGTGGAAGCCAGATAGCGTAGCAGGAATGGCGACTGAAGGTGGCAAAATGAAGGCCAGTGACTTCAGTTCAAATGGCTCGTCCCGCAGAAGGCTTTCCCGAAGGCGCGTCTTATCACTCTGGAACCAGCGATACGTGAGCTTCGCTGAAGAGATGAAAAATCAGCCTATCAAGCTATATTTATAGGGCTAAGCCACACCAGCTTCGGCCATTGGACCATCACCAAAGTGGCTCTCTCGATAGGCTGCTGCAGTTACCGCAGGACAGCCAATAGGCACGCTAAGCCACCTTGGCTATGTCTGCATGCTGCCACAACGCGTTTTACATTAAATCAAAATTAAGGATATTTTTTTTTGGCTTCAATATCTTGTGGAAAAGAGATTTTCCCCTAGCGTAAGATTTACGCAGTATGAGAGAACCTCTTGTAAGAGAATAAGTTTTGGATGCTCCTCTTGTTTTTTAACATTGTCAGGGTCTGAATCTGAATTTGAAATTTCCGCCATTCTTTGAATTTACACTAGAGCAGAACTCACGGTTTTGAAAGGGCGGGACATTTCACAACACACTGGGCCAGCTAACCAATCACAGCAGGTTTTGTATTTCTATTTCTAGACTGGGGAGAATTATGGGATGATTTTAGTCTCATTATTATTAATAAATGCACACACAATTATCAATGTACTAGATACATTTTGTGAATGTATTTTACTATCCACAAACAAATGTCATTTAATTTGAATCTGTGGAATTTGGGATTGAATGAGTGTGGAGTGATTTGCACAAATACATACATGTATGCGAATAAACATGTTCTGTTATCCAATAATAAATCTAAAACTCCTCATTCAAAAATGAATCCGTGCATTTGTGGATCACAAGACACGCGTGCATTTATTAAAATCTTGTTCGAATCGATCGTGTTCGGTTCATTTGGATTTTGAGACTACCTTTTCGCAGTTTACAGCATTCCACCCACTCACACACACACGCACCTAACAAACATGCAATGCTACTCATTAACGTGAACACGATTCGTTTTATGTGTGTCACCATACAATGAAACAAATGCTTTTCAACCGATGTATGTACAATTAAGAATTACATACATGTGCATCAATTTGTACAAATAAAGTCATGTTTGTGAGTATAAATGTTCTACTTTGTATTAACGTGTGACCATTTCCGCGTGCAAAAAAGAATCCGTGGATTTCCGGACCAGGCGACACCCGTGCATTTATTGATTGCTTGTTCGAGTCGATCCTGTTCGGTTCATTTGGATTTTGAGACTTGCTTTCCGCAGTTTTCCATGTATGTATCGCTGCAGCCCGGAGACCTGCAGGTGGGAAGAGCTTACGCCGCAAGTGGAAGGAGCTTATGCCGCAAGTAGGATGGATTTCACAAATTTACAAGTAGGAGGAGTTTACTCCGCAAGTGGGAGGAGCTTATGCGGAAATCCCCAAACATGGCTCTGGCTGTCATTGCCGAGGACGGCGGTGAATGAGTATTGCAGGAAGTAGCGACAGTAATGAAAATAAACATTTAAATATTACATTCCTCATCATGGTCTGATTTATTGCAGCTTTGTTATTATTAGTGTGTGTGTCCAATACCTCTCACTGTCAATGAAGTCACGTCTGTAAACCTTTTACCATATATACTTAGACAAGTGATGGTGTTTTAAATTCATCAGGCTGTAGGCCTTATTCAAGCATATTTCTAAATATTACATATTGTACAATTCTACAGTATCAGTAAATGAACATTAAAATCTGATGCAATTGTGACTCAGTGAAGTGAATGTGTAAATACATGAAAAACATTTGTCTAAAGGGGGGGAAAAAATTCCCATCCATCTTTACTGCATATTTTTTTATAATAGCAGACTAATGTTTTTCTGAACGTGTTACAGATAATATAACATTTAAATCTCGGGGTGGATAAATTGTGTTTTTCAATTAATAAAATCATGTACAAGTCATTCAGAATTGATTGCAAAATTGTTTATTGTATTTTATTATTTGTAGTCTTTTTTGTTATTAGTAAGGACACTATATCAGCTCATTAGAACTGATCTGCATGCAGTGAAAACTGCAAAATCCAGGGTGGAAGGTTTCTGAATAAATGCCCTGGAGCTCGCCTTGCTTTCCCTTCCCAGCATAACCTGGTGGATACACAAGAAGCACAATAAGAACTATGGTTTATAGCTGACATTGAACATTTACAAACATTAAGAATAATTTCTCAGCTCTGTAGGTCCATGCTAATGCCATGCAACTGAATGGTGTCCAGAACTTTTAAACTCCAAGGGATGACAAGTAAATTTGATTTTTAGTTTTCCTTTAGACTAACAACTAGTTTATTCATCACCAATTTACACAAAACATACCAGGTGTGCAGCATTTGTAGTCAAACCCACACTCCAAACAAGTGGAGATTGAGTACATCCTCCAGAAGAGCTGTTTGTAGTGAGACGACTTATTTTTCCAGCATGATGGGGAAAATAAATGAGCATAACATTTAATATTATCAATGATGTTCTTGTTATGCGTTTTATTTTTTAATGTCAATATTTACTTTCTAGCCATAAGAAGTGTGCCTGATTCCTGAAATTGCCATCCCCAACTACGTATGTCCCTGAACCAGCGGCGGACTGGGACCAAAAAGTGGCCCTGGACTTTCTGTCCCACAGCAGCCCACCGTACGGTGGCCGAGAAAGCTCAACGTGCTGCAACTGAAGCAAATACTTGCAAATAGAAATAAACACCTGCAAATTAAAAAAAACATTGTCATCAATTTCACAACACATGTGTGCTCCAAATACAGAAATGCACTGCAAAAGTTCACAACACAACCAAATACAGAAACGTGCTGCAAATAACACAGACCACAACGGAAATGTTTCCAGGTAAACCAAATAAGTGACGAAGCGCTAAAATATGTGTGCATGTGTCTCAACTTTAAAACTTTGGACCCTACATTACCTAATATTTCTAATGAAACTTTTCTTTATGAAAAATTTAAACAAATCATTTTTTACAGTGTAACAGATTAAAGATAAAAATCTTTCCTCCATGTTCTTATTCTCTATCTTTATCTATTTAGTTAAGTTTTCAGCTCATTGTTCTTTTCTCATTTGTATTCTGATGACATTGAACATACTGTTAATACATTTTGAATATTGTAAGTTTTATGTCATACAAATGTAATCTCTGTACGTTTTGAAAAAAATAAATACATACATAAAGTAGAATTTTAAGCTGTAAGGGTTAGTCACTTATTTGGTTCCCCTGGAAAGATTTCCATTGTGGTCTGTGTTTTTTGCTTGTTTCTTTATTTGGGTGGTGTTGTGAGTATTTGGTGCACACGTGTGTTGTGAAACTGATGAAGATTTTTTCTTAATTTGCATGTGTTTATTCTATATACTTGCGTTTTCATTCAGTTGCAACGCGTTGAGCTTTCTCGGCCTCAGTACCACCACATCCCACATCATAATAAATTGGCTAATTAATGTGCATAATATTTTTAACACCACTTATAGCATAAAAATATAACACAATACAAAACTATAGTATATGCAATTTAAACATTTATTTTAAATAACACAACGCTAGTCAGGGAAGCTAACTTTCGCCTTTAGAACCATGTTCAGAACCTGTTGAACTGCTACTCTTCGCGCCAAATGTATAATCTGTTAATTTGAAGCATTTCACTCATAGATTTCACAGCATCTACCAATAGCTAACAGTTGCCTGTAGTTCTATCTGTGTTCAAATGGAGATTTTCTTCTTTCCCGCGACCCGGTGACGACGCGAGGAAGTCGGCTTTCATATGGCTTTCATCTGCGCGCCGCGGCTGTCTGTGTTGTGTTTTTCCATGTGTTTTTCCTGGACGTGAAAGGGGGCGTGTTTCAAGATACGCAACGGAGCAGACCAAACAAATAGGCTCTATGCACAACTGCACTACTTCCTGAACTTCAGCCAGCTCCTTGTTTCCTGTATACCATTATTGGACAATTTGATTAATTCAGGTGTGTTTGACCTCAGTAGTCACGGCAACAATAATCAAACACACCTGAATTAATCAATGTGTCCAATAATGCCAGACAGGAAACAAGGAGCTGGCTGACGTTCAGGAAGTAGTGGAGCTGTGCATAGAGCCTATTAACAGGGAGAGACAGTCACATTCATTCACACGAAACGTACTCCTTGTCGGCCGCGCGATCGATTCTCTTATCCATTTGCGTAGAAAAGAAATGTAATATTATGATTTTCACCATTGTTTTATATATTATATTTTTGATACTTGATATTTGTACCGGGCCGGCCCACATTGGCCAGCGGCCCACCGGGAAAAGTCCCGGTGCTCCAGATGGCCAGTCCGCCCCTGCCCTGAACCTTGAGCAAGCCAATGACAGGGGCATGTAGGCAGCATCCCCTTCTTGAAGAACAACTTCAAGAAGTATGTTCTTCAGCAACACTCCTGATAACTGAAAATATAACAACAGTTAGCACAGGCAGTTAAAAAAAAATGTTAAAAAGCACATTATATAACATTATTCAACTACCTTGAAGATGAAGCATGATGGAGGGTCATCATCTTTTAACAGCTCATCCTTAAAGAAAAATAAGTGGATTAAAATTGTATGATTTTAACACTGGTATGCCTCAAGAGTGTCCTGCACATCTTTCACTGATAAGTGAACCTAAAACACTATAACATGCGTTTCACATTTATTTCACTGATTGTTTTGAGTAATACATTTTATAAAATAATTATGATATTAAAACAAATGTTTCAACTGCATTACATTACATTGTGGATCACGCAGAAAAAAGCATAACTACAATGAAAACAAGTTTTAATAGAATTGCATGCATTGTACAATTAAATTAGGAGTTATAACGTTATTCTAATATCATTTCCATTTACAAAACGTTTAAGACATTTACATTTTGAAAATCAATGCAGTCCTAAAACGTACAAAAATTACACTGCTACAATACCTTATTATGGTCTTCAGAATCCATAATCTGGAGAGAAAAATTGTAGAAATGAAATGCAGAAAAGATCTCGTCATGCACGTTACAGATTTTGTAATTTGTGTGCAAATAAAAAAAAACAGAAATTCATTTGGATACACTTTTATACCTATATTCTTTACATTCATTTAATCAAGACTAAAAACAGTGTCCAAACGACATTATAAAATGGTCTTTTCCAGAACTTATAATGCTATTTTTTAAAAACGAAAAAATGTACAAGCTTACCCCTTCATCTCAACAGCACGCTGACGGCTGACATATGAAAGCGGTTTTCTTCTTTGTTTTCTGATTCTGATGGATCGCAACAAAATTTACACATTACCGCCACCAACTGTGGAGCTATTACAACACCGGTGATATTAAAATAGAGAGCCTAAGTCCCGCCCCTTCGCTTCCGGCTCATGGGACCTTATTTCGGAAAAAATATGAATGGTAGTCAATGGCGAGAGAGACTCAAAAAACAAACTTCCGGTGGCGCTGCACGGCTGGCGACACGGACTCATGCTGTTGCTGGCATTTCCTAAGTTTTGAGTGGATTAGACGCTTGATTTTTAATATTTAAGTTCAGTTCATTTTTAAAGTAAGTCGTCGACATGGCGAAATGTATAAGGCTTTTTATCGGTTTGGTGATCGCGCATCTGGTTTCAGTCTGTTACTCGCACACAACGATGTGCAGGTGTAGCAACGACCAAACACTAACATACACGAGAGAGGATCTGCTTCTATACCGTTCATTTGAGTACAATCTGACTGTGGATCTTCCCGACTGCCTGAAAGTTAAGAGAGTGGAAATCACACGCCGGCGGAAAAGAGGCCAAAGAGGTGGTGTCAGACAGCGTTTTCGACGACGTGGTTGCAGACCGCCGTTACCTGCAATAATCCTAAGCAACGTTAGATCGTTACAACAAAAGATAGAAGAACTACGCATCAAAGCTAAAACATGCTTTGAGTTCCGGGACGCAGGTCTTCTGGTGCTCACAGAAACTTGGCTTCGCCCTGAGTTGCCCAGCTCGCTGATAGAGGTACAAGGTTTCTCTCTTATTCGGGCGGATAGATCTGTCACCTCGTGGAAGAGCAAAGGCGGTGGCATCTGTGTGTTTGTAAACGACCGCTGGTGTAGTCATACGACAGTTAAATCCACGGTATGTAATCCGGACATTGAACTCTTATGTTTAAGTTTGAGACCCTTTTACCTACCCAGAGAGTTTGGGAACATTTTGATCTGTGTTGTGTATGTCCCTCCGTCGGGCAAAGCAGCAAATGCCGTGAGCATTATAAGAGACTGTATTCAAGTTCAACTTCAACATACACCTGGAGCTCCTGTCTTCGTTCTTGGCGACTTTAATCATTGCAAAATGGAGTCTGCCCTCTCTGGGTATGAACAGTATGTTAAAGACAATACTAGACTTAATAGGATAGACAAATGCTACGGGAACATAAAAGAAGCATATACTTCCAGATCTTTTCCTCCTCTGTCTAACTCTGACCACAACATTGTGTACTTAATCCCAACATATAAGACTCTGTTGAAAAGACACAAACCTGTGGTTAAGAGCGTTAATGTATGGTCGAATGACACTGTTGAATCCCTGAAAGGTTGTTTTCTTTGTACTGATTGGGAAGTTTTTCATAGTGATGATATTGATGAAACCACAATGGTAACGACAGATTATATTAAATTTTGTACGGATAATGTATAGTACCTAAAAAGGAGGTGATCATTTATGCAAACAATAAGCCCTACATAACTAAGGATATTAAAAACTGTATTAATAAAAAGAAACTAGCCTTTCGTAACAAAGATCGCCTTGCAGTAAGATTAGTACAGAAGGAATTGAATGGTCTACTGAGGGAGGCCAGGAATAAACAGAAAGAACTTTTGGAGAACAAGTTAAATATGTCTAACCCTAAACAGCTTTGGGATTCTATGAAATCTATAACAAATATGCAGTCTTCACAGAAATATGTATCTACTTCAGATGATCTACAGAAAGCCAATGATCTAAATAATTTTTATCTAAGATTTGAGAAGTGCAGCCAAAGTCCTGCAAACAGCCTTAGCGATTTAGGGACTTCTGGTGTTTTTAAAGAAAAGTTGCTGATTGATGTTAATCAGATCAACTATTACTTTAAACACATTTGTCCTAACAAATCGGCAGGTCCGGATGGAATTTCAGCCTACATCTTAAAAAACTTTGCTGATGAACTGACTCCAGTATGGTTCCCTATATTTCAACAATCTCTGGACACTGGTACTGTTCCTAGCCTCTGGAAAAGGGCTGTAATCATACCCGCTCCGAAGATAGCCAGGCCCGTAGTAAATAATGATTTTAGACCGATCGCATTAACGTCTGTGATTATGAAATGTTTCGAAAAGTGTATTGTGTCAATGTTAAAAGCAGAGGTTGCTAACAACCTAGATCCTTTACAGTTTGCCTACAGGCAGGGGAGGGGAA
Source organism: Cyprinella venusta (assembly GCA_038021265.1). NCBI lineage: Eukaryota > Metazoa > Chordata > Actinopteri > Cypriniformes > Leuciscidae > Cyprinella > Cyprinella venusta. The sequence continues at coordinate 8,704,676 of CM075879.1, read as the reverse complement.
CTGAGGATGCTATTATTAGCATTATGCACTTAATTCTGAAGCATTTAGAGAATAACAAAGCCTATGCTCGTTTACTTTTTATCGATTTTAGTTCGGCTTTTAACACCATTCAAACGCCCTTGTTAATTTCAAAGATGGAGCAGCTGAGTGTAAACCCAGCTATCATAAAGTGGTACTCATCTTTCTTAACTGACAGAACTCAGTGTGTTAAAGTAAACAATTGTCTTTCAGAACAAAGAAAGATTAGTACAGGTGTTCCACAAGGCTGTGTCAGTTCTCTGATTCTTTTTACTTTATTTACAAATGAATGTTCAAGCAAGCATTCAAAAAACTATATTTTTAAATATTCAGACGACACAGCCATCTTAAGTCTTCTTGATGTAGACGATAATATTGGAAATGTATATCTGCCAGAAATAAGTCAGTTTGTTGAGTGGTGTGATAAAAATGATCTAATAATAAATATAAAGAAAACAGAGGAGATCATATTCGATCCAAAAGGTATTGGGGACCATCATCAAGTGGTCATACATAACCAAAACATCACTCAAACGCAGACTTACAAGTATTTGGGTGTTTATATAGACAGCTCACTGACTTGGAAAACCCACACGGAATGGGTTTGCACCCGGCTGCACCAGAGACTATATTTTTTACGTAGATTACGTTTTTATGGGGTGAATAAGAAAATCATGATTCTGTTCTACAAAGCTGTATTAGAGAGTATTGTTAAGTATGGTGTTACTGTATGGTTTGGGAACCTATCTATACAGCTAAAATCCAAACTGGCACATCTGGTGCTGATAGCACTTAAAATAGCTGGACATGAGGAATCATTGAATCTCCAATGATTATTTGAGAGTAGCACGTTAAAACAGGTGCATAAAATCGTGGAGGACCAAACTCACTTTTTGCACTCTCAGTATGAATTGCTCCCTTCCGGCAGAAGATATAGAGTACCACTGTGCAAACTGAACCGGTAAAAAAAATTCTTTTGTTCCTGTACGTATGTTGAATAGCAGTGTATCTTATTAATCTTGAATTTTTTTAAAATTAACTGTCTTTTCTCTTTTTATACTTGTATATTGTATATTTTTTATGCACATGCAGCAACCATTGTAGTCCAAAGCAAATTTCCTCTTGAGGATAATAAAGTATACTACTACTACTACTACTACTACTAGACAACTTATCTTTTTATTCCGTCTGAACTGTGCCCTCAATTACACATATGATGTTTGTCAATTTAAAAGATGATTCTCAAAGTCAAAAACGTCGCAGTTTGTCATACAACAGAAGAGTAACGTTTAGTTTTATGTGAAAATCGCTCTGTGAACTACATCTCCCGGGAAGAGAAACGAGATCCGCTGCTCGTGTGTGTGCAGTCTGGTTCAAAACACTCAGGTAGGACGGCGTAACGTTACGATTATAACGTAAGGCTGTAGAAACAATGACAGACAGCCTCAGTAAAGTTAGCTTCAGTCATTGAGAGAAAATGTGCGCCTGTGGGGTTTGTAGTCTTTGTAATTACGTATTTTCACAGTCTTATACCTCAACGGTTTTACATCAAACTGCGACTTTCTTTACTTTAAAATGTATCTTTTAAATTGACAAACATCATATGTGTAATTCAGGGCACAATTCAAACCAGATCAAAATATTTGTTGTCTCTCGCCATTGACTACCATTCAATATTTTTCCGAAGTAAGGTCCCATAGTGGTCGACCGGAAGGGAAGGGGAGGGACTTAGGCTCTCTATAAACCAATCAAAATCCTCTAGAAGTTTGTACAGCCCACTTGCGGCAAAAGCTCCACCCACTTGCTGCTAACCCACCCATTTGCAGCTAGCAACTGAAAGGCAAGGCAGGAAGACACCGCTAGATGGCAGTCGCAGAATTACCGAGCTGATCTCGTTTGACAACCGGAGATTATGGACATTGTTCGCGTTCTCCCAAAGACACTTTAAAACATGGATAATACCATTTTAAACCAACAAGCTGGTTGGGTAAGTAAAACAAGTTTTAACTACATAACTGGATGACAAATCTAACCACGTTTCCCGAAAGCATCGTTAGCCAACTAAGGTCGCAAATTGGTCGCAACTTCCATTAAACTCTATTGGTAACGACGGAACTTGCGACCATAGTTGACTAACGATGATTTCGGGAAACGCACCCCAGAATATGACTTGAATGCTGGGTTTCCCAAAAGTATTGTTAGACATGTAGCTAAGTTAACGTATGTTACCTACGGTACCTACGCAAATTCCGTCATCACCAGCAGCATCGTAGCTTAATCTTAATGAAGTTATTTGTATAACTTTTTACATGTACCGTATGTAAAATATGGTTTATTTTATATCATTCATAATTTTTCCATGTCTCTTATTCCATTTATCTTTAGGAATTACTACATGACCACATTCTGGAGAGATTACTTGCCCGGGTTACACATGCTCTTCAGCAACCCCAAATTGACATTGACTATTTGGATTTTGTATGTAGGCAGGAAGTAGTATTTCTCGATGCTGTGACACAGCATGTTCATATGTCTCAGGATGTGACAGAAAGATTAACTGAACTCCATAATGCACTCCAGAATCACAGACGCGCTCAAATTTCACAATCAGTTGTTCAGGTGTAAAGACAAAGTACAAGTGGGCGTCCAAGGATTGTGGTGCCTACAGATCACATTGCCTATCTTTTGGAGATTGGACTCCCTGTTACAACTATTTCAAATTTGCTGGGTGTTTCCCGGGCTACACTCTTTAGGAGGATGGCCGAAAACAATCTATCAGTTAGGGGACTGTACAGTACCTGCACTGATGCAGAACTTGATGAACTTGTTTCACAAGTCAAAGAAAGAATGCCACATGCTGGCTACAGATTGGTTAAAGGGACACTTAAGGCGCAAGGTCATCGTCTGCAGTGGAACAGAGTAAAAGCATCAATGCACCGGGTGGACAGTCTTGGGATTCTCTCAAGAATGAATCAGTTGGGATGTGTAATCAGAAGAACATACTCAGTGCCATGCCCAAAGTACTTAGTACATATAGACACAAACCATAAACTCATCAGGTAACTTGAGAATTTCTTAAACAATAAATGTACTATTTACTATGCTACAATAGACTGTTTTAATATTTCAAACATTATTTAAGAGTTTATAGTTCAAAAGCATTGCATTTTTCTACAGGTACAATATAGTGATCTTTGCTGGGATCGATGGTTTTTCACGCAAGGTGAGCACACGTTTTTTTATCTAAAAGTACATACTGGATAATATGGGTGCTTAAAATGCTTCTGTCTTTTGTATAGATAATGTACCTGGGAGCTGCAGACAACAACCGATCTGACACAACCCTATCTTTCTTCAGTCAGGCTGTTGAGGAATTTGGATACCCACTGAAGTAAAACTTTTCTTTTTTTCTTATTGCATACTGTAAAAAAAATAACTTCCTATAGACTAGCAAGTTAAAAACAATGTACATTTATTACATTTGACATATTAATTACATTTTATAAATATTAATTTGATGAGATTAACAAAAATGTTTGGCTCTTCATTATGTATTTTATATTGTTGTTTAGAGTGCGAGCTGATCAGGGAGGAGAGAATGTTGGCGTGGCTCGTCTGATGTTTTCTGTGCGTGGGCCAGACAGTAACTGCTTTATAGCAGGCAAAAGTGTGCACAATCAGAGGCAAGATATTTTTTTATGATTATTTATTTATGAGGCAAGATATTTTTAATCTTAGATTGTTTAAATGTATTTTACTACTTGAAAGACTTGTAATGTAATTCTTTTTTGTAATTTGTGTTTTTTAAAATTAAGAGTGGAGAGACTCTGGCGTGATCTCTGGATGGGAGTCACCAGCGTGTTCTACCACATCTTGCACACACATAGAGGAACAGGGCATGCTGGATTTGAGCAGCACTCTTCACCTGTTTTGCTGCCATTATGTATTTTTACCCCGACTGCAAGCAAACCTCAATGTGTTCCGTGAGGGATGGGACAACCACCCATTGAGAACTGAGCAAAACCTCTCACCAAACCAACTGTGGGTGGTTGGTCAGATGGAAAATCCCATCGACAACCCAGAGGTACTGAAGCAGTTAAACAAAGAAAATATAATTTTACAGGAATAGTTTACCCAGAAATTTAAATGTAGTCATTTACTCACCCTCAAATTGTTCCAAAAATGAGTTTCTTTCTTTTGTTGAAGAAAAAATATATTTTAAATAATTTTTGTAATCACACAGTTGATGGCACCCATTGACTTTCATAATAGGAGGGACATACTATACTAAGAAACTCATACAGGTTTGGAACAACTTGAGGGTGAGTAAATGAGTAAATTTACTTTTGGTTGAACTATCCCTTTAATCCAAATACTACAGACCAAGTTGATTTTCAAGATGATTGTAACACTGTAATTGAATTAAACAATATTAGTCTTTCTTTAGTAATGAAACAGTGAATCTTTCCATGCTGTTTTATTTCAGGAGATGAACATTCCTTACATTGACTGGGAGAACAGTGGGTATATTTTGGATCCACACACTGTGGTAAATGTTCCACGGTTTGACAGCCCTCTAACTCCTGGGCAAGTGGAGATGCTGAGAGAACATATTAATTCTCTACAACCCTCTGAATCCAATGGCATGGACATTTTTTTGAGTACAGTTCAATATGTTGAGAATTTGCTAGCTGAAAATTAGATAGTGTTGCATAGTGCTATTTTATTGTTTTTAGTGGATTTTTCTAAACATTGCACTTTTTTTACCAGAAGATGTAATTTAATCAATTCAAATAAACAACATTTAGTTTTTGGATAAGATTTGTATTGACCATATCACATTGAAATAAGTCTATCTCATTAAACTACAAAATGTAAAACACAAAAATGGGTGAACGGCCCACATTAAACATTATTATATTATTCTAACATTGCCATATTTACTAGACAAGCAACCGCAGAAAAGAAAATTTTCTTCAAACAAATGCAATCTAAAACAAATGCATCTAAAACAGATTTAGAAATTCTTAAGCATCTACACAAGGCCAAAACCACTCTCCACCGACTGCAGACACACCATCATGTCAGCTGTGAGAGCTGAGAGGGTGGTATAGTGATCTGGCAGGCGAATGCGCTCTTGACAAGTGTATGCCTTTGGTAAATGGTTTGGTCCTCTGGACTGAACAACTTCCAGCTTGAGGGTGCGTGGCACTACTTCCCATCCTACCCAGAATTTGAGAAGTTTCCTCAGGTTGCTGGGTGATGCTAAGACAAAAAAGAAATAAGTTATTGTTTAATGTTCACATATAACAGAAATATAAATATATATTTTATTTATTTGACAATAATATTACCATGTTCAACAAAGGTTCTCAAAAGGCCTGTAACGAGATTACGTTTCTCAGGCTGTATGTCGTCAGCATCGCTGTTGTCGCTGTCTTCTGTATGATGTGGTTGGGGCCACTGGATGGCTTGCAGGATCATCTGTAATTCAAAAAAATAATAATTTAGTGTTCAAGTCATGCTACCAAACCAAATATTTTTTTTCAAGTAAATTTATAATTCTTGCACATTTTGACAATATACCTCAGGAGTGATTTCAACTTCACTTTCTCTTGGGAACAGCAGGGGTAACACATCTGGTCTACAGCTAATAAGTGGCCAGACACCAGTGTCCTTCAATCCCTTTTTTAATTGTTTTAGCTGAGCACCGACTCGGCCAAGGACCTGTAAATTAAAGTAATTTTCAGTATTATAAAAATAATACTATAAATAACAATCATAAGTAGTATGAATATGTATAATAAACTAGAAGATTATTTGATGAAGTGTGTGAACACAAGGAGGACACATAGAATATATTACAGCATGAGTGAGAAGCTGTTGGAAGAGCAGTATCTTGTTGCTCGTCTTGTTTGGTACTGCAAAGTAGAAGTCCAAACATAGTTTGGACACTTGTGAGGTCTCATCCTCAGTCCACTCATCTTTCAGAGCTATAAAATATAAGCATTAATAAGTGCACAGAATTAGCAGCTATTTTTTACATATCAGCATTTAATCAGAAACCACGAAACACTGTTGAAAGACCTGGCTGACTTGCTGTACTCACTAGACGAATCGTCTCTCTTTGTTCAATGTCAGGGCAGTCCTCTAAACAGAGATTTGTGGTGGCTGTGTCCTTAGTGCCCCCAGTCAAAGAATGTACCATTGCCAGGCTTAGGCCTGACAAAGCAGGACCTTGATTGATTAACGAGTGGCCAATCATTCTTCCAGCCATCACAAAAAGTTCACTCTCAACAAGTACAGTTGATGCAGAGGGCAAAAGGTGGTCTATTTCCCCCTCAAACAAAATGGTGTCTGCTGCATTTCCTGACAAGAATACATTGCAATTAGGAAAATACACTCCATAACAAGCTTGTAAATATTATTATTATTTTTTCAAAACTTAAAATTTGAAATATTTTATTTGTTAACATTAGTTGATGTATTAACTTAAAAGAAATACCCATGAGCTATACATTTCTTACAATATTTATTAATATTTGTAATGTTAATTAGTACAACTTTTGAATTTTGTAAGGTGTTACCCGTTTTAAAGCTGGATTGACAAACATATAGACTGCTAGATAATGTTGTGTCTGATTCATATAGCAATGCTATGTAGATACATCTTGATGCATATTAAACGTAAATTAGATTTTCTGTTTACTAGACATTGTTTAGGCCATCAACAACAGAAAAAACTGCCAAAAAACATAACTCTCTATGAGGACACTAAAATGGCTGTTAAATAAATATACTTCTTCACTCAACTAGAATGCATAGTACTGTAAATGTGCTAAATTATGTAAAAACTGCAATAAGAAATATTTCATACCATAGTTCAGTTTAAATCCATGCTTTAATTTAGCAATGGCTGTTGACAGGATATGTCTAGTCACTCCAATGCCAATTGCAGCGTCTCCTACAAAACACCAAATATTCAAAGAAGAATTAGTGTTCTATTAATAAATAATAATCATAGATTAAGTTTTACTGGTTTATGCAGACTTATTCCCTACAGTACTGGCAGGTTCAGCATCATGTAGCAATGCTATTGTTAATTATTATAAAATTAAATCTTATATTTTTTTTATCAGAGATGTAAATTGTTTATTAGAATATGTTTTAGAAACATCATCTGTTTTTAACCTAATACCTTGAATGTGACAGTTGAATGGAGCAGCCCACTGGTTCCTTTTACGCTGTTGTTTGTAAAAAGAAATAAGGGACCTGTCTCTCGTTCTTCATCAGTATCCCTAGAATCCAGTGTCAGAAACAGGGTTGGCTGCCTTCACGCAAATGCTCAAAGAAGAGCTGTACAGCCTCCTGAGGGGTTTCCACTGTTTTCCATTCTAAAAAAAAGAAACAAAGTAATTAGAACCATTAAAAATATGTTGATCAAATAAAATAGACAATGACTTGGCAATCATAAAGTTGGAGTCCATGAGATATTGCATATCATATGTAGCCAAGCCATGCATTCGTCCTGAGTATGTGCCCCTATAAATAACGTGAGTCATACAAATTCTACAGATTTTAGTCAAAATAAAGTTTTATTTAAGATCAAGTTCATTTGATTTGAATTGTATGAGCGTAGTAGTATTAAGATGACTGTAAGATCTGTAAGTCTCATAACATTTGATTTTATGCAGTTTGAAAATTTTTCAACTTAAATTACAACAGTGTCTCAAATGCATACAACTCTTTTCACTTATGTACATCATAAAATACCATTCAATAAAATGTGATTATTAATTACTTAACAAATGTATAACCATATATATATGTTCACCTTCTGTTGCTGGTCCTGAAATACGGGATGAATGAGCTCCAGATGATGGCCCTGGCTGCTCCATGTCATCTTCAAAAACACTTGTACTGAATGATCTTAGACCAAAAGAAAAAAATAAGGCATTAAACTTACAAATAACACAGTTCGTAACAACCGAATTCATACCTTATTTTATTGTTTCATTTTATTTTGAGGTCATTTTACAGCTTCATCTATTGATTCTAAGGCATATTCATATTACCTTTATATATTTATTTATTTAAACTCTACGTAATAGTAGATTAACTACAATTTTACTTGTGATCGATTTAGGATATAATAATTACATAATATTTAAATCATACAAATGTATATCTAAATTAGAGTTACAAAAAGCCAGACGATTTTGTCTTTAAAAAATCATTTGCTATGTTGTGACCTTTAATTAGGAGTAAAAACTGGTGGAATGACTTTATCGCATCAGATATGCGAGACTTTGCTCACAGCTGATTGGTCAAACGTCAGCCAGGGTTGGTGGAAACTAAACTGAAACATAGCAGCTAGACACCTAAAACGGCTTCATTGTATAAGCCCCTGGTTTCACAGACAGAACTTAGATGAAACCAGGATTAGGCCTTAGTTCTATTAGGACATTTAAGTAGCTTTTATAAAAATGCCTTAAAAAAAACATTACTTGTCATATTTAAACTATGGCGCTGACATATTCTAAAGGGACAGTTCACTTTAAAATGACAATTCAGTCATCATATACTCACCCTCAATTTGTTTCAAACCTGTTTGAATTTCTTCTGCTGAACACGAAGGAATATATTATGAGGGATCTTAGTAAACAGTTAACTGGTCCCATTGACTTCCAGAGTATATATTTTTTCTTACTATGGAAGTCAATGGCTCCTCATTCTTCAAAATATATTCCTTTGTGTTTACTGTTCAGCAGAAGGAAATTCATACAGGTTTGAAACAATTTGAAGGTGAGTATATGATGACAGAATTTTCATTATAAAGTGAACTATTCCTTAGTAATAAAGATATTATGCTTTTAGTCAAAACAGTTGTCTTTAAGTCTGGAACCACCTTAAGCCTTGTCTGTGAAACCACAGGCTTGACTGGATAAATCCTTATAATAAGATGTTAGTGCCAAGCAAATATATCAAAGTAAATTTTAAAAACACAACTTATACCTATCAGCACATAAACTGCCATGATAAGGTAATACAGACAATGGCAACTCCTTTTGGCATATAGGGCACATCTGTAATGACAAGAAAATGTATACAAAAATTAAAAGTTAGCGGGAAAGTAACTCTTCTTTTAAATGCAACAACATTCGAGAAATAAGCATTACCTCAAGGCTGTCTTCAGAAATATCTCTTGCACCAGCAGCAGTATTTCTGATCGGCTCCTCTAAGTCATCCTCCACAATGACTAGATCAGTCTTCTCCTGTCATTTTAAAATTATATTAACCTTGTTACATAAGTTAAATTTAGTTAAAGTTATTAGTTAACGTTATTGTAATTAGTGTGAACATGTTTCACGATATGTACGCATACAATCATTGTGGATCAAATACATTTATTTAAAAAACAAAAAAATTGTGTGTAATGTAAATAAAAACCATATTTTGCTGCTATGACAATATGGCTATAATCTTACAATTGGTGCTGATGTGTAAAAAACTCACATTGGAAATTAGTTTGCACTCTTAGGCATGCAAAGCCAACATTTGCAGTGGCATGGTGGTGTTGCAGGTGACACAGGGCACCTTTGGCATCTTTGAAAATTCAGCTGAGTTGTAGGGAAGAGGCTGGGTGTCCATATCCTCCTGAAGGGGCACCAAAAACAGGACATTTTTTCCACAGTTTGAGACAGAACGAATTTGGCGACCAGAGTAACCCTCTGTGTCCATTGAGATGAGACTCATTCTTCTCTGTCCACTCCCTCCTGCAACAGAATTTGTATGTAATGAATGAATCCTAATTGACAGATGATCATTAGTTAACTGAGCTCTTCAAACCAGCTCGAAATCCCCAGTTGCTTTATAAAACATCCACCGTCCTTGTAGAGGTTGAAGTTTGGGGAACTCTTCCTCCATAATTCTAACTATCTATAAAAATAGATCATTCATGAAAAGTCAAAAACAAGATTTTCAAATTTACACCAGGTAATAGACAAATGTCAACATTGCATATAGATATTTCAATACTAAAAGCATTCAAATATACCAAATCATCAGACATATAAGCACTTACATCTGTATGTTTGCAGTCCTCTGCAACTGTCACTACCCTTTTCCCTAACCCTGCCTGAGCCAGTTCCAATTCAACTGTAGGCTTCGGGGTTATGGTTGCTGGTGATGGTAGTACACAGACTGTAAGGTCTGTGCACTTGATAGGCACTGTCTTTGTAATGCGACCTTTGCCTCTCTTTGCGTCAGTTTTGCACTAAACATATTCGGAAACTGTCTAGGAAAATGCAAGTAAATAACAGCTTTCAAAAGTATGAAGTTGTTCAGTTCAGACAATTAGCAGTATTACATTATAATTAAAATATAATATAAAAATTTTTGGTCAAAATGTGCAAAACATGAACAAACCATTAAATAATGTGTTACTATAATAATTCTACCTCTTTAAAGCCTGATTGACTCTGGCAGATGAAGCATCAGTGCTGGTCGAGGGAGTAATAGAAGGAGTAAAGGTACTGCTTGAGGCAGGTTGAGGTGGCCTGACAGGTGCAGATCCAGAAACAGCGTTTTGAGTGTGGCCCGATGACAACTCCCTGGAGATGGCTGTGACAAGGGCTTGAGCCATACTCTCTACAGTGTTCTGTATAAAAAATATATATTTATATGTAATTAACAAGTTAACAGAAATATGCCACGATGCACTTTAGTGTACAATTAACCTGAGCCAAGTTTAAAAAAAAACATGTAAAGGTTTAAAATTGTTATATTAGTTATTGTCTAAACACTTTTCTTCTCCTGGTGTTACAACACAGGCCTGATTTCTTTCATTGACTGTGGCGAAAATTCGCATTACAAAATTCTTCATCAGTTAAAATTAGCTGCATTTCTCTACTAAATATGTTATGTATGCAAGCATCAATAAACAAAATGTTTTTTAAAAAAACAATGAAAGTTATACCTAGCAGTTACTGTCGTTGACACAGGTTGTCCCGCCATGACGTTAAAGCCACAATCTGTACTTTTTCGGCTTTAAAAATAGCAAAAATAACTGTATCTATGTTATATATTTCTATTAGATGTGTACTTACATTATCCCGACAGTTTCCACCAACTTTCAAATACGGAGAAATTTATAGTTTAATTCGAAGAAACGGGACGTTTCTTTATTTCCGTTTCGTCGTCCGTCTATGGCGTCATATAACCTTTGACTCCTCTATTTTCTCTAACTTCCTTGAACCCGGCGAAACCACCAAACACAAAGGGGAACACTGGACTACCTCCAATAAAGCAAAGAAAATGACGAAGAAAAAAAAGTAAGACGTATTTTTATGCGTGTAAATCACGTGCCCGCTCATGAGCGCTCACTCAGACGAGATGCACTGTCCCCCGGTGCTGCTCGCGCATATAACGCTCCCCGTTCACAGTAACCGGTCGTCTCATTCAAATCAGCCAACTGTTGCTGTTAGCGAGCCGCGCACATTGAATACTCATATGAGTCAGGCTGTGAATGTACGTGCCCGCTTTAGCGCACTCATGCTTACTAAATAAACGCCTCACCTGCGGCGCAAGCTCTCACTACATTCTCTTTAGCCTTTAGCACATAGTGGATGCATAACGCAAACCCAGTCAAATGTTTGACTGCAGTATCTTACGTGCTTATAAAATCCGGTGTGCCCGAAAAATGTTCTAAAATAGGTCATTCATTGAAGGAGCGTAATATAAATATTTATATTCGTCTGGTTATAAACCACGATTACGCTTTGCCTGCACCTTCTGCTGCTACAGCTCAGTAAAGCTCAAACGTACGGGTGAAAGATATGACCCGAGAAGGGTTTGGGGACAGGAGAAGCATGACACAGGTAAACATTGGGGTTGCATTTAAAGCTTCTTGACAAGCTAAATCTACAGAGAGATGCCGTATCCGTATATTTTGTGAAACAATGATGTCATGTCATGAGCTGAGCTGGTTGTCCATTGACAGCGACAACAACTCCCATGAGCCCACGCTCTTTCCTGACGTCATCAAAGTACGTCTTTTGATATTATGTGAAATGAGTGACCCCTGGTGGCCAAAAAAAATACATATTGTACGTTTAAGTCAGTGTGTCTACTGGTCCTACTATCTGACAATAATTGATTTCAAAAATGGCTCTGTCAAAAACTAGATTCTTCGATTAATCTCCGATCGGGGGTGGGGGGTTGGTGATTGCGTGAGCCACGTGACTATCGGGGGTGGGGGGTTGGTGATACGCACAACCGGCACATCCGGGAACTTAACTGTCAATTTTGTCCCCGCCCCCTTTTGGGGGAAAACAAACTAGACTCCCCATAGACTTCAATACAAAATAACAGCAAAAACCAACGTCCGTACACAGCCGACAGGCGTAAATAACTTGAGAAATCATTTATATAAAACATGTCAAGTAATTATATGTCCACCCTGCCTGCCATAGTGTGTGAAAAACACATACACAAACTTAATTTGGTCAATTTAAAAACATGTCCCTTTATTCTCCCAGCGTCAAATTGGGGTAACAACCCCACCCAGTGGCCAGAGGTGTCTTACCCGGACATTTACTTTTACCTCGTCGAGTCACGAGGTAAGCGAGTGAATGATTTTATTTTGCTTTTTAAAGTAAAAAACCTTAATGTATATCTCATGAATTAATGATTATGATGGCAGGTAGCCTGGGCTAGTTGATAACGGGCATAAAAAATTTATCTTTCACGCTCTATAGCAGGCAGACTTGACATATAATTACTTGACATGGTGTATATAAGTGATTTCTTAAGTTATTTACGCCTGTCGGCTGTGTACGGACGTTGGTATTTGCCGTTATTTTGTATTGAAGTCTATGGGGAATCTAGTTTCTTTCCCCCAAAAATGGGCGTGAACATTCTATGATGACGCAGCGCCGGTTGTGCGTATTGCGTGAGCCACGTGACTACTACACTTTATATTTAATATGTAAATAAAGCAATCGAAAAAGACAAATGATAATTCAGTACACAATTAACTTGATAAAAATTAAAACTTATTATTAAAAACGTTATTATTATTTAACTAGATACAGTTGAAGGCTACTTGGTAATTCTGCGACTGCCATCTAGCGGTGTCTTCCTGCCTTGCCTTTCAGTTGCGTGTGGATCGTTAATGCTGAAAACTGCGGAAAGCAAGTCTCAAAATCCAAATGAACCGAACAGGATCGACTCGAACAAGCAATCAATAAATGCACGGGTGTCGCCTGGTCCGGAAATCCACGGATTCTTTTTTGCACGCGGAAATGGTCACACGTTAATACAAAGTAGAACATTTATACTCACAAACATGACTTTGTTTGTACAAATTGATGCACATGTATGTAATTCTTAATTGTACATACATCGGTTGAAAAGCATTTGTTTCATTGTATGGTGACACAAAACGAATCGTGTTCACGTTAATGAATAGCATTGCATGTTTGTTAGTTGCGTGTGTGTGTGAGTGGGTGGAATGCTGTAAACTGCGAAAAGGTAGTCTCAAAATCCAAATGAACCGAACACGATCGATTCGAACAAGATTTTAATAAATGCACGCGTGTCTTGTGATCCACACATGCATGGATTCATTTTTGAATGAGCAGTTTTAGATTTATTATTGGATAACAGAACATGTTTATTCGCATACATGTATGTATTTGTGCAAATCGCTCCACACTAATTCAATCCCAAATTCCACAGATTCAAATTAAATGACATTTGTTTGTGGATAGTAAAATACATTCACAAAATATATCTAGTACATTGATAATTGTGTGTGCATTTATTAATAATAATGAGACTAAAATCATCCCATAGAGAATGGAGCTGTAATAATGTAAACTATGTAAAAAATAACGTGTAAACAATCAAGCATGAAAGCATATTCTTGTACACCCCAAAAACAAAATCAAGACTTCGTAAAAGGGCATAATAGGACCCCTTTTAAGGCTTTTAAAGGTGCAGTGTTTATTTTTTAGCAAAATCTAGCGGTTCGGTTGCGAGTTGCACTAAGGGCTCAGACCACTGCTCACCCCTTCCTTTCAAAGAAGCTACGGTTGCTAAAACACGACAAACATATTGTTGTCTGAGACAGCAGAGAATGGCCAGAGTAAGCCAAGAGTGTGTAACATTATCACTGTTTCTGTACCACAGTCCATTATAAACCACATCATGGTCAGGTGAGGGAGGGTCTTAATATATAAAATATAATAATAGTAATCAGCTGATTGTCTCACAAACGTAACCAGCACATTTCTACCCACATACTGTAGCAAACCCATAATACATCGAGGGAGAAGAACCACATGAAACTATATATATATATATATATATATATATATATTAACAGGGTAGTAAAGTTTAGCTGGCTAAATATGAGCTGTTACTGTGGCTGAGCTGGTTAAAGCGTAAAGCCTTGTTTAAACTCAACGCATCTGCGTCTCAATATGTTGTCCTTAGGTGAGCCATTTTTTCTCTGTTGCACCTAGACAAAGGCATTTGAGGATTCCCCCACCTGCCAAATCCCACTTTAACCACTGGTTTTGTTGATGTAAATGTCTCATTCTAAGGAAATAAAAACATTACGGTTTATTATGCAAGTTCTTTATACACCACCGAAAACTAGTTATGGATGTCATATTGCATTTCTGTTAATAGATACTCAATTTTTTTACACATTGCACCTTTAAGTCCAAAGGTTTATACATATAGAAAAATGCTGTTAAAATTTTATGTTTACGATACATTTCTGAACATTTTGCATTTTTGTATGGCCAGCCAAACAGATAAGTGCTTAAAAGATGGTCGTTGAGCATGTTATGACTACTACTTGTTATTTTATTTTATTGTGTTTGTATATATTGTATTTGTCATGCTAATGTTTGATATCTGTTCTTCTTCATTCAGTTCTTGATCGGGTTGGCAGTGACCATCTTGACTGACATTGTTCATTTTGGTCTTTACTATTTGACGAATGCAAACTCGCCGGACTTGTTCCGTTTTAGTGCAGGCATGGCCATCCTGAGCCTGTTGCTCAAACCGGTTTCCTGTTTCTTCGTCTACCAGATGTACCGCGAGCGGGGTGGCGAATACAACATCAACTTTGGTAAGTTGGTGACTGAAGAAAGGAAAAAGATTGGTGACTGATTTTAATGTAATGGGTGACTGATTCATTTTGGTACTTTGTGATGCATGTGAAGTTCTTTCCGTGAAGTTAAAATACCAGCTTTGTTTGCTCTGGTTTGTTTAAAGCAGTATCTAGTCTATTTTTAAGCATTATAATGTGGACAAGCAGAGTATTTCCGTGAAAATGGCAAAATGAGTAAAAAGAGGAGCGGGTAATTGAGTTTTAGAGAGTCACAAGACACATGCCTGACAGAGTGGCCCACATAAAAGAAAAGATACATTCTACATCTTGGCTGATCTCAGTTGTTTGAGGAACAGTGTGTGGACCTAAATGGATTAGGGCAGTTATTATTACTTATGGTCCTTGATCTTAACTGTTTTGTGAAGGTCTGAATCAACTTCAATGTTTTATTTCACTAGGTCTACTCACCCAGTAAATCTTGAGATAACAATAAGAAATATATATAATTTTTTAATGGAAGAGAACCTTTTAGAAAAAGAACATTTTAGACAAAACCTTTGAATCTTGAAATCTTGAATCTGAAAAATATCTTGTTGATGTGTTTTTTTTGTTGTTGTTGTTGAGTATCTGATACATCAGGATTTTATAGGTCATGTAGTATGAAATAATAGGATAATATGGAGCTGAGGAGGAAAATAATTTAGTAAAAATATGGCATTTTTTGCAGCTGCTTATATTTGTATGGACAACAGCTAAGATCACATACTTATAATCTTTGTAACAGTATAACAGACTACTTGTATAAAATGCATGTAAATATCATTTGTCATTGATATTGTCACACTATATTTACAACTGATATAACTTAGATGATATTTAATCACTGTAAAAAAAAAATTCTGTGAAATTTAAGAAAAAAAAAAAAAACACAAAAAACTCCCAACTGTGGTTGCCAGAAATTTACTGTAAAAATATGCAGCATATTATTGTAGCAACATTTTAGGTTTGAAATATTTAACTTAAATTTACAGTAAAAAATGTAATAAATTTCATTAACTGATAATATTAATATACCAAACTATGCTAATATATGAAGAGTTTGGTTCCAAAATGCTATAAATCCATTTTGATGAATTTGAGTAAAACTGTGTTTTCTTTAGCAAGAAAATGGGAAGATGAAAAACACTATTTTCTGTTTCAAATTTTCACATAGCATTTGTAGGTTATAATATCAATAAAAAATTAAATCCATGTTTTCATTTTCAAAGATTTATTATAAAAACAGATTGTTTTTTTTCCCAAAATGCAATAAATCCATTAATTTATTTTTTTCAAAATGCAATTAATCAAAAAACTTTTATACACATTGAATTTCTTGTGCAATACTATAAATCCATTGCTTTAATATAACAATATTCTGTAACACATTAATTTAAAAATTAAAAATAAAAACCTATTGTACATAATTATTAGGAAAAAAAACTAGAAATATGTCAAATATGATCTTATTAGTTCCCTCATTTAGTCTGATATTAGGGGCTTTCGCACAGGAGGAACCTTTACAAGAACTAATTGTGGAAGTAACCACGGTTTGCACCGCCAGAACTGGGAATGATTTTAGTTATAGAAATGCCTTTTGGGGTAACTCAAGGTTTGCACTGCCAGAACTGGGAATGATTTTAGTTATAGAAATGCCTTTTGGGGTAACTCAATTAGCCCCTACTTCAGAGTATTGTCTAACCCAACAATACAAACTAACAGTGACGGAAGTGTACGCTGATTGGCTGAAAAGCACGAGAAACACCAGCACCCGCCATTTTTAAAAAGCTGTGAATTTTAAAACCTTGCCGTAAAAAAACAGCCACATTCTGACAGTAACACCATTTCCCATTAAAACAGTAATATACAGCAAAAAACAATGCAATTTGGGTAAAATTTGTTGTCTTCAAGAAAGTACCGTGCAGGACTATACTATGAATTAACAGCGATCAAAGTCAACGCTCAGAGGCTGTGTCCTATCACACCATATACCCTCATTCGCTATTCCCTGCATTAGTTTAATAATATAGTCCACTTGACAGAGTGAATGAAAAGAAGTGAGTGAATTCAGTCACTGGTGAACACCTGATAAGCAGAATCACTGAAGGACAGAGAAACAAGAAGAGAAAAAAAGAGAAGAGATGACCAGAAACACAAGAACAACAACTGAATTCCAGCCACAGCATTAAGGTCCTTGAAACCAGTTTACAAACATTTTTTCTTTCATATATTTACACAAGTTCTTGTTGAGAAATAACAGAAGATTAGATGTTGATGTTTTATTGAAATTAATAAAGTTAGTAGTTTCCATTATGGTGATTTGCTTTAAGTCAAGTCACCATTTATTTATTTATAATGCTTTTTCAATACAGATTGTTTCAAAGCAGCCTCACAGTGACAACAGGAAAATAATGCAACAAAGTTTGTTTCGGCTGTACAACAGATCTAGAAGAAAATATAAAATAGTTCTCCTCTGACCAATGAATGAACAGTGTATGATTATTCAGGCACAACACATTCTCACCTTTGACCATGCTTCAATATTTGACGTTTTAGGCGCCCTTTAGCATCACTTACATGACGCGATCCCACGGCGTCATCTAACTGACGCTAAAGGAAAGCGACAGTTAAAGGACGCGGTTAGGTTTAGGTGTGGGGTGGGGGTAGGGTACACGCGATCCTAGGGCGTCATCTTACTGACGCTAAAGGGCGCCTAAAGCGTCAAACATTGAAGCATGGTCAAAATGCTCCCGAAGCGTCAGTTAGGTGACGCCTTGGGGGTGAGAATGGGCTGTCAGGTAGCATTACAGGTCAGAAGTCAGATTGGCTCAGAATCAACAGAAAATTATCCAGTTCCTTCTGTACCAATCTCAATCCTTGGCTGAAACATGAGAAATTTGCTTAATGGAAGGATACCCACTCTCTCGACACCTGGTTTTGTCATAGTTTTATATATAGTTGTATGGTTTTGTATGTTTTTTTTTTCCAACTTGGTTTAGAACAGTTTGTGAATAAACAATTGAACCGAGCTTGCCTAAACAATTGAGCCTGTCTATCTGTTTGACCATGATGATAAAAATGAATAACATAAAAAAGATAAAAATTAATAATAATAAAAAAATCTTAGATGTATTAAGTTACTTTTGCCATATTGCTGTAGCTTAGCTTGCTACATGTCCCAGGGAGGTAGCTTCAGTGTAGTGAAGCTGAATTTAATGTAGATTAACTGGACCCTAAACTAGTGTTACCCAAAAAGTTTACAGTAAAATCAAGAAAAAACAGCAATTACTGTCATGTGAACTCAATAAAAGGATAGGATGCTGAAATGAAGAGTTATTTTATGTGTTTATCAGCACAAGATGATATAGTGGAGATCTGTTATTGTTTAATGTTCTATTGGGATTTAAAAGGTTTCTGTTGTTTAAAAAATTTAAAAGGTTTGAGTTTATTGTGCTAAAGAGAGCCTGCGCTTCAATTGGAGAAGAACAAGAAACATGGAAAATATTTATTTATTTATTCATTTATTGGACTTAAATAAAAAGCTCACAGAAATAATATGCTCACATTGCTAGTTTATTATAAATAGTTTAGAAACTTCAATGGCAGCTGGCCAATTTAAGGCAGTTGGTTTCTGCAAATGAAATGAGTTAACTCGAGTTTTAATTTAGTGCATATTATCTTTGACAGTAACATACAGTAAAGTTGTCATGTTTAGTTCGATATAGAAGAAGATAGGCATTGTAGATCAAAGTAAAAGTGTTGTTTATTAATGTATTACTATAACTATATAACTGTATAAAAGTATTCTTCTATCTAATAACGTATTTGACAGGACTGTTAGATTGTAAACTAATGAACATGGAGAATGCGAGCACTTTGTGCTCATTCTCAGGCGTTCTCAGTCAAAATAATGATCCACCTCACCATTAAAAAAAAAACAAAACAACAAAAAAAAAAACAGCGCGGCTTCTACTTTTCTGCTACACACTCAAAAGTATGTGCTTTTTCTTCACAAAAAAGTGCATGCTTTTAGGGCGTATACAAATAGGCAAATTGAGATGCAGCACAGGAAATTATTCCTAGGGGAACAATTAGTTCTCGGGGAAACACTCTGGTGGCTAGTTCCTTGAGCTAAGTTCCTAGAACTACACGGTGCGAAATCCCCTATGTTGATGAGAACATAATGGCTACGTTCACACTGCAGGGCTTAATGCTCAATTCCGATTTTTTGAAAAAATTTGATTTTTTTGCAAGGCCGTTCACATTTCCAATTAAATGCAACCTTTTGTGATCTCCTGTCTGAACGTGAAATGACCCAGAAGTGAGTGACCCGCATGTGCAGAAGAGTAATCAACGGTCAACGACGTCACTGGTTGTTTGCGGAATAGTTCTTTTTTTCCATATGTTGTGAGCTTTTGTTTTATTATTATTATTATTGCCACAGCCCATATACAAACACAGACAACAATTATTTTATCGACGGGCAAAGTTTGCACATAAATGTAAGATTTTTCCGATCCTCACCGACCTCGTCATAAAACCCGTTCCTTGCTTTGTCGCCGGCGGCCGCGGTGCGACACTGGTGGCTGGTGTTGCCAGATTGGGTTTTTTTCGCTACATTTTAAGGCATATTTACATGTGGTTTAGCCGGGTTTTTGCCTGGAAGGCTAGAAATCTGGCACCCTACTGAACGAAGTTAAACTGACAGAGAGCGCACGTTCACAGACACCAGAATGAACGTGTTCACAGTAATGTTCACCAGGCAGTAATACAGTAGGTACATTTATTTTGGGCGAACGTGAACCGTCACGTTCGCCCAAAATATGAACGCATTCATGCATTATCGTTCATTGAACGAGTTCAGGCACAACACTGGGGAAGAGACACGTCTGCAGCAGCCCATAACAGTGCAGAAACGCGTTGGAGTTAGCGTGTATTGGCTAGCTACAGGTGCGTGCAATGACGTGCGTGTCGGATATATGTGACCTGGCCGTTCAGATTGAAGTCGCATTTCAAAAGATCGGATACATATCGGATTTCAGACCACATACCCAAGTGGCCTGGGTCGCATTTGAAAAGATCGGATCTGTGTCGTTCAGACTGTCATGAAAAAATCAGATACAGGTCGCATAGGGGCAAAAAATTCGGAATTAGGTCGTTTCAGCCTGCAGTGTGAACGTAGCCAATGACTAACAACTGTGATGATTAATGAGTGTCCATGGAAACTGATGAGTGGCGGGAAACTTGAACAAAGGAAACACAGGAAACAGGAAGTCCATGGAAATGAAGCAACTTAAAGCCACAATCTGTACTTTTTCGGCTTTAAAAATAGCAAAAATAACTGTATCTATGTTATATATTTCTATTAGATGTGTACTTACATTATCCCGACAGTTTCCACCAACTTTCAAATACGGAGAAATTTATAGTTTAATTCGAAGAAACGGGACGTTTCTTTATTTCCGTTTCGTCGTCCGTCTATGGCGTCATATAACCTTTGACTCCTCTATTTTCTCTAACTTCCTTGCGGAACCCGGCGAAACCACCAAACACAAAGGGGAACACTGGACTACCGCCAAGAAAGCATAGAAAATGACGAACAAAAAGTAAGACGTATTTTTATGCGTGTAAATCACGTGCCCGCTCACGAGCGCTCACTCAGACGAGAATAGCGCTCCCCGTTCCGGTCGTCTCATTCAAATCAGCCAACTGTTGCTGTTAGCGAGTCGCGCACATTGAATACTCATATGAGTCAGGTTGCGAATGTACGTGCCCGCTTTAGCGCGCTCATGCTTACTAAATAAACGCCTCACCTGCGGCGCAAGCTCTCACTACATTCCCTTTAGCCTTTAGCACATAGTGGATGCATAACGCAAACCCAGTCAAACGTTTGACTGCAGTATCTTACGTGCTTATAAAATCCGGTGTGCCCGAAAAATGTTCTAAAATAGGTCATTCATTGAAGGAGCGTAATATAAATATTAATATTCGTCTGTATTATAGTTATGAACCACGATTACCTTTGCCTGCACCTTCTGCTGCTACAGCCCAGTAAAGCTCAAACGTACGGGTGACAGATATGACCCGAGAAGGGTTTGGCGACAGGAGAAGCATGCATTTAAAGCTTCTTGACAAGCTAAATCTACAGAGAGATGCCGTATATCCGTATATTTTGTAAAAACGTTCATGTCATGTCATGAGCTGAGCTGGTTGTCATTGACAGCGACAACAATTCCCGTGAGCCCACGCTCTTTCCTGACGTCATCAAAGTACGTCTTTGTTATTATGTGAAATGAGTGACCCCTGGTGGCCAAAAAAAATTACATATTGTACGTTTAACATAGTGACAAACGTATTACAGTAAAGTTTTTTTTTCTTTTACAGTTATGTACACTAGAGTGGGATTTTTAAACCAGTGAGTGGGCAAAATGTAGGCCTATGTTCTAAAAAATGCTGGGTTGTTTCAATCCATATTTGGCTCAAATATGGACAAACCCAACCGTTGGTGTAATTTTTTTATTACAATTTTTAAACCTAACGTTGGGTTTGGCCATATTTGACCAAATCATGGGTTGAAACAACCTAGCGATTTTTAGAGTGTAGGATTAATGGGTTGTTAATAAAACCTATTGAGGCTATTTAAAATTCACAGTATAACATTCACAAAGAAATTCCCAGTCCTTCTTAAGCCGTCCTTTACACTGGCAGTTGAAATCCTCCCCGATACGACTCCGAAACGACCGGAAGTCGTTCATTTCCTATAGAGATTCGCAGACCGCATGCGAATGGGTCCGAAACAGGTCCGACCGAGTGCGGTGCGAAGAAAATCGTGTCCCTTGATCATCCGGATGGGTTAAAAAATTTTAACTCTTGCGAAAATCTACGGACAATTCCTATCCGACAATTCCAGCAGAAGTTGAGCGTTGCTATGGTATTGATAAACAAACCTGATTTCTTAACTTTTAATAAGATAAATAAAGATTTTATAAAGATAAGTTGTCATGTCATTTTTTTATTTTCATGACTTTCTAACGCTGTTAGGGCAGTTAATACAATTAAATTGTAGGCAGACATTAAACTATTGACCACTAGACCACTATATCACATTTTTTTTAGCCGACCTGACATATCAACGTCCTCAGCAACTTTCCTCATGCAGCAGCCTTCATATTAATATCTCTATAACCCTCATCAGAGAGATCATATACAGACCTGACAGAATCAACCTTTCTAATCTTTCCGCCATTTTTGTTCTACCCACGTCCGACGCTTTTCACTGTGTAGTACGACGTCCGTTGGGGATGTATAGAGCATCACAATCCCGCCCACAGTCAGTGCCGGAAGTAAAAATTCAATACAATTTCTCCATTGACATTTGAGATATGGTAGACTTAAAACCAGCTACGGCTGTACTGAGTGATTGTATATGCTCATATAAATGCCAAAAGTTAATGGGGCACTAACCTTGTTTTAAGATAAATGCCTTTTATTCACGATGTATTGGATAAGTACTTCATACCACAATCCTGAACAATCCCATAATCCCACAGCGATGCATCTGATAGGTGGAAGTCATGTCACGTATCTGAAACCCCGCGAAGGTACGTGAAGACTGAAGATTGCGTAATGACGTAGGGTTAAGTTCATTGGTTGCACCACTGAGACGCCCCCACACCATTGGATTTGCAGTTGCCACAGCTTAGCCTATGAGCGAGCCAGATGCTCTATGTTTTAGCATGTGGAGCTGCAGCGTTTGCTTCAGTAAATCCAGGAAAAGGAGTTTCCCTGCACATTCACTATATGAAATTCACCGGAGGAAAAAGTTCATGTGGCCGTCGTCAGATTTCGAAGACACTCAAAAGGCTCTTTCACGGTGGCTTCAGTCAGCTTCAGTGAGGCGCGGTGGTTTATGGGAGGAGTAGTTCCTTTGCTCGGAAATGAAAATATGTACACAGGCTTATACCCTTGATTTTTTTTTTTTGGGATTTTCTCTTCGTTTTTTCACTCGAAATGATATGTTGTATGCTTATGAGTTCAGCCGTAGCTGATTATCCTCAGACATGCTCTAAAACTCTTTAGATATGGATTTTACAAAATGTCAATGGGAGAAATTAATGGGAAATTTACATCCGGCACCAACACTCTCTCGGGCTGTGTTTGATCTTGTTTGAATTGTGCCCTGAATTACACATATGATGTTTGTCAATTTAAAAGATACATTTTAAAGTAAAGAAAGTCGCAGTTTGATGTAAAACCGTTGAGGTATAAGACTGTGAAAATACATAATTACAAAGACTACAAACCCCAAAGGCGCACATTTTCTCTCAATTAATGAAACTAACTTTACTGAGGCTAATGTCTTACGTTATAATCATAACGTTACGCTGTCATGCCTGAGTGTTTTGTACCAGACTGCCTAGAGTGGCCATACGTCCGGATTTTGGCCGGACAGTCCGGATTTTAAGCTCCGTGTCCGGCGTCCGGCGCAGCCTCAAGCCGGACACTCATTTGTCCTCCTTTATGGAGTTGATCTGAATCGGCCAAAAAAAAAAAAAAAAAACGCTCTAGAATCTTTATTGAGATGCAGCAGCATAGCGTCTAATGCCGTAAGATTTCTAGTCAAACACATGCAAGGTTGCCAATTCTCACGCTCTCACGCCACACCCCCTATTTCTCACGCTGAAGTTTGAACCCGGCCGGTCAAATCCCTGAAAGATGAGTTTATCTATAGATCTACCTGATGAGCCACTCGTGATCTACTAGTTTTACCCCAAATTTGTTAAAAAATACACTAATCTAGAGTTTAGCTCCTAACGGTGCGGACGCAAAGGCAGGACTGGAGCAAAAGCCTGTTCCTCTCTGCACTCTAAGCGTTCTGTTATCACTCCGCTCTAATCCACTACGGGTTTTCCAGTCTCACTCACAGGAAAAAACTGCTCCGTGTTCAATCTAATTTAAAAAAGATAATCTTATGTTTTATTTTTTTATATATCACAAACGTCTGAATTTATAATACCATATGTAATACTCTGGAAATTATTCTACATGTTTAATAAATGTCCCAGCTGCTTACACAAGGAAACAGTATGGGAAAGCGCACCCAGGTAAAAATAAGAATTTGACAAATTCTACAAACAATCTTAGTTTGCTAACAGTTAATGGGATACGAATGGGAATATGAATATTATATGAAATATGAATATGTATTGGGTTTAAAACCATACAGATTTTTGAAGGCTGATAAAACATGGCTTGGACATGATGACCCTTTGGTGCCAGATTATTTGTTTATTTATGTATTTCTACTAATTTTATGTATCTATCTTATTAAGTCCAGAAATGTTTTTTTTCTGGACTTAAGTTAAGTATTATATTATTATCTTATTATATTATATTATTAATAAGATAAGTATTACCCCTCCACCCCCCCCCCCACCCCCCCGCTAGAAACGCCCTGTCACGTGATGTGAATTTAGCCCGTGGGGGAAAACATTGCGTTGGCGCTCAATGAAATTCATACGAGTATGATACGACAATCATGGTGAATAGTTGCTGTGTCGTTTTCTGTACCAAACTAACAAATTATAATTTGAAGTTCTACATCCTTTCTTACATACATACAGAACGTACAATTGACCTATGGCTAAGCCACGCCCTCAAACGCGATGAACCAATCACAGTGCGCAGCTAACCCAATAGACCCCTTCACGGTTGACGTCACAGAAAAATTTGCGGTGCGCAGTGCGCATGTCGGGGTCAGAAAAGTTCATTCCATCGTGCTGTAACCATAGTTTAACGTGTTATTAATCGCGTTGCGTTGATATCTGGACTCATCTTATTTTTTTATACATAGTATGGTTTATTAATATGATGTGTAACGAATTTGGTCTTCTAAAATCACTGTCTTAGTACAGTAAGCCACGTTAAGCGTTTTCTCATATAACGGTTTTCTATGGGAAGAAAATGCTTAACGTGTTATTAATCGCGTTGCGTTGATTTTCCGGACTCATCTTATTTTTTATACATAGTATGGTTTATTAATATGATGTGTAACGAATTTGGTATTTTAATATCACTGTCTTTGTACAGTAAGCCACGTTAAGCGTTTTTCACGTTAAGCGTTTTAGAATGCATGGGCAGACTGGGACAATGCGATGATCAAAGAGGCTCGTGTTTGTTGCGCTCACTTCATATCAGGTAAGTTAAAATCATCCTTCATCATCCCTTTCTATTAAATTTAGATTAAACTCGAAACAAAAGACTGCATGAATTTTCTGTACAATAGACTATAACGTTAAACCATGCAGGTTAATAGTTTGTTAATGTCATGCTCCGCTAGCCAGCTGTTGGAATCGTTAATTAGCCGCACGTAATTATACGCTTCCAGCGATTTGTAGGCTTTGAGTTTTTCACGTGTGTAAACACTCGGCTTGTCCACCAGATAGCTGTAAGTTATATGGCGGGCCAGTGAATATCTGGCCACTTATCTGGTTGTCTACCCATTCTGTTATGAGCTCGGGATCAGGGAGACAATCGCCATTAACTAAAACAAGTTTGTTATGGTAACGTTCCCGTTCCTGTGGTGGTAAAGACAGTGCATAACTTGACACAATATCATGCCGGTCTATTTGCCGTGCCATTTTTCTGACCCCATGCTGCGCGCGCACCCAACAGAGGATTCCGATGTGTACAAACAATGAAGGGGTCTATACACTCGGACATTCTCTGCTTCCACTTCCATTGAAATGCATTGAAGTTAGTCAGTTTTCATTCGTTTTTTCTTGTTATTTTAAGTTTAAAATGGTCAAACGGTGTATGGGGTACATGCAACTCTGACACTAGGTTCCTGAGCGGCTGGGCGACGATGTGTATTTTTTTACCCTTTCCCAAGCCACATCTCAACCGTGATAAGTGTCTGCTCTGGATAAAGTTATGGGGTAACGTTAGCTAGACCACAACACCAACTAAACGCGGATAAATTAAACAAGGATGTCTACATCTGAACTAAGTTAAGTCAACAAAGTATTTGACCGTTATCTTTTAAATCTCTAACATAACGTCAGTCTAACGTTAGACGTATTCACATGCGTTAGAAAACATTAGCTTCTAGCTGCGTTGTACAACATGTCACTTAGCTTCATTATCGTATCTGTAAATAACCGAGATAACAAATGTTAGCAATGTTGTGCTGAATGATTGATGTAAATACTGTAGCACCAAACGGTGATGGCAACGATATGCGGGTTATCATGTTTACACTGTGACTTGTACATCTCTGCCTGGAGCTGAAGCTTTTCATCGATCTTCTCAACAATAAAATTATTAATATCCCTCCAAAGCATAGTTAAGGCCCTTTAGGTGACTTCAAGATGATAAATAATTTTTTTCTGTCTCCAAAAATCACCAATTTCCTCCGGTGAAACGTCTCCTACTCTGACAGCTGCCATATGGCCCGTGGCGTGTTTGTCCGAGTGAGTGGAGGGGGCGTGGCTTAGCCATAGGTCAATTGGTAAATGACATCGTTTTATGGACTTATAGTAACTTATAGGCCTACGCAAGTTGATTGAGTTACAGGCTTATGTTGCCGGTAGCTTCTGCGATGTCTTACCTGGAGATTCAACCAGCTATAATAGTCTGGAAACGACACCTCCGGCCATTTGGTTGGGTCATTAACCCAATTTTTAATTAAATAAGGGCAATCATAACTTATTACAGTTCATTTTGCAATGTACCATTGCCGGTCAGCAGGCATAAATGACTTGCAATATGACATTTTTGTCATTCAAATACACCGCGTTCCAAATTATTATGCAAATGATATTTTACACTGATTTTCCTAAATAGTCAATGCAAATAACAGTCAGTATAATTTTCCAGTCACCAACCATCAGGGTATAAGTCAAATTTCATTGAACAAAACACCCAACTAAAACATATATTTTTAAAAAAATAAAAAACTCAAAATGCACTGTTCCAAATTATTATGCACAACAGAGTTTGAAAACATTTTGTTGGTTGTAAAGATTTGAAAATGGTAATGTGTTGAATTTGCAGCATTAGGAGGTCATATTTACTGAAATCAAAAGCTATTTCAATCAAACTCATCTTAACAGGGCAAGTTATATGTTAACCAAGGACCCCTTCTTTGAGATCACCTTCACAATTGTTGTATCCATTGAAGTTGGGAGTTTATGGAGATTTCTGCTTAAATTTCTTTGCAGGATGTCAGAATAGCATCCCAGAGGTCTTTTGCTTGAGGATGCTGAAGCAAAAGACTTGAGGATGCTTGAAGGTTCTCAATAGGGTTGAGGTCAGTGTGGGGGCCACACCAAGAGTTACTCTCTTTTTTTGCCCATATCATCCAATAACACAGAAGTATTTTTTGCAGCATGAGATGGTGCATTGTCATGAATGACAATGATTTTGCTACAGAAGGCATGGTTCTTCTTTTTGTACCATGGAAGAAAGTGAGAAGAAGAAAGTCAGAAACTCTGGATACATTGCCGAGGTCAATTTCACATCTTCAGGGACCCTAAAGGGGCCTACCAGCTCTCTCCCCATGATTCCGGCCCAAAACATGACTCTGCTACCTCCTTGCTGACGTCACAGCCTTATTGGGACATGGTGGCCATCCACCAACCATCCACTACTCAATCCATCTGCACCATCCAGGGTTGCACGGCACTCATCAGTAAGCAAGACTGTCTGAAAATTAGTCTTCATGAATTTCTGGGCCTACTGCAACCATTTTGGCTTGTGAGCATTGGTCAGGGGTGGCAAAATAGTAGGTTTATGTTCAATTGCAAGCCTCTGGAGGATCCTACACCTTGAGGTTTGCAGGACTCCGGAGGCACCAGCAACTTCAAATACCTGTTTGCTGCTTTGTAATAGCATTTTAGCAGTAGCTCTCTTAAAAACCGATGCATTTGCCTGGCAATAACCTTCCTCATTATGCCTTTATCTGCACAAACCCATCTGTACTCTGAATCAGCCACAAATCTCTTCACAGTATGATGATCACGCTTAAATTTTGGTGAAATATCTAATGTTTTCATACCTTGTCCAAGGCATTGCACTATTTAATTCTTTTCCGCAACAGAGAGATCCTTTTTCTTTCCCATATTGCTTGAAACCTGTGGCCTGCTTAATAATGTGGAACATCCTTCTTGAGTAGTTTTCCTTTCATTGGGCTCATCTTGCAAACTACTTATCATAGGTGTCTGAGATTTATTTCAGTGATCCAAAGAGCTTGGAGACACAATACCATCCATGAGTTTGATTGAAAAACTAAATATTACATTTTTATGACACTTAATTCCAATTTGCATAATAATTTGGAACGCGGTGTACATAGGCTGGTCGCGCTGCTTTCCCCCACGCCGACCACGCCCCCCAACTATGACGCGTTGCCGACTGTATGTATAGGTGATTATCACGCTTCCGGGTTTCATGGGCGGTATTTGTCAACTTTTTGCATGTCCACTTCAGACGCAGTTCAACAATGGCCGAAACGAAGGCTATAGATGTCACTGCTCTGTTCCAACGCCAACCCTACTTAAGTTTTCATGGATTCCCGACTTAATTGAGTGGAAGAAGTGGATTAAAGCAGTTCGCCGGGATGAAGGTCCAAACTGTAAAATAAAACAAGGTAGCACTTTTGTTTGTAGCCTGCACTTTAGTGAATCAGACTAATTTACCAGTGATGCCGTATAAATAAACTTAGTGTAGTTCGTCATCAATTCGCCAGAGTGATCGGTGATTCAACGGAAGTGGCAGTGCGCAAAGTTCATTGAATGCGGAAGTACTTTGGATCAGCGTGATAATCCCCTATTGAATACCACACATATTTTTTCCGAAATAAGGTCCCATGAGCCGGAAGCGGCGGGGCGGGACTTAGGCTCTCTATTGCGTATTACAGAGCTGATTTCAACTGCCAGTGTGGAGGCGGCGTTACGTCCACCCAAATCTAGTCCACTTGGCAAAAGTTCTTCAGATCTATGGATTTATTGACGTGAAAAATATTGCCATTAACAATATTAGTAGATCTCATTAAAAGACCCAACGTAACGTTAATATTGAAATTGATTTTTAGACATCTTAATGTTATTTTCATCATCGTAATGTTATTTTTATTCATTTATCATGTGCATGTTCCCTACTCTGAACTTCTCTCTGTCTCTTGAATCACATCACACTAACATGTTCAAATAATTTCAACTCAAATCAATATTGAATCTACATTTATTTATGTGTAAGTAGCCACACTGTATAATAAACAGAATAATGTATAGTCAAATGGTGATTATTGAATACAGAATATATACTGTAAATTATTTCCTAAAAAAATATTTTACTGTTACTTTTACTGTTTTACTCAATACACATAGATTATTTCAGTTTTAGATTTAGGCCTGTTTTTCATGTTCATTATTCATATTCATCTTTTTCCCTGTTCTTTATGTTCTGTCTGTGTCTTGTCTTTATTCACTGTCCTGCTTGCTGTCTCGTTGTATTCTGTATCTGTCTCTCAGACCTGGAAACATCTCTGGACAGTCGTTGCACCATAGACAGTGCTGACAGCACATTGCTCGGCCGTCGCTACTGAACCTTCCCTCCATTTCCTCCTGCAGTCCTGTTCAGCTTTCTCTAAAACTGGAAGTTTTCATCTCTGAGCTGCTTTGGTGAATTGTTTATGTGTTAGTACCTTTTCCTGGCTGCTCTTCAAATTATGTCTTGTTATTTATGCTTTGCAACACTTTATATTACTTTTTCTTGTTAATATTAATGCATTTGAATATCTCCTGTAAGTCGTCTTTCATTCGTTGTTCATTCCTTTTGCTTGATGTGAAATTCTTTTACTCTGTGTGAGTGTATGTACATGAGTTTTCAGAAAAATAATCAATTTTGGGTCAAGATTTATTACACAATACTCAGAATACAACTTTTTCTTGATAGTACTGGGCCATGAAGGTACTACAAGTAAAAAAATAAATAAATAAATATTATAAATATATATATATATTGACTGTGTTCAAATCATGCATTTCAAAAATATACAATTAACGCAGCTAGTTAACAATGTAACCCTGAGGTTTAACCCTCAACCTTCCCATGCATAGGCCTTCTGTATTGTACTCCCTTTAGGACCCAGCGGAACAGCTCATCATTTGCTCCAAATAGAGTATAAGGCCATCTAGTGAAATAGTCATGAAATATCATATTATATTTTTTTTTTTCCACACAAGGTCAGCAAAGACATCCGAAGTAAGATATTTTGAGCCGAATCAAAAGGGTTATGTATGAAATTGTTAGATATTTTGATTCCAAGTTGAAAGAATGTGAGGAATGTGCTTAAAATTTTATTTATTGATCAAATGTAGCAATTTAAAGGTAAATAAAAATTAATAATAAATAAATTTAAAAATGAACTAAAATAAGCTTTCTGGACATGTATATATATACAGTATATGTCCAGAAAGCTTATTTTAGTTCATTAGGGATTCGGATCCCCGCGAGGGAAAGATGTGTTTCAAAGTGTGAGGGAAGGATAAGGGTTAAACAAAGTATTAATTTAAGCAAGAAACAATGAGCTCATTGAATTAAAGGATACATGTTGTTAACAAATGATTAAGATATATTGAAAGATATATTAAGATAGGTTAAGATATATTGATTCAGACTTTGCGTCATCTGAAATCCTCGCAGGAGTTGGCGACGTCTCTTTACAGGTTTTGGGTCATCTGAAGTTTTCAAAAGAGGCTGGATCCAAACTGAAGTTGACATACTCTAGTAACCTCATGATGGGCATCCTGAGATAAAACAGAAAAGCAAAACGAAAATAATTAGCATAGCTGCTGTTTATAACAATAAAGTAAAGAGAATAATAATAATAATAATAATAATACATTTTATTTGTAGGTCGCCATTAAAGACACTCAAGGTCACCTTACAAATCTTTCTAAAAACAACAACAACAGACAAAGCATATTATTATAATATTCATTAGACACTAAAGAAAAAATTTATTGCTCAATACATATGCAATCATAAATAAGCCTGTTTAATATGAAGGCTGTTACGAATTTCCAAGGGAAAGGAGTTCCACAAATGATGGGCAGCATAACTAAAAGCCCTAGACTCACACTGTTCAGGAGAATGTGTGGTAAGACAAAAAAAAAAAAAAAAAAAAAAAGAGGGTACGGGCATTAAAATATGAAGAAGAACAAAGAGAAGAGAACTGCAATAATGGTTGCAATTATTAACACTGTTTCATACATGAAAATATGCAGAACTATACATATTTTTTTTTTACGACACCCAGACTTTTAACCTGCATTGGACTCAATAGTGTCAATAGTGACAGAGTAGCTTTAAGGTTAGTCAGAGTATATTTTTCACGTACCCAGAGAATTTAGGTTTTGAGTTTAAGGAAATTTGATGAAAACCAGTTTTTAATTTCAACTAAGCAGCTGGACAGAGAAAGTGTAGGAAAAACAGAAGTAGGCATGGAAGACTGTCACAACGATGTGTTGTTGAGCATGTTGATGAAGGCAAAGCTTATCTTTAATAAATCCACAGGAAGATAAATCACACAAAGAGAACTGCTTACAACACCTATATCACAGAAGGGGGGGGGGGGGGTCTTATTTTTCATAAACTTCACCTTTATTGTCAGCTGCGCTCTCCTCTGTCCCCTAAACGACCGGTTGATTTCCTGATTCTATGAAACCACTCCCTCAGAAACAGGCAGTGGGCTCAGATTGTTTACTGTAGTTTGGCCCGGTGTGTTGTGATTGGCTAAACTGTTGCTCACGTTATCTGGAAGATTAACGCCCATTACATTTACTGGCAAAACGTGCATGTCATGAGCTCCGGTCCAGATGTAAATATGTGTCGAACTGCAGTATCAGTTTGAGGCAGAATCAGACCGAGAAAGCCTGAAGAGAGTCAAGCAGAACCTCACCACACACGGCTCTTACTAAACGTTTCTGAATGATAATTTGCTACATTTTTTTTAAACTTTATACACGTTTGTTTTACACAATAGCATCTAACTGGCAACAATAGCAACTGACTGGCTACTAATGTTTAACACACAGCTTTGGCAAGTTTTACGTTCTTGATCAAATCGAAAATAACGTCATAAAGCATATATACATGAAAAATACATTTACAACATTAGTACTTATACAAAATTCAGGTCCATAATGTTTGTACGCGTTTGTCGTAGACACAAAATAGTATAAATAGTAGACTAGTGGCTATGAAGCCAGCACTGGCATTTAAAAAAAAATAAAACACAAGGCTACGTCTGGAATTATAAAAATAAAACACAAGGCTATGTCTGGAATTATACATGCAAATACATTTAAAATGATGAAGTCTTAGCCTTCTTACAGGTTGTGGCCCAACAACTGCTGCCTCTGGTTTTAAAGTTGGAACTGCTTCATGTTTTAGTAACAGTTTCTTGTTGAATCCGGTGTTGAATTCATCTTCCGTAAAATGCGTAACACAGAGAGCTAGATTACGATCGTCATTTTCAGGAACATAATCAAACAAAAATTGTATCCATTGTTGGCGAAGTACAGCGTCCGTGGGAAGCTCGAACACAGACCTGACAGCTGGGTGAACATGTCACAGAAATATGCCCATGCCCTTTTTTGCATATTCTGGAGGGAGGGGTTGATGCAAATGTGTAGGGTAGTGACGTCTAAAACCCAGCTGTAGTCCCAATCGAGTTGTTTTTATACTTCCTGATTTTTAAAAGACGATATCTCTGCTTACACTGAACTTTCAGAGCTGAAACTTTGTAGATACTGTTCATGCACCAACAGCAACATTACACACTATTTAAAATGAAAAGAGTGAAATCTCAACCCCCCCTTTAAGCTTTGTATTAGTAGAAACCTGTAGTATTTTCGAATTTCCACGCTTTCCACCCTTATATTCCCGCTGAGATGAGAGATTTATGTATTTCTTGTCTGGAAAAAATCCTCAATCGTCATCAGAGGAAAAAATCGTCATTTTGCGTCATCAGAGGATTTTTTGGCCAGGGGCTGTTCCGCATGTTTTCAATCCGCCCATAGAGGGTGGGATCTCACTCACAGAATGTACGCATAGTGTCAGCCATCTTTTTTGGAAGCTAAGCCAGCAGGCTCTCGTGCTTTGAAGAAAGCTGAGTATTAGGGGTTACCATGTCTGGCCGTTGATGCCCGGGATTCCAACATGACATCATGACTTTTGCGTAAACATACATGTGTTTTGTAGTATCAAGCACAAGACGAGATTAATTCCTTCAAGGCTTTTATTCAGCACATGGCCAAACCTACTAACTCCACATACAGCTTCTTATTCTTTCTCAGTAGCACTTCAACACTTAGGCATTACACTGCCACCTTGTGGTTAAACATGAACACCACATTCCCCTCTTACTTGAAAGATTCTTCATGTAACAAATTAGAGTTCAAAACCAAACCTTTTGTTTGTTTAAAGTAACAAAATAACATAACATTACTGTGTACTGTTATTAACATTACAACAACTTAACCAATGCAATTGACATTGTTTTACTACTTCTAATGCACAGTTTATGTCTTTACATAACTATAACTGTTCACAACATATCCATATCAGGATACATGTTTTTTTTTCAACAAGTACATTTTCACTTCACTCTAAGTCATACTCCTTCAACCAACCTGGCATTCTACGTACTCTACTACTCTTCCTAAGAGTAAATGTCACTGGTGGTGGCAAGCTCTCATTCTGAGTGGTAACAGCACCTGTAAAGTGAGTTAACTTAGAAACATTCCATTTCTTTTTGTCACTCAACACAAAGGTACTCTTTCCGATTTGCTGCTCAATGCTCAATGGTGGTGAGAACTGAGAAACACCCTTTCTCACATGCCCAGGCTGTTTCACTCTCACCTGGTCTCCTGGTTTGAAAGTGTGGTACTTAGCACCCCGTCTTTTGTCAGTGTACTTTTTACTCTTGAGTAGGGCTGCACGATTAATCGCGCGATGTTGTTATGCGCATCTAATCAGTAAAGCCGGTTCCTTGATTAGTAGTAAATCACCTTCACCTGCTTTCAGATGGAGCGGCATTTACTACAACGAGCCGTAGATCACTGACAAGCTGAGCCAAATCGAGTTAAAATCGAGGACAAATCGGCAACGATATTTAATGTGATTTGGCTCAGCTTGTCAGTGATCTACGGCTCGTTGTAGTAAATGCCGCTCCATCTGAAAGCAGGTGAAGGTGATTTACTACTTATCAAGGAACCGGCTTTATTGATTAGATGCGCATAACAACATCGTGCGATTAATCGTGCAGCCCTACTCTTGAGCTGTTTGTTACTCACAGTCTCTTTCACTTGAGCACATTTGTCACTTTTGGGGCCAACAGGGAAAACGTTCAGCTTTGTACGCATCTTGAGATGATGAAGAAGCTCTGAAGGTGAGCAAGCTGTAGTACTGTGTGGGGTAGCTCTGTAGCTTTGCAAGAACTCAGTCACTGCATGTTTCCATGGTTTCCCCATCTGTTCCGCAGAAAGGATGCATTCTTTCAGGACCCTGTTCCACCTCTCCACAGCACCATTGCCTTGTGGATAATACACGCTACTACGCATGTGACTTATTCCTCTCTCCTCTAAGAAAGCTGCAAACACACTGGAGGTGAACTGAGGCCCGTTGTCAGTTACAACACACTGTGGGTTTCCCTCTCTACTGAACACAGATTGGAGGAATGATGTGACCACCTCAGCAGTGACATTTGGAGAAAACGCTACCTCAGGCCACTTACTGTGATAGTCCACCAGACAAATGGCAAAACGACAGTCAGAAGGTCCTCTCTCAAACGGTCCAACGATGTCGATCGCTAGTTTCTCCCATGGCCCAGACGGCAAACTGACAGGCTGAAGAGGAGCCGGAGCTGTTTTAGCCGATTTGTCATTCAGTTGACATGTTACGCAGGAAGAAACAGCCGATTGCACCTGAGCATCCATCTGGGGCCACCAGAACAATTCACGCAACCGCTGTTTCATTTGAACAATCCCTTGGTGTGTCTCATGTGCTAGGTTTATCATTTTACAGCGCAATGTAGAAAGAACAAGAACACGATGTTCACCTCTCCTCACTAGCACACCATCCACACACAGTTCATCCCGAATACGGAAGAAGGGCACCAGAGCAGGATCCAGGTCACAGGATTTTTTCGGCCAGCCCTGCCCGATTCGCGTGCGCAGCTGAGTTAACTCTGGACAGGCTTCCGAAGCAGCAATGAAATCCTCAGCAGACAATGTAGGCAGCCCAGTAATGAAAGCAACCATTTCTGGCTCCACAGCGCTATCATTTTCTGTCTGTAGTGGCAGCCTGGACAGACAATCTGCAGCAGAATTAAAACGTCCAGGTCGGTAGATAACATCATATGTGTAGCAAAGCAAACGTGCCGACCACCGTGCGACCCGCATACCGGCCCGGCCAATTCCTTTGGTTGCCAACAGTGTAGTGAGCGCAGAATGATCAGTTCTGAGCGTAAAGTGTCGACCCCACAGATACGGCTGCCACTTTTCTACGGCCCAGACACACGCCAACGCCTCTTTCTCGACCGTAGAATATTTTCTTTCGGCTGCGGTAAGGGTTCTGGAAGCAAACGCTACAGTCCTTTCAACTCGGTCTGGGTGTATTTGCGTCAAAACCCCACCCAGGCCATAGTCAGACGCGTCCGTCGACACTATAGTGGGAAGTGACGGGTCAAATAACGCAAGCACTTGACTTCCAGAAAGCAGTTCTTTCAGCTCTTTGAAGCTGCGTTCAGCAGACACAGTCCAGGCAAACTTAGTATCTGACGCATCTCTAAGTAGCGCACGCAACGGCTCAGCAGCAGAAGCAAAATTAGGCAAAAACTTGCTGTACCATGAAATCAGTCCCAGAAATGAGCGCAAGGAAGCAACATCGTGCAGTGCAGGAGCGTCAATGATCGCAGACTTGTGTTCCTCATCTGGAAAAATTCCATGTTTGGAAACAACGTGTCCAAGGAACTTTAAGGATGACTGGCTGAACATACACTTGTCTCGGTTCAGTTGTAGTCCTGCGTCTGACAAGCGCTGCATAACTGAGCGCAGCGTTGTATCGTGACTTTCCTGGGTGGCACCATACACTATGATATCATCCAGGTAGTTCCTCACCCCAGGTATGCCTTTCAGAACAGTTTCCATCATCTTTTGAAACGCCAAAGGCGCGGAGGCAAGGCCGTACGGAACCCGGCAGTACCTGAAGAGACCATCATGCATAATAAAAGCTGTGATGTCCCGGCAGTCCTCGTGTAAGGTAAGCTGATGGTAAGCAGCCGCTAAATCAATTGTAGTGAACACTGACGAGCCGCTTAGTTCACTCAAAAGCTCATCTATGTGCGGCAGAGGATGGCTGTCAACAATCAGGGCCTTGTTTGGCTCACGCAGATCAACACAGAGGCGTATTTTACCCCCTTTCTTTGTGGTGACAACAATAGGTGAAATCCACGGGGAAGAATCGATTTTCTCAATTATGCCATTTTGCAATAACGAGTCCAGTTCTGCAGAAACGGCTTGTCGCACAGAGAATGGAAGTCGATGAAGCTTCTGTCAAACTGGAGTAGCGTCAGGTTTAACTGTAGGTTTATGAACAAACCCTTTCACGCTCCCCACAGAAGTAACTGGAGCAGGAATAGTTTCACCAACAACTGCATGTAGTTCGTCAGGGGCAGTAACAGTGCCAAAATGAAAAGAACAGTTCAAAGCTCGAATTAAGTCCATGCCCATCAAAGCAGAGCCACCTTTCACAACGTAAAAGCAAGCAGTGGTTACCTTTTTGTTTAGTGAGATGTCCACATGTAAGCATCCTAGCACAGGAATATCTTCTTTCAAGTACGTCACCAGTTTCACTTTTGGAGCGGTAAGAGAACAATCCGAAAAGTGTCGTTTGTACACAACCGCAGGCAGGATTGACACCGAAGACCCCGTGTCCACGACTAATTCAGTCTCAACGGAAGTTCCATTTGGCGTCGTAACATGAACATTGCACAACAGTTTGTCTGTAGAAGTATCCACGGTCTCAGTCAAAAGAACGACCACTTCAGGGACCACTTCCCGAACATCCTTAGAACAGGGATGCAAACAGCGCGCTTTTCGGCGCCTCCCGCTTTTTTCACGTCAGTTTGGGTGACTTGTGTGAATCGTGCAGATCCGAAGAGATTTTTTTAAGAGGGGGGGGGGGGGTCTGATTATTTCACCAACAGTTAACTTATTTGGATTGCCTCCACCAAACAAATAGGAAATAAGCACCAGAACATTGCGCACCAAAACAGCAGTATGCGTGAACCAGTAGTGTTTCTTCCACTAGCTCGTGGCCGTCAAGGGGCCGCGCGTGAGGATGGCATCGAGCACGCTCACTGTGCAGAAACGCGCCCGTGCGTGGATGGCATTCTGTCCGTGTATACAGTTTTTTGCTCTTGTATCCTGTGCGCGAGTTTTGAGACTAAATAAACGGCGTATGAAAACTTCTCAGAATGCCGCAAGCGCACCGGATTTCATGTTACAAGCAGCGCGCCGCCGCTCCCACCATGCGCATCACGCGCTGTGCGTAGGGCACCAAGTGCTGAGGGGGCACAGAAATAGCCTAATGAAAAATCAATCATCAAACTTCTTGTTATAATCAGACTCAGCGCGTTATTAATCTTCAATCCGCAGCGACGCCGAGCAGAGAGCACATCAGAATCAGAGGACGTGTGTGTGTGTGTGTTCTGGTTCTGAGCCTCATTGGCCTGTCACTGCTCGTCAATGTCAGAATATTTGAGATGAACAATCAAATCAAAGTAGGCGGGCTTTATGTCAACAGACGCTGAGCGCGAATTTTTAACAGTGCAACTCGACGCTTCAGTGTGCGGTCAAGTGCAAGATAAGATGTAAGTAGCTAAAATTAACTTTATATATTTGACAGTTTTTTTAGGTCATAAATGTTAAACGAATGACAAAAAAATAATTAGGCAAACTAATATAGTTTTGTCTAATTTCGCCATTTTGAACTGAAAATAGGCCTATTTAGTAAACGTAGTTTAGGCTAGTTACTGTCATTGTGAGGGGACAAGAAACATGAACAAAGCCGTTTTCATCATGTTAGGCACAGGATTAATAATGAATGTGTACATATTGAGAATAAAATATAAATTGTAGCTTTAGTAAATTAAAAAAAGTCAACTTTAGGAGGGCAAGATAAAAACAAAGAGAAAAAGAGTGTGATGCTGATGAGAGAAAAATAATCAGCTCACTGACATGGTTTTAAAGCTGTTGTTATCGATTTTTTTTTCTCTTTTTTTGCCTTCACAATATCTTAAAATGCACATCTGTAGTTTAGAGAAATCCAAAATTTTCTCGGGGAAACCCCGAACCCCACTAACTACCCTGCCTCAAATTTGGGACCATAGTGATTATAAAACCATGTGGGTCTATTTACAAATAAATCATGTAGCAGAGCTACAGAACGCATTTTTCGGTAATATCTATTAGCAACTAAAACTTCTTTGTCGTTGCGATGTGGTGTGCAGTGCATGGATGCATAG
The DNA here is from genome assembly GCA_038021265.1 of Cyprinella venusta. Taxonomy (NCBI): domain Eukaryota; kingdom Metazoa; phylum Chordata; class Actinopteri; order Cypriniformes; family Leuciscidae; genus Cyprinella; species Cyprinella venusta. The sequence goes on along the minus strand of CM075879.1, from coordinate 8,665,899 downwards.
CAACACGGGAAAATGGGACCGGATTTTACTATTAATAAAAGATAAGCTTTTAGACTCACTCTTTTGATAAAAAATTATTTGAATGCTGAAATATGGGAGGTTTATCTTTTTATAACACCTTTTGTTTCTGTGAAAAATGATTTAAAGGCTGAAATATGTGAGGTTTGTTTTTTATAAAACCCTTTTTTTTTTTTGTGAAAAAATGGTTTAAAGGCTGAAACATATTTACTATGTGCCCAGGGGTGGGCCTGGGATGGCAGGGGTTGGTGGCAATATAAGTATCTGAATATTTTCCGCGGGCGAGGGTTTCGATTACCTCTCTCTTTTTTGACCATACATGTGTTTGCATCCCTGTTAGAAGAACGGCAAACTTTAGAAAAATGTCCGGTCTTACCACAAGTACGGCATTTGGCTCGAGCGGCTGGACAATCGGCAGCATTAGCCAGATGATTTGTAGCTCCACAACGGTAACACGCGCGGCTCCCCCGCCTTGTAGTATCAGCAACAGGTTTTGCTCTGTTAGAATGTTCAGCACGCTTCTTCCGATGAAAGGGTTTAGAAGCCACGGCCTGAACTGAACTTTGTGCCGTGAGCATGTCCGAATTCGAGAGCGCTTGTTCCACCTGACACGCAATGACAATAGCTGTGCCCAATGTCAGTGTTGGTTCCATCAGGAGTCTGTCTCGCACTGCTGGGGCATATGATCGTTCGACCAGCTGATCGCGCAACATTTCACGCTCTAGATCACCATAAGCACATGATGAAGATAATTCCCGCAAAGCAGACAGGAACTGTGAAATGGTCTCGTCAGCACGTTGAGAACGCTGGCGAAAGCGATGTCGAGCGACCACAACGTTCACCTTTGGAACAAAATGATCCTCCAATGCTTTCATTGCCTCTGCAAATGTAGTTCCAGTATTAGGCAACGTGTAAAACAGCCTCTGGCCTTCAGTACCCAAGCTGTGTAGTAGGATGGCACGTTTCCTGGCATCAGGCCATAAGTCTCCGGTAGCATTAATAGCAATCAAATAATTTTCGAACATTTTCTGCCAGGTAACAAAAGGAATCGCAGGCTCCCCACTGCATGGCAGAAAAGATGCAGGCGTAGGCACAGAAACCATCGTCGCCAATTTGTAGTGTTTTGTAGTATCAAGCACAAGACGAGATTAATTCCTTCAAGGCTTTTATTCAGCACATGGCCAAACCTACTAACTCCACATACAGCTTCTTATTCTTTCTCAGTAGCACTTCAACACTTAGGCATTACACTGCCACCTTGTGGTTAAACATGAACACCACGCCACTTTCGAGTCAAGTGGCGTATTATTTCTACGCATTTTGGGCTATCCGCGTGTATCCGCGTGTATGCGTGTATGTCTACGCCATTAACGTCCGCGTCATTCCACGTGTCAGAACACGTGCGTCAAATGTCCAGTCATAAATGCCATTAACCCCAATGGCGGTTAAGTTTAGGGATAGGGTTGAGGTAAGTCATATCTTTTTTTTCCCTAGGATGGTAAGGGAACAGTCATAAATGCCATTAACCCCAGTGACGGTTAGGTTTAGGGACGGGGTTGAGGTAAGTCCTATATTTATATAACGTTAAGTCAACGGCGTTCATAAACACGCTGAAAAGCGATTATGCATCTTGATAGCACGCCAAAAATGCAAATATGAATTGGCATGTCATACACACGCTACTTCATGAGATCAGTCTGGGGATTCAGCTTTTGGTTTCTGCAGTCACCATTCATTATTTCCATGCACACCTTTTGTTTCAATCTAACTGAATTCATTCCCATTGGTGAATCTGAATTTAGTGTTTACATGAATGCTAAACAAGTGATCGGTTGAAAACGGTTGTGTTTTAACATTGCTAAGAAAATTCCTGCTCCTCCGTGAGAGATACGAGACTGGTGCGTCTCACAGGTGTTTCTCATCAGTAATCATGCCACCAGCCTCACACCATTCTCCCACAGCCCTAGCCTCGTCCTGCTCGTCGCAGTAAACATAATGAATGGTGACTGTAGAACGCAAAAGCCGAATCCCGAACATTTTTGCCAATCTCGAAACACATTTTCGGGCAGACTCATCATGGAGGCTCACTAGTAGCCTAGACTTGCTGTTTAACTACTGTGCTCTGTTACCAGTAGGCGTGGCCTCCAAGGGCAGCAAAGCAAGTGCATTCTGAGGGTTGTTGTCTTTCATCCATATAAGCCAAAAAAAAAAAATTTCTGACATTTCTCATTATAGAAAGCTCCAAATTCAAAAATAATTCCGCATTTCTTCTACATAAATTACCCATTTTAAATACACATTCATCTTTCCAGAGGTGAAGTATCCCTTTAAGTATAAAAGCAAATGAGGAAAATGAACTACACACACCTGAACTAAATGACAACAAATCAGAGACAATGACAACTACCTTCATTTATATAGCGTGTTTAAAAATATATATTGTTTTAATTAAAGTAGCTTTACAGTGATAATAGGTAATTAAAGTAACAGAGATTATTTTGGCTTTACAGCAGCTCTAGAATAAAGTTATCGTCCAGCTAAAGTTAGTTCCCTTTCGTAGTCACTCCGAGTTACGTCAACGAGTGACGGAGAATGGGGGTTTCGCATAGAAAGCCAATCCTCTTCGAGTATTTAACAACGAGCCAATGGCATAAAAATGCCTTGGGGCTGCTGAATTTGCATAGCGTACTCCGCCCCACCGCGTGGGTATAAAAGGAGGAAGTGAACGCAACCGCAGTATGTTTTCGCTTCGGAGCCAAGAGACTTCTTCACTCCTTAAGCCATTTCTCACTGACACGACTCTTCGAGACGAGTGTCCTCTTCAGTGTTGGTGTGACGGCGGTACCCAGCGAGATTCTGCATTGCCTGCGATCTGAGCAGTGGTCTGCCAGACTTTGCGCTTCTCCCTGGTCGCCTCAGCGCTGAAAGAGTGAATTTCCTCCTCTCAATTGAAAGAGCTGCACGTGGCACGTCTTTTTAAAGATGGTTCGCCCGTGTTCTTCTGGGTGCGGTCGATTCATTTCGTCCTCTGATGGTCACGATCGCTGCTTTGTGTGTCTGGGCATTCAGCATGCAGCAGCAGCATTCGCGGATGATTCATGTTCCTTCTGTGGGAACATGACCATCTCTACACTGCGATTGAGACTCAATGATCTTACTAAAGTGAGAGTCCCCGTGTCCGCTACTCGTTCTGCTTCTTCTAGAAGCTCTTCGACTCGCGGACAGGGTGATCTGACGGTGACGGTGTGGAACAAAACCCAGACGAGAGAACCTCGGGCCACACCTCCCGCCTCAGTGATAGAACCAGCGAGCGCCGATTCGGTTCGGACGTCTGTCTGCTCGCAGGTACCGTCGGTTTCGTTCGGCGCTCCAGAGGATGATGCGATGTCGATCGCAGCATCACAGGGCGGGCTTGATTCCTCGGGAAGTGATGATGCGGCTGCGTTACCTCCCTCGGGAGTGCCGGTGTTGCCCGTGTCTGATCCTGAGATGAGGCCACCCTTAACCCTTTCACGCGTACGATCACACCGGTGTGATCAGTCTTGGCTGGTCCCTGGAGCGTACGATCACACCGGTGTGATTAGAACGTTTAGTGCGTCACGTGATCAACTGCTAAATTCAAACTTGCTCTCCCGCGTTGACTGGCGCTCAGCCAGAGACAGACGCACTCAGTGCTGTCATATATCACAACTATTGAGTGTTTTCAACCACATAATGTTTATTTTACGTTTCAGACATTAAAATACACATATGTACTAGCAAAACAATGATTCTGAGTTTGTAAAATACACACAGCTGTCTATGGAAGCGGCAATAATAATCGACACGTTTTATTCATATCAAAAACACATTGTGTAAGTAGCTTAACATTTGACCCTATTCTTCTCCCAGTTCACCAGCCACTTACTTTCATGTATTTCGTGAGAAGTGGAGGAATTGACGTTATAAACCAACAGAACCGATTCTCTGAACTGAAAATGAAACTAAAATGGCGCCGCCCATTGCGCATACAGCTCAACTAACGCGATCGTTATAAAGATGTCTAAACCACAAAACCCATCCACTTGCACATATTTGACAATCGGAATATCATTGTTTTATGATATAGCTAATAGATTTTTGAATGTTTTTAATAAAAAAGGAAAAATGCCATAAAAGCAGATCACCATTCATTCCGCGCTCTGTTCTGGGTGTGCTGTGTCACGTGACAAGCAATGACGCGTCACCATGGAAACATTAAAGTGGCAAGTTCTAAATAACGGTCGTCTTGAAAAAACTCACGCTGGGGGGTCAGTTAGAGTATTTTAAACTTACGTGTGAAAAGGTTAAAAATATTCTTGTTTGCCGTAACCCGACCGACCCTGTCAATTTAGACCCAATTTTTTTTTTTTTTTCCCTTTTAGTCCGACCGACTTGCCGGTTGTAACTTGCGTTCAGACCGACCGATTTTTTTTTACTCTTCAAACGACTAATTCAAATTCAATAAAATAATATTAATTATATTTTAGTTAGGAGGCTATTGTGAAAGTTGCTTATGTCTACATACAAACGTAGCCAGGCTACGTTCTTTCTTTTAAATAAAAACCCGTGGCGTCATTATGTTTACACTATTGGTTTACGCGTGTCACACTGGCTTGTACGTTCGCTTCGTTTCATTCAGTGTTCCCGCTTGGTAAACCCGGTATTAAACGGGCAACGTGGCTGAATATCAAACATTTCTATATATAACTAGATTAAAAAGTTCGTCGAGACAAACTTTAAGTTGGCTTGTGAAAGTTTGTTACAGAAAGTTGGAAGAAGTTTAAAGTAGTTTGAAGAAGTTTAAAGTAGTTTCAAGTTTAAAGTAGTTTAATGTAATTTATATAGATAGGTAGGTAGGTAGGTAGGTAGGTAGGTAGGTAGGTAGATAGATAGATAGATAGATAGATAGATAGATAGATAGATAGATAGATAGATAGATAGATAGATAGATAGATAGATAGATAGATAGATAGATAGATAGATAGATAGATAGACAGACAGACAGACAGACAGACAGACAGACAGACAGATAGATAGATAGACAGACAGACAGATGATAATTTATAAGATGATAATTTCAGATTATAATAATAACAGAAGGATTACTGAGAGAGAAAGAAAGAAAGGATTAGCTAGAAATAAAGAAAGAAAGAAATAAAGAAAGAAAGAAAGAAAGAAAGAAAGAAAGAAAGAAAGAAAGAAAGAAAGAAAGAAAGGATTACTGAGAGAGAAAGAAAGAAAGGATTAGTTGGAAATAAAGAAAAAAAAAGAGAAAGAAAGAAAGAAAGAAAGAAAGAAAGAAAGAAAGAAAGAAAGAAAGATGGATTTGAAAGAAAGAAAGAAAGATAGAAAGAAAGAAAGAAAGAAAGAAAGAAAGAAAGAAAGAAAGAAAGAAAGAAAGAAAGAAAGAAAGAAAGAAAGGATTAGTGAGAGAGAAAGAAAGAAAGAAAGAAAGAAAGAAAGAAAGAAAGAAAGATAGATTAATTAAAAAGAAAGATAGTATAGCTAGAAAGATAGATAGATTATTTAGAAAGAAAGAAAGAAAGAAAGAAAGAAAGAAAGAAAGAAAGAAAGAGTATTTAAAAAGAAAGATAGATTAGATAGATAGGGTGCTGTAACTGGTTGCTATGGTGACTGTGTGAAAGTGACAGTTGGGATTTGAATTTTTAAAAATTCCCCAGCTTTCCTATGTAGACAGAGGCCAAAATCGCTGATACTTGGCCTCGAACAAACCATCCTAGAGACAAAACTATAGGTTGAATTGGCGAAATGACCTGACCGTGAGCGAGACAAGGCCTTTGTGAACGATGTGATGTATTTTTTGTGTGGATAGAGTTGAAAAAAGGGACCACTTTGGCAAGTTAAAAAAGTGGTTTGTAATGCTCTGATCACAAAAGTTTGACCTGAATTTATAATTGCTGCCAATGGAGGAATTTCTGTCACTCTTTTCCTTTGGAAGGACACTGAGAAAAAACTATAAGTCCCAGGGATTTAATAAACACACGAGAGGAACCACAACAAAAATACCTACGTTTTAAGTATAATTTTATGCCAGAGGAGTGAAAATTGTGGCCAGGCCAGCGATTTAAAAATTATTTTTTAGCATTAGTTTTCAAGCTGTCTCACTCTAGCTTATGACATCACGTGCTCTAGCTCTGAACAGTCTCTCTCATTCACTCCCATTATAATTTCAGAAACGGCTTGAAAAGCATCGTGAGACTAAAGTAGAGATTGTGAAAAAAGTATAATAGATATAAAAAAAAGTTGAATACAACTTCAATAGCTTACAAATTTCTCAACATTTTAAAGTTTTAATGGCTCAAATAGCTGTCAAAATAGGGCTGCCAGGCCCTTTTGTGTCTGTGTGAAAGTGACAGTTGGGATTTGAATTTTTGAACATTCCACAATGTTAAGTCAATGGGAGTTTTTTCCGACTTTGAACGTCATTTTTGGGAGAACCGTAAGGCCGTGTGTCCACCAAAGCGTTTTTTGCCAGCTGAAAACGCTACACGCTCTGCAGAAGACGCCGTGCTTTGGGCGCTTGAGAGCGTTTTGGCAGCGCAGCGTTTTTTCCGTTGAGGCGTTTCGTTGCTATGATACAGAATATCCGCAGCAGTTTAAACGTTGTGACTGTTGGTCGGTGTGGTTTAGTCCCGCCCCTCCTTCACTGTGATTGGACGGCTGGGCAAGAACTGACAGTGATGAGCGCTGCGTTTTTTCCAAAGTTGAACATTTTTCAACTCTCGGCGACCAGTAAAAAACGCCGGGCGCTCGGCGCTTCAGCGTGAAAAAAAACGCTCAGCGCCTCGTCACGCTCATGGCGTTTAAAAAACGCGGCGTTCCCATTGGAAACAATTGAAAACATACGCCAGGCGCGTGGAAAAACGCTTTGGTGGACACACGGCCTAAGTCCGATCAGTTAGAAAAGATATAGCAACGCGAGTCAGAACAGTTTGAGTGTCCGTGCCGAGTTTGGAGTATGTGGAGTTAAAGCTCTAGGAGGAGATAGAGTTGTAAATTTTTGAGTAAGAAGAATAATAATAATAATAATAAGTTTAAATAGGATTTCAGTAAGTTGGCTCTCACAAGCCAACTTAATAATATTAAACAATTTGTCTGTGATGCAATTTTGCTATTCGCAGTCCAGAAGAGAGAGAGCGATCTCTCACCCGGAGCCACAGCGTGGACAACACGACAGCCCTGCTTAATGAGTGACAATGAGGACAGAACATGGTTACACTTAGATCTGGGATATTAATGGGATACTAATTGTATTTTAGATTTCCGCTTTCAAAGATTATAAAAAGAAGATATTTGAGATGAAACAATTACAGACGCGTCTAGCGTAACTTCCTTCCCTTCACAGCGTTGCGCTGTCATTTCTTCCTAAAGCCCAAACGTACTGTCAGAATCAGCACGATCGGTGATTGTTGTAAAATGCAGTCTGTACTGTTGCTAAACTGCGGACGCGTTCAATCATTACAGTAAAAGCACAAAAGTCTGCGCAAGAGACACTGTTCACAAGGCTGCACTGCAACGAGACAAGAAAAGTAGGCTATATTTTGGGCTTCATGTCCGCAGCTAAACAATCAAATATACATAAAATATAAAATGACCTGCTCTGAGATTCATTAACAGTTTATGTCGTTAATGGACGTAAATAGTTGGGAGGAAATGATGGTGTGTCAGTCATCTATTCTATTTGATCCGCTCTCGGTCTTAAAGGGGCAGTAGTCTGATAAACATGTGACGATTGAGCCAGTAATGCGAATTAAACAACAAAAGGCAGAGAAAAATCACTTGCAGCTCTTGAATGAATAACTTAAACTTTAATAAGCGTTAATCTAACTATGATAAACCATGCAGTGTCATTTTACATTTGATTACTAAATTAAATTTCTTTTCAGACAGAGCGACACACTTAACTGAAATGTAGCTAATTTAAGACCTTCCTGAAATTAAAGCACTGTGTATATAGGCTAATATATTGTACCACCATGTATTTGTACTTGTTTTTGCTCAGGGCTGGACTGGGACAAAAAATTGGCCCGGGCATTTTGGCCGAGACTGGCCCTCTACATATGAATATAAACACAACCGAACTGTGTACGCCCTTGAATATGTATACCAACAACTCCTTTTAAACCCACCAATGCCATCTAATTAGTGAGATGAAATAACTACTAAGTTTAAAATACAATTCTGCAATTGCATTGCCAATGATATACTGATATTTTAATAGTAACTTCTGTCCGATTTAGGGGGGTTCGGGGGCATGCTCCCCCGTAAGAAAATTTTGTGCTTTTTAATGTTAAATTCATCAATCTGGTGCACTTTGAGAGTTCAAAATTAAGAGCTCTAAACCATATTCAGTGTGCAAATTGAACAAAGAAAAACTCAAAACTCTTTTAGTTGGGATATAGTGTCTACATTACATGCAACATAATTAATCATAGTTATAATATTAATCACATGATAGTAACAGCCATATATTGTAAAACACATGCACTGAAAAATAAAAGCAACTTTCATAATTAGCTTGGAAAAAATGTCTGTAACTTGAAAGAGATATAAACACATTATCTTTTATTCTGATGGAAACGGCATTCAGCTTTTATTTTGGTGGAAAATATGGTTTACAAACGGGTCTCATACATACTCTCATTATAATTCTAGTAAAATGCGTAATCGTCAAATATGCAGATGTGGAAATAATGCGTAACTGGGTGATGGGTTCGGTTCCTTCTCACAGCCTGCCCTGTGTTCTGAAAGTAGCCCTAAATCTGCTTACCACAGTTCTCTACACTCACTAATGTCTCTCGTGACCCCCCCCCTCACTCCTCAGCAGACACTGAAGGCTGTTTCTTTTTTTTCACGCCATATCTCTGCACATATTCCTTGCGTTTCTTCTCCATCATCACTCTGACTATTTTGACAGATACTCACTGAATGACTGCACGCTCGCTCAGCCCAGAGGGGGAGGTGATTAAAGATGTGATTGGACCAGCCCAGTGTCAATCAAGAAAATAACCAATGGGCCGCTGATCTCCGAGTTTCATGGGCCGGTCTTTAAGAAAGAAAAACCCCACCCTGACTTTTTTTGTCCGATGCGTTTCAACGGCTTAAAGATCCCAGCGCCGCGGCCGCAAAATTAAACGCAATGGGCCTCTGAGTTGTATGGGCTGTAAAAAAAAAAAAAACATTTAAAGTTTGAGATCGGCCCAAAAAGCACGTCGGCCCACCGGGCAAATGCCCGGTATGCCCGATGGCCAGTCCAGCCCTGTTTTTGCTTATATCTCATGTGTGTGTGTATATATATATATATATATATATATATATATATATAAGCCTGCACACTGCTGCATAACAAACAGATATTTTATTCATTTTGTGATTGGCCTTAAACGTAACCGGTTGTAGGTTGCATTGACGCCTAGCAGTGGATGCACAGTTTGAAGACCCAGTCAGTGACATCACAATATGCAATTTTTTAAAAATTCACGATCACCATGGCAAAAATTGTACTTTTTTTTACACTGAATCTTGAAAAAAAAATATTGACCTACCTACCGACCCTTTAAATTTTTTTTTTTGCTGTTACTGCAAACCAAAATATTTTTAAGGATGCTGTCTCGGGCCGCCGCGAGCATCGGGTTGGAGTGGAACCCTCCGCCCTGCCCCGATCTCTCGCGGATGGATAATTGGTCTTTTGGGAAAGCTGCCGCCGCAAGGCCCCAGCCGACCCCAATTCCCTTTTTTCTCGAGCTGCATGCAGAACTGACGCGCACTTGGAAGGCCCCTTTGACCTCACGAGAGCGCGCTCCAGCTTCCCCCACCTTTCCTCCCCTCGACGGTGTGGCTGCCCGTGGGTACGCTGGGATTCCTCCGGTGGAGCGCTCTGTTGCGATGCAACTGTGTCCGCAGAGCGCCTCCTCCCGTGGGACTCCTAAGCACCCATCCAAAGCCTGTAGGTTCTCGTCGTCTATGGCGGCGCGATCCTATAGAGCGGCGGGACAGGCGGCCACCGCTTTGCACTTTGCAAGTTTTTCAGGCCAAACTGCTCAGAGACATGCATGAGGGGGGGACTGACCAAGCGGCATTTAACGAACTGCGAGCCGCCACTGACCTCGCTCTCCGGGCGACGAAAGTGGCCGCTCGCTCCATTGGTCAGGTGATGGCCACTAGCGCGGTCCAGGAGCGCCACCTATGGCTCAACCTGGCAGACACAAAGGACGCTGAGCGGACTCGTCTGCTCGACGCCCCCCTCTCCCAGGTTGGCCTGTTCGGCGGTGCAGTCGAGGACTTTGCCCAGCAGTTCTCGACTGCCCAGAAGCAGACGGAGGCCATTAAACATATTCTGCCCTGACGGTCAGCTGCTGCCTCCACCCAGCCGTCGGCTCAGGCGCCTCCTTCTGCTTCCCACCGAGGACGCCCCCCCGCGGCTCCCCTCCCTTCCACGCATCCTCAGCAGCAGCCTTCGTCCCGGAAGCGTCGTGGAGGAGGCCGCAGGCCGGCGTCGCAGCCCCCTCAGGCCGCGCGCCCCACTAAACGCCAGGCGAAGCGGCGTTCCTGAGACGGGGTGCTCAGTGATGAAGTCGAGTGTTTCACAGGAAGTGGTAGCAGGGCCCCTCCTTCCCCCGGTGGAGGGCCGGGGTAGAATCTTTTGTTCTCAGCTCCCCGCTGCTCACCCACGGGTGGGCAGCACCCTGAGTTGGTTAAAGAAAGACTTGACATTATCACTGAGCACACAGACAGCAATGAGTGCGCTCGACATCCCAGCATGTCGACCCTCTCATTCCTCTCTGTCTCTGAGGGTGCGGAAGGGAGCGTGTGTCGTCCCTCGACTACGCCGCTCCCCTCCCCCTCTATCGCCAGACCCCTGGCAGAACAGACCCCCGTGGAACGCTGGTCCTTCCCTGGTCTCTTCTGTCGGGGAACGGGGCTCGACTGTGCATCCGCACGGGGTAACTCCCGGGCACATGTCGGTCTCCCCGTCCCGCTGCCCCTCCGGGGGGACGTCTGTGGTTCGGATGACCCCGCTGGCTCAGTTCCTGGGAGCTTGGCTTGAGCTACCCGGCCTGTCCCGCTGGGTCATCAGAACGATCAGATTCTGCTACGCGATTCAGTTCGCACGGTCTCCTTCCTGTTTCAGGGGAGTTCGCTCCACTATGGTCGGTGGCAATGCCCCGGTCATGAGAGCGGAGATTGCGACCCTGCTGGCGAAGGGTGCAATCGAGACGGTCCCTCCAGCCGAGGTGAGGTCCGGGTTTTACAGCCCCTACTTCATTGTCCCCAAGAAGACCGGTGGGTTACGACCGATCCTGGATCTGTGCATTTTGAACCGTACTCTCCATCGACTGCCGTTCAAAATGCTCACAGCCAAATGCATTTTCGAATGCGTTCGGCCTCAGGATTGGTTTGCAGCGATCGACCTGAAGGACGCGTACTTTCATGTCTCCATTTTGCCTCGACACAGACCGTTTCTTCGGTTTGCTTTTGAAGGCCAGGCATATCAGTACACGGTTCTCCCATTCGGGTTAGCTCTGTCCCCTCGTGTCTTCACGAAGATCGTCGAGGCAGCCCTTGTTCCCCTTCGCGAACACAGGGTTCGCATCCTGAACTATCTCGACGATTGGCTGATACTGGCACACTCTCGAGAACAGGTTTGCGAACACAGAGACCTGGTGCTCCAGCACCTAGCCCGCCTGGGCCTTCGGGTCAACCGAGAGAAGAGCAAACTTTGCCCCGTGCAGAGGATCTCTTTTCTCGGCATGGAGATAGACTCGGTCGCCATGTCCGCGCAGCTCACAAACGAGCGTGCACACTCACTGTTGACTTGTCTTCGACAGTTCGAGGGTAAGAGTGCGGTCCCACTGAAACTGTTTCAGAGGCTCCTGGGGCATATGGCATCCGCAGCCGCGGGAATGCCACTCGGATTGCTTCATATGAGACCGCTTCAGCTGTGGCTTCGCGATCGAGTCCCGAGGTGGGCATGGCATCGCGGCTCGCTCCGAGTTCCAGTAACTCCAGCGTGCAGCCAAACCTTCTTCCCGTGGTTGAACCTCAGCTTTTTACGGGCAGGTGTCCCTCTTCAGCGAGTTTCCAGGCATCTCGTTGTCTCCACGGATGCATCCACCACGGGTTGGGGTGCCATGTGCAATGGGCATGCAGCCGCGGGTTCCTGGACAGGACCCCAGCGCCTCATGCACATTAATTGCCTCGAGCTGCTGGCAGTACGCCTGGCCCTGCACCGCTTTCGAGCACTGCTCAAGGGTCAACACGTACTTGTCTGTTCAGAAAATACCGCTACAGTAGCGTACATCAACCACCAGGGTGGTCTACGCTCACGTCGGATGTCGCAGCTCGCTCGCCACCTCCTGCTATGGAGTCAGAAGCACCTGAGGTCCCTTTGTGCTGTGTACATTCCAGGAGACCGGAACCTGGCGGCCAACAAACTGTCACGGGTCCGCCCTATCTCCGGCGAATGGCGACTCCATCCCCAGACGGTTCAGCTGATCTGGGACCAGTTCGGGGAGGCACAGATAGACCTGTTCACCTCCCGGGACTCATCCCACTGCGCCCAGTTTTATTCCCTGTCCGACGGCACGCTCGGCACAGATGCGCTGGCGCACAGCTGGCCGCGGGGCCCACGCAAGTATGCGTTTCCCCCAGTGAGCCTTCTTGCATGGGTGTTGTGCAAGATCAAGGAGGACGAGGAGCAGGTCCTGCTGGTAGCCCCTTATTGGCCCACCAAGATGTGGTTCTCCGAACTCATGCTCCTCGCGACAGCACCTCCTTGGCCTATTCCTCTGAGACAAGACCTACTCACTCAGAGACGGGGCACTCTGTGGCACCCTCGTCCCGATCTCTGGAGGCTACACGTTTGGCAGGTTTGTGGCGGCGACCATCACTTCCGCTAGAGCGTCGTCCACGAGACACCTTTACGCGTTGAAGTGGAACCTCTTCGTCAGCTGGTGCTTTTCTTGCGGAGAAGACCCCCGGAGATGTTCGATCGGTGTCGTGCTTTCCTTCCTGCAGGAAGGGTTGGAGTGTAGGCTGTCGCCCTCCACCCTCAAGGTTTACGTCGCGGCCATTGCCGCGTCACATGATGCAGTGGAAGGTAAGTCCGTTGGGAAGCACGACCTGGTCATCAGGTTCCTGAGGGGAGCGAGGAGGCTAAATCCGCCTCGTCCTCCCCTCGTGCCCTCTTGGGACCTCTCAGTAGTTCTAAGTCCTCTGCAGAGGCCTCCCTTTGAGCCTTTGCAATCGGTAGAGTTAAAGTTTCTGTCTATGAAGACAGCACTACTGGTTGCATTGGCCTCCATCAAGAGGGTAGGGGACCTGCACGCATTCTCCGTTGACGAAGCGTGCCTGGAGTTCGGGCCGGCTTACTCTCACGTGATCTTGAGACCCCGGCCGGGATACGTGCCCAAGGTTCCCACCACTCCCTTCCGGGATCAGGTGGTGACCCTGCAAGCGCTGCCCCTGGAGGAGGCAGACCCAGCCTTGGCACTGCTCTGTCCAGTACGTGCACTCCGCACCTACGTTGACAGAACGCGGTGTTTCAGGACCTCAGAACAGCTCTTTGTCTGTCATGGGGGGAGCCAGAAGGGAAGGGCTCTCTCAAAGCAACGGCTGTCTCACTGGATAGTGGACGCCATTGCTTTGTCTTACCAGCAGCAAGGTCGACCGTGCCCCCTTGGTGTGACGGCCCACTCCACTCGGAGTGTGGCTTCCTCTTGGGCTCTAGCGCATGGCGCCTCGCTAACAGACATTTGCAGAGCTGCAGGCTGGGCGACACCCAACACCTTCGCGAGATTTTATAATCTGCGAATTGAGCCGATGTCCTCTCACATACTCGCTTCCGCCAGTACTGGACCCGCTTAAGTGTCTTCGCTTGCTCGCCTTTCCACTCCTCGGATTGGATAAGTGCGATATTACCTCAGTTGAGTCTTCCGTTGAAGCCCTGAGTCCTCCAGCACTCATGATGCGGGCACCACTGCGCTTGCTCTGGTGCCGGCTAGGTGCCTCCGTGTGCATGGTTCCCCTATGGTAACTGTCTCATGTGTATTCTCCACTGTAAGCCTCTCTGAGCATGTGTCTTCCCTCGGCAAGCCATCTGCCACCCCTGGAGCTAAGTTCTAGCCACCTGCGGTTGGCGGTCCAGTGATCTCCATATGTAGCCCCTAACGGCCATATGTGTATTCGTAAGTCCTCCCTTCGGTAGGCATCTGGTAGCATGTCCCTCCCTTGACGTAACTCGGAGTGACTACGAAAGGGAACGTCTCGGTTATGGATGTAACCCTCGTTCCCTGAGTAGGGAACGGAGACGTTACGTCTCCTTGCCACTTCTGCTGTACCGCTGGGTAGACGCCTGAGTTCAGTCTTGGCTCCTCAGCGAAGACATACTGCGGTTGCGTTCACTTCCTCCTTTTATACCCACGCGGTGGGGCGGAGTACGCTATGCAAATTCCGCAGCCCCAAGGCATTTTCATGCCATTGGCTCGTTGTTAAATACTCGAAGAGGATTGGCTTTCTATGCGAAACCCCCATTCTCCGTCACTCCTTGACATAACGTCTCCGTTCCCTACTCAGGGAACGAGGGTTACATCCGTAACCGAGACGTTTTGATGGATTCACTTCAATTCCAGAGATCGATAGTTATTAACTTAACAAAGTCCAAACTGACTAAGAGGATGACAAAGATAGAGAAGCTGGGTATAGTCAGCATAGCAGTGGAAATCAACATCATATTTCCTGAAAATGTGTCCAAGGGGCAGTAAATAAATAATAAATAGAAGAGGGTCCAAGAATTCATGAGTGAAATTAACCAATAACAGAATATTAATGTTAGAATAAGTAAGTAGCATTCGGTTGGTCATGTTACACTGAAACAATGGTAAAAATGTGCTTTATGTGGTAATATCTAAATTTATTTTATTAAAATATATATATTTTTTATTTAACATTACTGAATCAAAATGAGTGCTGTCAATAATTAAGCGCACATTTATGTGTGTATCTGTAATCAATCACTATTTATTGCAACTAACATTAAAGTTTTAAATATATATTTTATAATTTAATACTTTTATATTGAATCTCCAAAATACAGTATAGTATATATTTTGTATCGGGTTGGTTGAGGGTCTGGGTCTGTTTCTGTATATGTTGAAACCCTCCCAGAAGATCATTATAAACCACACCATGTGTAACACAAGGCTTTATTCTAGCTGTTGTATTTTCTGCCTGAGTGGTCCCAGAAGTGCTGATTTACTGCACTGTCTCAAGCAGTCAATAGTTGCCTGTGTCTTAATTTCACAATATAAGGCAATTGTGTTATCTTAAATTATTTATTGACATTCTCAGACTGTTTCAATAAATGGATGCAATAGCAAATTGATCCTTTTTTTCTTAAATCATGTTTTTGTTTTTACAAAGTAGTTTATCATGCCTATGATATAATGTAATTAAGAACAATTACAGTGCCTGAATTGCCCACAGTGCATTAGAGGGGGGCGGGGGGGGTGGGGGTGGGGGGGGGGGGGAGATTTGACTGCTTTTTTTTTTTTGCGTGATTGTGTTTATGGGGTGCAATATAACTTGTATTAGTGGTTTTTCTTTATGAGCCACGCTCTCCTCTGTCCTCGAACGACCGGATTACTTCCTGATTCTATTAAACCACTCCCTCAGAAACAGGCAGTGGGCTCAGATTGGTTAGTTTGGCCCGGTGTGTTGTGATTGGCTAAACTGTCGCTCACGTTGTCAGGAAGGTTAACGCCAATTACCTTTACGGGCGAAACGTGCATGTCACGAGCTCCGGTCCAGATGTAAATACTGGCGTCGAACTGCAGTATCAGTTTGAGGCAGAATCAGACCGAGAAAGCCGCGATGAAGAGAGTCAACCAGAAACTCACCACACTGCTCTTACTAAACGTTTCTGAATGATAGTTTGCTACATTTTTTTAAACTTTATACATGTTTGTTTTACACAATAACATCTGACTGGCAACAATAGCAACTGACTGGCTACTAAACAGCATTGGCATTACAGTAGTTTACATTCTTGGTCAAATCGAAAATAACGTCATAAAACATACATGAAAAATACACTCACCGGCCACTTTATTAGGTACACCTGTCCAACTGCTCGTTAACACTTAATTTCTAAGCAGCCAATCACATGGCGGCAACTCAGTGCATTTAGGCATGTACACATGGTCAAGACAATCTCCTGCAGTTCAAACCGAGCATCAGTATGGGGAAGAAAGGTGATTTGAGTGACTTTGAACGTGGCATGATTGTTGGCAGGGTTTCCGTTGTCCGGTAATTACCGGACATTGGCCGGGAAAAAAATTAAATGTCCGACAAAATAAAATCTCTCCGGTCAAATTGTCCGATTAAAATTGCCTAATAATCCCGCCCCCTGCCACAATCTGAACAAGAGAATAAGCCTAAAATCTATTAAGCAAAAATACACCGACATTTGGCTATGTTATAAAGGAACAGGCTCTACCGTTTAAATGTTGTTAGACGGCACATATGGCCCGGAGCGCCTTATATTTGGATCAATTGGTTAATAACGCTCCACGTTATTACTCGCGCTCGTGTCCATTTTATGCCGCTCTGTCACACGGACAGTTCAACCTCGTATAATAATCAATAATCAAATCACTGTTCCCGGCGCTGCTTCACAGAATGTTCATAAAGGCTCCCAGCGGTCAACGCAGTTTGCTTCGCGCTCCACTCAAATCGCCCCCGCTCGCTCCAAAAAACGAAAGAAATCTGCATGTATTTTTATTTCACTTTTAGGTTAGACCACAGCCTTACCTTACAAAGAACTAAAGACCAACAACAACATTTTCCAAACAGAAATGTTTCATTTCAAATTACAAATAAGGACTAGCAAGAACAGGAAGCATACACAAAAAGTCCTGTAAAATTAAACGAATAAATGGGCCTAATAATATGAATAAAATTATATAAACAAAAATACACATAAAAGTTTTAAAAGTAAATTATAGGCCAGCATTTTGATAACTGAACTTTTGCCCATCGCACACGATAAAAATGTAAATGGGCTTATAACCGTTGTACATACAAACTGCTGTAAAATTAAACGAATAAATGGGCCTAATAATATAACTAAAATAAAAATATGAACAAAATTATAAAAAATATATACATAGGCCTACATAAATGTTTAAAAGTAGGCTAATTAATTGTTAGGCCAGATTTTGATAAGCCTATGATTTTTGCGCAGCGCGCAATATTAAAATTTAAATTGGCTTATATCATCTGTAGACACACAAAAAAACTGTGAAATTAAACGAATCAATGGGCAAATTTTTAAATAAAGAATTTTTATTTATTATATAAATAAAAATCACATCAACATCAACGTGTTAAATTAAATACATTTTGGTAATGGTAGGCTAAATTAACTATTAAGGCCACCAGACGCCATATCTAACTGATTTTTTTTTGCGCAGAGAGCACGTGGATGACAATTTAAATTGTCTCAAACTTAAAAAAAAGAAAAAAAAAAGAATTGCTTTCCTTATCTAGCCTACAGTTCTCTTGAGTTCACCTTCAAGAACACGAGTTTGGACAATGTCTGAGGCTTCAGACACATGCGGTGGTTTCTTGAATGCAAGGCAGCAGCGGAGAAAACCCTCTCTGCGCTCGCAGACTCGCTTGGGGATGCTGAATACAATGCAAGCAACTTTAGTCAGGCAGGGACGTGACTAAAGTTGAGGGTTCTCACTGCAGAATCGGATCAATATGAAAGCAGCGAAGTCGAGAACAAGGTTACGCGGCATATGCGCATTGCAAGTTGTGGAGAGACACTGCGAAGTTTTGATTTTAAGTCGGCAGCTGTACATTTCAGCACTGCAAAACATAGTAAAAAGCCTAAAATTACGCAAGACAGTGTTATAGGCCTAGTCATTTGTTTGTTCCAATTAATTTGACAAGGAGTCATTTCATGGTGGCCAATTTAAATGTTACCATGAGACGCTACAGTATATAATTAAGTTCGCTTGAGTAAAAAATAGGCTACTATTCAGATATTGTACGGACGTTCATGTTTTCATCTTTTCTATTTGAAAGTTATGCTAATAAACATGTTGCATTCTATACGGCCTGATTATGTCATTTTTTAAGTTATAGCCTGCCTCCAGTTTTCCTCAACTTGACTAATTAAGAGACGGTATTTGACCGGCTTATCATCAAAATGTCCGTTAAACTAAACCTCTGCCGGTCACTTTGACCGGCACCATTTTTTTCTAGCGGAAACTCTGATTGTTGGTGCCAGAAGGGCTGGTCTGAGTATTTCAGAAACTGCTAATCTACTGGGATTTTCACGCACAACCATCTCTAGGGTTTACAGAGAATGGTCCGAAAAAGAAAAAACATCCAGTGAGCGGCAGTTCTGTGGGCAGAAATGCCTTGTTGATGCCAGAGGTCAGAGGAGAATGGCCAGACTGGTTCGAGCTGATAGAAGGGCAACAGTGACTCAAATAACCACCCGTTACAACCAAGGTGGGCAGAAGAGCATCTCTGAACGCACAGTACGTCGAACTTTGAGGCAGATGGGCTACAGCAGCAGAAGACCACACCGGGTGCCACTCCTTTCAGCTAAGAACAGGAAACTGAGGCTACAATTTGCACAAGCTCATCGAAATTGGACAATAGAAGATTGGAAAAACGTTGCCTGGTCTGATGAGTCTCGATTTCTGCTGCGACATTCGGATGGTAGGGTCAGAATTTGGCATATACAACATGAAAGCATGGATCCATCCTGCCTTGTATCAACGGTTCAGGCTGGTGGTGGTGGTGGCATGGTGTGGGGAATATTTTCTTGGCACTCTTTGGGCCCCTTGGTACCAATTGAGCATCGTTGCAACGCCACAGCCTACCTGAGTATTGTTGCTGACCATGTCCATCCCTTTATGACCACAATGTACTCAACTTCTGATGGCTACTTTCAGCAGGATAATGCGCCATGTCATAAAGCTGGAATCATCTCAGACTGGTTTCTTGAACATGACAATGAGTTCGCTGTACTCAAATGGCCTCCACAGTCACCAGATCTCAATCCAATAGAGCATCTTTGGGATGTGGTGGAACGGGAGATTCGCATCATGGATGTGCAGCCGACAAATCTGCGGCAACTGTGTGATGCCATCATGTCAATATGGACCAAACTCCCTGAGGAATGCTTCCAGCACCTTGTTGAATCTATGCCACGAAGAATTGAGGCAGTTCTGAAGGCAAAAGGGGGTCCAACCCGTTACTAGCATGGGGTACCTAATAAAGTGGCCGGTGAGTGTAGATTTACAACATTTGTACTTATACAAAATTCAGGTCCATAATGTTTGTACGTGTTTGTCGTAGACACAAAATAGCATAACTAGCCTAGTGGATAAAGCCAGCGCTGGCATTTGATAAACCTAAAACACAAGGCTATGTCTGGAATTATACATGCAAATACTTTTAAAATGATTAAGTCTTAGCCTACTTACAGGTTGTGGCCCAACAACTGCTGCCTCTGGTTTTAAAGTTGGAACTGATTCATGTTTTAGTAACAGTTTCTTGTTGCCTAGAAATCTAGATGCACCCTAGCGGCAGCAAAAATTATTTTGCAGCAAAGTGTGGTCTAGCAACTCTCCATAGATGTTTTAGCTGGAAAACCCCAACTCTGGCCTGGCCAATCACATCGTGTATAGAGCCGGCAGGCGGGCTTAACATAATTACGAAAGAGTTGAGACGGTCAGAGCAATTCGGACATATTCGGTTTTAAGTCGTTCCTTGGGTGCGGCTGGCGCCGCGTGCGCTGTTACAAAAAAGCTGTGGCAAACTTCTCATGCCGCGCTTGTGCTGTGGCGTCGAGTATTCTTAGATTTCATGTGACGTCACACAGTGGCGAGGCCGCCATTTGTAGGACCGAATCGCGATTGCTAACGTGCCGTGTATAGGCTATGTGCACAACCGTAGTTTCGAACTTCCGCTTTTGTCAGAAGTTGGCGTATCAGTTTCCGGTCTACGTCTGGTCATCCGCATCCACTAATAAACAAACAAGATTAGTGCTGCTGTTGTACGAAAAAAAGAGTTCTTAAACACATCTAAGTTTCTTAGAACTGTAGGTGGATCTAACGTCCGTTTCACACCCGTTTGCAGTGTGTGTTGCGGTTCAGGAGCGTGCTGTTAGTGCGTTCACATAATATGATGCGTTTGCTGTGAATAACTGATCCGCGGCTGTACAACAAACACATACTTAATATTTTTATTTAAAGTCCAGAAGTTATGCTGCAACTTATTTTTAAAAACAAAAAGTTGTGTCAGCATTGCGATTCTTTGTATGCACGTTTAAACACAAATTAAACAATGTAAGTTAGGGCTATTACTCCATACAAGTTGCTCAAGCAAGTGGTCAAATATTTCCTATATTAAAATCAAAAATAATTTAAATTAAAACTTGAAATTGACAAAAGCAGCCGACTTGCCTTTTCTTTTGCATCTTAATTTTAAAACAATAGATCTTGCATGTCACAAAACGTATTTTTCCACCTCCACGATCGAGACGAGTTCATTCTGTCGCCTGGTTGAAGAAATTGTAGTTTTCCTTGATTAAATGTGCATTTATGATGAGATTACTACATTTTATTTAATTAAACGCATTTATGGTGAAATTACTACATTTTCAGGTCAATCTTTATCATTTTGACCACCAGCGTTTGCAGCACAGCAGAAATAGATTCGGCGTGGAAACGATCGCTGTGCTGACTGTTATATGTACCACATCAGTGAGAAGTGAAAGCCCTAACCTGTTAACATGGTGCGTTAGGAGACCGCTGTGTGGCACTTTGCTCTGCTTTAAGTCGCTAACAGCTATTTGAGCTTCTACTGCTTCCTGATAAACACCAACCTTTGTGCGCAGTAGCTGCACAAAATAGACATTTTGGGTGACGCGCAAAAAATAATAAAAATATTAAGTATGTGTCTGTTGTACAGCCGCGGATCAGTTATTCACAGGAAACACATCATAATATGTGAACGCACTAACAGCACGCTGCTGAACCGCAACACACACTGCAAACGGGTGTGAAACGGACGTTAGATCCACCTACAGTTCTAAGAAACTTAGACGTGTTTAAGAACTCTTTTTTTCGTACAACAGCAGCACTAATCTTGTTTGTTTATTAGTGGATGCGGATGACCAGACGTAGACCGGAAACTGATATGCCAACTTCTGACAAAAGCGGAAGTTCGAAACTACGGTTGTGCACATAGCCTATCTGCAGTGCTGTAAGCTGTGACAACAGCAAATCACAAAGAAATGATAAACTAAAATTTTATAACATTCCCAAAAACCCTGAACGTCGTCAGAAATGGATTTCTGCTATCAAGAGGGATAACTGGACACCTACAGAACACTCCAGACGCAGTGAGCACTTTATTTCAGGTAAGGAATGTAAGCTAATCGTTTGCAACATGGTTTGCAGTAACATTAGCACCTGTTCCTTACCAATCAGCCTTTGCAGATAAGTTCAATTAGGTAATGTGTAACTGGCTTACATTTTCTAACAAAATAACTTGATCGTCATCTGTGTCTCTATCAACGTTATGTTAACGTTAATTTATCCACTTTTAGACTAACTAATTCGGTAAAACTTTACTAAGGCTTTAGTAAATACATATTCCATCACATATAAAGCATTAATAGTCATTAATATTTATAAAAAAGCAATTTATAAATACAGCTATAAATGCTTTATTCTTGATTACTTTATTAATGATCAATTTATAATTTCTAAATGAAATATTGCATTATTTATAAACCAGTTATTTAAGAGTTTTCAATGGAGTTGTCTAAGATTACTTAAAGTATTTAAATTCACATTCATACATCTTATATTGAGACAAACAGTAATACTTAGTTTGTTCATAAAATCTACCTGAATTTACTCCATTTACTTAAACTTTGTGATCTTATGAATCACTGAATACTCTTAAATAACTGGTTTGTAAATAATGCTATACTTTATTTAGAAATGATAAATTGATCATTAACAAAGAATGAAAATACTATTATTAAACACATTATAGCCTAGATATGTTTATAAATCAAGTAAAAAGCATTTATAGCTGTATTTAGAAACTATTTATTGTCTATTAATGCTTAAAAAATGATGTATTAACTGTTTACTCATGCTTAACTAATGATTAATAACATGCAGTTATTATAAAGTGTTATCACTAATTCTGAGTTGGTAATGTTAATTGGTTTCTCTTTATACCACTGCAGGCAAGAAAAGTGATAATCCTCTGAACCCCGATTATGTGCCAAATCTGTTTGCCTACCTGTCACCTGAGCAACGACAAAGAAAAACCAATTGCTACAAGAAATTTGAGCAAACACAAGCTGTCAAGAGGAAGAGAAGTTGCACCAGTGATGTGTCAATGTTACCCCATGGTAAATATACTGGCAATGAGATGGACCACAGTGACAGCTTTCCTGAGAGCGGGCAGAGTGGGGAACACAGCTACTGTAAAGACCCTATCCATACTGAGAGCAGTGTAGCATCCTCTGATGAAGTCTGTCGAGAAACTGTGAAGAAACTGACAGAAGAGTGTACCAGACTGAGGGCAGAGGTCTATCAACTTAGGGTAGGGACAGGGTAAGCAAGCTATCTTTCCAGCAGTAGGTGTTCAAAGACAATAATGAGATGGTCCAGGACTTAACTGGACTCCCATCCTATTCCAAGATGATGGTCGTCTTCACTTTCTTGTCAGGATTCCTAAAGGGGGGACCTGGGCTGACTCCCTTTGTGTAACATTTGCCCATCTGTTGTGCCCTCAGAATAGAGACTACGTAACATTGTGTTCCCAGTGTAACACATAACTATATGAACTGATGTTTGTTTTGATACAAGTCTGTTTTATATTTGCAATAAAAAAGGTGACAGCAAAATTCTGTTCTCATTCTGTTTATTGTTAATCATTCGTAATAATCAAATCATTCATAAAAAATCCCAAATACATTATAAACCACATGGGTAATTAGGTTGTGTAGATTCAAACTGCATTTCAACTGTGCAAATATTTATTCCTACCAGAAACCCTGTGCCCGGCTCACAAATAGTAACTTAACCGAATGTTATTGAAAAAGGCATTTTAAACTTCTGATTGTAAACTAACACTTAATGAAGACATGAACTTCATTAAAGGAATAGTTAACTTTAAAATGAAAATTCTGTCATCATTCTCACCCTCAAGTTGTTTCAAACTTGCATGCATTTCTTTCTACAGGAGAACACAAAGGAAGATATTTTGAAGAATCTCAGTAACCAAACATTTCCGTTGTGGACCGTTTTATTTGCAGCGCGTTTCTGTATTTGGTGGTTTTGTGAACGTTTGCAGCGCGTTTCTGTATTTGGTTGTGTTGTGAGTACTTGGAGCACACGTGTGTTGTGGAACTGATGAAGATGTTTTTATTAATTTGCGATGTTTTTTTTTTGTGTATTTGCAAGCGTTTTTAAAGTTGAATAAGTTTTTTTGTAATTGCATTCGTCTTCATCAGGTTGCAGCGCGGTGAGCTCTCTCGGCCACCGTAGAAAGCCGCGTAACATGAGTTACTTCATTCAATGGTATTTGTGCACTTAAAGTGATGATAGGAAAGTGATGATAGTGGTGAAAGGAGACTCATTTGAAACGCATAACGTGTTAATGCTAATGTGTCTTTGCTGACCATTTTTGATCAAATCACTTCTCTCTCGCTCGCTCAAATTCTGGGATATTTTGAATAATTTGAGAGTGTCAGGGAGCCGCTATCAAAATGCAGGGAACCTTGCAAGAACTTCCCAGAGAGTTGGGATATCTTATACCTAACTCTTGTTTTTTGTCTGAATATTCAACTTGATCTCACAGAAGCATATGAATTTTACAAGATTGTGATTTCATATGAATTCGTATAATGTGAATGTATGGTTTTTATAAAATTTTAGAGACTGCTATTGAGTATACACAATTCCAGTAATTCAGAGTTTTTCTGATCTTTTACTTTCAGGTGTCCCAACAATAGCTCGAAACAGAGATGCCTACCAGTCCATTGACCATCAGGATCAGTCTGGTAGCTCTGCCTGCACCCCAGGGCAAGCAGAAGATGGCAAAAATGGGCCACGTTCATACTAAATAATGACCAAACACAAAATATAATCAACTAGCTTTCTTTGTTGTCAAGGTCATGATATGGATTTTTTTGTTTTATAATTATTTGTAGATCATGAATATACAGTTGCATGCTCCAAAAGATGAAGATTTTGAGCAAACTATTCAAAAGTTTTACATTTGGTTCTGCAGAGGATGTTTAGATGTTGTGGTCTGATCATTTAGAGATCCATTAAACATCCTAGAATTTTTCTACCCGTGGTCCATGTTTTACTTGTAGCATGTTATCTCTTTGTGCAAGATGTTGGCTGTTTCCAAAGTATTATAGTCTCCCGAAGCTGTGATTTTGGGGGTGTTTAGAAGCTGTCCTGCTAAGTGTCCATCTGTCACCGTTGGCAAGTTGCAAATTGCAATCACTTCAAGTCCAAGCTAGTTAGTTATGCTCAAGTGTGGTTTTCTATGTATTTATCTTCATTTTTTTTTTTTTTTTTTTGCAGGACTCCAACATGTGATAATTTTGTGAATCCTTCAAAGATTCAAAAGATTCTTGTTTTAGCTATGCAATTGGTTCTGTATTAATGTAGTTCAGTTTATTAGATTGGTCATGCACACTGGATTATTAATTTGATAAGCATGGTAATGCTAAAGTTGGACATCTGCAATTGGGATTTCCTATCAAATTTTCCTGTGTGACTTTTGGGATGACAGAAATGTATTTGGATATAGTTTAAATTTAAATAAGTTTAAATAACTATGTGGTGCACTTGCCAAACATTGAGATTTGTATATTTTGAAGAATATTCTGATACCAGTATATGTACACTCAACAGATTTGTAACATAATTAATCAACCTTTTATGTATGTTTATGTCTTATGGCACAGTGATTACTTTGGAAAATCAAGATTAGCATACCCCCAAAATATGATAATATTCTGTCAATATTTTGTGTTTCATTGCACAGTGAAAGTCATCCGAATTTGGAACGACACGATCATTTTATTTATGGGAGAACTGTTTCTTAGCACAACCATGAGTGATTCTTCAGATTTGATGGTGCTCAAAACATACTTTCCAGGAATTTCTTTAGTTTGTTGCTGTTGTTGACTCCCACAACAACAGCAACAAACTAAAGAAATATGTTTTGAGCTTAACCCTGCTCTCATTTTCACTTTTAGTAATATTCAAAAAGTTTCTGTTTGGTAATGCCATCACTCTTTTCACCCTGTTTTAACAATGGGTAATGGAAGAGGACACAAACGAAAGCTAGAATCCATCATGGTGGCACTCATTATTTGCTCAAGAAAAAAGGTGGACACCAGAAAATAAATTAACATTTAAGTTACAGATTTGAACGTTGTCATCTGTCCGGTTTGAAGCTGATTGCTTATACTTTAGCTGGATTCATTAGTTGTTCTTTCGTTCTATAGGCTACATGTCTCAACGCTATTGTTGTTTCGTTTGTCAGTTTGGCTTTAGCTGTAGAGTCTAACAGTTGATGCAACATGCTTGCACCAGATTGACGACAGAAACCAGAACTCTCATCAGAGATTTGGCTCCCAACAATGCTGATTTATAGTTTGCTAAAAATAGTTATCCCCAGAAAATACTCCTAACTAACTCCCCTGTTGACATGATGTAGTTACGGGTGCTAAATGAACTGAAACAAGTAGAATGACTGGTACAGCTAGAAGTGTGTTTCTCCTGCAGGGGGCGCACTGTGGCTTGTAATGCCCCGTTTACACTACTGAAGAGGGTTTCCAGTCCGGGCTCGTTCTTCGTACGTTGCTTAAAACATCCGAGATCAAATGAGAGATCTAAGATGATATCATCGTGCTAATCATGATCCGGCTAATTGGGTTCTTCGAACACACCTGTTGTTTATGATTAGTATCGCTGGATTGAGTTATCTGAGATAACTGCGCGTTCTCGCGTTGGTTTAAAAGGGGACATGTATCGATAGCAGAACCAGTGATCAGCAGCGCTGCTATTGGCTGTTCAACATGGCCAAAGAACACGCCCAGTTTTTCTCCCAAGCAGAGAAAGGGCTTTTAATGCAAGGTTATGCAGAATTTCAGTTTTTAATTAAAACGCCAGGAACACCTCAAAAAAGCCAGGAGAGAGTGCTAGCAAAAGTAGAAGACAGATTAAATGCGTTTGTGGTGGCCATGTTAGATGTTTTATTTACTTATTTTTATTATTTTATTTTTATTTTCATAATTTCATAATTACTTTGTTCATTGTAATGTCGTCACCACACTATAATAATGGACATGGTGAAAATGAAGTACAAAAATATTCTACTAATGGTAATTTTACCTTATAGGCCTATAGTCTCTTTTAAAAAGGTACTGTTAAATAAATGATTGTCTGTTTATAAAAGCAACCAGGAAAAAGGCTGAGAAAAAAATAATAATGATGCTCCTGACCCTGGCAGAAGAGCTGACCCTTGGGTTGAATGTGAATTGCCCTGTTGTGAAGGACATCCCTGGGTTCAGCTCTTCCAGACCCACATCAGGGACCAGTAGCAGCAACACCTTCATCACTGGGAAATGAGATTTAAATTATCTTTGTACACTGTGAAATAATGTGTTACTGCATTAAATTAAGTAGACCATAGACCTATAATCCAAATTGGCTGGTTTAGTCATTTCAATTGTTAAATCTTAAATATGATACATTGCTTTGTCTTGTGAAAGTAAAAACTGATAAACTTATGTTAATGTAAAAATATTTTGCCATGAGTTATTAAACACATTGCACTGGAGAGTGAAGAAAACTTCTGAGATGACTGTCCTTTAGAGGAAGAACTTTAATTTAATTGATTTATACTTTGCCTATGCCTATTATTTCTGACAGGAGTCCACATGTACAGAGAGGCCTACAGAAGAGTCTGCACACAGCAGTGATGCAGGGGTGGGCAGTGTAGAGACAACGTTTCCTTTTTATTTGTTGCATGAGGTATGTGTGACACAACGACACTGGGTGAAATTAGTTCCCTATATGAGTCTTCAACAGAAAATAGAGTGTTTAGAAAAAAACAAAAATCAGGGGGAGAAATAGAACTTGACTAAGAAAAAATTGCACTAGAAAAAGAGTTGTTTCAAAATAAACTTCAGAGTAAAATACACTATTTCACACAGAGTACTATTGTTGACCTTGCATAGCCTAATATCTCTTTTAAAAAGATGACTGAATAACTGGCTTTTCTTTACAAAGAACTATTGAAATAAAACTCTAAGCAAATACAGTTTAGCAAATTTGTCTTCTTTTATTTTAGGTTTAATTAAACATTTTTGTCTTTTTCTGATGTTGGCAGTGTAATATGGCACATGCAATGTCAAAGGCCCTGTCAGGTGCAACCCTCAGGCTTCTCAGACCCTGAAATCTTCCCTTTAGCTGGCCAAAGCTCATGTCATTGTGTGCCCTTGTCCTAGAGCTGCATTGTAACTGGTCTGGGGTTTGGGTCAGGGAATGGGGTCATAAAACACCTGTCTCCATGCAGGATCCTGTTGTAATCACCTGTATAATGGAAAAATGCAGTTCTCAGCATAAGTGTATGTAATACTGTGAGTTTGATATTTATAATTCCTTACCATGTTCAAATAATGTTTATAAATGTGAATCTCTTAAAATTCTTGAGTCATGCACAGATCCTGGCCATTTTGATTAGGCTACACACTGGTTTGTGATTTGGAACATGGTCACACACACCATCTAAGAGATTTTACTCAGTCAACTGCCTTTAAAAGAAATTGACATAATATTACTAATCTGGAATATTAAAAAATTGTAATAGGAACTTGGCTGCACATTTACATTGTAAGTCCCCCTTCTGCTCACAAAATCCCTTCATTCAGATGGGAACATGTGTGTAGTCTACAGTGTATAGCACCAATCACGTAAATTAAGCCTGAGGGATTGTAAATCATAATCGGCATGGTCATCATGATTGCATTATCTTCATTAAAAATTATAAGTTGGCAAAAAAAAATAATAAAAATAAATTAAAAATTAAGAGCCCGACACCGAATCCAATATCAATTTGCATATACAACAAAATAATAATCACAACGTCGTTTCCCGAGAAATAAATAAATAAATCTCAGAAATTAGGCTACACTATCGCGCTGCGCTAAAGGACTTCCCCTTGTCAGTGGCGATCTAATCCTGTTTACGTGAAATAAGCCTGCTCACGAGCAGGTTCAAGCTGACGGACCTGTTGCTATGACAGCAAGTCCAGGATGAGCTTCGAAGAACCAAACGATCCAAGATCATGGCAAATCGCCAACAATCAAATCCAGCTAACTGAGTTAGCGACGTACGAAGAACGAGCCCCTTCTTGGAGATCAGCTCCAACCCTGATAAACTGAACCAGCTAATTAACATATTCAGAAGCACTTAATAATTATAGACAAGTGTGTTGGATCAGTGTTAGATCTGAACTCTGCAGGTAGAGTCAGATCTTACTTAACGGACATTAATTAACATTACTGACATTTATAACCATTTATTCAGCTTTTTTAAAATTATTTATTTAATATTTTTTGAAGTGCTTATATAAGTATGTATTGAATTAGGCTATTTAGGGAACTGACATCATCAGACAGCACTAAAACCAAATAGAATAAAACAACAACAACAACAACAACAAATCTAGATCAGTGGTAATAGCCTAACTGTTTTATTAAAAGGGCTTTATTTAATCATCATAATTTAACAGTATGAGTTTGATATAATCAGCTTTGAATTGCGGTGTAACAGATAAAACACAACATTTAAAAAGTCAAAACCAGAATTATCAATAAAACGATTTCCTTACGAAAAAATCCTTATCTTTATCGTAACATTTCATCATGTGAATCGTGTTATCGAATCAGACCAATGAAATCAGTTTGAGGCAATTTACCCCACCCTCTTTGTAGTCGGTTTCTTGTGTATTTCTCATCTATCGCTTTCATTTCTTTTTTGGTGTCACGTGTTATTGTTTCGGTCTGTTTAGATTTGTTGACAGACACTGATGTTTTTGTCTCTGTGTTTTAACATATATTGTAGCATACAATGAAGATCTCTGTGTCTGTCCTCGTGTTGACTTTGTCCGCACAGGTGTGGTCCAACTTTTGTCCATGTGCACGCGAGGAGCTCTGTCAACCCATTCGATCCCAACCAGCGTTTGAGGTGAGTGTTCGGTCTGGACGCATCCAGCGATCACCTGATGGCGTTAAAACGGACGCAAAATATCAAACCAAGTGGCATTTGCAAACATATTTCGCTAGCCAGATCATTGGCACATTGATTTTGTGACATTCTCAGTGTCTAAATCTGTCCTCTGTTGAGGGTCGCTGTAGAGCTTCTCTGTGACAGTACCAACTTAACTTGATTATACTTGCACATTGAGCTCATTCACTCACTATAATTCATCATCACCAATTACTGCTGCTGCATGCTGTTTTGTTTAGAACTTAAAAATAAATTAAACACAACAATAAACGGGGTTCTATTATGCTTTTCCACTTTTTCAACTTTAGGGTGTAATGTTGCTGTTTGGGCATACTAAAGATCTGCAAGGTTACAAAGCTCTAAGTCCACTCCAAAGGGAGATATTTTCAGTAGCACCTCATTGACATGCACGAGATCCAGGGGGCGGAGTTGGATCCAGATCTGAGGGGTGGAGATGTTTAGGGTTAGGGGTGGGGTTAGGGATCAGGGGGAGGTGGAATTCAGATCCAACTCCTCCCCCTGTATTTCGTGTTGTTCAGTGAGGAACATCTGGATAGTTTATTTAACAGAACTTCTCAATAACTACAATGAACGGCTCGTTTGGACTATAATGCAACTATAATGTCAACACTGTTTTTTTTTTCCCACAACTTTTCCAAAACTCATTTGTTTGACCTTCCTAAGCCTGACGAACTTGGTTAAAACTTATTTTAAACACTGTTTCAAACATTATAACTTCAGTATATGTGCAAGGCACATGGACAGCATTGTAAGCTTTCACTTCTCTAAGACTGTTCAGCGCTGCTTAGGAAATTAACCATGGTTTTGTGATTGATTACTGTTTGTATTAAATTGATTAAATGGTGGATATAACAAAGGTGCTCTATGTATTTTTTTAGCGGCCTCTATCAGTGATGTTTCAGATTGCAACCAATTTTTACAAGAGTGCTCGTGCTCTTGCGCGTGCTCAAACACAAGAGCGAGCACTCACGGCACACGGGCACACTGAGCCCTGTACCGTGTATAGAGCCCGACCGATAAAGGATTTTGAAGGCCGATACCGATACAAATATTTTTTGGTTTTAAAATCCGATATTCCGATATATCGGCCGATATTTTTTATTTTGCATTTTTATTTCAGAAACGCGCAACAAAACATCAACATATTTCCCTAACATTAGTTATTTGTAGTTATTTATGAGTTTTAACTAAAATAATATGATAATGCATTTTAAAAAGAAACTTGTTTCTTTTATTGTCACAACAGAACAGACTGATGATAGTGGCGTTAGCTAGCTTTGTGGTTAGCTAGTCTATGATGAGCCATAATTTAGTAACGGTTTAGCAATTTAGCTATATTTTCAGTATAACAGGCCAAGGAGAGATGATGCGTCCCACCGCTATTACGATCACACGCTATTAAATAAATACTTCAGTCACATTGTCAAAAGTTAAAAGGACAGTCTACACTGTAACAACGTAACGTAACTATTACTAGCTAATTCCGCTTCACTCTCGGCTTATTTAACAGCAGCAAAACTGGACATGATAGTAACGAATGTTGTCCTGCTTATTTGAGTTAAGAGAACTGATGGGGATGATCTTTTAATTGTTATTCAAGCAACGACCAACTCAACGAGTGTTGCCAACAGTGCCCTCTGGTCGACAAACTATACAACACCAACACTCATGACATGGTTCAAGCGTGTTTCGTCCGTTTTTATTTTATTTTTGAAATATTCATTTATCGACCATTATAACTGCCGATACCGATAGTTTGGAAAATGCCTGATATCGGCCGATAATATCGGCCTGCCGATATATCGGTCTGGCTCTAACCGTGTACCCCACTGCAACGTTACAATAACAGGCTACTTAGTTTTATCAGCTTGACGTTGAACTAATGCTCCATGCTCATACCATGATAATGTTATATTTGTGGTGATATCTAGAATAAGGCGCTAACTATTCATGTATCTTTCACAATCTGCAATGTCAACATAGGTGAATGTATAATTTGATAACGAAAATGGTTAGTGAACTAGACTAAAACTATTTCAGTGTAAAGGCCATTGCACACTGAGTACGAAATTTTCGTATGCGTTTTTTCGTGTTCGTAAGCCTAAAAATTCGTCACGCAGAGAAAATGGATTTGTCAAGCACTGAGGATTGATTTTGTTGTCCTCTCTCTTATTGAAAAGAGAAGAAAGAGAAAATATTACGTCCGTTCAATCCTGAAATTGCGCTGAGAGGAAGCACCTCCTTAAAGGAGTTTCGAATTTATCCCGAGCGATTCAAAATTTACCTCAGAATGTCAGTGGAACAGTTTGATGCTTTGCTTGCGATTCTGGAGCCACATTTTAAAAACAAGACCACCAATTTCCGTGAACCAATCGATTCTGAACAGAGACTGTCAGTATGTCTAAGGTATGGACACACAGACACACACACACACACACACGCACGCAAACACGCATGCGCGCGGCCCGGTGGAAGCGCTGGGCAGACAGAACAGCTGAATAGGCTAACTACAGGTTATATATTGTAGCTACCCAAATAATACATTAGTTATCGAATTGACTGCTCAATCACACATTAATCGATCCGAAATTTCAATCTGATTGAAAGGGAAGGTTATTCCTCCTTTCATAATCCAATCGAGAGAAGAGAACATAAACACTTGAAAAAACAATCAAAATGCTGGCTGTGGATGCGAAAAACGCAGAAAATTGAACCTGATCCGAATTTTTTTATGACGGACGAAAGTTTCGGAGGCGGTGTGCAAGCGTGATTGACATAACGTGAGGTCGATTTTTTTTTTTTTTTTTTTTTTTTTAACGTGCGAAAATTTCGGATGCGAATTTCGGACTCGGTGTGCAATGGCCTTAACAGTAATATCGACTTTGTTGTGTATTAAACAATATGATAATAGCTGGATGAGTGACGTTAGACAGTACATAAAATAAAAGTTACATATTAAAGCACCAACTTTTTGTTAACCTGTAACAGTCTTTTGTATTCATTTCATGTTTCATGTATGCTGTAGTTTACCTTGCTATTTCATTACAGTTTACCATTATTTCAGCATATGAAAACTTGTAATTTATCACAATAAAAGTAGCGGAGGTCTCTCCATAATTCAAACGCTCTTCGCCCTAAGTCAATCCGATTCACGTTTGGCTTGACGAGCTTCAGCAGATTAATTTTTGCTTTGTTTTTTATATTTATGTGGTGTTTGTGTTGGAGTCAGTGTTGTAGGCAGGTCGTTTTTTTGGTGTTATCAGACTCCATGTCTTTAGCTGCAGTGCTGTCGCATAGACATATATACATACATATAGTATGTAAAAAGGAGAGAGGTTCGGGAGCACGCGTGCATGTCACATCCGAAGGATTTCGCAGAAAATCCGACCTGGAGACTTCACATAAAAATAGGGATACTGACCTTCAGAGGTAATAGCAAAACCCGACAAGTGGATCATTGTAATGTGCGATTACAGCCCATTCACACACAGGCAATAAAAAAGGATTAATTTTAGACGAAAAGTTCCATATGGCACCTTTAATGTATAATTATTATATTTTTAAACTTACCACTCTGAAACGTCCTGTGAAATCCATGCTTACAAAGTCTGTGCATGAAATCCATTCTGCATGATCCTCTAACATTGTCAATGTCTGAATCAGGCTCAAATATTGCATTGGGGTGGTGATGGCGCAGTGGATAAGACACATGCCTTTGGTGTAAAAGACCCGCTGGGTTCGAATCCACTGTAGCCCCTTTTCCACCAAAGCATTTTGAGAGCCGGTTCGGAGCTGGTGCCTGGCGCGAACCAGTTTTTTTTTGTGTGTTTCGACAGCCAAAGAACCGGTTCTTGGCCAGGAGAACTGGTTCCAAAGTGGCACCAACTCTTTGCTGGACTAGAAGCTAGCTGGACCGTTCTTTTACCACGTCATGCTTATGTCGGGGGCTGGGGGCGGGTTTAGATGTGTTCTAAACATCTTTTCTGACCATAATATAGGATCGCAAAGCCAGGAGAAACATTTGCAGAAACACGATGGAGTCCGCCTTTGTAATTGTTATGCTTGAAGTTGGTGCAAGCTTTTCTATTTTTATTTATTTTTTTATTGAAAACATTTTAAGGAAAGAAGAAAACAGTCACAATATAGAACAAATTAATAGAAAGAAAAAAAGACAATACAGGGGTACATAACTAATCAGAAAAGATTACATATATTAGATTACAAGATTACATTCAAAGGAAAAGATTAAAAGACTTAAATATTTCAGTTGTTTTTAAAGCCTTCTTGGTACACGAATTAGAGATAATTCCAAAGTAATGTTGTACTTGCAAGTGTTTCTAGCTAAGACGTATGGCGACGTACACACTGACGTAATGACGTCGTTCCCTGGGCACTCCAACTCCGAACCAACTTTGAACCAGCACCAGTTCCGAACCAGTTCTTTTTTGGTGGAAAAGGGGTATGTCAGACACCAAGGTTTCCCTGAGCAAGACACTTAACCCCTAGTTGCTTCAGAGTTATGCAACCTCTGACATATATAGCAATTGTAAGTTGCTTTGGATAAAAGCGTCAGCTAAATGAATAAATGAAAATATAAATAGTTTTGAAATTGATACCATCCTCAATATTTCCACTAGATAAGAACTTGCTATTATGGAGGGGCGGGACATTCCCCGGACACGCGCTAAGCACTGACAATCACAATACACTTGGCCATGCAGCTAACCTATCACAGCACATTTTGTATTTCTGAAGGAGAGGCTTCATCTAAATGGTGTGTTGAGCCAGGCTGGGGAGAGTGGAGCTGTAATAATGTAAAATATGTAAAAAAATAATGCATTTTTTTTAACAATCAATCATGAAAACATATCCTAGAAACATATCCTAGTACACCCCAAAAACAAAATCAAACTTTGTGAAAAGGCATAATTGGACCCTTTACATTTAATTAAAGGGGGGGGGAGGGGGGGGGGGGGGGGGGGGTTTGACTGCTTTTTTTCTTTGCATGATTGTGTTTATGGGGTGCAATATACCATGTATTCGTGGTTTTTCTTTTTTAAAAAGTCATTTTTCATAAATTTCACCTTTATTGTAAGCCGCGCCCTCCTCTGTCCCATGAACGAGCGGTTCACTTCCTGATTCTATGAAAACACTCCCTCAGAAACACGCAGTGGGCTCAGATTGGTTAGTTTGGGTCAGTGTGTTGTGATCGGCTAAACTGTCGCCACTTTGTCTGGAAGGTTAACGCCCATTTCCTGTACGGGTGAAACGTGCACGCCAAAGGTCCAACCATGTAAATAAAGGTGACGATACTATGGTCGATACTGCAGTATCAGTTTGAGGCAGAATCAGACCGAGAAAGCGGCGATAAAGAGAGTCAAGCAGAACCTCACCACACACTGCTCTTACTAAATGTTTCTGAATGATAATTTGCTACATTTTTTAACTTTATACATATTTGTTTTACACAATAGCATCTGACTGGCAACAATAGCAACTGACTGGCTACTAACGTTATATTCAAACAGCGTGGCATTAGTTTACGTTCTTGATCAAATCGAAAATAACGTCATAAAGCATATATACATAAAAAATATGCTTAAAACATTAGTACTTATACAAAATTCAGGTCCATAATGTTTGTACGCGTTTGTCGTAGACACAAAATAGCATAACTAGTAGCCTATAGTGGTTATAAAGCCAGCGCTGGCATTTGAAAAAAATTAAACACAAGGCTACGTCTGGAATTAAACATGCAAATACATTTAAAATGATTAAGTCTTAGCCTACTTAGTACAGGTTGTGGACCAACAACTGCTGCCTCTTGTTTTAAAGTTGGAACTGCTTCATGTTTTACTAACAGTTTCTTGTTGAATCCGGTGTTGAATTCGTGGAGATTCTGGAAGCTGTCTTCCGTAAAATGCACAGCACAGAGAGCTAAATTACGATAGTCACTTTCAGGAACATAATCAAACATAAATTGTATCCATTGTTGACGAAGTACAGCGTCCGTGGGAAGCTCAAACACAGAAGACCTGACAGTTGACAAACATAAAGTGTATCCATTGTTGACAAAGAACAGCGTCTGTGGTAAGCTCGAACACAGAAGACCACACACTCGACGAGCCGCTTAAATATGCGCATGCCCTTTTCTGCCTATTCCGGAGGGAGGGTTGATGTAAATGTATGGGTTAGTTATGTCTAAAACCCAGCTGTAGTCCCAATTGAGTTGTTTTTGCATGCAATTAAGCTTCCTGATTTTTAAAAGACAATATCTCTGCTTACACTGAACTTTCAGTGCTGCAACTTTACAGATACTGTTCATGCACCAACAGCAACATTACACACTATTTAAAATCAAAAAAGTGAAATCCCAGTCAACCCCCCCTTTAAGGTAAAACATTTTGTCAGAGTAAAAACACTGATTATTACAATGTATTGTGATAAATAATATAATCTCTAATAAAAAAGCTCTTATCTTTATTCTAGAAAGCTGACTAAAACAATGCATCTATTCCAGGTTTTTGTATTTGATGTTGGGGAAAAGGCTTGGAAGTTTTATGACTGGACGAAAGTTACAACAGTTGCAGCTTTTGGACAATATGATGCAGATCTCATGTGTTATGCTCACTCTAAAGGAGCTCGATTGGTCCTGAAAGGTAGGG
This sequence comes from Cyprinella venusta, assembly GCA_038021265.1. Lineage (NCBI taxonomy): Eukaryota > Metazoa > Chordata > Actinopteri > Cypriniformes > Leuciscidae > Cyprinella > Cyprinella venusta. Next base: position 8,629,784 of record CM075879.1, on the reverse strand, counting down.
TTTGACTGGACATTATAGCAAAATCTTTTATAAGCATTTTGTAGCCTACACTGTAAAACCTTGCTGTAAATTCTGTCCAAATTCTGACAGTAATTTATCATTTTCGAATTAAAACAGTAATATACCGTAGAAAACATTTATTCTAGACAATCTTTGTCATTTACGAGAAAAAAGCCTACAGGAATATACTGGTAATTAACAACACTTAAAGTCGACACTCTGTCCCAAATCACACCCTATACCCTCATTCACCATTCCCTACATTAGTTTACTAATATAGTCCATTTGACAGAGTGAATGAAAAGAAGTGAGTGAATTCAGACACTGATGAAACACCTGATAAACAGAGTCACTGAAGGAAATAGAAGCAAGAGGAGAAAAAAAGAGAAACACAAGAACTGCAACTGACTTCCAGCTTACAAACCAGTTTAACATTATTAGCGTCAGCGTTTGCTTTAATTGGGCTCATTAGTTTTTCTCTGGCTGCTGTGACAGTGAGTTTATAAAGTTTTTTTTTTTTTTTCAAAAGCCAAGAGGAAGTTGGTCTGGTGTTTTTGGCTGTTGTGACAATGCCATAATTGTCTTGAACTTTCTGATTCACTGATCTCTTCCTGTGTCTAATCTTTAATTGTATGTGTATTTTAATTATATATATATATATATATATATATATATATATATATATATATATAGTATCTCTGTGATTCTACAGCATGAGATCCAGCAAAGTTTCAGTATTAAATTATTTTGAAGAACAATGAAATCATTTTTAACATTTTGAACTCACACAGACATCAACAATGTCTGTGTGCATAGTAATCTCAACAATGGTGACAATCAAAAGTTTCATGTTTCAATGCATGCTGTTTGCCAGAATGGTATAAACTCCGAAAATGTAATGCTGCATGAATAAATTATGCAGCTGAATATACTTTTTTTTATTGCCACTTTTGTTGCGATTCATCTGCTGTTTTTGATATTTGTGTGTCTAATTATACAGTAGCTATTTTATTTTATTATGTGTTTTAGAACATTTTTTATTATTTAATATAACGAATTGCTGTTGGAACTTATGCCGTAGTTTCACTGTGGTGGTAATGTGAAATTTATGTGAGCTAACCCTCTGGGGTAAAAACATGAAGCCTAATGTTTGGCATGTTTTGCTTTTCAAACGCACAGTGTGATTGACTCAAACTCACAACGCGTGCAGAGAACATTTACTGAAGTGACACTATTGTTACCATATCAGGGTTCCCGTGGGTCCTTAAAAAGTCTTAAATTAGATATTTAAAATTTAAGGCCAATAAAAGTCTTTTTAAAGTCGTATTTTTACGTATGAAAGGTCTTAAATTTTAGATGACACTTCGACTTAGTCATATCTTAATGTTTTCCAAATTAAAACCATCTAATTTGCGTACGTATTAATTTTTATCTATCTTTGTGGATTTGCTTGTTCACGTGACAATTCGCGTCACATTCGCGGCAGAATAACGTCTGTCTCGGTCTGTCTTCTGCACGCGAGAGATGAGAGGAGGAGAGAAGAAAGTTGGCAAATGTCAGTTCAGTTGTAAGTTCATTCTTAATGTGCGAATGAGTGTGCGATGTGTATTGTCTATTATGGTATTCTAATTGTTTTAACGATGGACGAGGCACTGTTAGAGTGAGCTGACATCGCATTTTTCTCGTGTTTTCACTGCGTGATGTGTGCAGTTATAGGCATAGCCATGCATTTATTATGTCTATGGTTATGTCCCCAAATTGGTTTTTGCCTTATATTTATATCATGTTGTTATTAGAATATCACATCAGTAAGAGAGCTGTTTTCCCGTGCACAAGTGTGATATTTATATTATACAATAGTTAAATTAAAAATAAATTGACATTGTGAGACATAACATTATCAATATTGTTTGTTTTCCCTTTATTTCGCCGACTAGAATTTCAAAATGAAACCGTAGCAGAGTCTCAATGCAACAGACAGCGATGATTTCTTGAAGGAAATCCGCGTTTTGAACGCAGGGTTTCCGCGGGGTCTTAAAAAGTCTTAAAAAGTCTAAAATTCTGAACTTTAAATTTAAGGCCTTAAAAAGTCTTAAAAATGGCTAGATTTTCATCTGAGGTCTTAAATTTGATTTGGTCAGGTCTTAAAAAGATTTTACCCTCGTTTATTTGCCAAAACTATGGCTTCAGAAAGTTATTATAAAGTAGAAAAAAGTATTGAGTCGTAGCCTACAAAGCGGAGCTCTAGTGCTGGGGTTCAAAGCGGTTCAAACACGCCGCTCGCGTGCTAGCATTAGCTTGTGGCTTGATACAGAAAAAAATCGGCTGAATTTCACTATCAATAATAAAAGATAAGGGGATGTGAATGTCAATAATTTATCATTTTTTGACTCAATCTTTTTATAAAAGACCATTCAAAGGCTGAAATACGTGAGGTTTATCTGCTTATAAAACTTTTTTTTGTGAAGACTATTTTAACTAGATAACCTGTTGCAAGACACTCCTTAAAAATCTGGCCATCATTTTTAATGGTATTTTAATGTTTATGTAAACAAAAAGTGCATATTAATGCTAATTTTATTTATTTGCTGCGTTTAGACATACATTTGGCAAATTGATTTCATAATAATCATGAAATGAATTGTTCATGCCATTTCATATAGGTATGATCAACTGTAATTGCGTTTTTACAGTATAAAATGCAAAGTACAAATTTCACCTACACACACACACACACACACTCAAAATATTTTTTTACAAATATTATTTTTTTAAATTTAAATTTTTGGTAATGCGTCGTCTAGGTCTTAAATTTCAAAGTTTATGGTCTGAAAATGTCTTAAAAAGGTCTTAAATTTGATTTACTGAAACCTGCAGAAACCCTGGAACGAGTCATTTTAACGATTCAATCACTTGCTTCTTTCCTGTTTGAACAAATCGGTTGAATGAATGACTCCCTCAACTCGCTTAATAAGACAGTAATATTTAACAATATTATCGATCTGTGTTGTACTACTTTCATGTTATCACTGTGAAGCTGCTTTGATACAATCTGTATTGTGAAAAGCGCTATACAAATAAATGTGACTTGACTTGACTTGACAGCGATTTACCGCCGCCTTACTGGCGGTTTTAGTTTCATATTAAAAGTCAAACTTTAAAATTAGAAATCATTTCACATTTAAATATTGATTTAAAAAAAAAAAACTTATGGCTTGATTTATGCAATTGTAAATGGAGTGTATATATTAATGCCACTTCTAATGCTGCTTCTGCGTCACTTCTGCACTGCAAAGATGGATTTTTGATTGAATGATTTAATTTGACTGCTAATATTGATACTGCATAATTATTGTGTAATTAAGTATTATTGTATAAATAAGTATAATTACTGTATAATTGACAAAACGTGATGCATAACTGAATAAGTTTAGAAATAAAAAATCTCCATGAATAGGTGAAAATGCCCCTGGAAATCAATTTAAGGTGGCAAATATTGCACATTAATAATTTCTGTCACTGCTGTGAACTGACCACTGCATAGAATATGAAAAATATAAATATCTCCGCGAGTCTGCTATCAACAACAGGCCTAAACCAGCCATGGCACCAGCACAAAAACACAATCAGTAAAATATCAACTAATTATTATCAACAAAATGTTGACAATATCGAGATATATTTTTGTCAATATTGCACACACCCCTAATGTATGGTATTAATTTTGATTTTTTCAGGCCTTAAAAAGGTCTTAAAAAGCCTTAAATTTTACTTTAAAAAGTCTGCAGGAACCCTGCATATTATACGTATCTATGTTTGAGCAAAACATAAGCATTATAATATTCACCATATTAGAGTAAACACTCATACTTGCCTACTTTTATCATGCTGTGCTTTATTATCGAAAAACATCCTTGCCTACCTGTCTAGTTCAAATTTCAACATGTATATTACAACATGTAATATATAGATACATGTACAATATTTTGCTTCATGTTTTTACTCCGTTCTCATTTCAAAATGTACATCTGGCACCAGTTTAACTAGTAGCTACAATGTAAAGTTTATACAACAATAACATACTTACTATTATGAGTGGAAATGTCTTACCATAAAAATCTTCTTATCTTCAAATCGCGTCTTTCTATTTTTTTCTGAGGTAAATCCAAGTTAAACAACACAGCACAAACACAGTCTTCAAAACTCAATGAAAAGCAGAGGAGTGCATTACTCGAGTCTCTGATTCTTTGTTTTGAGGTGATTGGTGTTTACAGGCCAGTGTTCCTTCACATGGACTATTTGCTTGTGAATCGCTCGTGCGCACGTGGGTATGGTCACATTAGAGTTAATGAGGAGCGTTTGAGAAACTGTATGTGTCGTTGCTTTCATATGGATTACTTAAACAGAGAATATTTGTATTTTATATAATTTAAATCATTTAAAAATAGACTCCAAACTTTGTACAGACACACATGTCTCAAGTTTGTGTGACAAACATTCTCTGAGTTACAGTTCATTTTCTGTTGAGTTTCAGAACACGCATTGTATATTTTCTCTATTTTACAAAAAACACAACATTTAGTTTTTATCATGAGTGTATAAAAATAAAAGAAGACATTTAACAGTTTTGAATGATGTGTTACACTTATATGCAAATTCAAAATAAACAGATTATTTTCCGTCTCTCTTTTGCACTGATAAGAAAAAGGCGAGCTGGTCATGCTGGCGTGACCGCTGACCCCAGAGGATTAATAATGTAATCCTTTTGATAAGGGATTACACTGGATGAGATCGTGAATCAAGAGATATGATGGTTATGTTATCATCAAAACATAACAATCAGCATTCAATGATCTTCATAAATTTGTTTTGACATAACAAATGTGCTTTGCAAAAACACAGTTTAAGCAACCATGATAAAAAAAAACCCCAGATGTTTAAAAAGTCAAGGGTCAAGAGCTCAACTAAAGCAAACATTATTATCCATAAAGGTCACATCAAAACAAACCATTTCAATTGAACACCAACATCTAAACCTCTGTTAATTCTCAATAACCTTTTAATGGTTTTTAAAGGTCTACATGGGCTCGCTCCTGTTTATATTTCGAGTTTGTTACAGCAGCATGTTGGGGTTAGGCCACTTAGATCTTCGCAAAGTTTTACTTTAAATGTACCAAGAGCTCGGTTAAAAACCAAGGGAGATCGTGTGTTCGAGGTAGCAGCACCACGTCTTTGGAATACTCTACCTCTACACATTAGATCTTGTGATTCCATCGAGTGCTTTAAGTCTAAGTTAAAGACCTATCTTTTCTCGGTTGCTTTTAACTGCTCTTAGTTTTGTGTATTTGTCTAATTTGCCTAGATGTGTACTTTGTCTAATTGTTGTGTACAGTTGGGTCTGTAAAGCACTTTGGTCAACTCGTGTTGTTTTTAAATGTGCTCTAGAAATAAATTTGATTTGATAACAGCTTCTGTAGACATATGACAGAAATGAAGTCAAACTGGTTATTAATAAGTGTAATAATAGGTAATGGCTGGAAGTCAGTTGTAGTTATTGTGTTTCTGCTCATCTATTTTCCTTTTTTCTGTTTTTGTTGTTCCTCTGTCCTTCAGTGATTCTATTTATTAACAGCAGGTGTTCATGACTAATGCTCAACATTCACTTACATATTCACTTAAAGGGATACTCCCATTTTTTTTGGAAAAAGGCTCATTTTACCACTCCCCCAGAGTTAAACAGTTGAGTTCTAGCGTTTTCAAATCCATTCAGCTGATTTTCTGATATTTAGAAGAATATCAGTAACCAGACAGTTTCTGGTCTCATTGACTTCCATAGTAGGAAAAAAAATATACTATGGAAGTCAGTGAGACCAGAAACTGTCTGGTTAATGATTTTCTTCTGAATATCAAAAAATCGGCTGAATACATTCGAAAACTGTAAAACCCAACTGTTTAACTGGGTTGTAAAATGAGCCTATTTCCAAAAAAAGTGGAGTATCCCTTTAATTATCTCACTACAACACTACGTCAATGTTACTTTTACTCTTTGTTATGAGGTGCCCCTAGTGACATTGTACAGAATTGCCATGCACATACACATGTGAAACTAAATTCATTCACATACTATACTGAAATGCTCACACACACACAAAGCTCTCACACACACAAGTGAAACACGCTCACAGTAGTGGTGGCAGTAGTGCACCTCAAGATGTATAATTAGAAGCTGTTGAAAGAAAGCATAATAGATAAAACTTTATTCATAATATTATTCATAATAGTATAAACTTTATTCAAAGCTATTCGTTTAGATTTGTATGCCAAACCATCATATATAATAACAGGGTGTGCCGATTTGCCAGGGGGGATCCGTAGGATTTCCCCCTCTCTGCGTAATTATTATCCCCCGGTGGGGATAAATTTTTCCCCCCTCAAAGTGATCAGTGCTACTACACTAGTGGTGAGATGGATCCGAAAACTTATCACGGATCCGTGGTTTGATTAAAGTCAATTTTATTTTTAAATGCGCTACTTTGGCTGGCTATGATATAAGCTGTGTCCCAAATCCAATGTGAAGGCTGCATCCTCCGAAGGCCGTATTTGAAGGACGCTTGGCCATATTTGAAGGCCAATTGCGTCACTGCGGCGCGACGAAGGACATCCTAATTCAAAGGCTGCACCCTCCGAAGGTCGCATTTGAAGGCCGATTGCGTCATCGCGGTGGGATGAAGGCTGTCTCAATTCAATTATGCGTCCTCCGAAGGCCGTATTCGAAGGCGTCATTGCAGCGCGACGAAGGCTTCCCTGATTCAAAAGCAACGCCAAATGCACCCTTCGTTTCCCCGTGAAAGAGAGGATACATACATGGAAGTGGCCTATCCTACCCCATAAGTCGGGTGACGACAGCATTTTTATTTTAAAAAAAGGGCAGCCAAGAGTTAGGTGGTGGAAGTATTAGAAACAAAGTATTATGTTTTCATTTACTCAAATAGCCAGAGAAACCAGCGTTAAAGCCACAAGGTTTTTTTTTTTTTTTCGTTTTTTTTCTTATTCATCTTAACTCATTCGTCACCATTGCGTCCTTCATTTGTCATGTGGAAACGCGAAAACGACATTATAGCTTACATGGTACATTATTTCTTTATTATTCATTATTTCATTATTTTATGCAACTATAAATGGGTAGGCTACATAAAAGAGAATTCATGGCTCTGGATATTTGTTTATTTTCGTAAGGGTCTCTGAGTGTTTGCAAGGTTGATACATTTAAACTATATACTTTTGTGTAGTTTAATGTAAAATGCGTAGTGTTGCTGTCCTGTGAGGGAAAAAGTAGGCTACATGAATACTAACGCAGTATGAAGTTCCTTACATTCTCCCACTAGTTATTTTGAAAATTAAAGTAACAAAATGTTGGTCCATTGTCACAATATTAACAAATTGACCTATAGCTAAGCCACGCCCCCTCCACTCGGACAAACACGACACGGGCGCTATGGCAGCTGTCACAGTTGGGGACATTTCACAGGAGGCAATTGGTGTTTTTTGGAGACAGAAAAATTATATATCATCTTGAAGTCACCTAAAGGGCATTAACTATGCATTGGAGGGTTATATTAATAAGTTTATTGTTGAGAAGGTCGATGAAAAGCTTCATCTCCAGGCAGAGATGTACAGGTCACAGGGTAAACATGATAACCCGCTTATCGTTGCCATCACCGTTTAGTGCTACAGTATTTACATGAATCGTTCAGCACAACATTTTTAACATTTGTTATACTTGGGTTATTTGCAGATATACGTTAATGAAGCTAAGTGATATGATGTACAACGCAGCTAGAAGCTAGCGTTATTGTTTTCCAATGTACGTCTAACGTTAGACTAACGTTACGTTAGAGATTTTAAAGATAACGTTCAAATACAATGTTGACTTAACTTATATCAGATGTAGACATCCTTGTTTAATTTATCCCCGTTTAGTTGGTGTTGTGGTCTAGCTAACATTACCCCATAACTTTATCCAGAGCAGACACTTATCTCGGTTGAGATGTGGCTTGGGAAAGGGTAAAAAAAAATACACACCGTCGCCCAGCCTCTCAGGAACCTAGTGTCAGAGTTGCATGTACCCCATGCACACCGTTTGACCATTTTAAACTTAAAATAACAAGAAAAAACGAATGAAAACTGACTAACTCCAATGCATTTCAATGGAAGTGGAAGCAGAGAATGTCCGAGTGTATTGAGGTTGGCTGCGCTCTGCGGCTCATCGCGTTTGAGGGCGTGGCTTAGCCATAGGTCAATTGTTGCTAACTACAACTGGCTTTATGCACAGCTGCACTACTTCCTGAACTTAAGCCAGCTTGTTTCCTGTCTCCCATTATTGCACACATTGATTAATTCAGGTGGGCATGACCTCAGTAGTCACGGCAACGATAATCAGACACACCTGAATTAATCAAGTTTGGCCAATAATGGCAGACAGGAAACAAGAAGCTGGCTTAAGTTCAGGAAGTAGTGCAGCTGAGCTGTGCATAAAGCCAACTGCGTCCCATATCAAAGTGTGCACCTGAAGCGCTCGGACTAGTCTAGCCTGCGGGGGATTGTTCTTGTCACCTAGCAACTGTGACTGACAGCTGCCGATGACGAGCGGGAGTAATGACGTTTGCACTGGATTTTTTATATCCAACTGGTTTAAAATATTCAAATAGGATTGACAACCTTCATAAATATATTCACCATGGTCCATTTCTGTTCACAATAAAAAGAAAACCCTACAAAATAGCCTACAAAATCGCATCAATGTGCGATTAACATTTGAATATAGGCTATATATGTGCCTATGTTTTTTTTTTTGTTGTTATTATTATTTTTTAGGCTACTTCATTACGTTATTTACATAAGTTAACACCCAATATTTGAACAGTTTAGAGTGTAATCTGGCTATTCAGGATGCAGCCTCTAGCTATATACTCTGTAAACCAGTTCTGGCCTACTCTTAAGCCGAAAATACATGACTCAAAATATTTTTTAGTGATTATGTGAATTAAAATTATGTGATTATATATATATATATATATATATATATATATATATATATATATATATATATTGCTCCCTCATTTAAAGACGAGAAAATATAGAACATAAAATATCATTTTATATAACATAGCATTTCAGTTGTGTGTGAGAGCATTTCAGTTGTGTGTATGAGAGCATTTCAGTTGTGTGTGTGAGAGCGTTTCAGTTGTGTCTGTGAGAGCATTTCAGTTGTGTGTGTGTGAGAACGTTTCAGTTGTGTGTGTGAGCATTTCAGTTGTGTGTATGAGCGCATTTTAGTCGTGTGTGTGAGAGTGTTTCAGTTGTATGTGTGTGAGAGCATTTCAGTTGTGTGTGTGAGAGCATTTCAGTTGTGTGTGCGTGAGAGTGTTTCAGTTGTGTGTGTGAGCGCGTTCCAGTTGTATGTGAGCACGTTTCAGTTGTGTGTGTGTGTGTGAGAGCGTAATAATTTCAGTTGTGTGTGTGTGAGTGCGTTTCACACGTGTGTGTGTTTGTGTGTCTGTGTGTGTGTGAGCATTTCAGTATAGTACTGTATGTGAATGAATTTAGTTTCACATGTGTATGTGCATGGTAATTGTGAATAATGTCCCTAGGGTCACCTCATACTTTGTAATGCGGTCACTACAGAATTTTCCTGTAGGTTTGAAAGGGTTAAAGGTGTAAGATAAAACATACACCCACAAAATGCATTTAACAGTAATAAAATATATAAGTTAAAACACACACACACACACACATATATATATATATATATATGCCAGTAGATTACCGTTTACTTCAGTCAAGGACAAGATCAAGAAACTGATAATACTGTATGCTGCATGTTGCTTTATTTAAAAGGCAGGGACTGTGTCGTTGCTGATCGAGTGAAAATCACTTTTTTAAAAACTTTTTTTAAAAGTGGACTGAAATGAAATAAGTTCACAGTAAGAATATGCTCACATTATTAGCATATTATAAATATTAGTTTATAAAATTGGCAGTTGGCCAATTAAAGGCAGTTGGTTTTTGCTAATAAATTAGTTAACCTTTTAGTTTTAATTTAGTAATATACTGTAAAGTAGATTACAGTAAAGAACTGTACAATTAAATGTAAATTACTGGTAACATTTTACCATTAATTTACAGGTCAAAGTGTTACTGTGTACATTTCAAATCATAAAATGTTTTTAAGTTTTTTTGAACAACATGTGTTGCGCTTACCCTTGCAAAACCCACTACCATAATACTGGAGTATTGTGCGTTATTGCCAGGGATTTTCGGTAACGCTTCCTTTTACAGTACAGTACTTACAGTGTACTTACCTAGAAAGTACTGGCTAATATAAGGTAAGTACATGGAACTGGGGTAGGTTTAGGGGTAGATTCAGTGTTAGTACTAGTTATTACCCAGTAATTGTAGTTACTAAAATAAGTACATAGTGTTTACATGGGTAACTGGACTGTAAAAGGAAGCGTTACCGGATTTTCTATAGTTGTTGTTATAGTGTAATACGCTATTGCGTTTGGTTTCTTATTGCCCCAATTCAAAACAGCCACTCACTATTATCTATAATATTCTAGTCTTTAGATATGGTCTGGGTCCTGGATTTTTTTTTTACTTGTTTTGTTTTATGCTAAAATCAAAACTCTTAAAAATAATAACACCTATTCTCAAGAAGCCACTTCATTTGGGGTATCATTCTTGCCTTTAGCAGGAAGGGTACTAGGTAATATATGTGCCAAAGTTCAATACTTAAAGGGATACGCCACCGGTTTTCATATTAAACTATGTTATTCCCTTAACTAAGACGAGTTGATGCATACCTCTCTCGTCTCAGTGCGTGCACTCTATCGCTCTGTATTGCCGCAAAACTGTGTTAGCACTTAGCTTAGCCCAGTGCATTAAATATGGGCCCAAAAGAGAAGCGACCAAACACTTCCTCGTTTTCCCTATTTAAACACAGTTACTCGATTAGTGTAACTCGACCTGGGCTGGTGACACAAAATAAAGCGTTGTGTTTTTCTAAGCGTTTAAAATTGATGACTATATTGTATGGCGGAATACCATGAAAATTGCTTTGGAGCACTTCGACTTGGCGCAATAATACCTTCACTCGTGAAAAGTCCTCTTACCGGCTCGCGCTTGTCGCATGTCACGTTGGTTGTATTGACCTATGGTGTTGACGGAAATAAGAGGGAGGGGGAGAGGAAGCGGGAGCCAGTAAGAGGACTTTTCACGAGTGAAGGTATTATTGCGCCAAGTTGAAGTGCTCTAAAGCAATTTTCATGGTATTCCGCCATACAATATAGTCATCAATTTTAAACGCTTAGAAAAACACAACGTTTTATTTTGTGTCACCAGCCCAGGTCGAGTTACACTAATCGAGTAACTGTGTTTAAATAGGGAAAACGAGGAAGTGTTTGGTTGCTTCTCTTTTGGGCCCATATTTAATGCACTGGGCTAAGCTAAGTGCTAACACAGTTTTGAGGCAATACAGACCGATAGAGTGCACGCACTGAGACGAGAGAGGTATGCATCAACTCGTCTTAGTTAAGGGAATAACATAGTTTAATATGAAAACCGGTGGAGTATCCCTTTAAGGTTGGGGTTTTCTTCAAATCACTAACCCAAAGTATGAGCCGTAGTAAATGTGACTTGATCACTGATCAAATTGACATTAAATATTCTTCACAGGAGATGTGCCACTCTCAGATATTGTGGATCCAGTAAATAGGACAGCTTGGATACAGGCAAAGGTCAAGTTGGCAAAGAGTCAGTTTATGGATGGAATAAACCTAGACGTTGAGCAGGCGGTGCAGACCGGTTCCCCTGAGTACTATGCTTTGACAGCCCTCGTCAAGGAAACTACTGAAAGTTTCCACACAAAGATCCCTGGCTCTCAGGTAAAACAGCACATCTGACAATGATGTCATAGGCACTTTCAAAGCCCCTGAGATACAGTACTGTCTTTTCATCTTGACTCATAGGTATCATTTGATGTGGCTTGGTCACCTAAATGCATCGATAAGCGTTGCTATGATTACATGGCCATTGCTGATTCATGCGATTTCTTGTTTGTTATGTCCTATGATGAGCAAAGCCAGATCTGGGGTGATTGTATAGCCATGGGCAATAGCCCCTTCAATCAGACATTGACAGGTAAGTGATTTAAAAAAAAAAAAAAAAGTCCATTTGGCTTTTGAAAATTTTATGTCAAGCAAATGTCTTGTTCCCTCCATCCAGGAATGGAGGTTATAATTCTAATTATAAGTTATGTTTTTAAGTTTCCATTTCAAAATGCACACTTAAAGTCAAGAAATATGTCTTTCAGCCTATGATCAATACATCAGCATTGAACATAGACTCAAAGAAACTTGTGATGGGTGTTCCATGGTATGGTTATGACTACACCTGCCTACATTTTTCAGTGGTAAGCAATTTATTTTCAATATTTTCAGTACTTTATTGAAAATGATATGCAGTATTAAGGCTTTTCGATATAGAAAATGCAATGTAATAAACTAATTAAAATGTCAAAATCAATTGGTTAAACATGAAAAAGTAAATCTGAAAAAGCAAGCTTTCTTCTTCTTTTTTTTTTTTAAAGTTTTTCTTTTCTTTTTTTTTTCTTCCAAACACTGCTCAGATTGTTGTGCTTGGATTGACCAGAGCAGTCAGTCATAATTCCTCTGAGTAGCCACTGTGATTTGCTTATCACTTCTCTTTGAATATAGCATTCATTTCTAAATACTCGTAAACAACCATCCTTGTTTTGGCACCAGTTCATCTTCTGCACCTTCTGTTACGTTTTGGTTGAAGCAGAGGAGGAAGCAGGATCAAAGTGCAGAAGTCTTTTATTAAATAAACTCAAAACTTCACTCATGACGTTGAGGAAGGAGAACCCAGGCGCAGACAGAGTACACTGAATACACAATCTGTTGCAGACAAAAAGGGGAAAATAATGCCCACGATGGGGTAAACAAGACAAGGCAGAGGATGACTAACTAGACTAAGACTAGGACAGGAGACTAGACGCTAACTAACAGCAAATACACTAACAGGATCTTCACAGAACACGACAAGATACTAACAGGCAATATTTAGCAATGACTCACATGCAACTATAGCAAACACGGGCAGAATTCACTGAGTGTAAAAGCAGGATTCACAATGAACCGACACAGGACGGCAAACACAAGGGGATGATAAAGGGAGACTAATGATAACATAACAGGTGACACCATAAACTGTAAAAAAATATGGACGTCCCAGCAAACAATTTATGGTTCCCAGAACGTTGGTTGCGGGAACGTTCCCTTAAGGTTCCCTTTATGGTTAGGTTTTGGTTCCCATGGAAAGTTTTCTTAACGTTCAGGGAACGTTAGTTTTTGGTTACATTGCAACCTTTAGGGAACGTTCCCCTAACATTCTTTTTTACATTCCCCAAACCTTTAAAAAACTTTAACAATGATACCAGTTTTATTATTACTTTAAACTGTGCATGAGCAGGAATTAATTATTATATATTAGCAGGAATGAATGAATGAATAGGCAAACTTGATGGGACTTAAATCTTTATTATACAATATAAAATTAACAAAATACAAAAAATATAAATCATAAAATCACATAAAATCATAAAATACAACAAGAATTAAAGCTGCTAGCAGCATTTAGCGGGGTTCAAGCAGTTTAGGCCTTTAAGGCCTTTAAGCACAAAAGCATCAAAAGACATTAAGTTTTATGTAGCAAGCATGATTTACCATGATATACAATATTTAGAGTCAAGTATTTCTCCATCTTTGTTCAAAGTAAAAAAAAAAAAGATCATACTTTATGATACTAGTTTTAATTTAAAAAGAAAAAAAAAATTAAAAGGAAATTTTTTTGGCATTTCTTTCTTTTTGTTGTATCTAAAACGAACTGAACCATGACACCAATATATCGCACACAAAATCGTATACACCGAACCGTGAATTTTGTGAACTGTTGCACCCTACCGTTTCTTTTGGGATGAATGATTCAACAATGATTCAATTTGGTGACATTCCGCAATTTGTGAAGAAAAATAAAAACTTTCAAACCCAATACTGGAATACAAATGGATTCTGATTCTGAATCCAATACAAATGGAATCAGATATTGGATTTGACTCAAAACACAATGCTTCACAATTCCTCCCAATAATCCACCTTGACTTTCAGTAGTAGATGGAAAATATTGGAAATGGAAAACACCATTTACAGCCAATACAGGCAATGTACCATTGGAAATGCATGGTTTTAAAGCTTTTTAACAGTTAGAGCGCCACCCATGGTTCGATCTCCATAAAACTGTGTATGCTTCTTCAGCATGTTGTCACATACGCTCATCAATTTTTGTGAAGTTCTGAGTTTTTATTTATTATTTATAGGCTTTTGATTGAGTGCATAAAGACAAAAAATATAAGAATAAGAATGTAGCCTACTGGTGAAAGATTGTCTCTGCTTTGTTTTATAAGAAATATTTCTGTGTCAAGAATTCCAAATTTCCTGTTCTCTCAGTTTTTGTATAGTAGTGCTACTCATGTTTTAACACCAGGCATGCATAAAAGAGATGTTTTTTTTTGTTTCCTGTTTCAAAATCCACTACAAAACATTGGACTGTAATGTATAGAAGAATGAAACTATGGAAGGATTTACCATTGATATTACACATTTTTTAATTAGGAAAATTACTTTTAAAAACTATTTTAAAGGTGCCATCTGTCAAAAAAATCAAATCATACTCCATATTCCATACCAAATGGGCGCAGTATACCTCCAGAAAATGAGTTGTGTAGCGGCCGCGCTCATGTGCATTCTCACGTCTTCAAACAACACAAGCGAGCGCTGTTTTGCTCTCTCTGCCTAGTGCATATTAATCAAATCATTTGACACGATAGTAAAAGGTTGGAAGGCCGCAGTTTCATGTGTAGCATTTGGAGATTTTTAGAGATTAGAGACTCAATGACCAACATCTCAGCACTAAATTATAAAGTCTGTCTCATAGACGCCTGTATCAAATACAAGCCGGGGCATTTCGACGATATGGGAAAATAAAAAGCCCAGACTATTATTTGTAGTTTAATGGTATTCGTTTTTTTTTTTTTCATATTACATTTCTATTGTTAGTTTGAATTAATTTGACAGAGCATTCACTGAGGTTGACCAAGCTAGCGCCATTTAGAGCTGCCAACTCTCATGAATTCTCCGCGAGACACGCAATTGACACTTTTCACACGCTCTCACGCCACACATCAATTTTGTCATGCACAGAAAAGGACAAAGAGAATGACAGACAAGATGAAGCAGGTTAGTTATGATATATAAAAAATCTCAGCTCTCAGATTTTGTTAATTTTATTACGCAATTCAAACAATAAATACACTTTTGGTGCTTGTAAATGTTACACGACAGAGTGCACGTGAACCGATCATCTCTACTAGCTAATGGTAAAAGAACTCGAAAACTACAACTTACCAGAATGTATTCCTTATGCATAATATCGACCAATAATTTTTTGAACTCTTCCCAGAACTGAAATGTAGTAGTGGGCTGTGTCCACACGATTGACATCAGGTTCACCTAGATGTAGACCCACAAGCCATGCGAGTTATTTGTGTATTGCAGTTTGACTGATTGTTATGTTGCCCGCCCGCATACTGCCTCCCATGGCTGAAACTGGTATTATGACACCTGCCGAGCCGGGGCTAGTAATTTAGCATGCTGAACTCAAGGTTAATATCTCGGCAGCACTATAACTTGTTATTTTTTTAATGACATCATCAACCTTATTTCTTCTCATGCTTTTGATGCGTGTAGCTCATTTTTGGGATATTTTAACTTCAATTTTTACAGATGGCACCTTTAATAGCACTATATATGGTAAATTGTTGATTTCGATATTTGGAATAAATGTTAGGTTCATTGACCTAACTTTTTATTGTTTTTGATTAAACATAGTATTTGTATTTGATTGTTGGGACCCCAGGAAGAGAAGGCTAATGAGGATCCAAATAAACAAATAAAATCAGAACATAGGGAAGAACATCTACAGCCAATACCAACAATTTACTTAGGAAAATATATTTTTGCCTTTTTTGACAGTTGTAGAATCTTGTCTTGCCTGTCTTGCACTCCTCAAAGTGTGCCCATATATATGTAAAATGTGTTGTAAATATCTCATTTCGGTATGAAGTTTAGAAACTTATTTACATTGGGGTGTTATGTCAATTGCTAAAGCTATTTGCCTGTTTTCAAATTGCCTAGTCTTGATCGAACTAACGCCTTTGAAGATAACAACATTTATTCATTTATTTGTCAAGGATTCAGGAGTGTGAAGAGGGCACTCCCATGAAAAAACGCAGGGTTGAAAATTCTCAGGCTCCTTCAGGGATTGTGCCGATGACGTATACTGAGTTTTTTGAGATACACCAATGTTCTCATAGACTATAAAGGTACCCTGGACAAAAGACTGCATGCCAATTTTTATTTGACTTGTGGCTGGTTGCGGTAATGGCCATTTTCATGACTTTTTTCCCTGTTATAGCACCACCAAGTAGCCAATCATCGCGATTTTTTTCATGTGACGTCAGAATGAGCTCATGAAAAGCCGTAAACCGTTTTAGTAAAAGTGGCTCTCGTTCCATCAAACATTTTGGTTCCCATTAGCAACCGATAATTGAAATTGTGAAATTTTTGAATGATTGTAGACGGTGAGACTCCAGAGAACATTTCTGCAGTGGTTTAGTTCAGATCGGGCCAAAAACCTAGAAATTAGGGATGTCCCGATCCGATCAAGTGATCGGAAATCGGGCCCGATCACGTGGTTTCAGACTCGATCGGAATCGGATGTTACCTCCCGATCAGGACTCGGATACATGTATATAAATATATTCTCAGTATTTTTAACACATCTATTTATGCGGTGGCACAGAGTGCCCCGGGTACACACTGACTGCGTGGCGTGTCCGTTTTTATTTCGGCTCCCATGTAAACAGGTAAGAGCTTGCAGGCTGCCTGAATGACGCGCGTCTCAGGCGCGCTCGAGCAGTGAGGAAAACGCGCGCATGCTATAAATAGAACCGACGCCTATTTTTCACGCGACACGCAAGTTCAGTTAACTTGTTAGCCAGGCACAACGTGCAAGCATTCAGAAACATAGCTTAAGAACAGCGCAACCAAAATAACAGACGAACTTCCTCAACCCGCCCCCCTCTCCCCAGGCCAACCAGCAGCGTGCCCGGGGTTCCACATCGCTGATTGACAGCCACTGACAGTCGCTACAGTATGTTATTTTGTACACGAATACATGATATTAATAAATTCAGTTTTGACGGTTGAATGTCTAGGTTTTGACATAGTTTCAGATAGAAATATAATTTGAAAATAAATAAATAAATAATTATCAATTTTCAAATATTGCACCTGTCATACAGAACAAAATATTCTGTGGTCTATTTTGCTGTCAATACTGCTGACAGTGTCTTTATCAGTATATTTATGCTTAACATTATAAAGTTAATGACAACAACATTGCCATAGCAAACTAGCCACAGGACATCACAGCCAAGATAGCACAAATGATCGCAATGAGTGCTAGGCCTATTTGTTTTTATATTAGACTTTTTTTTTTATATTTACTGTTGCACTAAAGTCCAAAAGTGAAGAATTTATATTTATTACCTGATTGTTCAAGCTACCTCACAGAAGTGATCTGTTTCTTGACAGAGTTGTCAAATGTTAAAATAAGGTGAATTAAATTAAATTTAAGGAAATCCTGGAATCTGGATCTGTTTTTTCGCTCTTCTTTATTCTAGTTGGTATATATTTTAGAAGTATCGGATCGGGACTCGGTATCGGCAGATACTCAAAATCAAATGACTCGGACTCGGACTCGAGGGCAAAAAAACCTGATCGGGACATCCCTACTAGAAATAGTTCTCAAAAGTTTGTTTTTCAAAAAAACGCAATTTACTTGAAATAGTCGACTGAAGAGCGAGCCAATCCAAGGCATGCATCTTGTCCGGCTGGAGCCAAGGATTCCAACGATGTAAGACACTTGAGCCTACGCCCGACGGTTGAGGATTTATGAACCATTTCGTACTTTTGCCCGCTGTAGCGCCCCCGTCAGGCCGATCGGGGCGTGCCTTTGTGACGCTGTCGGCGGATATGAGTACTACCAGCCCACAAAGTTTCAAGTCTCCAGGACTTACGGTTCTTCCTGCACGATCAGTTTTACATGGAGAATGTTGCATTATGGGTAAATTAACAATAACAATAGGGTTTCAGCACTTCGTGCTTGAACCCCTAATAATAGGGGCTAAAAAGGGACTAAAAAGGCCTATGAAAATGAAACCGTTGGGTCTACGCACTTGACGCTTGCACTGCTGCGTTCCAAAAACTTTATCAAGCTTTTTAACATGTGCCTTGGAGTGGAGAGAGTCGCTTTTTTGCCTTTTTAGCTCATTTTTCATGGAAATGTGGTGTTTTGTTTTTTCACCTTTTAAACTGCACAAACCTCCACCGATGGCCCGATCTCCATAAAACTTTGCACGCTTCCTTAGAATAATATGGCGCACATGCTCAGCTAATTTGGTGAAGTTTTGAGCAGAGCAGACCATTTTTCAGCAATTTAAATGTCATTCTGCATATGATTTTATGGAGCATTTTCCCCCTTTATTACAGTTAAAGGGCCACCGGTGGACCGACATCCATAAAAGTTTCCAGGCCTTTATTGGGTCAGGTGACGCATGCGCACGCCCGGTTTTGTGAGGTTTTATGCAAATCAGGCAGGTAGAGGGCCGCTTTCATCCATTTCATGGGATTTGCCATAGAAATACCAGGGCTTAAAGTACTCCGGCACCGTGCCGGATCTCCGGCGTACGGGCGTAAGGGAATTTTTTTTTTAACTTGCATTGCGGTTTAATGTTTTCGAGTCAATTGATTTCACCTACCAATCATATGCGAGGAACGCGGCTCTAACACGTTACAAGCCTATCAGAAGCAGAGCAGGGCGGGTCCAACCGACACAGTGTGATAGATTGAGATCCACGAAAGTGTCGTCGGTGAAAGCATGGAGCGCAAGTTCATAAAGCCCGGGGATGATGTCGTGACGGGTGTATTTCCTATGTGGACATGTCCCCCCACTTTCAAATTCGTTTGTTGTGATTTTTAACCGCACGCTGTCATTGCCACGGAGGAGCAGGACCGAGCCTGTGTGAAATAGCTCACTGAAAACAGGCAATGAGCAGGTATAGCGGATGCGATCATCCATAGACATTTACACGGCGACAATCGACTATAAAAATAGATTGCGACAGTCAGTGATGAAATGCCATAAATGTATTAAATATTAAATGTAGAACATTCTGTTAGCTGACTAAAAAAAATCTGTTTAGGCCTACCATGAAAACGAGTCCAATTTTCTGTCAGCAATGTATGACAAGTGCTGTCAACGTCAACACATACGATTTTTTTGTCCATCTTTAACGTTTTAAAATGTCAATTAATGCAGCAACCATCCGTTCTTCGTGTCTGTCATCCTTAAGCTAGGATTATGATCACGCTCTTATTCACGCAAATGCTTTAAACCATTTCTGCGCGACAAATGAGAACGTGCTTTCAGTGAATGTCCTCCTGACACACACACACACACACACACCGCTCAGAAAGACGCGCGCCAGTATCCAGTTCTCTTTCGCGTTTGAACGAACAGTAACACACATGTATGCCAGAACGTCTATTTTGTCGAGTATCCTCTCAGGAACAGTCTTGAGTTAAAACAATCTTAAATGGAAGTAAATAGTAGTGAGAGAATGAGATGCGTGAGAGATCCTGTCAGCAGCGACAGATCTTAAAGTGACAGGAGCCATTAATTCTGTCTGTCAGTAAAGTTTACCTAAAGAACAGAGGGAACAGAAAATTACTAACTGCACTTGACTAAAGAATGCTTGTAGGTTTGATAAAGATTAATCTATCTATTTCATTTATAATGTATGCAGTGTGGACAGTTTTATAACCTTATTCAATTTCTGTATGGCACAGTTAAATATGACATTTATTATGGGTTCAATGATGATTGTCTTAAGTTCACTTAAATTAAAAGTTTTTATATTTCTTTTAGCTTTTCGTTTCAAATTTTGGGGAAAATCATTTTCATAGCGATATCAGTATAATATTAGTGATACTGGCTTTCATTCATAAAAAGATGCCATTAAGATACAGCTGTAAAACTAGAAGGGTAAGTGTGTGCCCCGCAACCCCCCCCCCCCCCCCCCCCAACAAAAAAAATGTTCAGGCTCAGGATTTTTTTTCACTTTAACCCCTGAAATACATCATTTTGGCACCGTTTTAACAGTTATAGGGCCACCAAGTGGCCAGTCGCCCCGTCCTTTTTAACGCGACCACAGAATGAGCTCTCACAGGTGCGTTGAGTTTCGTGCAAATATCTCGTTCCGTTGACGAGTTATAGGCCATTTAGTCAAAGGGGCTCCTCCCACTCGGGACGTTTTGGCGGCCCTTAGGGACCGTGAACCCAAATTTCGACTTTTTTTTGATAATTATTGACATTCGGACTCCATAGAATCTCGCCGCATTGGTTTGGTTCCGGCCAGGCCAAAAACCTTGGACTAGTTCGCAAAAGTAGGTTTTACGAAAAACGCAAAACACCCGAAAATGTACCCAGGGTGACGAGCCAATCAGAGGCATGCATCTTGTCAGCCTGGAGCTAAGGATTCCAACGATGTAAGACACTTGAGCCTACGCCCGACGGTTGAGGAGTTATGAGCCATTTCGTACTTTTGCCCGCTGTAGCGCCCCCGTCAGGCTGATCGGGGCGTGCCTTTGTGACGCTGTCGGTGGATATGAGTACTACCAGCCCACAAAGTTTCAAGTCTCCAGGACTTACGGTTCGTCCTGCACGATCAGTTTTACATGGAGAATGTTGCATTATGGGTGAATTAACAATAACAATAGGGTTTCAGCACTTCGTGCTTGAACCCCTAATTATAATCAGTTTTAGTATACAACTATACAAATAAGACATAATATCAATACAAGTACTAATGGAGTGGGATGCAGTGTGCAAAGTAATAGTGCAAATGTAGTGTGCAAGATGCATATTGGAATGATAAAGTATATAATGTGTAGGTGAATGGTCAAAGTGTCAAAAATACAATTGCAAAAATATTTTAAAAAAAATAGAGCTCCATGGTTTTGAAGGCTCAATCCTTCTCAGTTGGCCTAAAAAGAAAGAAACAAAAGTTTTATAAGTCATACTAAGAATGAACACGTTGACAAAAGCAAGACAAAACGCCTTATTACAACCCGTATTTTTATGATCACAAATATTGACAGTTTTCCCATTCCTTTGATTATTATGAACATCTCATAGACGAATTTAAATTTACCGTCTGTGTGGGGCAAACTTCAGCACTTGCCCAATCAAATCAAGTCCTCCACGTCTGCTGCAGTCAGCGCGAGGAAGTTTTTCTGGGAGGCCGCTAGAGTAGAAGTCAAAATGAAGCATAGTTACAAGTCAAATTAAAACCTTGAAGCTAAGAATAAGACTGATGTAAACAATAAAATAACACCTGCCTGTTATAACCCTGCAGATTGTGAGGTCCTGGAAGGCCTTCTTTACGGTGGCCGAGAGAGCTAACCGCGCTGCAACCTGATTAAGACGAATGCAATTTCAAAAAAACGTATTCAACTTTAAAAACGCGTGCAAATTCAAAAAAGACATCGCAAATTAATAAAAACATCTTCATCAGTTCCACAACACACGTGTGCTCCAAGTACTCACAACACAACCAAATACAGAAACGCGCTGCAAACGTTCACAACACCACCAAATACAGAAACGCGCTGCAAATATCCACAACGGAAATGTTTCCAGGGAACTAAATAAGTGACGGACCCAACTGGGACTTGTTTTATTGTGAGCTTCCCTATGCCCTACTCCCTTCAAAGGGCAGACGGCAAAGCTCTTCAAGTGGGAATTTGGCGTGAGCATGACACCTAGTGGGTCATTTTTGTAGCCGTTTGGACCTTGGTGAAGGGAGCAACAACAGACAACTTAATGTAATTATTTTTACCTTGGATGTTCCTATGACAACGCAGCACTTTGTCCATCAGCTGGCTGTTCTGACGACAGAAATATAATGATTAACATAACGGTTGCAAATAAATTATTTATTTTTTATTTTTACTTTATAAAAATCTGTTAAAATATCTGTTTTATATATCTGTATGTCAGTGCCATACATTACCTAACATTTTAAGGAAACTTTTCTTATAAAAATTTAAACATAAAATGAAACTATTTGTATAGTGTAACTGATGTATAGATTAATATCTTGCCTTCATGTTCTTCTAGATCTTTTTTTTATTTATTTAGTTTAGTTTTCAGATCATTGTTCTTTTCTCATGTGTATTGTGATGACATTGAACATATTGTTAACACATGTTGTATATTGTACACAAGTTGTATGTCATAATAATTTGAATCTCGGTGTTTTGCAGGGGAAAGTCAAAAGAAATTAAATAAAACAAAGTAGAATTTTGAGTAAGCAAGGAGTATAGAACTATAAAAATATCATATTATAATATTATTTATATATACAATATTATTTTAATAGTATAGTTTATTTATAAAAAAAAATATAGGCTTTGACTTCTTGTCAATAAAGGTTTTTTGCTTTAAGCACGTCCTGTGGTTCCAATCGGGTACGTCACTTATTTGGTTCCCCGGAAACATTTCCGTTGTGGATATTTGCAGCGCGTTTCTGTATTTGGTGGTGTTGTGAACGTTTGCAGCGCGTTTCTGTATTTGGTTGTGTTGTGAGTACTTGGAGCACACGTGTGTTGTGGAACTGATGAAGATGTTTTTATTAATTTGCGATGTCTTTTTTGAATTTACACGCGTTTTTTAAAGTTGAATACGTTTTTTTGAAAATGCATTCGTCTTCATCAGGTTGCAGCGCGGTTAGCTCTCTCGGCCACCGTACTTCTTTGCCTTTCTGCCCCGCAAACTATACTGTTTCAGCACGTCATTGGTTGCCACTTGCATCATGCGACAGATGGCAGTACCCGTGGTCGAACCTCCAAGGGATGTCAGGAAAAGTCGCTGTAAAACATATAGAAATACAAATTATACATGTAGAACAAAGTGGAGAGCATGTGCAATCTCATTTTGTAAGAGCCATCAGTTCAGTTATAATGATATTTGAAGTTATGCAATTATATAGTGCTAATCTTAGGGCAGGACTATGGCCACTTAATTACCATTTTGTCTCTCCTCTCCTGTTGAACGAGACTCCGTCGAACTCCTCCAGCTCCTTAAGAGCATGAGCCGTTCATCCATCTTCTGCTCCATCTTCTCCTCAAATGCGTTCATCCGCTGTGCCATGCGGGTAATGAATGACCTCACGGCTAGGGGAAAATTAATGGTGTTAGTTTTAGTTATACATTATATACTTGCATATGTGAACACCTTAAGTGAGTCTTCTTACCTGTCATTTTTGTCTCCATGGCTGAGCCACCTCCCTCTGTGTGATGAGTTCTACTGTTTACAACAGCAAAAAAGCCAAATTACTCAAGTTCATTGTCATGAAATTGTATGCAATTGGAAAATTGAAAGCCACTGTACATCAGGGTGAGCTTACATCACATAGACCCATCCAATTCTGGACAACTGGCTGGTTTTCTGTGTGGTGTTGACTGATCTAAAAAGAAAGTAGATATGAATATTGGTCAGATCATTTATGGTAGGTTTCTTGCTCATGGCAAAAAAACAAAAACAAAAAACAAACAAACAAAAAAAAAAACACTTACATGAAGATGGTGGAGGCATCTGCTGACCTGAAAAAAGGCAGGAAAAGACAAACACATTAGAACAGTCACACATGATATGCGAAGTGAACTGTCTTTATAAAGTATCTTCGTATTAAACTGTATTACACTTACAAAATTCTCAATGCTTCAGTTTGCATGTAGGGACCCTTATTATGCTACCGTGTTAGTGTGGGGCTATTTTGAGCATTGTTAGTAGCATTAACTAGCGATTTCATTTTACTATGGCCCATACCCTAGCGTTATAAGCTAACAAACAGTTTTAGAGATAAAACTATTTACATTCGAATATCATGAAAACAAATCCCAGAGAACGGTATTCCTCAGTATCCCAATGTTGGTAGCGAATCGACCATGGGATTTGTTTTCATGATAATCGAATGTAAAGAATTTTTATCTCTAAAACTGTTCTTTAGCTTATAACGCTAGGGTATGGGCCATAGTATAAGTAAAACGAAATCGACCAAAGGTTCATTTTGCGCCGAAGTTGTCCTTTAAAGTTAAACCTTAATGTTAAACACTTGCATTACAACCACGATATCATGAAACTGTAACGTATTTCACTTACTTTTTCGTGATTGCGGCGTCTTCTCATCAGCTCCTCGACTTGCTTCCCTTGTTGTTTTTTCCAAGAAGTAAAGGTGAAAAAACGTATTCCGTTGTTCAGTTTCCTCCCTGGACGATCGTGTGACCTGCTATGGCAGTTGAACTGAACAACCATATCGACGTTTATAAAAATCTCGACAGAAAATCCAAACACAGCCTCCAACACATGCATTATCCTGTAAATATGGCGGACCCATAATGCAACACGGCGTGACGTCATCTCCACATTACCTTTTTTTTTTCTCTTTCCTTCTTTCCTTAAATATTATGAGTTTGTTTTTTAAATTTACTGTTAAATGTACTGTTGCAAATGTATAATGCTACAGTGTGTGACATTACACATCCTTATTTGCTCGATGGTACGGAATGCCAACGGTACAGGAATGAATGCAAGTTATTCTAACAGTGATGGCAGAAAACTATTATAAAAATATTTTTTATTACTATTATAAAAATATGTATAACTATTATTATTTGTTTAATCCTACGTAAAACTCACAAACAGTGCTAGTTTAAAATGTTTAAATGGATTTAATGGAGCTGGTTTATAAACATTTCAAAACGCATTCGGAACAACCAAAAACAACCAAAGGGAACGTTGTGTAGAGGTATAGTGCAACCACAGGAGAACAGTTTAGTTGGTTGGTTCCCTTAACGTTTAGGGAACGTTATAACCCTGAGGGAACGTTCCCTAAACGTTAGTTTTTGGTTTGGTTCAAACTTACCTTTAGAGAACCATAAACTAACGTTCTCTAACATTCCCTAAACGTTCTGTGTTAGTGGGGTTAGTATCCGTGACGTCACCCATAGGTTTCTGAAGAGTGTTTTTGAAGCCTAAAGTGGGCGGGGCCGGCCGTCGCCATCTTGGCAGTGCGTCACCTCGTCACTACCGGATAAAATAAAATGGGCAAAGAGGCGGGACGCGGGTGGAGCTGAGGTGCTAATGCTATGCTGCCCTCGTGCTGAATTGACAGCTGATTGAAAAAGTAAAATGCAATAAAGTAAAGCCAATGGTTAAAGTTCATGTTTTTGCCCTTCGAAATATTATAATAGTTAAGACGTAACTAAAAGTGAGACTATTTACTTTACTTTTTTATCAACTATATTAATCTCAAAAGGAGCAATTAGTTAAGAGCATGTATACAAGTACATAACACAGATGACACACATTTCAAACACTCATAACATTCAAGCAGTCAACTATGTGCATCGTGATGCATTATTATTCTGCTAGTTAAAAATGAATTAGTTACTTACAATATTGCTCTAAGCTTGTACATGTGACAGTGATTCAAGGAAAGCACATATGTCAGTCAGCATCTCACTTCAAGTTCGTAAAGAGCTTTATTCAGTCCATTTTACGATCTGATTTTGCCCGCAAGCTCCTCAGATGGGTCAAACCAAAGATATTACCTCAGAACTTCAAGTAAATGAACTAGAAATCCGCGCTCATTCAAGGGTGTGCATCTATTGCATGGACGGAGAGAACTCACTGAAATCATCAGACATCCATTAGTGCATGCGAGGGAAACAGCTGGAAACACAGTGCTGGTCGTCCTCTCCATACTCAACACGACGGAATCCGACGGCGTGCACGGGCAAAGGTATAATACATGTATTAAATTGTATGAAATAATCCCGGAAAAAGCACAAACACAGCTGAGGGTGACGCTAGCAGACAAATGACTAGCAGTGAAAGCGGCGGCAAGAATCCACCTGTTGCTCAAGTGGCCACACCCTTAATTATGCAGAACTTTAAGGCTTAGCCCTTAATCTCTGTTTGGGGTCATTTTGACCCCGCTGGACTTTTCCTTGAATTTTTAAAAATGTTCCCTTCATCTCAGGGACATGAAACTCGGTGACTTTTCCTACATAATCTATCTAAACATGCACAAAAAAACTGGGCTTGATTTGGTTGTTTTAAAGGTGTGTAAAAAAAAATTTACCATTTAAGCGGTTTGGGGTCAAAATGACCCCACATTGAAAATGAATGGGAAAATAAAAAAAAAAAAGATTTTTTTCCATTTTGATTGTCAAAAAAATAAAAGTAAATCCATTATAAATCTGAAATGTTCCACATATAAACCAAGGTCCGGTCCTAGAGCATAAATAGAAAGTAGAACAAACTTTCTATCTCATACACACACACACAAACACACACATGTCATGACAGCAACAGAGAGCATTTTTACAGAAATTGGCAAATAAAACAAACAAAACTGGCATAAATCTAAAATATTTTTTTTAATTCAAGGGCTGGTCCTAGAGCATAAACACAAAGTGGAATGAGCTTTCTATCTCACACACACACACACAGCCACACACACACATGTATGCGTCCTGTTCATTACAGTTTATTGGTGCTGTTGTTTTGTATTATATTGGTTTATGTACTTGGTTTATTAAATTTATTTCGTTCTAAAATGTCTTGTTCTAAAAAAAATTAATAATTGTTGATAAATAATTTTCTAAAATGAAGTGTGTGTATACAGTCATGTCATAGTGCTGATTTGTAGTATTTATGCAAATGTATGTATAATAATTTGCATAAACAAATAATTCAAAATGTATCAGACAACAACAACAAACTCTAATTTTGACAAAAATATTTTGTGCAATTCCCAAAATATATATATCATATATATCAAGTTGTGATGAGAATTTGAAGCATCAAGAAAAATGAAGTGAAAATGAATGAGTCTCTATGGGCCCCTATTGGAAAGATGTGGTCATTGCACTTTAATTCCTTAACTATAAGAAAAACTGTTTTTCGACTAACCACCAGATGGTAGTATTCTATCCCAAACACATAGAGCAATGTCCAAAAACTGTTTAGATTTAATTATCATCATAATTTAAGTGTTTTTTTCTTTAAAAAATTTTTTTCATGTGTCAATTTATGGCCTAGTTATGTAATTGTGCTAGGTAGAAAACTTTAAAAATTCACAAAAAACACAGCATAAATGATTAGTTGAGAAGTGAATTTAAAAAATGATATATATTTTTCCATATAAAAATGTATATTTCCTTATGCAATCACTCTTTAAAAGTCTGGGGTCAAAATGACCCCAAACACCTTAAGTGTTGTCCTTTTTTAACAGTGATTATATAATTTAAACAGATGAGTTGTAAAAAAATTCACCCCCCTCACAGTCGTCATGAAGGGCAAAATTAGCGATATAGACCAAAACAACTATTTGCCATCAGGCTAGAAACATGTTTTTTTTCTGCTGTGAAGTTAGACATTTTAATTTGGTGGAGATACAGATTTGATTCGCTTTTGCAGCCAGCCTCATGCGGCTACTCGATGAATTGCAGTTTAATTCACTTCCGTGTTGGCTTTAAGAGAGAGACGGGAGATTGCCCCTTGGGTGACACAGATTAATTAATGAAGACTAAACAAGGGTAACAAGTGGGCGGAGTTCGTTGACGAGACCACGCAAGCACACAGCCCAAACAAATGGCCATGTGCTTGCACATAAAACATGGGCCTGTCATGATCCTGCCACAAGACTAGGAAAAATCAAGGAGATGATGGCAGAATCATGACATTCACAAATTCAAACTCTGGAACAGAACCACCACCATGGTGTAACAATGAGAACTTACAAAGACTGAACTAAACACAGGCCAACTTAAAGGGTTAGTTCACCCAAAAATGAAAATTCTGTTCGTATTTACTCACCCTCATGTTGTTCCAACCCCGTAAGACCTTCGTTCATCTTCGGAACACAAATTAAGATATTTAAGATATTAAGATCGCTCTTGCATACTAGTCCATAGGCTTCTTGAGGGAATGACACTTGCTGGCATCGAAAAGTCATTAAAGGCATCGTTAAAATAGTCCAAGTGACTACAGTGGCTCAATTTTAACTTTATCAAATGACGAGAATACTTTTTGTGCGCAAAAACAAACAAAAATAACGACTTTATTTCAACTATTCACTTCCTTCTCTATGGGCCTGTAGTCAGTTAACGTAGTGTGACTGCGTAGAGCTACGTCACACGTAGGCTCACTATTGGCCGACGCTGGACATGTGTGTGATGCGTGTGACGTACAATAACAGAAGCTTACACTATTAAACTAGTAACCTGACTCGAGGTAGAGAGAGAAAAAAACGAAAAGTTGAAATAAAGTCTTTTTGTTGTATTTTTGTTGTTTTTTGCCTCAAGTAGCCTATGGACTAGTATGCAGGAGTGATCTTAATATCTTAACAGAGCCGGACAGTATCGGAGTACATTTACTTGAGTACAGTACTTAAGTACAATTTTGAGGGATCTGTACTTTACTCAAGTATCATTTTTGGGGGGTACTCATGACTTTACTCATGTGCATTTGAGAGGGAAATATTGTACTCTTTACTCCAATACATTTCTATCCATAACCGTGAGTAAAAAGTAACTACTTCTAAAAAAATAAAATAAAAAAATGGAAATAAGAAAAATCTCGGAAACCCTCAATTTGATGTTTCCCTCTCAAACGTGATTGGATTGTGCAGGCGTTACTGATTGAGACAGCCTATCAGAAATTACCTTCAGCTTTCCGCCAAAGTCAGCTCCATGGTCAGATTTAGATAAGAGACCAAACCATGGACGAAACAATGGATGGAGACGCAGCAGGTCCATCCCGGGAATGTGCCAACCCGTGACCCCACCTCGCCACACTATTTCAATTTTCTGAATTTTCTGAAATGTTCTTAAATGTTAAATAAAGCAACATGGTAAAAAGATGAAAATGACTTGATTCTACATTAACATTTTTCATAACTAAATAAAATGATGTATTTACAGACGTTAATCATTGAATGGGGTCAAATTGACCCCAAGGATAATAGGAGGGTTAAATGTTAAATAAAGCAACATGGTAAAAAGATAAATATGATTTGATTTTACTTTCAAATCCTTTTACATTCTCCAAGGTATCGACATTAACATTTTTCATAACTCCATGTGGACATTTCTGTCCATAAATGTAAGCACTCTGGCCGGTAATGCAATAAAAAATGTACTCTTGTACTCTTGATACTCAAGTCTGACTGTGGTACTTTTACTTGTACTTGAGTAAAATTTAGCAACGGGTATCTGTACTTTTACTCAAGTAATAAAGTTGTGTACTCTGTCCGCCTCTGTATCTTAAATATCTTAATTTGTGTTCCGAAGATGAACGAAGGTCTTACGGGGTTGGAACAGCATGAGGGTGAGTAAATACCGACAGAATTTTCATTTTTGGGTGAACTAACCCTTTAATAAGATAATATGGGGGTGTGGCTAAAAAGAAACTCCTGGGGAGACTAATCAATATTAAACATAACAAGGGACTGAACAAAAATGGAACAAGACTGGGGAACACAGGTTGTAAACATCACAGCTGCAGCGATTGTGATTTTTCACCACTGATGTCGAAATTGTTCAAAACTTAGGTTGTACAAAAGTGCATGACTTGTATATTGTTTTTTTTTTATTGTGAGGTTTAGTTTGTACGTTTTTTACATCCTAGATCATATGACCATTGTGCCATTTCGCAGGACTGATTAGGACTTCTGTTGAGACTGGATTGGGCCTGACAAACACATAAGTATATTCTGAAGTATTGTTAATTTTGAATAGTTGTGGTTGACCAATATTGTTTTGTGATGCCAATGCCGATATCTTAGAGAACATACATATGTTACATATGAACATACATGTTACATACATACATTAACACATATGGAGTTAATATTGTGCCATAATTAAACAAACAAGTCCAGCTTTTGCAAAGGAAAATTCGATTCTCAAACAAACAGAAAGCTATGTGCAAGATCAAAGGTCAACTTGAGAGAAAGTGCAGTGGAGTAACACATATGCATTGTGTTTAGCCAACATAAATAAATAAGCCTAGATAATATTTCACAAAAAATAAAAACCATCCTAAAAATTGCATGTAACCTTTGAACAAATACCAAATCTAGTGCATACAAATGCATATCTGTCTGTTATGATTGTAAGACACTTTTTATGAGATCTCTTGGCTCGGAGAAGATCTCTTGGCTCTTTCCACAGGAAGAACAGAAAGCTCTTGGACTAAATCTAAAATATCTTAAACTGTGTTTCAAGATGAATGGAGGTCTTATGGGCTTGGAACGACATGAGGGTCATTAATGACATCATTTTCATTTTTAGGCTCATTGTTGACATGGATTTTTTTCCACATGAATCTCAATACTTATGAAGGGTTTTTTTTTTCTCCATTCTGTCTTCGATAGAGCTTGGGTTCTTTGCCACTGTTGCCTCTGGCTTGCTTAGATAGTGGACACTTAATATTCAACAATATTATTGCTCTGGCTACACTGACTACTGAACTGAGCTGGACGATGGCATCACTGTTTTCTGCAGAGATCCTTTATAGCCAAATTGGACTAATTTAATAAATGATGATCTTTATAACAGACCTGAATCAATCAATGACTTCAGCTGAACAAAAGACACTTTTTTCTTTTTAGAGCTGCTTTACAGCCAAATTGAACTCTGTTTGAATCATTATTTTTCCTGTTTCCTGTTGTAAAGCTGTTTTAAAACAATGTGTTGTATAAAGCACTGTAAAATCAAAGGTGACTTGACATAAAATCTGTGAACGCATCTGTTAACACACTTTCTGGTCATATTGGCCATATTTTCTGATGTCCAATATTGCAGCCTATTCAAATAATAAATCATAATTCATCATAATACAATAGTTAAAATGTTTTTGTTATATATAATGTGTGTGTGTGTGTGTTATAGAAAAGTTATTACAACAATAATTTAATGTTATGTAGATTAGACAATATCACAGAGAAGTCATAATTGCTTTAACTGATATTCTGTTTGACACTCTTTGTTATTCTAACAGGACGAAATATGTACAATTCCAAAAGTGCCATTCAGGGGGGCTCCATGTAGTGATGCATCCGGCAAACAAATTCCCTACAGCATCATGATGAAACAGATCAACAGCTCAATATCAGGAAGACTGTGGGATGAGAACCAGCGAGCTCCATATTATAATTACAAGGTACAGTATCAATTCTAGATGTTTTATCACAATATTTAATACAGTATAAAATACACCTTTTCAAACATAATGCAATTCCAGTGATCAGTTTTTATTCATCTTAATGCGAGGGATATTGAGTTTATATTAGTCAATGTATTTTAGACAGACATGTTATATTTTCCATAAAATGCATATGATTTTTATTTACAGGACACACAAGGCAAGGTCCATCAGGTGTGGTATGATGACCCAGAAAGTATTGCTCTAAAAGCTGCCTATGTGTCACAGCATGGTCTGAAAGGAATCGGGATGTGGAACGGAAATCTCCTGGACTACAGCAGTGATCCAATCGCCCAGCAACAGACTGTGGACATGTGGAACGCACTAATACCCAAAGTACACAGGGTCTTATAGGATTCTGCTGTCTCTTGTTGTCAATATTTTCACAAGGTCTGAGTGAAAGAAGAAGTGCTTACCATAAATATTTGTCATATTTATGATTAATTTGATTGTTGTATCATAAACCAAATAAATAACACATTCCTTGTCAGCAAGCCTACTAAAACTTTATATTTGATTGATATTGGCATATTTATTGATCATTGTAATCATTTGCATGAACATAATTTCCCAAATGGAATACTGCAAATGATCCTAAATCAGCATAATGTCAAGCAATATCTTTGTTTTTCTTGACAGCTCATTTTCTGAGACTTTTGTTTTGTGTTAATTTTTACAAATTATAAAAAAATTATGGTTTTTGTAACTATGTAAAAGGTGAAGTATGTCATTTTTTTGCACGTTAAAACCCATTTTAACATGCAATTAATTATAAGTCCTAGAGTTAACCATCTCAGAGGACAGGGGACGAGTTCGGGGAAACTCATAATTTAGTTCATTTGATGTCATGAATGGTGCAGAAATTACATACTTGATTTTTAAACAGCCTTAACTCAGGAAACAGATATAGCATATATACATTACACAAATTTCAAAACAATGTCTGTCAAATCTCTTCAATACACTGTTTTGTGCTTTATGTAAGCTGTTTTGTGCTTTATGTGTTTTATAGACCTTATGCACCAGAGAAACGTGGGTGCCGTCATCTGTAGAATATTGTCTTTGAACTTCTGGTTCTGTATATTTCTATGGCATTGCTGTCGAGGAGTAATTAGCTGTTGAAGTGGATTTACTTATTGTAGAGTTAACAAAAGTTATCATGAGCATTGTAACGTTTATCATAAGCATTCTAAAGCAGATGTCTTAACAAATGTTGAACGGGAATTTTTTTACGAGCAGTTCATTCATACCTATGCAAGATCGCTGTGGAAATACAGACCGGAAGTCAAAAGACAACGAGCGCAACGCTGAAAAGGGGCGGGGCTACATAAGGTCTATACATCATTTCCTCATTTCAGTGAAGGTTGAATTGCAACAAATCTAATTTCTAAGAAATCTACTGTTAAGCACATAGATGTGCATTCTGTGTTTCTTTAAATCCGAGCTCTCTTTTGCATCAGTTCTGCTCTCAGTTCTGCACCAGCTTGCTTTCTCAACTAGAAAAATAAATAAAGTGCTGAAACTAACAACAGAATTAACCAGGACATGTCTGTTTAGTACCTTGATCTCTGTAGCCAATTTCATTTTAGCATCATCCACTTGTTTCCTCAGATTATCAATTTCACTGCACTCCGTCATAATCTGGATTATCAGATCATTCTGTAAATACAAAGCACAATGTTTTTGCTTTAATTGATCAAAATATAAACCCTCCATAGGACTAATTATGAACACACACACACACACACATATATATATATATATATATATATATATATATATATATATATATATTAGGGTTAATCGCATTCAAAATAAAAGTTTGTGTTTACGTAATGTATGTGGGCGTAGTGTGTATAATTATTTTGTATATATAAATACACACACATGCATGTATATATTTAAGAAAAGTCTGAAAGTATATACTTTACATATATTTATACATAATTAATATTATGTATAAATATAAATATTTGATATATTAATAACACATTTTTCTTAAATATATACATGCATGTGTGTCTATTTATATATACAAAATAATCATACACACTACGCCCACAAATATTATGTAAACACAAACTTTTATTTTGGATGCGATTAATCGCGATTAATCGTTTGATAGCCCTATATATATATATATATATATATATTTATTTATTTTATTTATTTATTTATTTAGAGAAGGGACAGTGTACATTAATAAACATTCTTAAATGTACCCAAATTAGCCTGAAGGCTAGTTTGTAGTCCCTTTGCCAGATGTTATTAGGCTCTAAACTAGAAAAAAAAAGAGTTAAACATTACAGCAATACAACAGTCATAATACTAGAAGTATACATATATACACATATACATACATACATATAGAGAAAATTAAACAAAAAATAGAAATTAAAAATATTTTAGTTAAATATGAATGAATAGGTCTATAATAAAAAAAATACTAAGGTTAGTAATAATAATAATAATAGTAGAGGAGCAGCGTTAGTGTTCAAATTGTTGGTTATGAAGTAGCCATTTCTTAAGATTAAACTTAAAGGAGTTAAATGATGAGCACTCTCTAATTGGTTGAGGTACAGTATTCCACTGATGTGAAGCTTTGTATGAAAAAACAGCTTGACCAAACGACGTTTTCCTACGTGGAATTATACAATCCGCTCTAATTGCACCTCTTGTAATTCTGTTTTCAACAGATTTAGATTTAATAAAATCTGCCAAAGGAGGTGGAGCCAAACCATGCATGATCCTATACACTAAACAAACATTTTTAAATTTGATCAGATTTTCCCAGTTAAACAGGTTATACTTATTTAAAATGTGACAGTGATGAAAACTGAATCTTTTTTTTATCTAAAATTTTTAGCGCTTGTTTGTATAGTGATTCTAATGGTTTTAGAGCTATCAAATGTGTATTTGACCAGCTTGTCAAACAATATGTGACACGAGAAAGAATCATAGCATGGAAATATATCTTTGCTGCCTGATTTGATAAACAATTTCTAATAAACCTAAAATTAACCAAGTTAGATTTAATCTTATTGCTAACTTTTTTTACGTGAGTTTTAAAATCAAGATACGAGTCCAGATGTACCCCTAGATATTTACATTCTGAGACAACTTGTACTTTTTCTCCTGTAATAAAAATGTCCTGTTTTTTATCAGACCTATGTCCTTTAGAAAAGAACATACAAACTGTTTTTGCCACATTTAACCTCAGAGAATTCTGATTAAGCCAGGATGTAACTTTTACCATAACGTCCGTCAACTTTTTTGCAATCTCTTCTGCATTTTTACTATGTGTAAAAATGACTGTATCATCAGCATACATTAATATATTACATTGTTCACACTCCTTGAGTAAATCATTAATATACATGCTAAAGAGTATTGGGCCTAGTATGGACCCTTGTGGAACACCAGTTGATAGACCTAATAAATTAGATTTAAAATTATCAATTTTTACTAATTGAGAACGAGAAGAAAGGTAAGATTTGATTAAATTTACAAATTGTGTGGAAAAGTTAAAATCATACAGTTTTTGCAGAAGATTATTATGGTTTAGAGTATCAAATGCTTTCTGTAAATCAAGAAATACTGCCCCCACCATTCCACCTTTATCCATTAATGCTTTTACCTTTTCTGTAAAGTAGCATATTGCAGTTTCTGTTGAGTGATTTGACCTAAAACCAAATTGCATCGGATGTAATTTGAAGGAACTATTATTAAGATGATCAATAATTTGTTTGGCCACTAGTTTTTCAAAAACCTTTGATATTGCAGGTAGGACACTGATGGGCCTATAATTACAAGGTAAGCGAGCGTCGCCTCCCTTAAATATAGGAGCCACAACCGCTGGTTTCCAAGAACCAGGGAATATCCCTTGATTTATTGAACTATTAATGATACGTGTTAGAGGGTTGACTATTGAGGAACTAATTTCTTTTAGTAAGAGTGTATCCATACCATAAATATCCTTTGCCCTTGAGGACCTCAGTGACATGACTACTCTAACCTCTAACTTAGTTACTGGTCTTAAGACTACAGCTGTGTCACTTGCATTAATTGTATGTAAATTAGGTTGTTGTACAGTAAAACTCTGGGCTATTTTATCCACTGACTCAAAAAAATAGTGATTAAGGGCCTGTGCCATGTCAATTGGGCTCTGTAGAAGTGTATCATTAATCTTTAATTCAGTTGGACTTGTTTTAATATTCTTTTGACCACTCAGTTTTTTAATCTGTCTCCATATTATTTTTGAGTTACCGCGAGCATTTTCAATAATTGTGATAAAAAAGTCTGCCTTTGCTTTCCTTAATGCTCTTACTACCTTATTTCTTAACATTACAAATTTATTTCTATCATGAACCATATTTGATTTTGTTGCTAATTTTAGAGCATTATCCCTTTCCTTCATTAATTTTTTAATATTGTCATTAACCCAGGGAAGGGACTGTTTCTTGTACTTGTGTTTCATCTTGATTGAAAATTCACTAATTGTTGATTGTGTCTTTTCTGTGAAGATCTGACTAGATAATTCTAAATCTATATTAGATGATACCAAATCTTCCCAATTCATATTTTCAATTGCTGATTTAAACTCGTTTTGTTTATTTTTTGGAATACCACAGAATTCCTTATTATTACTGGCACGTGTAGTAAATCGTTTGCTCGTTAATTTTCTAGAAATAAGCACCATATTATGGTCTGACAGCCCTGTTATTAGATCAATCTGAGTGCTAGTGCTGTTTGTTATTCGCGTTGGACTCTTGATCAGTTGGACTAATAAATTAAAACCATCAACGACTTGCTTAAGTTTCTTCCTTGTACGTGTGTCTTCCCAATTTAAGTTAAACCATAACAATAACAATAACTCATATCATAACACCCATAACAATCACCCATAACAATAACTTCCTTCTTAAAATCACATTGACATAGTACATTCTTAAGTTCATCGTAAAAACTGTTATTTAAAAGTGCTCGGTAAATAATTATAAGTGTAAAAGACATCTGAGGTGATAAAATCATATTTAAACCAATACATTCTAAATCAACAGGGTTTTGCCATATAATCTCATTACAACGGATAGTGTCTCTCACATAAATCATTACACCACCTCCTTTCTTTTCAATTCGATCCAAATCATAACCCGGGATATTTAAAGCAGCTGATGGAGAATTGTCATGAAGCCAGGTTTCCGATAAACAAAGGAAGTCTAAATTAGATTCTATAATATATGGTTAATCTGATCACTTTTTGATCTTAAACTTCGTATGTTTAGGTGTCCACCTTAGGCGCAGTACAACTACACATTTGGTCAAAAATGAGTTAAGACTTGTAATGGGCTTTATGACATGTATTCTGTCTTGTGAAAAGATATCTGGGTTAAATATGTCCCGTTTCGGAGATGCATTACCACATAATCTACCCATAACATGCTGACTGGCTGGTATAAAAACTTTAAAAGCCTTTTTCTCCGTTTCTTGGTTTGCGTAGTTACTGCACTTTGCATTTGTAAGGAATTAGCAACGGAGGCATGGGATTAGATGCGTAAGAAATTAGTCCCACATACAAGAGCGTTTTATGTCAAAAGCTTGACAAACGTCTTGATATGAATCATCTGAACAATGTTTTGAGGTGTGGTAACTGCGGAATAATTGACTTCAGGCCGTTGAATTATTAGAAAAATAATGCACACCCGAGGTGGTAATGCGGTCACGACGCGAAGCGGAGTAATCGTCAATTATTCCTTACATATATTATAGCCCATATTATATCCATCCGAAAAACTAAATAATAATGATAGTAAATTAAACCGTTTTATATTATTTTATTATTAATTCTAGCATACAGAACTTTATTTTGCTCGTATACCACTAGTTTGCAGTCTTTTCTGGGCAGACTGTCAGTCTGCACTTTTCTGCCACTAGTTGGCGACAAGTGACTGCCAGAATGTATTGGTGTGATTGGTCTACCAAGATGGGAAGTTTTTTCCTTGATGCTAGATGTTAAAAATATTGGTAAGTGCCCTGAAATTGTAACGATCGAAGCTGTGTATTTATATGCATCACTTTATTGGGTGGTGTGCCCCTTTAAGAGACTGATCACGTCATTCATGACGCGCGCTGTGCGTGGTGACGCTGTTGCGTTGAGCGTGTGTGTTTGAGATTTGATATGAGATCGGATCCACCGTAGATGCTAAGCGTGCTCTACCTTTTTGTTATATTCTGTTTAATTGATTTGTTTTGTGACGCAAAGAAGGAGTTATCTCTCATGTGTGAGAGGATCGCGTTGCCTGGTTTGCCTGCCATTAAAATGTGCGTGATGCAGCATTTGCGCCTCTAGACTCCTTCTGTTGACTTTGAGGGAGCTATCCCGGTCAAAGCGTTACAAAATGCTAATTGCTTAAAAATGTATCTCGAAATGGTTTTATTTTTTTATTACAGTTATTTTACAATCACTTTGCTACTATTTTCAGAACCTTGATGTGATTTTTCACAACTCTAGACACAAAACTCAAAACGGTTATCACTTGTAACACAGGCTGTCTAATGTTCAAAACATTGCGTGCATTCACATCTTTAAAGAAATCTTGCACTTGCACAATCATTTACGGTGGCCGAGAGAGCTAACCGCGCTGCAACCTGATTAAGACGAATGCAATTTCAAAAAAACGTATTCAACTTTAAAAATGCGTGCAAATTCAAAAAAGACATCGCAAATTAATAAAAACATCTTCATCAGTTCCAAAACACACGTGTGCTCCAAGTACTCACAACACCACCAAATACAGAAACGCGCTGCAAACGTTCACAACACCACCAAATACAGAAACGCGCTGCAAATAAAACGGTCCACAACGGAAATGTTTCCGGGGAACTAAATAAGTGACGGACCCAACTGGGACTTGTTTTATTGTGAGCTTCCCTATGCCCTACTCCCTTCAAAGGGCAGA
Organism: Cyprinella venusta; assembly: GCA_038021265.1. Lineage (NCBI taxonomy): Eukaryota > Metazoa > Chordata > Actinopteri > Cypriniformes > Leuciscidae > Cyprinella > Cyprinella venusta. Next base: position 8,591,232 of record CM075879.1, on the reverse strand, counting down.
TGGCAAAGCTCTTCAAGTGGGAATTTGGCGTGAGCATGACACCTAGTGGGTCATTTTTGTAGCCGTTTGGACCTTGGTGAAGGGAGCAACAACTGACAACTTAATGTAATTATTTTTACCTTGGATGTTCCTATGACAACGCAGCACTTTGTCCATCAGCTGGCTGTTCTGACGACAGAAATATAATGATTAACATAACGGTTGCAAATAAATTATTTATTTTTTATTTTTACTTTATAAAAATCTGTTAAAATATCTGTTTTATATATCTGTATGTCAGTGCCATACATTACCTAACATTTTAAGGAAACTTTTCTTATAAAAATTTAAACATAAAATGAAACTATTTGTATAGTGTAACTGATGTATAGATTAATATCTTGCCTTCATGTTCTTCTAGATCTTTTTTTAATTTATTTAGTTTAATTTTCAGATCATTGTTCTTTTCTCATGTGTATTGTGATGACATTGAACATATTGTTAACACATGTTGTATATTGTACACAAGTTGTATGTCATAATAATTTGAATCTCGGTGTTTTGCAGGGGAAAGTCAAAAGAAATTAAATAAAACAAAGTAGAATTTTGAGTAAGCAAGGAGTATAGAACTATAAAAATATCATATTATAATATTATTTATATATACAATATTATTTTAATAGTATAGTTTATTTATAAAAAAAAATATAGGCTTTGACTTCTTGTCAATAAAGGTTTTTTGCTTTAAGCACGTCCTGTGGTTCCAATCGGGTACGTCACTTATTTGGTTCCCCGGAAACATTTCCGTTGTGGATATTTGCAGCGCGTTTCTGTATTTGGTGGTGTTGTGAACGTTTGCAGCGCGTTTCTGTATTTGGTTGTGTTGTGAGTACTTGGAGCACACGTGTGTTGTGGAACTGATGAAGATGTTTTTATTAATTTGCGATGTCTTTTTTGAATTTACACGCGTTTTTAAAGTTGAATACGTTTTTTTGAAAATGCATTCGTCTTCATCAGGTTGCAGCGCGGTTAGCTCTCTCGGCCACCGTAATCATTGGTTCAAAAAACAAATTTACTGTGAAATACCATTGAAACATAACTATAGATCACCCACACACAAGTAACCGATAGTTTCACTGTGTCATTGTTTGTACAATCATTAAATATTGTAGAACAAAATAGATAATACAGATTTCATTATGGTACTACATGAACAGTAAATATACACTCACCGGCCACTTTATTAGGTACACCTGTCCAACTGCTCGTTAACACTTAATTTCTAAGCAGCCAATCACATGGCGGCAACTCAGTGCATTTAGGCATGTAGACATGGTCAAGACAATCTCCTGCAGTTCAAACCGAGCATCAGTATGGGGAAGAAAGGTGATTTGAGTGACTTTGAACGTGGCACGATTGTTGGTGCCAGAAGGGCTGGTCTGAGTATTTCAGAAACTGCTAATCTACTGGGATTTTCACGCACAACCATCTCTAGGGTTTACAGAGAATGGTCCGAAAAAGAAAAAACATCCAGTGAGCGGCAGTTCTGTGGGCAGAAATGCCTTGTTGATGCCAGAGGTCAGAGGAGAATGGCCAGACTGGTTCGAGCTGATAGAAGGGCAACAGTGACTCAAATAACCACCCGTTACAACCAAGGTGGGCAGAAGAGCATCTTTGAACGCACAGTACGTCGAACTTTGAGGCAGATGGGCTACAGCAGCAGAAGACCACACCGGGTGCCACTCCTTTCAGCTAAGAACAGGAAACTGAGGCTACAATTTGCACAAGCTCATCGAAATTGGACAATAGAAGATTGGAAAAACGTTGCCTGGTCTGATGAGTCTCGATTTCTGCTGCGACATTCGGATGGTAGGGTCAGAATTTGGCGTCTACAACATGAAAGCATTGTATCTGCCTTGTATCAACGGTTCAGGCTGGTGGTGGTGGTGTCATGGTGTGGGGAATATTTTCTTGGCACACTTTGGGCCCCTTGGTACCAATTGAGCATCGTTGCAACGCCACAGCCTACCTGAGTATTGTTGCTGACCATGTCCATCCCTTTATGACCACAATGTACCCAACTTCTGATGGCTACTTTCAGCAGGATAATGCGCCATGTCATAAAGCTGGAATCATCTCAGACTGGTTTCTTGAACATGACAATGAATTCGCTGTACTCAAATGGCCTCCACAGTCACCAGATCTCAATCCAATAGAGCATCTTTGGGATGTGGTGGAACGGGAGATTCGCATCATGGATGTGCAGCCGACAAATCTGCGGCAACTGTGTGATGCCATCATGTCAATATGGACCAAACTCCCTGAGGAATGCTTCCAGCACCTTGTTGAATCTATGCCACGAAAAATTGAGGCAGTTCTGAAGGCAAAAGGGGGTCCAACCCGTTACTAGCATGGGGTACCTAATAAAGTGGCCGGTGAGTGTACATATCTGCAAGTACTGCAGTAATAGAGAGAATACATAGGCCTAGTGGATTGATGCAAAACACTGTTGTATATGTACTGTTATACAAAACACACATTGTATTGGAATCAAAGCAAAAATATATACAGTAATATTACTGTAGGCTACATCCATGGATATTGTAGTCTAATTTGTTCATGCTCCATGCTAATTGGTGAAAATGAATCTCATTATCTTGAAACTTTCATGATTTACTGTAAACATGGAAGATTGGGTCTGTTTCCATACAACTATACATTAAGAGTACTGCAACAGTGACATCATTTTGAGCAGTTGTATCAATTGATAGTTAGATCATTGTAAGGAAATGAATAGACACTCATTTGAAATGTAATGTGTGAATTGCCTTTTGAAATAGTCTTACTTTGATGTTAAGTTGTGTCATATTGAACATGTGATTTTTGTTGAATGAACAAATGATCTAAATTTTATGTGTATTGTATCCAAGCAATTGAGAAAAGGGTTAGAGCAGGGGTGGGCAAACTACGGCCCGCGGGCCACATGCGGCCCGTTAGGCTGTTTAATCCGGCCCGTCGAGTATTTAAAATATTGTCATAGAGATTGCATTTGCATGGGGAGCGTTGTGCAGCGCGGTCTGTAGCGGGAGAGCGAGGGGGGAGCCGAGCGGTAAGCGGGCCGTGCTGACAGAGTGGAGAGAGAGAGAGACTGGGAGCTCGTGCACGCGCTGTCAAGAGAGAGAAAACGCTGGGCTGCAAGCTGTTTCAGTGGAAAGAGTGTTGCTGCATTTGTGACCGGAGAAGCTGAATCCAGCGAGAAGAGTACTGTTTTATATGTGATTTGTTTTTGAAATATTCTGAATTAATTGTGTGAGCGCGAGCAAGCGCTGTGGGGAGAGAAAGTAACTCAATAAAGTGCATGAGCCCCAGTATTCGCCGACCCTGTGTCTCCTTCCATCATCCATTCACCGAACCAACATCCCCGTCACACATTCATTCAGAGCTGTTGTGGCTGTGCTGCGGTGTGTCACGTGACAAGCAATGACGCTTCACCATGGAAACCATACAGTGAATAAATAACGGTTGCATTGCAAAGCTCATGTAACCCCTCACACACCCGAGTCCAACTCAACCCGCTCTGAGCGGGCCTCGGCTCGAACCAAGGGGGTAATCCATCGACCGGATGTTGAAGCCTCGTGGGAGCTGACATCTTGCGGCAGAACTTCACTTGCGTTAGCATTCCCATTGACTCCCGTTCATTTTGGCGTCACTTTGACAGTGAATAACTTTACATCTGAGGCGTTTGAAGACCCCGTTTGTCCTTTATTTAGTTCTAAAGGAACTCGACAATGTATAAATAGCTCCATTACCTTGTAGCTTATGTTATGGCCCCGTAGAAACAGTTTTAGTGAAAGTAGGCTAACGATTGCGTCATACCCGCGCGACTCTCTGTCGCGCAGTTTTGAGATTACCGTATGGACACGAGAAGAAGCTCGCGTGCAATCGGGAAACGTGGAGGCAGAATGACAAAATAATTTATCAGAATACCTAGCAAACTTGTCTCCTTCTCCTAGCCCGTGGACAGCTCCTATTCATACTCTCCGCCTCTGCGCATGTTTCGGAAGGGAATGATTCAGATTTCTCATGCCACCGCACTAGAAATCAAACGGGTCACGCACGTCACATCTACGTAGACTAGCTCTGTATGAGTCTGCGCGTCAGGGACGGAAGTGCTAAAAAATCGCCAAAAACGGGCTTCAGTCGTCTCAATGGAGTTCCAATGAGATCGCTCTGTCCATTTCTTTTACTGTCTATGGCTCGAACCCATAGACTGTAAAAAAAGATGGACGACGCCCCCTCGCTCTTTTCCATCAGAGAGAACTGAGGCCGCCAGTGTCTCGATATGGCGCTGACATCTCGAACTTGAGTCTGCGCACTTGCGTGTTTCGGGACCAGTCATGCGCAGTCGTGAGCAGGAAGTAAAGCCGCGAAATCAATGCCGCGCCCTCATTCTCGCTGAATCAAACGCAAGCACACGCCCCGCACTTTCATTAAGTTGCCTCTGTCTGCTTCGTTCCTGTCCAATGATGTCTGCCGATTGCAGAACCTTGTTAAAATAAGGTAAATACAACTACTAACCACATAACAAACATTATTAAAAAACGTCCGCTGGTGCTTCAGTGACTACCTCGCACAGAGAACCTGTCAATCACAGCTGTCAATCATGATGTCAGCGCACCGTTATTTTATCATCACATAACTAACTAAAAACAAACTTATTTTAAAAACGAACACTTGAAATTACATAAACGTGATAGAAACTACAGTAAATGACAGAAACTATCTTTGGAAAAAGGATATGTGAAGTGTAATTTTGTTTAGTTGGTCTCGCGTCCCATTGAACAACATGGGGAGGCGGGGATTATGAGCTATACTAGGTCCAGTCACAGGGGGGCGATCGAGACGTTTTGGCTTCACTTTTGAGGGCTGGTGCGGCACGCTTGCTCGAACCCGAGTCTCCGGCATGAGAGTCAGGCGCGCTAACAAGGAGGCAAAGATTGCAGCCTCTAGCGTCTGTCGCTAGAGCGCCTATTGAGATCGGGGAGTGAGGTTTACTCGCACAGCAACTACTAGCTGGCCTCCGTTACACTCACGCCGCAGAGTCAGACCGTTTTTTGTAATTTGTCATATGCAATTTATAACTAATATCCCAGGAAACAGAACGTTTGCACGATTGAATCATTGACATTTCAGCACTCCTTCAGACAGCGACTTAAGCACAACAAGGCTCCTTGTTGCACGTTAATGTTTTTTCCTTTTTTGGAAACTCACAGAGAAAAAAAAATGTTAGTAACCACTTGTACACCTGATTAGTTTTCATTTGATTTTTAGTTTTTCTTTTGATATTTAGTTTCTTTTCTCCTCTGTATTTGTCTCTTGGACTGCTTCCGGTTACCTTTATCGCCCGCCTCGCTACGCTCCCGTCTCTGCCGTTTGTTCAATAAATGTTCTTATCTGCTTTTGATTTTTACATTTTATCATACTTAAAATAAATTGGTACATTTTTTGTTTTTATTTTATTTTTTTTTCACAAATGTATGACATTTGTGTTTTAAGTGCAATTTGATTACCATATGGAGTTTTAATAAAGTTGAATTAATGTAACCATCCTTCATTGGGGCGGCAGTGGCTCAGTGGTTCATGTGGGTTGTCTACAAACCGAAAGGTTGGTGGTTCAATCCTCGGTTCCACCTGACCAAGTGTCGAGGTGTCCATGAGCAAGACACCTAACCCCAGCTGCTCCCGACGAGCTGGATGGTGCCTTGCATGGCTGCCGTCGCCGTCGGTGTATGAATGTGTGTGTGAATGGGTGAATGTGAGGCAAATTGTAAAGCGCTTTGGTGGCCATTGGGTCTATGAAAGCGCTATATAAATGCAGTCCATTTAACATTTCTCTAATTTTTACTCTACTAAGTGTACACTTGCTGATGTTTTGTTTCTAATTTACTGTTAGGCTCATTAAATAATACTAAGGATAAACAATATTTAAAAAGAATATAAATATATATAAAATTAAAATAAATATAAAATTAAATAAAAAAATAACCCCAAAATATAACAATGCTAAATGGGGATATCTATAGCATATAAATTAATATACTATGTAAATTACGTGATCCACGTAAATGGCCGGCCCTCTGTCAAATTTTAAAACCCAGTGTGGAGCCAAAAAGTTTGCCCACCCCTGGGTTAGAGTTTTGAAAAATGTGCATTTTGATCATTGGTTGTGAGTTTTGTGTCTAGAGTTGTGAAAAATGACATCAAGGTTCTGAAAATAGAAACAAAGTGATTGTAAAAAACTGTATTATTGGCCATAATCCTCTTCCGTAAAAATGGGAGAGGGAAAAATAAAAATAAAGACGTATATCTGGCTCATTGTTCATGACATTATCCTAGTATTAAGACCGGACAGCCATTATGTTAAGACTGTGTTTTAAAAACTAGTATGACCAACTAACAGGTAGTCAGTGGAAATCTTACTTAATGGTGTCAAATTAGACAAATCTATGTTTTTTTTTTGTTTTGTTTTTTTCGTTTTTGGTAACTACTTTAACAGTTATGAATATTTAAGAAAACAATTGATGACTAACCTGTGAGACTATTCTCATCAGTTTATACAACAGGCCCCAGATTTGTTCATTCACACTCATAGACTTTCCATATCTTTATATTTGTTATTCTTATGTACTGTAAATTTGTGAATCAAGGTATATGTTTGCTTTATGTGTGCTGTGTTTGGTTTGAACTATTGTGTTTTTGTGCATAGATTAGGATTTATTTTTTGGTTTGTGTACATGCATGATATTATACTTATATAATAAGAAAATATTCAAGTACACTACTTGAACTACTGAATAAATACACTTAGCAAAACAATTATTAAAATCATATTTTAAGATTACATGTGACAAAAAAAAATCTCCCATGTTTTCAAAACCGGGAAGAGTACAGCACTTTTTTTAAAATAAAATTTACATAACTTTATAGCAATAAAACTAAAGACTTGCATCCAAACATTCTTTTTAAAAAGTAAAAAAAAAAAAAAAAAAAAAAAAAAATTAAAACTCAGTGACCACTGTAAGAAACCATTTCTTTATTTAGAATTTTGAAGTCTACAATGACAGCTTAGTTTTTAAATTGTCAAAGTTAATTTTATCAAATCTGAAAGAATTGTGTATGCCAGGTCAAGTTTTGTAAAAATAAGAGAGCAAGATAAGTCTTAATTACCTGAAATTTCACATAAACACCCCAAATCTCCTGTCTTGGTATCCATTTTTTAATATATTTGAGTAAAGAAAGTATTTAATCAACTATTTAACCAGCCCTTAATTTGTCATGCCTAGAAACAAATCAAGTATCTTTCTGTCCAGCCAGGTAATAACATTCTAATGCAAAAAATACAAGTCAATATAATACAGAAAATACACAGCTTGTGTTTCTATGACACTTTATATTTCGTTTCATTATGTAAGAGTGTTTTTTTAATAGATATTTATGAAACGTCAACACAGTTGTCCTGTGTTTCCCCTCTGTCCCTCAAAGATGGAATTTTCTTCTGCAGGAGTCCATTTCATGGCGCTGAAACATAGTAAGAAAGAGTTACTACTGCATGACAAGACACAAATAATGGACAAATTAAACCATGTTTTAACAATGTTCTTCATAAATGAGATGTTCGTTTTTAAACTTACTTTGTGAACCCATTCATATTCCCCGAACTTTGAATCAAAGGTTCCTTTCTGTAAGGAGCGAAGTTTAAGAGTGAAGCGAGGCCCTAGTTCTTGTATGCCCACTCTTTTTTCATTCTTGAAGATGTACCTGAATGATACACATGAGTTTATTCAGCCATGTAGAAAACATTTTTTTTAACCAGTTAATGAATAAAAGTAAAAAAATAAGCACTCAGAATATATAGACTGCTATTTAGAGTCTCTTTCTTTACTTTAATGTATTCATGTCTCTTTTCTGTAGATCAACTTTGTATTTAAAACACATTTGATCATAACAGGAAACAAATCTGTCTCCCCTCGTTAAAATCCTTGCACTATTGTTTTGAGACTATTTTTCACAGAACTAAAAAGAAAATATTAGACTTTGTATATACAGCCATGGGCAAAAGAATTTGTAGATTTTTTTTTCACGTGCTACGCTATAAACAACGATAAGCATTTCATTCGTTTTAAAGAGTTTTATTGGCAAAAACATTCAATTTATGCAATATTTACAATGTTGACCCTTCTTCATAAGCTCTGCAATTGACCTGCTGAATCCTTGTGGGCCAAATCCAGACTGACGGCGATCCATTCTTGCCTTAATAGTGCTCAAAGTGGATCACAATTTTTAGGCTTCTGTATGTCCACTCATGTTTTGGGCAGAATTGTTAGAGAGCCCACTCATGGATGGTCTCAGGATGCTTCACTGTTGGCACGAACAGGTGGTGATCAAGGATTTTTCTCCGGACAATCAATTTTCCAAATGTCCCAAACAGTCGGAAGGGGTCTTCAGCAGAGAAAATAACCTTGCACCAGTCTTCAACTGTACAATCCCTATACTTCCTGTAGAATTTCGGCCTGTGCTTGATGTTTTGCTTGGAGAGAAGTGGCTTCTTTGCTGCCCTACTTCACTTCAGGTCACTGTCCAAAAGTCTTTGCCTCACTGCATGCAGATGCACTCCTGCTGCCAATATTGAGCAAGCTCTGCACTGGTGTCGACACCATTCTGTAGCTGCCTCCCCCTCCTCATGTTAATTGCAATTAATTGTGCAGCCCAAATAAACTTGAAAACAACATACTTCAAAACAGGCCGAAAGAAGGATGCAAAATTAAGGCTGCTTTCAAAAAAATCCTTTAAATCAAGATGTCTGGATCTTGATGACGTAGCAGCCGAGATATACGACCTTACTAGGACCTTCAGTTTGAGAAGTACTCGATAGCTGCACAGCTTTCTTTGGAGGTAACTATCGCTAACAAAAACTCAACAACTGGAAGGATTTCTTCTCTCTTTTTAAAGTCATATAATCAGTTAGTCTCAGCCTCAGATGTCACGCCCACGGAATGTTGGCTAAACGTCTGATGCATATGGTACACTTAACTGGAAACACTTCAGGAATGTCGAAGTCGTCTTCTGATTGGTTAGCCTAGAAATCTAGACGCACCCTAGCGGCAACAAAAATCATTTCGCTGCCAGTGTGGTCTAGCAACTCTCAATAGACTTTTTAGCTGGAAAAACCCAACTCAGGTCAGGCCAATCACACTGTGTATAGAGTCGGCGGGCAGGCTTAACATAATGACGACAGAGTCGCGATGGTCAGAGCAAGCTCGTACATATTCGGTTTGAAGTCGTTCATACTCGGATACGGCACCAAGCACGCTGTTACAAAAAAAGCGGTGGCAAAATGATCAACTTCTCATTTTTGCTGTGCTCGTGCGGATGCATCGAGTACAAAGGCTTTGTTTACTCCATGTTAGCACGTGCTCTGATCGGTAACGGACCTCCGAATCATCTCCAGCACCCAGCCTCTGAAGCACCACTAACTCCGCCTCAGTTTCCCTCGTAAGCTGATATTAGTATTTAACATTCTCTATAATATTTTTTTTAATGACACACTGTCTCTTTCTCTCTCATACACACACCACACGTCATAGCTGCCCATCGTTTCCGATGATGGCGCTTGCTTCAGGGTTAGGGAGGGGATCAGTGACGTTGTCTCTTTCTCTCTCACACACATATGTAGGCTAGTTATAAACTCTTTAGACTTTTAATGATTAGTGATTTATTTTTAAAGTTTGTGGGTCGTGTAAAAAAAACAAAAAATCCCTATTTCTTTTGTGATGGATTCTGGGAAATCTCCCTTATTTTTAATGATGACAGCTATGGACAGGACACGGTAAAAGTTGCTCTGATTGGTTGTTGCGCTATCCAATTGCGTGCTGAGAGAATCTGAAAGACAACCGTTTATCCCTCCGCTCGGATTGAGCCCTGTCAATGAAGAGTTCCCAGACCAAACATCATGATGTAGGTCTGGCATGCCAGGCTACTGATTGGTTGAATTTTATCGGATTTCCGGGGGCTGCGAGTGTTGCGTTTATTTTCAGTCTGCCGGGGAAAAAAGCGCAGACGTGTGATTGCGGAAGAAAAAATGCTGTGTTTACATGAGTGACAATGAGCATTTATCAAGATCAGCTAAACGTAGGATTCTCAAAAGTATGCAAGGTTCAGGGCATAGACTCTTTATGAGATGTCCAGAAGTTTTGTTTGAGGCACTTAGTGGAGACAAAAAGAGATATTTTAGCCTGTTTGCCGACGGGATTATTTTCCAAGCCTGGCTGACCCTTTCTTAGCATTTAGAAGGATTCCCAGCTGATCCAATTTTATTAGTTGTGTGTCCCCTCCTATCTATTATGGACGATCAAGTGAAATACCTAACTGCGAAGGGGATATCAGCCACGTTTGGCAAACATGAAACAACAGACGCTGACATCGCAGCTGGCCGATTCAGTATTGTGTTCGGTTCTCAGCTTTGTCTTTAGAGTCGTGTCCACGAAATAATCTGTGTTTGTTAGTTTTAGATGCTTTGAAGGTCTGAACAAAGTCTGCATAAGTTTCCTACTGATTTACTCTGTGTTTTTATCAGATGTGGTAATGCAGACGCCATTGTTGTTATACGTGCACAAATGATCAATGACTTGCTGCTTGTTTTCTTCTCCTTCTTTGATTTGCTATGCTGACTGACTTGTTGCACGGCGGTCTGCTGTTGTGGGGACATTTCCACTAGGGCTGTCAACTTTAGTCGTTTAGTCGACTAATCGGTCGATGCCGTCTTGGTCGACTGACATTCTTATTGGTCGGCCAGTTGCATTTTTTTTTTTTTTTTTTTTTTACCAATAGACAGAATTTTTCAATGATTTTCTCCTTGATATTTATTCCTTTATAAGCAGTTATTGTATTCTAAATATAATTAGCCAATGTTTTGTCCCCAACTTTAAAATGCTTTAATTAAGGCTATTTTTGTAACTGCGCCACAGTTTAGCGCACACACATAATACACTCGGGAACCACACCTGTGGGCGCCGGCTGCGCTGCTGCTTTGCGCTCGGTAAGGGATGCTGTATTCATTCAGTTGGAACACTGCTTGTTTTGGCTTTAGTCGACAAAATGTCCAGGAAATCTAAATCTTTTGTCTGGCTGCATTTTAAAACAAAGACGACAAGACTGTGTAGGGTGGCGACCGCGTTGCTCCATTATGAGCGCGCAAGTCATAGATTGCACAATAGATTGTGTTTTCTTAATATGTTTTCGTTTTTATTTGTACACTTGACGCATTTGAAAATAGCCTAAATAATGCAACAAAATGAAAATAAACCTATACGCGGTCCTACAGCCTATTATTAGGATTGTTTTTTAGGCTATTTGGGTTTTTGTGTGTTGTTTTAAAACGCCTTGATCGTCAGGACGAAAGTTAACCCATAGCTTTGAAAGTAAAGAAGAAAATAAAGCCTGTATAAACGAGAGCTTTTGTTAGGATTTTTCATTATGTGGCAGATAGCTAGCAGTTATATTTTTTGCAGCGTGTGGTTGTGGTGAGGTGCGCGATTATGACTGTTACTATAGACCTAGGACAGAGCTCTTCACTTTTTGCAGTTAAAAATCACTTAATTTTCAAAGAATTGTATTATTATTATAGTTTTATTTATTTGTGATGTTTTTTCATTGTTGTTTTATAAATGCTCAATGACAATTGTTTAAAAAATGTTTAATCAAAACATCACGTTTTTTTTTCGACTAATCGACTAATCGTTGCGCAGGACAAGACTTTGGTCGACTAAGGATTTCTTTGGTTGACTACAGCCCTAATTTCCACGCCCCGAAACGTGGCGCTGAACGAAACAAACTGTAAGTGGTTGTTTGACATGTCGGTCACACGGCCTTATGGGCGGGCCCAGGCCAAAGAAAGCTGCTATGAATTCCAGACCTTCAGCCGTTAGTCTGAAGGTCTGGCTACGCAAGACTAGCAATATCAGTCTGCTCTTATACTCCAGACAGAATAATGTTTTTATGTGAGAAATACTTGTCCATATTTTCCCATGTGCTGATGCGATTAGTGAAATGATGTTGGTAATTTTGGGCCAGGGACAACAATTTGGGTTTTTGTTATCATTGTTGGCCAATAAAGCTTTTTGCAATTAATTAAAATACCTTTGATCGCTCTGCACAATAATCTAGAAACAATGTGTTTCAACAACCGAAGCTACAAACTTGTGAAAAACACAACATTTATGTTGTAACATTTATATATAATACTTTTGGCCATGACTGTAAGCTTTATGGATTACAGCATAATTTTAATTTACCTTCAAACTAGGGCTGAACGATTAATTGCATTTGCGATAAAATCGCGATATGATGAAACGCGATTTTGTAATCGCAAGAGCTGCGATTACACTGGTCACGTGACACGCGAGAGAAAAGCAGTCTGCAAGATCAAGCATCAACTTGCCACGCTACGCGGTCTGGCGTTCAGAAAAGAAAAGTTTATTATGTATGTGATATTGTGTTATTTATTCTCTCCCTAACAATCCTGGATCGATTCAGAGAATTTCAGAATCGAGTCTGAGCTTAGTTTTTAAACACAGATGTGTGACGACGCTGCGCGTGCTTTAGAAACAAACCCACTTGCTCTCGCTCTCTCGCTCTCTCTCTCTCACACATGACACCGCTCGAACCTCCCGAAACATAGTAACGTTATTTCATAAAGTTCAGGGTTGAACCGAATGACAAGGACATTCGCGGGCTTCATTGAACAGGTTTTGCCGCTTTGCTTGATGTTATAACGTTACTCTTGCAGCGCGTTCTCTCCCGTGGGAATTTTCTTTACAAATGCTTCACAGAGGCATTATATATGTCTTTTGGAATGCAGTTGGCTTATATATTAAAACTATGAAAATCACTGAGAAGGCTGCTTTCATTTTAAAATACTAACGCGCGCTTTGTGAACAGCGCTCATGCACGCGGCTGTGAGCGACTCTGACTCACTGGTTAAATGTACTTGCATGTCAAAATGCTTTTATAACGTGAAATTAATGTAAACACGGTCAGTTATATATTAAACCAACAGGACAAACCATGGTTACAATTTTAAAAGAGATATGTGCATTAGTGTGAATGCAGCTTGTCATATCTAAACTGAGGGGGAAATCACTCCACCTCTTGAATGATAAACATTCAGACAGTATACTTTTAAATATTGAGACCACTCTTTTTTATTGCTTGTAATGCTTTTTTGTTTCTCTATTTATTAGCTTTTATAGTTTGAAGCTATATTATTTTATATAGCCTATTAAAAATTCTTAACATGTAATTGGTTTAATTAAATGTTTTTTATATTTATTTTTTAAAGTATGTGCTTTTACACATGTAATTAAATACATATTTTAAGTGTTATTGAGATTAATTAATAAGAAAAAAAGTAGATCGGATCATGAGCTGCCTAAAGATTCTCATCCCTACTGTACAATGATTTATTGCTTGTCTTTGTCGACTAATAAATCGCAATATTGGTTAGAAAAAAAAAAAAAAAAAAAAAAAAAAAATCGCAATTAGATTATTTTCCATAATCGTTCAGCCCTACTTCAAACTATTCAAATAAGAGAACATTTACCTGTGAAACCTGAAAAAGATGAAGTCTCTCTGATTATGAAATGTGGCGACCTGACGGCCAACAAACTGTGGATCATGAGGAAATAGAGCAGCAAACAGCCGGCCGATGGAGTGACCGAGTCTAGTAGAAAAGTTGTTGAGGATGACTTCTGGGACGTGTTCTGTTGGGCTCTTTCCTTTTCTCTAGTGAAGAAAAACAGAAAAGTTTAAGGACTGGGCTGTGCGCCTTTCAGAACTGACAAAAATGCATATTAAACGAACTAATTTCCTGAATTTGAATTGATTTAGCAAATAGGACATTTAATATTTTAGTATTAATTACACACAAAATCATATTTTACACACAACACATTAACCATTACCAGAAACAAATTTTGGGGAACTGTGGGAAAAGTCATCCCTGTAACACTCTATACATTTTAGGGGTTGAACGACTTCAGATTTTTTGAAGTCAACTGTTATGACATCAAAGTCGAGTCGACGTCGACTAGTCGCTGACGTCATTCATAAAAACACGCGATGTGACAGATTTGCAACATGCCACAATTTGCAATTAATTAACAGACCATTATACAGACGCTGACAGCTCATAATGGGGCCGTTGACACCTGGACACTTCATGCGTTTTTACTGATCTGATTTATCAAATCAATTCCATTTACACCTGGTCACATAAATATGTTTTCGCAAAAATGGATATAAATCCGCAGAGGTGTAGTGGTAAAAAAAGAGGTGGGTAAACTATAAATTCTGGTGGACCACGAGTCCACAACGTGGTCACCAGGTAAGGTGGGCCACTGCCTACCAGTGTATATGTATCCTGATAACATTGCTATAGGGAGGCCTCGACATTAAGCCTTTCAAACGCTTGTCCTTCGGACAAGTAAATCTGCCATTCATTTGTCTGAGTAAAAAAGTTGCTTTTCCAGAGTTATTATGTATGCTTCATCTTTCAATTTAAATTCTTAAATTTGATCAATAAATTCAATTATTTAGAATAATAAGACACTATGGGCTGTTACCCTAGAGGCTGATCAAATTAAATCATTTACACATTTAAAATTACAATTGCATAAAATACTGTTATGAAATTTATTTAAATTTACATAAGAAACTTGGAAAGAATGATCCTACTTTTAAACATTTAACACTAAACTGCCAGTAGGTGGTGGCAGGCGACCGTCCTAATGAGTGAGTTTTTGATTCATTCATTCAAACGATTCGTTCAAACGACTGATCATTCAAGAATGAGACAGATGTTTATGAATGGGTCATTGAATCTTTGACTCAATCGATTCGTTCAAAATGCTGAATCATTCAGTAATGAAAACACGTAGTGTGTTCCTGTGACATGCGCCGTGGTTCTGCTGTGACTTTTGTTTGGAACTATTTTTGCTGCTGAAACAGAACAAAAACAGCCAATATTGCTTCTAAAATGTAATGTAAGTGATTTAACTGTTACTGTTTATTGAACTGTTTTAGGAAATCAATGTCACATTTTCAATCGTGATGGTGTGGTGTTCAGGAAAAATAATTTATGTTGTTTAACATATGTTAGAATTATTTAGATTTAACTATTTAGATTTTCATAGGCAGTAGCCTATGTTGTTAACTGAGTGTGTTCTGCGCTCATGCGTGTAGATTTCTGCTCGAGAGGCTGCGCGAGCATCAACTGTGCAACCTTACCGTCAGTAATAGTCAACAACACTGACAGTAATGCAGCGCTATATGAAAGAGTTCGTCAGGTTTAACAACCTATGAAACTAATAATGAACAATATGAAACTAAAACGACACAAGCTTAATTTAAAATGTCTTAGGAACTACATGCAGGATATTTAGAGGTGGATAAACGCACTTTGGAGGTGGGTAAACGCTATTTCCGAATATGGGAGGTGGGTAAACGCTATTTCCGAATTTGGGAGGTGCGTAAACGGCGTTTACGTGCGTTTAGCCTCCACTACATCCCTGTAAATCCGATCTTCAAACAATGCGCTATATGCAGATTTAACGGAGTTCACATCACCGAAAGCAACAGTAATGAGTTGCATTTTATTTATCATCAGCTAATTTCACAATCAAAGACCTAAATAAGAGAGACAGCACTGGTAAGATCATTTTGTTTCTTTTCTTTTAACGAAGATGATTGTGTGTTAAGCGTCTGTGACTTACTTTCACTTTGATTTATGATAGTTTGCAAGTTGGCTTTATGAATAGATAGATGCTCAGCTGCGGTGCGTGATATAGCTTCGTCATATAATGAATAAAATAGCATAGGCTGCTCTCACACGTTTTATTTCAGGTTTTTTGGGAGAAGTCCAATTTACATATGCGGTTTCAACAACCAGATGCATTTACACGTGTCCAGTTTCGTCTGTAAAGCGGCCCAGACCACCTCATGAAGTGGTTTGAGCAATCGGATTTAAATCCGTCTCGAATGCGTTTCGAAGGGCATTTAGCATCTGGTCTTTTCACGATCAGATAGCAATCAGATCACAGAAACATGTGAAGTGGCCAGATGTAGCTAAACAGCCCGCTGTTTACATAATCATTTAGGTTGAAAAGAAAAAAAAGCTATAAACTCACATCTGCATGTTAGTGATGGATGTAAGTAATACAAAATAATATTTCAATTGATTGCAGGTGAATTAGAGATGCATTAATATGTTTAAATAAATACATGAAAAAAATAGGGTAATGTTTGAATGATTTTAAAAAAAACTGCTCTTATTTCCCGGTAAAACAGTGAGCGTGCGTCATGCTTTTGCTTTCATTTTCAACAATATAGAGATCTATGTTATGTTCTACGTTAGTAAAGTATTTCCATACGCTTTATGTACCAATGCTGCTTTCTTGCTGCAATGTCCCTCTGGGCTCTTCATCTGTTGTCGTCTGCAACGCGGCCATATTATAGTATCAAAATTAGTGCAATCATATAGTTTCACATGATCAATGCGACTAGTCGACGTCAAGCTTAAAGCGTCACGGCATTGCATTAAGGTTGACTAATCGGTTCAACCCCTAATACATATTAGTGGAAATATGTTGCAGCATAAAAAAATGGACCAGCAAAATTCCTTGTGTGGCTATTAAGCTCCTGAAGCAACGATCATCGTGTCTGGACCGCTCCCCACGTACCGACAAGGACAGGAAAGGTTTAGTAGATTATTTGCGTTAAATGAATGGTTAACGTCACTGTGTAATGACCAGAAACTGCTCTTTGTAAATAATTGGAATCTGTTTTGGGAGAGACCCAGGTTGTATAGTTCAGATGGTCTCCACCCCAGCAGAATCGGAGCGGCTGTTCTGTCGGACAACATCTCCAAGATGTTACAGACCAGATGACTAAGTCAAAGTCCAAAACACACCCTTTGTTGCCCAAACTTAACTAATTTGCACAGTGTGGAACATTATATAGAAACCGTGTCTATTCCTCGTTTAGTGAAACCAAACAATAAATGTAGTGCAGGATCTAGCAAAAATCTTATTCTAATTAAACCAGAAAATCTGAATATCAGTGAACAAAAACAATCTCTAAAGTTAGGTCTTCTAAACATTAGATCGCTCACACCTAAGGCGGTTATTGTAAATGAAATGATCACAGATAATAATTTCGATGTTCTGTGCCTTACTGAAACCTGGCTTAAACCAAATGAATATTTCGGTCTAAATGAATCTACTCCACCAGGATACTGTTATAAACATGAGCCCCGTCTGATCGGTCGTGGTGGCGGTGTTGCAACAATTTATAAAGATATTTTTAATGTTATTCAGAAAACAGGTCACAGGTTTAATTCATTTGAAGTACTTGTGCTAAATGTTACGCTCTTAGATGTGAGAAGGAAATCCATATTATCTCTAGCCTTGGCTACTGTATATAGACCTCCAGGGCCATATGCAGATTTCCTAAAAGAGTTTGCAGACTTTCTCTCAGATCTATTGGTGAATGTCGATAAAGCAGTAATTGTTGGAGATTTTAACATTCACGTAGATAATACAAATGATGCTTTAGGTGCTGCGTTTACAGACTTATTAAACTCCTTTGGGGTCAAACAAAACGTCAGTGGCCCCACTCATCGTCTAAATCATACACTAGATTTAATTATATCGTACGGAACCGATCCAACTGACATAGATATTATACCGCAAAGCGATGACATCACTGATCATTACATGGTGACTTGCATAATACGCACTGCTGAAATATGTCATGTTGCACCACGTTATAGACCAGGCAGAACAATCCTTCCAACCACTATAGATAGATTCTCAAATACCTTACCTGATCTATCTAAATTGCTAAGTGAATCCAAACAAACTGATGAATTAGAGGAAATGACTAGCAGTTTGAGCACCATTCTCTCTAGTACACTAGATATTGTTGCACCAATTAGATTAAAAAAGGTTAGAGAGAAAACTAAAGCACCCTGGTACAACAATGATACGCACGCTATCAAGAGAGAAACCCGTAAGTTAGAGCGGAAATGGAAACAAACTAACTTAGAGGTCTTTAGAATCGCGTGGAAAGACAGTATGTCACGTTATAAAAAGGCTCTAAAAACAGCCAGGGCCGAACATCTCCGCAAACTAATCGAAAATAACCAAAATAACCCAAGGTTTTTATTTAACACCGTGGCTAGACTAACAAACAAACAGACATCACCAGAGCAAAATATACCGTTACAGTTAAGCAGTAATGACTTTATGAATTACTTCAACGAGAAAATAGATAGCATCCGAAACACAATTATAAATGTACAATCCTCTATGGTGTCTTATGATTCAGCCGCACTTATGGCCCCTCTAGAACAACTACACCGCTTTACAACGATAGGACAGGAGGAGCTAAATAAACTTATCACTGCATCTAAACCCACAACATGTTTATTGGATCCAATACCCACTAAACTACTAAAAGAAATATTACCTGCAGTAGAAGAGCCTCTCCTCAATATTATTAACTCGTCTCTATCTCTAGGTCATGTTCCACAAATATTCAAGCAGGCAGTAATAAAACCTCTCATTAAGAAACCACAATTAGACCCAAAAAAGTTAGCGAATTACAGACCCATTTCAAATCTTCCATTTATGTCCAAAATATTAGAAAAAGTTGTGTCTGCTCAACTATGCTCTTTTTTGCAAGAAAATGATATCTATGAAAAATTCCAGTCAGGATTCAGACCGCATCATAGCACTGAAACTGCGCTAGTTAAAATTACAAATGATTTACTTTTAGCTTCGGACCAAGGCTGTATCTCAATACTAGTCCTACTTGATCTCAGCGCTGCGTTCGACACTATAGATCATAAAATACTCTTGGATCGACTACAAAACTACACTGGTGTTCAAGGACAGGCATTAAGCTGGTTCAGATCGTATTTATCGGACCGTTATCATTTTGTCTGTTTAAACGGGGAAAAATCAAAGATAACGTCCGTAGACTATGGAGTACCGCAAGGATCAGTTTTAGGCCCTCTGCTATTCTCAATATATATGCTGCCACTTGGTAATATTATAAGGAAACATGGAATTAATTTCCACTGTTATGCTGACGACACTCAATTATATATTTCATCACGACCAGACGAAAACACTAACTCCTCTAAATTGACAGAGTGTCTCAAAGATGTAAAATGCTGGATGACGCGTAACTTCCTGCTATTAAATTCAGATAAAACGGAGGTATTACTTATTGGTCCAAAAAACCACTCACAAAATCTCTTACAACAAAACCTTAATATAGACGGATGTCCTGTTACTTTATCCACTACAGTAAAAGACCTGGGTGTTATACTAGACCCCAACTTATCTTTCGAAAATCATGTTTCATATGTTACAAGGACAGCCTTTTTCCACCTTAGAAACATTGCTAAGATACGTAACATGCTATCTCTCTCTGATGCAGAAAAGTTAGTTCATGCATTCATGACCTCGAGACTAGATTACTGTAATGCTTTATTAGCCGGTTGTCCTGCATCCTCAATAAACAAGCTACAGTTAGTCCAAAATGCAGCTGCTAGAGTTCTTACTAGGTCAAGAAAATATGATCATATAACACCGATTTTATCATCTCTGCACTGGTTACCTATTAAGTTCCGTATCAACTACAAAGTACTACTACTGACCTATAAAGCCCTAAATGGTTTAGCTCCTATGTACTTAACAGACCTTCTCTCGCCCTACAATCCACCGCGTTCCTTAAGATCACTAAATTCAAGGCTTCTGGTCATTCCTAGGATATCTAAGTCCAGTAAAGGAGGGAGGGCGTTCTCGCATCTAGCTCCAAAACTCTGGAATAGCCTTCCCGATACGGTCCGGGGCTCTGACTCGCTGACACAGTTTAAAACTAGACTAAAGACGCATCTCTTCAGTCAAGCATTCACATAATGCTCACCAGTCAGTCCTCTTTTATGCCATACCGAACCGTTTGCCACTGAAATTGCTTAACGCACCAGTGGGGCTCGATAGCCTTTTAGACAAACGGGTCGGTCCGTATGGCTGAGTTGCGTTGCGGAGAGTTCGTGAGATAGTGGTTTTCTAACACCGACACCCGTACAATGGAAATTATTATGAACATCAGCTATGCTAAATATGAACATCAGCTATGCTAATTATTTCCCATCTGCCTTTCTGCTGTTATCTCGGGACGCTTGTCCCGAGAAAAATGGCGTTCGTCAGGTCCAGCCTTGTATCCAGCATCTCACGGGGGTTTCGGATGCCCCACCGCCTGTGATGAGAAGACCAACGCCTGTGAAGAGACGACTCAACGCCTGCGATATGTTATGGGGCTGTTTTAGACATAAATAATATTTATATTTAATAGTTATATATAAACAATATGAATGTAAGCCAGAGGAGAACTGGCCCCCGACTGAGCCTGGGTTCTCCCAAGGTTTTTTTTTTTCTCCATCCAATCTGATGGAGTTTTGGTTCCTTGCCACTGTCGCCTTGCTTTTGGCTTGCTTGGCTTGCTTAGTCGGGATTATTTAGGATTACTTAATATTTAACAATATTATCGATCTGTGTTGTACTACTTTCATGTTATCACTGTGAAGCTGCTTTGATACAATCTGTATTGTGAAAAGCGCTATATAAATAAATGTGACTTGACTTGACTATTACGTTCCTTAGAATTACAATTAAGTAATAAACAGAGTAATTCCAAGAGAGTCCTCACACAATCGGTGCTCGGGCTAAAAAAATAAATAATAAAAAAAAATCCTTCACCTTCATTTCCTTGCGAAGACGAACACTACTGAGTTTGAAATGTGCAGTTGGCCCGTCAGGAAGGTGACAGAGAACCAAACCGTCTGTAAAACTTTAAGTAAGGGAAAATACTTGTGTAGAATTCAGCGAGATTTCTCATTACCTCATTAAAGGGTTAGTTCACTTTGAAATGAATTTTTGATATGTTTTAGCTTACCTCAAGGGCATCCAAGATGTAGGTGTCTTTGTTTCCGCAGTATTTTCAATTTTGATATTTATAGGTCAAACTGTTCTTGTCTTTCAGTTATATAATGCAGGTATATGGGGTCCACCACAAAGAGCATGCACAGAGAATTCCAAATTAAACATGATTTAATGACTCGTAAATGTAAGTCACATTGATGGCCTAAGAAAAGAAATGAGCGGTTTGTGTGAGAAAACAAACAGTATTTATATGGTTTTTACCTCTTGTATCCACAGCCATATCCAGGTGATCTGAAGGCGCAGGCACTTTGGTCTGCACAAGCGCCGGAAATGATCTAAATATGGTCTGTTGATATATCAAAATCGTCATCCATACCGATTTCACGTATATCTAAATATGTTTAGATCTTCACAGTGAAAGGTAACACTTCCGAAATCTTTATGTAAATAATGAGTGACGTACACGCGTGAGAGATCGCATCCAGCGCTTGCACAGACCGCATGAGTGACAGACAAGAACGGTTTGATCTAAACCTATCAAAATTGAAACTACCACGGAAACAAAGACACCTACATCTTGGATGCCCTTTAGGTAAGCTAAAACATATTAAAATTTAATTTCAAAGTGAACTATCCATTTTTGTGCACAATACAACAAAATCTCACAGATCTAAGAAGTGGTAAGAAGTCTAAACAAAGGATACTTGGCACCTTTCTGTCCTCATTGATCACTATCAGATAAGTGAAACCTCTAGATACACACTGTGGAATGACTCTCTTCAATGCCAGACCTCTTCTGTAGTAGACATGTGAATGTGGGATTACTGTTGCCAGTTGATCACAAAACCTCACTGTCCTCTGAAATCAGGCAGAGACAAACATATTAGAACGACATTACTATTATTAAATAGTTATTTACAACATGAGTGAATCAGCAAACAGTGCAGTATACAGTAAGTTGAACTCACTCCTCTGGGCCTATCTGAAGTGGTGATGAGAACTTTGGGATTTATCAGCCGATTGAAGTAAGCAGAGAACTCATCAGTTCCTTCATCAAAAGCCACCTGTATTTAACAAAATTTAAAAAGTGACTTATTTTTTAAATGATGTCTACAGAAGAAGACAGTAGGTGGAATAAGGATCACAAATCACCTCCTCATCCTCTGGGTTGACTGTAGTCTCATCATATATTCTCTGGTTTTCTATTGTTTTGGGAACTTCTTTAGGTGGAGCCTGAAATGAGAAATTACATGCAAACACCAAATAAGGATTTTTTTTTTTGGAATTTTCTGACAATGACTTGCAAATGTACAAATGTTTAATTTGCCACATATTAACTACAAATGTAATGCATTTGATGTGAGCAATTTACCTGTTAAATATAATATATTGATAGAAAAGCCAAACCATATTTTTACTGTTTGAACAAACATTACTGTTTGAATCAGTCTGATGAATATTGAATAAACTCACAGAATCCGTCAGAACAGTTCCTGATTATTTCCTGATTAAGCCAGTTGTGTACTTGAGGTTTGTGAAAACTTATATCAGTATCACTATTGTGTGGTTATTACATGAGAAGTGAGAATATTAAAGGGTTAGTTCACCCAAAAATGAAAATTGTGTCATTAATGACTCACCCTCATGTCGTTCCAAGCCCGTAAGACCTCCGTTCATCTTCGGAACACAGTTTAAGATATTTTAGATTTAGTCGGCGAGCTTTCTGTTCCTCCATTGAAAATGTATGTACCTTATACTTTCCATGTCCATAAAGGCAATAAAGACATCATCGAAGTAGTCCATGTGACATGAGTGGGTTAGTTCGAATTTTTTGATGCATAGAAAATACTTTTTGGTCCAAACATAGCAAAAACAACGACTTTATTCAGCATTGTATTCTCTTCCGGCTCTGTTGTCAATGCTCATTCACGCTTCTGCAATAACGTTGCTGCGCTGACGTGTTATCTTGTGCGCCCGAGCTTCGTTTACAGTCTGAGGGAGACGTGCGCTGTATTCAAGCTTTTCTACATTGTTTTTATTTTGGTATTGCAATAATTTTTTAAAAATGGTTCGGAAGTACCATTTTACAGCGCAAGTCTCCCTCAGACTGTAAACGAAGCTCGGGCTCACAAGATAACACGTCAGCGCAGCAACGTCATTGCGGAAGCATGAACGAGCATTGACAACAGAGCCGGAAGAGAATACAATGCTGAATAAAGTCGTTGTTTTTGCTATGTTTGGACCAAAAAGTATTTTCTATGCTTCAAAAAATTCGAACTAACCCACTCATGTCACATGGACTACTTTGATGATGATGTCTTTATTGCCTTTATGGACATGGAAAGTATAAGGTACATACATTTTCAATGGAGGAACAGAAAGCTCGCCGACTAAATCTAAAATATCTTAAACTGTGTTCCGAAGATGAACGGAGGTCTTACGGGCTTGGAACGACATGAGGGTGAGTCATTAATGACAATTTTCATTTTTGGGTGAACTAACCCTTTAAGTATCTCAGAAAGTTTTGAGCACTGTAGGCAATAACATTAAGAATGATTTTTTGCCCATTCACTATTGAATCGTTTTCCCCTTACCACCAACTAAATTATCTAAAGTATCATATTCATATTTAATTATTAGCTTTTAAAGTATGGTTTGAAATTAAAATAATTTTGACACATTTAATTCATAGAAATGTACATCTACAAAAGGATTATAATAACAGGAAACAGTGAAAGTTTTTTTTCTCTTCGTAACGTTTTTCAGATATCCTAAATTATGTGGTAACACATTTAAATGAACCAGTTTAATGCAAGTCAACTTATTCTGACCTCACAAATTACATTGATTGTGCAAGAATAAAAAAAAAAGAAAAGTCTCAACGCATGCAATGAAACATAACGCCATGGTAAAATAGAAATTGAATTAAATTTTTACACGACTATTGTAAAAAAACTGTTTCAAAGGTTCTTTTTTTAAATCACTTTCTTTAAAAATGAACATATATATATATATATATATATATATATGTGTGTGTGTGTGTGTGTGTGTGTGTAATATATAATATATTAATTACCCATCCCCAAGTGCAAAGAAACCATTTTGCAAGGGAATTAGATTTACTTGATCATTTAATGTAATTGAGAGACCGAGAACATCTTAGAAAGCTTATTTGATGATACATAGATGCTGTGAAAGGCAGGAATTTCAGTTGATGTGAAATGTCCATCAACATACCTTATCACCAAGAGCTTTTCTCTCTTTCTTCCTTTTCTTTTTCAGCTCCAACTTTTGCTAAAAGACATAAATGACAGCTTTAACATAATAATATAAGAAACTCTTAACATGTTCCAGAGCTGGCTGTGTTTTCAGGCCTGAGTGAGCAACATACGTAAAAGTGGTGTTTTGGTCAAGTTAAATTATTCTTTAAAGAAAACGAATCATTCTTTTTAGGGTACCAAAAGGCACGTTTGTCTTTTTGGCCATCTTACGTATCTTCTGCTGTTTTTGTCAAATGGCTGTCAGTCCTGGCAGCTCCCTAGGGCTCGAAACACAGCCAAATTGTACGTTCAAATCAATAAGAGTGTATGTCTGTGAGATGTAACCTTTCTTTTCTGCTCCTTCAGTTTAAGGAACATCGAATGTCTGCGCTGCTTGTTTTTGATATCAGACATGCTGAATGTGGGAGGAAAACACGCTCCTGACACTGGCTTCTCCTCTGTTACTTCACCCTCCGCCTGATCCATTTTCTCCACTGGAGCTTTGCCGGGTTTCGGCTTTCGCTTTAGGTTCTTCGTTTTCCCCTTTTTCTTAGAAACACTCTCTGAAGTTGTTAATTTGGTAGAATCCATTTTCCGTTGCTTCTTGCTTGTGTCTTCTCTTCACGTGTGTGAGTAACTCTTCTTCTTCGTCTTCTTCGTCTTCTTCTTCTTCTTCTTTGACTGCTTAACGGCGGATGCGGACTTACTTAGCGCACTACCGCCACCCTCCATATATGTTGTGCTTGATGATCATTACAACTCAAAAAAAAAAAAAAAAAAAAAAAAAAAGAAAAAGAAAAAGAAAAAGAAAAAACCTACACTCGCTCAATGATCCTAGTGCTCTTTAAAAATCCAAACACATATTTTATTATTCTATGACCGGAAGCTTTAGACAAAATATCTTTAAAGATAAACCTTTCCCCACTACTCTCTATTTTCCTTTTCATTAAAATCCTTTCTCTCTTAAATTTCTTACACATCATAAAAACATGTTCCACTGTTTCTGGCATATTACATATCTCACAGTTTCCTGACTCATGTTTTCCTATTAACTGTAATGTTTTGTTTAGTCCAGTGTGCCCTATTCTCATTCTTGTAAAAATTTGTTCTTCTCTTCGACTTCTTACAACCAGACGACCTTGGCCAACCTTAGGATTTAACATGTAAAAACACCTCCCTTTATCTCCCCTATCCCATTTATCTTGCCACAGCTTTTTAACATGTCTTTTAATTATTGACTTAGCTTCTGACCTTGATATTTTACATATAATAGACACATTTGTCGCTTTCAAAGCTTGTTTAGCAAACTTGTCTGCCATCTCATTACCAACCATACCTACATGGGCCGGAACCCATACAAACTTTACATGTGTCCCCCCATTTTGAATACTATGAAGCAAAGTCAATATCTCACATACAATATCATGCCTCTCACTCGAATTACCTAATTTAAAATTCTCCAAGGCTGACAGCGAATCGGAACACACAACTCTCAGTGGTTTAATTTGTTCTACCCACTGCAACACCATCACAATTGCTATCAGTTCTGCTGAGTACACTGACAACTGATCTGAGACTCTTGCATGAAATTGAATATCAAACTCTGGTATCACATATGCAGTTGCCACTTTTCCTGTTTCTGGTTGTTTTGATCAATCAGTAAAGATTTGCACATATCCATAATAATTATCCACATATCTCATAGCCATTTGACCACTATCCCTCTTATAATTTTTTAATTTTTTCATGTAAAGTTGTATCAACATCTGGAAGCGTTATCATCCACGGTGGGTGCGGTGGATAGACTACAGATGGACTAAATTCAAACTTTTCTATAGACCATTTCAAAAGATGTAAACAACCCTGGTCCAGAGGCACTTCCTGTTTCAGTTTTTTAACACTACATAAAAGCTGGGATAAAATACAACCAACAGAACATTTAAAACTGAATCAAAAAGTTAAACAAACATCTTTAAGAAGTTTTCTTTACATGTGAAATAAAGAAAACAGTTACAAACTGAAACAGGAAGTGCTTCTGGACCAGTGTTGTTTACATCTTTTGAAATGGTCTATATCCGCTTCTTTTATCTTTTCACGTATACTTGCACTAAATGACTCTCTCTTACTTTTTTCCTGCTCCCATGTTGAAATAAGGACACTTTTAGTTGGATGACTTTCCACATGCCCCTCCAAATTAACATAATAATGACATTTGTAGTCGTCTCAACTCAAAAGGCACTTCACCTACTTCAACCTGAAGCGCTGAAATGGGGGAAGTTCTCATTGCTCCTGAACACAGCCTAAGGGCCAAACCCTGAATAACATCAAGCTTCTTTAATTCAGATTTTGCTGCAGACCCATAAGCTATGCACCCGAAGTCAACAACAGACCTAATCAACCCCACATATAATCTTTTCATTGATGTCATATCTGCTCCCCAGTCCTTATTGCACAAGCATCTAATTATGTTAATGGCTTTCTTACATTTGTCAACAACCTTTTCAATATGATTATGCCAGGTAAGTTTAGAATCAAAATACATACCTAAAAATCTCATACAATTTACTCTTTCTAACTCTCTTCCATACATTTGAAATTTAAACCTTTCTTCAATTTTTTTAAAAGAGAAAAATACTACCTTAGTTTTCTCAACAGAAAACCTGAATCCCCATTTCCCAGCCCATTCTTCAACCAAGTCAATAGCCTTTTGCAAATGTTTAACAATGAATTTAACATTTTTACCTCTTTTCCAGAGAGCGCCGTCATCTGCAAACAATGATTTGCCTATACTATAATCAAGTGTATCATATATATCATTTATCATAATAGAGAACAGGATTGGTGAAATAACACTTCCTTGGGGTACCCCATTTTCCACAAATACGCAATCAGAGAAGCTGCTGTTTATCCTCACCTGGCATCAGACTTATTGGTGCATTTCCGCCATCTTCTGCTCCGGAGTGTGGAACAGAGTTTACAGACTAAATCCCCTTCCCCCACTCACACCTCATCCCATTCATTCTGCATGATAAAAATTTTAATAATAACAACAAAAATTATTATTACCACCACAATTACAACATCAGCATTAAAATACTTTAACCCTCTTCCATACTACCTTTATTTATATTCTATTAAAAAAAACCTATTTCTCTTAAGAAAATCATAAGAATTCTAGTCTGCACCCTATCACTACTCAATAACCCTTTTAATGTGATATTCTGAACTCCCATCTCCCTCAGCTTATTTTGTGAGAAACTCTACTTCCGGTTCAAGTGGACGTTGCTGCTGACATATCCTTGGGGTTCTAAGCATGCGTCAAAACCGCCGCCATCTTGGAACAGGGGTCTTGTCATAGGATGTAGCTAGGTGACGCTGCTATCTCTGCCTTTACTTCGAATTCATTGATGGTGGCAGACTTTTGTGCAGCGTATGATGTTCACGGATGATATCTGAACTAGGAAGAATGTTTTTGTTTTTTTTTTAAATATTTTTTTTTTCTTTCTGGAATCAATGATAAATACATGTCTGACCGTTGGAACAAACCAAAAAAAAACAAGAAAAATCGCATTCATGATGATTTATGGTGATTTTATTTCCGTTAGACCTGTGTCTACTACATTGACGCTGATGCATTAAAGTGGAGGGGCTCCCCTGTTTCAAAATGGCGGCTCTATTGACGCATTCGTTCCAATGAACTGCCGTAGCCAAGGTGAGGTCTAGTGTATATATCTATGGCTGCTGCCACCATGGCTGCCACGTGAGTTTGTGTTGTGTTTAGCGCCTTCTAGCGGATAGTCAGATGATTGTTCAAAGAAATACAACAACTCTCTTTTATAAAATACTTTTCTTTAAAATGATGTCTATCTTTTTCAATAGCGTTGCTAAAGCAGATCACATGCACCCATAATCTATTGCTGATCTTATCAATGCACAATACTGTTCTTTTCTAAATTTCTAACACATTTTTTCAACTATTAGGCAGGGTTGACCTTGTAGTAGCATTATTACTGTCCAATTTACAAAATCCTTGATCACTTAGGATTATAATAATTTTATTCTAAATCACAGCCACCAAAAAAAAAAAAAAAAAAAAAAATCAAACTCTAGGACCTATTTTTACTATGAGATCATTCTGAGGTTGATTTCAAATCATAATTGAATAGAAATGATACCGTCTTTGAAATCAAATCTTTGCGTATCTATGACAGGAAACACTTGCATGTATACAATGCCTGAAAAAAAATCTTTAAAAAAGAAAAAAAATCTTTAAAAAAAGCAAGTAAAATCTTAAAAAAAATAATTCAAACTCAAATTCAAATTAAAGCTGCAAGCAGCGATGGGCGGGCCCTCGCACCTGTAGCACGTCGGGGTGTGAGGCGGCCGCGTTGCATATTCTGTAGCTGGTGGCAGACTGGCGGACTTCAGTGGCGGACTTGAAAATGGCGGACTTCCTGTCGAGTTTAGGGTATGGGTTCTTGAGGCTTTTTTGTGCGTCTTGATATGATACACGTCCCCACCAAATTTCGCGCTTGTAGGTTGAACGTGGACGAGGGGCTAATTTTTTCCAATTTTCTAGGTGGCGCTAGGCAGCCATTTTGCCACGGCCACCCACGAAACCCACAAAATACGAAATTTTTCACCAGTCCTGACATGCGTGCAAAATTTGGTGAGTTTTTGAGCATGTTGCGGCCCCGAAAATGGCGCTTACTTTGCAGAAAAAATTTAAAAAAAAAATAAAAATAAAAAATAATAAAAAAAAAATAACCCTAACAATTTCAAGAGGGTCCTCGCACTGTTAGTGCTCGGGCCCTAACAAGAGAGCAAATCAAAAGCATCAGAACAGCATTGTTTTACTAAACTGCCGTTAAATGGCAGGAGGCATAGTGCACATCAAAAAGAGGCAAAGCAACAAATTAATATTATTCACCCTATAGCTTTTACAGAAAACATGCATTTGTAATTGTACACATTTTTCTAAGTAGGCCTAACTGTAATTTAATTACAGACTTTTCTCAGTAGCATTTTTTTTTTCATGATTTGTTTCATGTTTTGGATTTTGTTTATGGTTCATGTTTTGGATCTTTGGACACTGTTCATAAACTGCACTTGGGTTCTCAACTACAACTTTACCTCAGTGGACTATTGCAATAAGCCTATACAACTGCAACAAATTTACATCAATGATCAAATATGAGAAAAGTAAATCCAGGCACAAGAGTAAGTCCATACATGGAGCAAGGCGCTTGATATAAACACTTGGGTATACGCACAACCGGCACATCCGGGAACTTAACTGTCAATTTTGTCCCCGCCCCCTTTTGTGGGAAAACAAACTAGACTCCCCATAGACTTCAATACAAAATAACAGCAAAAACCAACGTCCGTACACAGCCGACAGGCATAAATAACTTAAGAAATCATTTATATAAAACATGTCAAGTAATTATATGTCCACCCTGCCTGCCATAGTGTGTGAAAAACACATACACAAACTTAATTTGGTCAATTTAAAAACATGTCCCTTTTTTCTCCCAGCGTCAAATTGGGGTAACAACCCCACCCAGTGGCCAGAGGTGTCTTACCCGGACATTTACTTTTACCTCGTCGAATCACGAGGTAAGCAAGTGAATGATTTTATTTTGCTTTTTAAAGTAAAAAAAAAAACTTAATGTATATCTCATGAATTAATGATTATGATGGCAGGTAGCCTGGGCTAGTTGATAACGGGCATAAAAATGTATCTTTCATGCTCTATAGCAGGCAGGCTTGACATATAATTACTTGACATGGTGTATATAAGTGATTTCTTAAGTTATTTACGCCTGTCGGCTGTGTACGGACGTTGGTTTTTGCCGTTATTTTGTATTGAAGTCTATGGGGAATCTAGTTTCTTTCCCCCAAAAGTGGGCGTGAACATTCTATGATGACGCAGCGCCGGTTGTGCGTATATAAATACACAGGATAACCTGGGGTTAAAAAGGGAGAGGTGAGGGTAATGAATTGCTATGGAAACTTACGAGGGCAATATGGAAACAAACTAAACACAGGAAGTGAACACCGGAAAAATAGGAGTACAAAAAGTCAGCTCTGTAATTTCTTGGAGGAGTTGGATATGTAACTGTCATCCTTGCCTGAGGATGCTACTCCTCTTACTTGGAGACTAGCTACAGTACTTCAACATTCACATAGAAAAACCTCAGGCTGCTGACTTCCACACTCTGATTGCCACATATGACCTCAACTGTGTATTTTGGCTACTCACAGATCAGGTAACCAATCTTTGACCTTTTTTACACATACTACTGCTCCACTGATCATTCAATGGTTACTCCACTGCACACCTCAAATCACTTCCTAACTCTTAACCTCAACCTGGCTCCTGACATTTGGTGTAACTTACACACACTCTCACCCTCCCCTCTATCCTCTTTGGTTTCATCCACACTTCCTTACCCTAATCAGTCCTCATCACTTTTGATAACAGTGCTTCTGGTGCTATTTTCTCTACTTTAATATCATTTTTAGAAAACTTCTTTCATCTAGGCCAGCCCACGCCACCCCCTCTGCTTCCTGACTAATCTGGAAAGTTCAGCAAAGTTCTAAACTCAGGGCGCAAATCGAAGGATCCTAGTGACCTTGGTTTGTATCAATCACTCTTTTCTTCATTCTCTGCAAATGTCTCCACTGCTAAAACTACTGCTACTACCACAGCAAACTTACACTTATATCATTTTCCTCTCTTCTTAGTCCTCTTCCTCTCCCTCCTTCAACAACCCTAACAGCTGACCACATTATTCATAAATAAAACAACCATTAGCCACCAATTTTACACACATCTTAACAGCAAACACCCACATTCTCCCCTCATTCACTTCAAACTCAGAGGCAGAAGTCTCCATACTCATCCTATACAATCACCCTACTACCTGTCCACTTGATCCTATCCAGCACTTGTATAAAACAACAGATCAGTATCCCTTCTTCCATTCATTGCTAAGACACTTGAAAAAGTCGTGTTCAAACAAGTCTCTACAGTTCTCTTACAGTTAACCACCAGATCCTCCTTGTCAACCCTTATGATGAAGGGTATCCCAGGAACCGCACTCCAATGGTTCAAGTCTTACCTCTCAGGTAGGTCATTTAGGGTGTCATGGAGGATTGAGGCCTCTGGGCTCAGTGCTTGTACCACTTCTCTTCCCCATTTACTGTACATGTCATCACCAGGATCTGTCATTCAAAAACATGATTTTTCTTATCACTGCTATGCTGGTGACGCACAACTCTACCTCTACCACTCATTTCAGCCAGACGATCCAATGGTAGCTGCTCTCATCTCAGCCTGTCTGACAGACATTTTTTGCTGGATGAGGAACCAACTCCAACTTAACACTCCACTTAATCACAACTTCGTCATTCAGCTAGGTTTGTTAACCACAAATCCTTTCAGGACAGCCGGGAACCTTGGAGTTGTGATTGATTCTCAGTTAAACTTCACAGGCCACTTAGAACTGCCCATTCCTGTAGATTTACCTTATACAATAGTAGGAAGATTAGGCCCTTCCTTTCAGACCATGCTAGACCTTGTCCAAGCTCTTGTTCTATCAAAACTCGACTATTGTATTCCTCTCTTGACAGACCTTCTAGCATGCACTCCCAAACCTCTGCAACTGATCCAGAATACTGCAGCAAGGGTGGTCTAAAGAGTCCCTGCCAAAAGAAAGCACATGTCACATCTCTCTTCATCGATTTGAAGGACTGTTTATGGCAAGCAGTGATTACAAGCTGTGAAAGTCCAACATGATAAAATACCTTGAGTGAACTACCATGCTTAAGAGAGAGTAACAAAAACTCGTTTTGGGAATGATGGGCTAATGTTGCTGAATCCTAAATTAACCCTTTGCAAAGACCTACTTTCCCCTGTTGCTACGTCTGACAAGCCATGGCACTCTCACACCACAAAAGGATACTGACAGAGCACTGACAAACAAGCAGGTTAATTTTGATATAAACAAAGTCTCAGCTTTCAAGTTTTGTCACTTTTAAGAAATTCAAACAATGAATACTGTTTTGTGACTCTGCTGACATATCATTGTAGTGCCTCCTTTCAAGTGGCTAATGAACTGATCATCTCTTCCTACTAGTTAAGTTATAGCACCAAATAAACATGAATGAACATCAGTTGTTGTATTAACCACGGAAAGACGTAAGAACAGACCAATTTTCAAGTTCAAGTCCACTGACGTTAACCTACTAATCCTTGTCTTGTTTGTCAGACAAAATGGTGGATTCAGTGTTTTGATTGGTCAGATCACCTGTCAATCAAACTCCTTTTGAAGGGAGAATTGTGGTCTGGTGTTCTAGCGCGGGGTGTTTCAGAAAGATGTGGGATACAAATGCAACAAAAAGACATTCATTAACAAACATAAAAATGTAACTTAAAGGGTTAGTTCACCCACAAATGAAAATTATGTCATTAATGACTCACCCTCATGTCATTCCAAGCACGTAAGACCTCCGTTCATCTTCGGAACACATCAAAGTAGTCCATATGACATCAGATTCTAACTAACCTACTGATTGATGTCACATGGACTACTTTGATGATGGACAAGGACAGTATACCTTACATTTTCAATGGAGGGAAAGAAAACTCTCGGACTAAATCTAAAATATCTTAAACTGTGTTCCGAAGATGAATGGAGGTCTTATGGGCTTAGAACGACATGAGGGTGAGTCAGTAATGACATAATTTTCATTTTAGGGTGAACTAACCTTTTAAGGTACATGGAGACATATGTAAAACAAGAGTAAATCTTATCAAGCCAGTCAGGCAAAACAGAACTGAAAACATCACACTCGTACCACAGCCATATCACCTTGTAGCCCAATACTTGGTACCCCAGTGAAGCTAAGCAGGGCTGAGCCTGGTTAAAACCTGGATGGGGGTCCTCCTGGCAAAACTAGGTTGCTGCTGGAAGAGGTGTTAGCCAGCAGGGAATTCATATTATGTGGTCTGTGTGGGTTGTAATGCATTGCAAAGGGATGCTATACTGTAACAAGCACATGTAGATTGTATGAAATATTAAACCGAGGTCCTGACTCTCTGTCGTCATTAAAAATCCCATGGCACTTCTTGTTGCGCTCACTACTAGTGATGGCAAAATGAGGCTTCTTGAACCAATGAGACCTTGCAGCCCATTGCTTCACCAAAAGGTTCATTACTCGAAGCTTCATTCAGCATCGCACACTAGTGACACCTAGCTACTGTGCAAAGAAATAGCAGACGAAATTAATTCATTCTGAACCAATGACCCGCCCCCCCTCCCGCTCTGTTTTATTTATTTATCTTCTTCTCACTGTTAATGTCTAACCTTTCATTTGCAATAAAGAGATCTGTGCAGAAATTTGTCCATTGCCTGGGTATGAAATAAAACGTGTATCTTTCTCTGTCTGCGTTTTGTACAGAGACAACTGTCACACACACAATTGTAGCTATATATATATATATATATATATATATATATATATATATATATATATATATATATATATGTTTGATTTGATTTACTGGTTTATTTAAAAGGGGACAGTGCAATTTAATAAAACGCATGAGCAAACATGGTTAAAAGAGCCAGAATTAGCCAAAAGGCTATTTTTCATCTGTAGTCCCCTGGAATATATATATATATAATGGATAGTATATGGGAGCGTAATAAAGTAAGCAAACTGCAGTAAACAGTGGATGAAGGAAAGGACTGCAATATATTTTTATTCAGAAAAAGATCTTTTGAAGTGTGTTGGGGTTTAGACAACTCCTCAAAACCTCTCCAGCCTTGGAAAAATATCAAGGAACAAGGAACAGAGGACGTCAGTGTGCCAGCAGGTAAAAATGAAGATACTGATGCTTCTGTTGAGCCCAGACAGGGGAGGATTTCCTCTTTCTTCCTGGCTCCATTACCATGAAAACGGAAGATGTCATAAAAAACAAACAAATCCAAAAGGGCAATCCAAATCAAAAGCAGTCCAGATCCAAAAATCCAAAGCAATCGAAATAATCTTGTCTAATTAATATAGACTATAGGCTAATATAGCTACTATAGGCCTAATTGATAATAACAATTATTAATTAGGCCTATTATTATTATTATTATTATTAATAACTATTCTAACCTGATATAGTGTAGGCTAATAATATACAGCCCTAACTCATATGACACAATAACGATAATAAGATTTCTCTGACTCTCTGACGTTACTACAACTGCTTCTACTGCTCCTGAAACAGCCACAAGGTGCCGCGAGCCGAACCGCAGACCGAACCGATGACGTTTTTACACAAACCGAGGCCTCGTTTGTCATCAGTCACGTGATTTTCACGTTAACGACACAAGCCTCGAATCGCGGCTTCATCTGGCACGCCCCTTTTTGCTCGACACAAGCTCCGACGCCTCGCTTCATATGTCACATCACTACTCACTACTGCACGGGTGTTTTGGTAGAGAACGCAGGTTAATAGGTGGGAGGTGCACGTTCCTGATTGAAGGAGGGACAAGTTAAGCATTGAAACGCTTATCAGTGAGATCTTAAAAACGG
Source organism: Cyprinella venusta (assembly GCA_038021265.1). NCBI lineage: Eukaryota > Metazoa > Chordata > Actinopteri > Cypriniformes > Leuciscidae > Cyprinella > Cyprinella venusta. The sequence continues at coordinate 8,556,332 of CM075879.1, read as the reverse complement.
TGTGTTATTATGAGCTTGAGATGTACGCAGAATCAAGTTTGTTTGCATGATTGTCTCGTCGGGAGAGACGCGCCACCGGTAAGCTGCTGTTTAATAATAAAACGCTTATTGAGATGCGGGGTAAGTTGCCTGTTTGTTTATGTAATTAATGACGACCGCGGCATATGCGCGCAATTTGTGTGTAGATAAATGTTATTAAATGGCGCTGTGGGAACACTGAGAACCTCGTTTGTAATCAATGTTTAATGTTGTCGTATTGATAGTATTCGCGGTAAAACTTAAGGAAATGTTTGGATTTGGAGCGCTTCACTTTCACTTCCTGGTTTGCGATGCCGGATGGGAAATGTAGTTTGTCGTCTTGCGTTGATAATGAGTTGCTGTACTGAAGCGCCACTGCATGAACTACACTCACTAGATTCACGTCGGGCTATCGCACTGAGAATATTTCTTTGATTTAGAGCGATTGGCTTAATTGAATATTGATGTATTGTGTGAAGCTATTGCATCTCTGTGCTTAATGTTTATGTTATAGTCATTTAGGTTGAATACTAGATTATACTATAATATTTATTGAGAACGTTGATTAATATTACGAGATATTTATTAGAATTAATATTTTATATTGTTCAGAATTTATAGTATGATATGTAAGTGGTTATTAATATTGTTATTTACTCTATCTTTTTATGTCTATAGGTTTATAACCTCTTTGTGGACTAATCAACAAAATGTGGAAATAAAGATCCAAGTAAACAAAACCACAATTGAGTTATGAAACGTGTTCTCTCCTGACGCCCCGTTCGGTGGGGAAATTCTTGAAAAACCGAACACTTCTCGTAAAAAAGTAGGGGTGTAACCCTAGTGTCCTGGCCAATTTACATCCATTGGCCCTTACCAATCATGGCCTAATAATCCCCATCCATTGAATTGGCTCTATCACTCTTTATCCTCTCCACCTATAGCTGTGTGTGGTGTACACACTGGCACCATTGTACTGTGGCTGCCATCGCATCATCCAAGTGGATGCTGCACATTTGTGGTGGTTGAGGAGAGATTCCCTGATATGATTTTAAAGCGCTTTGGGTATACAGGAGTACATATGAAAGCGCTAAATGATTGATTGATCGATTTATTGATTGATTGATTGATTGACCATCCATCCATCCATCCATTGAGACAACAACAAACACAAAAATCACTTTTCCCCTCCAATTAAATGTACCATTATGTTGTAGTTTTTGACCATCACACTTATCAACTTTCATAATTTCAAGGGTTCATCTGGGTTCAAGTCAAACTTGGATAAAACCCCGTCATGTAGTAATTCATGCTCCAAAGTCCAGAGCTGGTTAAGTCTACTGAAAGTATTTTTCAGCAGTGTTTATACCCAGCCATGGCCTGACGGAAAGCTTTATAAATTATTGAATTTTGAGAACATATTAGACCACCACCTCTGCCAGCCTGACCACTGTCTCTGTTCAAGTCCCCCAGACATATCCACTGGTCTTTGAAAGCATAGGACACACACCACTTAGAATGATCCTCATAGCTTCTGAACATCTGAGGTCCTGGGAGACAAACTCTGTTAATGTTCATCACATGCCAGGGAAGTGAGCAGTTAGAGGGGAGTTGATGTGCCTGGTGCAGCCATGATTCCACCAGCAGATCTGTCTCCAATGCTTGAGCCACCCAACCTGTGTAAATATCTGTTGAGAGTGTTCAGCATTTAGCATGGAATTAGTGTCTTATTATCCTAAAACAAATTATTTATGCTAAAAGAATTGTTCACCCAAAATTGTTCACCCAAAAATTCTGTCATCAACCAGAGTTATTATAATGCATCATAATTTATCTTTTCACAGAAAACCTGAAAATCAAATTTCAGATGCAACAAGGAATATGCAAATATCATAATGCATTTAAGTGTTGCCTTGTAAGCCTTCCGTGAAGCATATAAAGAGAAATTTTGAAGATTGTGTCTGTTATTCTTTCCTTTGCAATGAATGGGACTGATGCATTCATGTTTAAAAAAGGATGCTAAAGTACCGTAAATATATTCTAAAAGTAGTCCGTGCTACTTCTTTGCTATTCTAAAAAATCTACTGAAGTGGATAGGCAGATTTGGTTAATACAGACCAAAATCATTAAGATATTTTTATATTTTTCAAAGCAATCAAGGCTTCTGTTTTAGTCGGAAAGTCTCAGTTCTCATTCATGGCTATTGCATTGAAAACAACCTCATGATTTTTGCTTTTGTATTTCACAGAATGTTTGTTATGTTTAGTATTAGTGAAAAAATATGAATCTATCATAACATGTATGTTCTGTTTTAGTTTAGTTTCACTGTGTTTTGTTTCTGTTTTCCCTGTTCGGCCGTGTTCCCTAAGGGACAATTCACATATACTGTCTTTCCCTTTCGTAGTCACTCCGAGTTACGTCGGATGACGGAGAATGGGGGTTTCACATAGAAAGCCAATCCTCTTCGAGTATTAAAAAACGAGCCAATGGCATGAAAATGCCTTGGGTTTATGGAATTTGCATAGTGTATCTCCGCCCAACTTGGTGGATATAAAAGGAGGAAGCAGACGCAACCGCAGTATGTTTTCGCTTCGGAGCCAAGAGAACCTTCGGAGCCAAGAGAAGCGGACAGGGTGATCTAACGGTGACGGTGTGGAATAAAAACCCGATGCTTGTTCCTCGGTCTACATCCCCCTCAGCAGTGTTGCAACCCGCGAGTGCTGCAGTGATTCAGTCGAGTGCCTCTTCGCAGGTGCCGTCTGTTTCATTCGGTGCTCCAGAGGAGGACTCGATGTCGATCGCGGCATCACAAGGTGGGCTAGACTCCTCGGGAAGTGAGGATGCGGCTGTGTTGCCTCCCTCGGGAGTGCCAGAGTTGCCCTTGTCTGATCCCGAGATGACGGCCATGCTGTCTCGGGCCGCCGTGAGCATCGGGCTAGAGTGGAACCCTCCGCCCTGCCCCGATCGCCCCTACGGCTCCCCTCCCTACCGCACGGCCACAGCAGCAGCCTTCACCCGGTCCGCGTCGTGGAGGAGGCCGCAGGAAGGCACCACAGCTCCCTCAGGCTCCGTGCCCTGCTAAACGCCAGGCAAAGTGGCGTTCCTGAGACGGGCTGCTCAGTGATGGCATCAAGTCCTTTCCAGGAGGTGGTAGCAGGCCCCCTCCTTCCCCCGGTGGAGGGCCGGGGGAGAATCTTTTGTTCTCAGCTCCCCACTGCTCACCCACGGGTGGGCAGCAGCCTGAGTTGGTTAAAGAAAGACTTGACACTATCACTGAGCACACAGAGCAGAATGAGTGTGCACGACGTCCCCATGCGTTACCACCCTCATTCTCCTCTGTCTCTGAGAGAGCGGAAGGGAGCGTGTGTCGTCCCCGGACCACGCCGCTCCCTTCCCCCTCTATCGCCAGACCCCTGGCAGAGCAGACCCCCGTGGAACGCTGGTCCTTCCCTGGTCTCCTCTGTCGGGGAGCGAAGCTCGACTGTACACCCGCAGGGGGTAACACCCCCGCGTCTGCTGGTCTCTCCGCCCCGCTGCCCCTCCGGGGGCACTGTGGTTCGTATGACCCCGCTCGATCGGTTCCTGGGAGCTTGGTTAGAGCTCCCCGGCCTATCGCGCTGGGTCGCTCGAACAATCAGGCTCGGCTATGCGATTCAGTTCGCACGGTCTCCTTCCCGTTTCCGGGGAGTTCGCTTTACGGTGGTCGTTGGCAATGCCCCGATCATGAGAGCTACCCTGCAAAGGGTGCAATCGAGACTGTCGCTCCAGCCGAGATGAGGTCAGGGTTTTACAGCCCCTACTTCATTGTCCCCAAGAAGACCGGTGGGTTACGACCGATCCTGGATCTTTGCGTTTTGAACCGTACTCTTCACCGATTGCTGTTCAAAATGCTCACGGCCAGCCGCATTTTCGAGTGCGTTCGGCCTCGGGATTGGTTTGCAGCGATAGACATGAAGGACGCGTACTAGAGTTGAGCCGGATACTCGGCTGAAACGAGTATCCGGTACGGATAAAGCACTTTTGTCGAGTACGAACATTATACGAGTAATACAAGTCAATATCTGTGCTCGGATAAAAAAAGAAGAAGAAGAAGAAGAAAGTTATGTTGAGATTAAGGCTGAGCGATATATCAATATAAAGAATATATATATATATATATATTAATTAAATGTGATATGTAATTAGATCATATTGCATAACGGTTCAGGTTGCGCTGTGATCCTTGCTCCAAGCAAGCTGCTGAGTGCTGACCCAGAGCTCTCTGCACTGCTCCCCGCGCCCCAGCCACTCCTTTTCCACTTTGCGTGCTTGATTAAAGCATGTATGTTATGAAATAAAGTCTTTCACCTCAGCAAAACGGACTTTCTGTCCTGTCAGCCGTTATACTGTAACGTTAGTCGTAGCGCACACTCAATTGCACGCGCAAATGCGGCAGCGCGTTGGATCGCCTCACTAAAGTGTAAAAGAAACTATACGAGCATGCAACATAGTTACGTTGTAAATTACACGAAATAAAAGCAATGCAGTTATGATTTTCATTCTATTCACCAAGAGCAGTTTCCATGTTTCATAAACAGTTCTTGTTAGTATTCACTATTCACCATGGTAACTGTTGTTTCCATATTAACCCCGTAATGCCCCTATTTTTCTTTGTGTTATTTTTTTTATATTTTTTTTAAATGACTGTAATGGCTCATACCAACTTTGTATTAACAAAATAAATAAACCAATTAATAAATCACAATTCCAATTCCAAGGGAATAATCTGCAATTAAGATTGTTGTCATAATCATGCAGCTCTAAGGTGAAGAAACCTGTTTATTATTTATTCATTTGATTTAGCAAATGTTCATGTTTCAATAAAACTACTTGTGACATGTCATATTTGGCTTTGACTGAACATTTGCTCTCACTTTGCAGAAAAAATATAGGGATAGGCTATATTTTGTATATCGAAATTCAGCCTATGGGATATGACTTTTGGGTCCATATCACCCAGCCCTAGTTGAGATTAAAACTCTTGTTCATTACATTTTACTTCATAATTGCAGCCACATGTGTTGTATTCATTGTTGCAAAACTTGTTCCGGTTAAAGCCCCGCCCATTTCAAGACTATCCGACCCACTTCTGGGTTTAGGCCCCGCCCAGTCCGAGTACAGATACAGATACAGATAATTCATATGGTATACAGATACAGATAATGCTGTACTCGCTCATCCCTAACGCGTACTACTTTCATGTCTCCATCTTGCCTCGACACAGACCGTTTCTTCGGTTTGCTTTCGAGGGACAGGCATATCAGTACATGGTTCTCCCATTCAGGTTGGCTCTGTCCCCTCGCGTCTTTATGAAGATTGTCAAAGCAGCCCTTGTTCCCCTTCGCGAACACGGGGTTCGCATCCTGAACTACCTCGACGATTGGCTAATCCTAGCACACTCTCGAGAGCAGGTTTGCGAACACAGGGACCTTGTGCTTCAGCACCTGCTGACTCACTGCTGACTTGTCTTCGACAGTTCGAGGGCAAGAGTGCAGTCCCACTGAAACTTTTTCAGAGGCTTCTGGGGCATATGGCAGCCGCAGCCGCAGCGACGCCGCTCAGACTGCTTCATATGAGACCGCTTCAGCTGTGGCTTTGCGATCGAGTCCGGTGGTGGGCATGGCATCGCAGTAGGCTCAGAGTCCCAGTGACTCCGACCTGCCGTCAGACCTTCTTCCCGTGGACGAACCTCTTTTTACGGGCCGGTGACCCTCTTCAGCGAGTTTCCAGACATGTTGTTGTCTCCAAAGATGCCTCTGCCACGGGTTGGGGAGCCATGTGCAATGGACATGCAGCTGCGGGTTCCTGGACAGGACCCCAGCGTCTTATGCATATCAATTGCCTCGAGTTGCTGGCAGTACGCCTGGCCCTGCACCGCTTTTGAACACTGCTCAGGGGTCAACACGTACTTGTCCGTTCAGACAATGCCGCAACAGTAGCGTACATCAACCGTCAGGGTGGTCTACGCACACGTCGGATGTCGCAACTCGCACGCCACCTCCTATTATCGAGTCAGAAGCACCTGAGGTCCCTTTGTGCTATTTCCATTCCAGGAGAGCGGAACCTGGCAGCCGATGAGCTGTCACGGATCCGTCCAATCTCTGGCGAATGGCAACTCCATCCCCAGTCGGTCAAGCTGATATGGGACCAGTTCGGGGAGGCACAGATAGATCTGTTCGCTTCCCATGACTCATCCCATTGCACCCTGTATTACTCTCTGACCGAGGGCACGCTCGGCACAGACGCTTTGGCGCACAGCTGGCCGCGGTTGGTAGCCCCTTATTGGCCCACCAAGACCTTGTTCTCCAAACTCATACTCCTCGCGACAGCACCTAATTGGCCAATTCCTCTGAGGAAGGACCTCCTCTCTCAGAGACGGGGCACCCTGTGGCACCCTTGTCCCGATCTGTGGAGACTGGACGTGTGGCTCCTGGATGGGACGAGGCAGGTTTGAGTACCCTGCCACCTGCGGTGGCGGCTACCATCACTTCCACTAGAGCGTCTTCCACTAGACACGTCTATGCGTTGAAGTGGAACCTCTTCGTCAACTGGTGCTCTTCTCGCCGAGAAGACCCCCGGAGATGCTCGATCAGTGTCATGCTTTCCTTCCTGCAAGAAGGGTTGGAGCGAAGGCTGTCTCCCTCCACCCTGAAAGTCTGCAATTGTGGCTGCAATTGCCGCATTTCATGAAGCAGTCGAAGGTAAGTCGTTGGGGAAGCACGACCTGATCATCAGGTTCCTGAGGGTAACGAAGAGACTGAATCCTCCTCACCCTCCTCTCATACCCTCTTGGGACCTCTCAGTGGTTTTAAGTGCCCTGCAGAGGCCTCCCTTCGAGCCTCTGCAATCAGTTGAGATTAAGTTCCTGTCAATGAAGACAGCGCTCCTGGTTGCACTGGCCTCCATCAAGAGGGTAGGGGACCTGCACGCATTCTCCGTTGACGAAGCGTGCCTGAAGTTCGAGCCGGCCTATTCTCACATGATCCTGAGACCCCGGCCTGGATATGTGACCAAGGTTCCTACCACTCCCTTTCGGGACCAGGTGGTGAACCTGCAAGCGCTGCCCCTGGAGGAGGCAGACCCAGCCTTGGCACTGCTCTGTCCAGTACGTGCCCTCCGGGCCTACGTTGACAGAACGCGGTGTTTCAGGACCTCAGACCAGCACTTTGTCTGTTATGGTGGGAGCCAGAAGGGAAGGGCTCTCTCAAAGCAGAGGCTGTCTCAATGGATAGTGGACACCATTGCTTTGGCTTACCAGCAGCAAGGACAACCATGCCTCCTTGGTGTGACGGCCCACTCCACCCGGATTGTGGCTTCCTCTTGGGCTCTAGTGCATGGCACCTCGCTAGCAGACATCTGCAGAGCTGCAGGCTGGGCGACACCTAACACATTCGCAAGATTCTATAATCTCCGAGTGGAGCCTGTGTCCTCTCTCGTACTCGCTCAACCGGCTAGTACTGGACCCGCTCAGGTGTCTTCGCTTGCTCGCCATTCCACTCCACGGACTGGATAAGTGAGATAGTTTCCTCAGCTGAGCCTTCCGTTGAAGCCCTGAGTCCTCAAGCACTGTTGATGCTGGCGCCAGTGTCTGTTGCCTGGGCGTCGGCTAAGTGCCTCCGTGTGCATGGTTCCTGCTTGTAACCTCCACATGTGTATTCTCCACTGTAAGCCTCTCTGAGCATGTGTCTTCCCTCGGCAAGCTACCTTGCCACCCCTGGAGTTAAGGTTCTAGCCACCCTACGGGTTGGTGATTCCAGTGTTCCTCCATATGAAGCCTCCCTACGGGTAGGCATACTGCGGCATATTCCTCTGGGATATGCTCCCCAGTGTACCTTGGTATCCCTGTGTAAGTAGGACTCCACGTCCGTGTCAAGTTCGACAGGGGTTCATACTTCGCAGGGAACTGGAATTTAGCTGTGAAGGTGGTGTGATTACACGGGGGACCCCCATTCTCCTTCATCCGACGTAACTCGGAGTGACTACGAAAGGGAACGTCTCGGTTATGTATGTAACCCTCTTCCCTGAGTAGGGAATGGAGACGTTACGTCTCCCTGCCACTTCCGCTGTACCGCTGGGTAGACGCCTGAGTTCAGTCTCGGCTCCTCAGCGAAGACATACTGCGGTTGCGTCTGCTTCCTACTTTTATACCCACCAGGTGGGGCGGAGATACGCTATGCAAATTCCGCAGACACAAGGCATTTTCATGCCATTGGCTCGTTTTTTTAATACTCGAAGAGGATTGGCTTTCTATGCGAAACCCCCATTCTCCGTCATCCGACGTAACATCTCCGTTCCCTACTCAGGGAATGAGGGTTACATACATAACCAAGACGTTTTTCATTGTGCAACTTCATTATTTCAAATATAGGCCTGCTCATAATAGAAATGACATGCTCGCGACGCGCTTGTTTTTCCGGGCGCGCTGAAAACAGCTGAAAACAGCGAGATAAAAACATCTAAACTTTTCAGAATACCACTAACGCACCGCAGGTTATGTGACAAAAACCAACCAACCTTTCTGTAACAACATCGATGTAACGATGCAGTAATCTACTGCTTTCGTTGTAAGCATGACTACCACAACCATGACACTAATACCTCTTATTAAATTTTTTAACAGATTTTGTTGCGTATAATGTAAATATGCTTACTGTGGTTAGCTTTGCACTGCTGTAAGCACAATGTAATTTAATATACAGTTAAACAACTACCATAATTAATTTTGCTGTAAACTAATTTTGTGACATTTTATTTTTTTACCATGTAAGATTGATTTTACAACAAGTGTTGCATTATAATTTATCTCGGTTTTATTGTGTTATCTCTGTTCAGATTTTTCTTAGTATAAGTTTGTTTAGTTGAAATATAAAAGTTTTAGATCTATAGTATATGGTTTATATTTAACACCTTTAATGTTAACTAAATACAGCTTTAACTGTATAAGTGTGTATAGCATGATTGTTAGTATAGTAAGAAATTATTAAAAAAATATATACTATGCAACATTGTAGCATTGTGCAACATACTATGTATACAAATGTATGTGAAAGAAACTAAAACTCCATAAAATATAAAAAAGGTTGAACTTGAGTCTTGTACATTGCTTACATAATCAATGTAAATAGTTGCTTAGGCACTGTGATGTACTTTGGAATAATGTAATGTCAATAAACTGCTATGTTGTGCCACCGGTCTAAATATACAGAAGAGTTTTTGTTTTATCTAAAACTCTCACCATCCACATAGTAGCGTGATTTGGCAAAACTGAAAAAAGTTTGTCCTCCAAATGATTTCAGCTTCTGCAGACTCCTCCTGTTTTTTAAGGCTGGTGTTTTACCGTCACAAATTTGAGCCATTACAGCAATATCTTGGCGAAATACCCCAGGGACAGAGCAGTTATATGTACGTGGATTAAGATATGCTAACTGCCATGCTGTTAAGAGAGAGGAATACTTATCAGAATTGTGATCACTTAAATATACCACTTTTTAAATCAAACTAATCTTATACAATAAGCATAGCATGTGCTCACATATTTGAGGGAACTGTGAATAGTTGTATGTAATACAGAGCAGAGTCTGGCCGTAGTATTTTCCTGTAGATGGGTAACTGTAATTTCTCTCTGGAAATGGAGGAAAATGAGGAACACTGTGTGTGAGCCAAAATCCCTGAGACTGGTCAATCATCAACACTCCTGCAGAAATCATATACATGGAAAAAGTTAGTCATAAATCACCGAGCAGTTGGATACTAGTTTCATCTAGCATGAAATGTTGTTTTAATGAGAACAGGACTCACATGGACCAAGCAAATCAGAAGTGTACTATTTTAATGTTAGGAAAACAAAAGAGAGAGCTGGAGTGAATTTGAATTTGGATTTAAAGTCTTATTAAAACAAAACAAAAAAAAAAAAAACAAACAAACTAAAAAACCTGATTGGAATGCATGTGTCCAAAAATGTATCGATCACAAGTTCAGTATGGAGTACCACAAGGCTCAGTACTAGGACCATTGCTGTTCACTCTGTACATGCTACCCTTAGGAGATATCATTAGGAAGCATGACATTAGTTTTCATTGTTATTTCACTTTACGCCCTGACGAAACTTACCAATTCACAAAATTAAAGGGTTAGTTCACCCCAAAATGAAAATTTTGTCAATAATTACTCACCCTCATGGTGTTCCAACCCCGTAAGACTTTTGTTCATCTTTAGAACCCAAATGAAGATAGTTTTGAATAAACTTGTGAGTATCACTTCTCCATATCGGCTTCTTAAGGAAGCGAAACTTGCTGGCCCAAAAGTTATTAAAGACATCGTTAAAATAGTCCAAGTGACTACAGTGGCTCAATCTTATCTTTGCCAAGAATATTTTTTGTGTGCAAAAAAACAAACAAACAAACAAACAAACAAAAATAACGACTTTATTCAACTATTAATTTCCTTTCTCACTATGTGAAATCTCGAGGCCAACAAAGAAGGAAATGAATAGTTGAATAAAGTTGTTATTTTTGTTTTGTTATTTTTTGTGTTTGAGAATATACAAAAAGTATTCTCGTCGCTTGATAAACTTAATATTGAGCCACTGTAGTCAATCTAGTCAAGCTGCTGCAAAGATAATACAATACTTTAATTTCCTATTATCACTGTAAAGCTGCTTTGAAACAGTTCATATTGTTACAAGCGCTGAAGGTGACTTGACTTGATTTGACACTGGACTGGATTGAAGTATTTTTAAAGGATTTCAGAATGTTGCATGAAGTTGCCTGGGATTTTATTGAGTTACTTATGCTGGTTTTGAAAGTAGATATGCGAAGAGTACGAATATTTCTGTCATGACAACTTTCAGAGTGTTTGGCATGGTATGGATATGACAATATTGGTACAATATGTTTGGTCTTGGTGGAATAGATCTGCTATGCTGCTGCTGCTGCTGCAAAGTAAATTCTGGATTTGCTACTGCCAATACATACATAGACATGCTGCAGCTGTACAATATTGCATTTAGCATACATTAATAGCAGATCTATGCAGGTGGAGCAGAGGAAGGTGGAGGGATACTGAAAGTGCTGCAAAGTTCTACAGCACACGCTGACCAAGTGTTTAAAAGTTGAGCAGCAAACTTATTAGCTACAAATAGAGCAAGAATCAATCGACTGTGCCATAGAGAATAATGTGATTGCAAGAAGATTGAGTTAAGGACCATAGATTGGAGTCTGCGCCGTCTAGAGTTGCATGACAAAACTTTGTATTTATTTAATAATGCAAACCTGCTTTAGTGGACCAATTAGAAAATGTAAAAAGAAAAATGTCCAAAACAGTCGATGATTTTGGTCACAAACACTACTTATATTGTTTTGTGTCATTATGTTATTGTGCCATAACTCTGCTGAAAGAGAGAGCAGGTCAGTATTAATTGACAAACATCCAAATTCTAAAATTGTTTTTGGAGTCTGTACACTCCTGTTCAAAAGTTTGGGGTTATGTTTTATTTTTATTTTTTATTAATACTTTTATTCAGCAATAATTATTTAAAGGAGCTGTATGTAAGATTGTGGCCAAAACTGGTACTGCAATCACTTTCAAATTAGGGTGTATCCCCGCCTTCCCTCATGACTCGAGGTTGCCAGATATGCTTCAGGTTCCAGCAGGAATGTAGGCTGCTACAAGAAGCTTTTAATGGCAAGTGACGAGTCCTACACAGCGAGTTTTTTTTTCTGTTAAATATTCATTTCGGACTTTGTAACACAGTATTTCGGATTCACATAGAGTTTTTTTGGGGTTTCGCAACATTAGAATTTTTTTATCCGATTCTGACACGGATATATCTGCAGCTGTGGTAACTAGATAAGAGCTGGCAACCCGAATGCCGCAACACTACTGAGTCCGTGATTGGTAAATCAGTGGAGGGTGACGCATCAGAACAAAACACAACTTGACATCATCATCATCATCAGTCAAGGGCTGCGACTTCACTTTTTAAATGACAATATCCTGGCTGGACTACTGTTGTCAGTGATATAAGTATTTGAAATGAACATGATTTCTTAATGTCTAGTGACATATCAAGGAAAATGTATGATTAATTGAAATACATTTCTTGCATACAGCTCCTTTAAAGATCTCAAGACATTTACATTGTTACAAAAGATTTCCATTTCAAATAAATGCTGTTATTTTAAACTTTCTATTCATCAAAGAATTTTTAAAAAATCATGGTTTCCACAAATATATTAAGCAGTAAAACAGTTTTTACATTGATAATGGAAGTGTTGTGGCTGTGCATGACAAAAGAGTAAAAACAAAAACAGTCTTTAATATAATTCACACAAAAAAAACCAAAAAAAAAAAAAACAGGAGATCGCATAGATAACAAGCAATAGTGAACAAATAATACTGAACAAAGGAACTGAGGAAACACAGAGGTTAAATAACTGGGAAAACCAATGAGTTAGCTAAACAACAGATGAACAAAATCAATAATAAACTGGCACACTCTAGAGCTGTCCCAATTCAGAGGCTGCATCCTTCGAAGGACTCGAAGGTCGGCCAGAGCGTTGTTACTGTAAATGGGACGGTCTATACTATGGAGGACTGTTCTTGTCGCCTAGCAACTGTGACAGCTGCCATTCAGTGACTGTAACGTTTGTACGGGACATTACATGGAACTATCTGAAAACAAAACAGGGTTCAACAAGCTGTTTAAACATGTTCACTTTGGTCCATTTCTATAATAAATAGTACAAACTACAGTATAATTGCATCCTAGAAAGATATAAGTCAACATCTGAACCGCTTTAAAGTTTTATTTTTATTTATTTTTTACATTTGTATCATTTTATATTTGAGAAAAGTTGAAACCCAATATTACATTTAAAAGTGTGATTTGGCAATTAAAAAAAAAAAAAAATTCTGTAGTCACTAGTGTGCAATGAATTCTGTATAGGTAAGGCCACCAAGGATTAATCTGTTGGATCCTTAATTTCATGGGAAACAAAGGACGCATTTAAAGGAGCCTTTGAATTGGGACAGCCTTTGCCTTTGTCGGCCTTCGAATGCGGTCTTCATGCATGTATGCAGCAGTATGAATTGGGATGCAGCTTAGGAAACTATGTCAGGGAACATATGACAGGGAAAACAAACAGAAACAAAATCCTGACAGATAATAAAAATGAATGTTTATTAGAATGCATATAAAAATGATCTTCTAAAGGATCATGTGACACTGAAGACTGCGTAATGGCTGCTGTATCTACAATATTTTAAAATATAAAACAGGTCAAACACAATTTTATTTTTTTATTATTTTTTTTTAATGCTGTATTTTAGGTATAATACACTTCTTTCAACATTAACAAATCTTACCAACCCCAAATCTTTGAATGGTACTAGTGTTGCCACCCTGTTGCCAACACATGTTATTAGTGAGTATTCACACAAAATTACCTTTTGTATGTCCATACTTGCTTGGGTACTTCAGTTCTGGTGGTGCGTCATTGTAAAGCATATAGACTGAGCTGTTGGACTGAAAAGTAAAAGTACAGTAATATGTGTGCAGTACAGTGTCATTACAATGTTATTAATGCACAATACTGTATAACACCAGTGAAAGAATTCAACAAAATAGAAGTGCCTCTTAATAAACATTTGAAACAATCCTTAGGAACAACAAGGAGCAATGATAGTATTCAAAGAGCTTCTTACTGTATATCCAGAGTAAAGCTGTGTCAATGTTCTGCCCAAAGCTCCTTTGCTGCTGTTGACAATATTTTTACTCATCTGAAAATCCATGATGGATGGATCCAGATACATGTAATCTACTCCACTTCCCTTAACATCCATCTTGTAAATGGGAAGTTTGTAAATAATAAACCTTTTAAAATAATACAAGAGCGTTACAATGGCAAAGAGTAGTTAAACATTGCTGTACATAACACTTTACAGAGCAGCTAAGATTAAAGTCAACATCAAATGAGTTATCATAAACTAAGCCTAAACCCGAAAGCAAAGATTTGAACGTACCAGTCAACTGGCTGACCATTCTCATTTAAGCAGGATATGACTGCCTCTGAGAAACCGATCAAAAACAACAAGATACACACACAGAGTTGAAACAACATGGACATTTCAATCTGTTATTCAAAGCGAACCAAACATTTCCTGTTTAAGTTACAACAGAGAATCGATGTTTTCAGTCGTATTACGAGCTGAGAAATCTAAACAGCGATTCTAATTTAAGAAAGAGGAAGTTTGTCTCATGACTGATATTAGGCTACACAGCTGTAATCTAGAGACAGAGAGGCAGTCTTAGTTTTCTCTGTCTGCATATGGAAGAGACTGGGAAAATATGTTTGTTTACAAATGTAGAATCCGAAATCTGACTGTTTAGAAATCTAGAATTTCTCACTAAACTGTGTAAATTAATATGATTTTGTTGATAGCCTACCCCTCTACCAGGGTGAGTTATTTATTATTTTTCTGAGTTTTTTTTTTAACATTAATATTAGTTCCCCTAGCCTGTATTTTGTCCCCTCACGTCTAGGATTTTCAATTGGTGTAAACCAAGCTTTAGCAATCTTACTTCTCTGCAGCTCAGACACGCTGATCTTGAATCTTCTCGTTATAACGTCATAACGAGGAAAGGTTACCTCCCCTTTCTCTGCTTTGCCTGCCCGGAGAATTTGGCTTGCCCACGAGAAAATGAGCTAGGAACAGGAAGTACGAACACGCAGCCACGATTTTAGTTTTTCCTCGAGAGATATCATGTCTTGCAAACGAGCAAAGCATGGCAGTTAATCGGTGTTTGGATGTACAAATGAACACAAACATATTTTTTAGTTCCTTCATCCCAGCCTTTGAAGAAACAATGGGTTAATTTTATTTTCTCTGGAAATGCGCCGACACAACTTCCCCACCGACGACTGTTTCCTCAACTTGGGCCAATACAAAACTGCCCTCGATGAAGGTCTGAAAATAAAACAATCGAGCTACCCAGCAACAATTTCTGATGTGTTGCCTGATTGTTCAATTTCAGCCAGGTAATCATTCTCTCAAAATCGTTCAAAACTGTTTATGCATAAGTCAAGCCATGCAGTGACTAAAATGTCAACTTCACAACGTTTCTTTTAGTAGGATGAAAATAAACTTTTTTAAATTGTGATCAAATTATACAGAAAGCGATCAAAGAACAATATTTCCACACAGCGCGAGTTTATCTGGACAACTCGTAATGAAATCCATGACGCACGTTACACTGCACAACGAAGCTCTTACTGCATAAGGTTAAATCATCGTGTTTGCATTGGTGAAGCATTAGAGAGAGTCCAGAAACTGCGTTACACTGCACAATGAAGCTCGTACTGTATGTACATCATCGTGTTTGCATTGGTGAAAGCATTAGAGAGAGTGCAGAAACTGCGTTGCAATGATCCGATCTTTATTTTCACGATCAATAGACTGTCATCTGCTTGCTCAATGCTCATCACAGCAACATTTTATGTGATGGGAATAGATCTAAATACTTCAAAAACTTCTCACGATTCGGTAATCTCAATAGCTGTAATAGTAAAAACTTATAATGGCTGTAGTAAACGTATTCGAGAGAGTTTCACATGTAATATGTAGCTATTTCATATGCAAGCATGTCAGCCAATCACAGCAGTGGGTGGTTACACTGAATCCCACAGCAGAAACGCCCCTTCAAACAGAGCGTTCAAATCAGAGGCTAAAATCAGGCTAGGAAATATGCCCTTTATTACTAAATTATGACTTTTTTTAATCAAAAAAAAAAACAAAAAAAAAACAAAAACATACTAGCACTCACTATAAGGGCAACCCAGAAAAAAATTATAATATAATATAATAACCCCAATGTCAGGGTACCTTTAAAGCTTATTAGACAATTTGTGCCTTTCCTTTACTGTGTATAGCTGTTTTTGCTTGCAAAGTTACAAAGCACAAAGTCCATACAAAGACAGTTAATTCCTCTAACAAAACACTTTCCTCAGATGCTTTGTTTGTATTCCTGCTGCCGTTATTTCTGTAATGCAACATCACCATGTGACACACTTGCATAATGACCGTCTGCCGGCTGGGCTACTTTGCCTCGCCCTCAAACAAAGGTAGTTCTAAGATCAGAACAATTTTAGCCCAGAGCAAGACACATGAACTGACACTCCACAAAACCCCTCTGAAGCACTAGTCAAGTCAAGTCACCTTTGTAGATATAGCGCTGTTTAGATTGTTTCAAAGCAGCTTTACAGTGATAACAGGAACATAATGCAACAAAGTATGAGGTAAAGCAGATCTACAAGAAAATAGTGTCATAGTCCAGCTTAAGTTCAGTGATGGTTCATTTTTGTTGTAAAAATGTTATTCATTTAGTTCAGTAATATTATATAGCCACTCTGGAGAAAACAGTGATGTCATCATCCAGAGTTCAATTCTTATGTAATGGTGTCTATGTAGGCAGATCAATAATATTGTTGAAGTGACACATACTGTATATATATATCACACCTATATCATATCAATAGTCAGAATACTTTTATTTGTCACCGAGACTGTTTAGGCTGTTGGCATAAAAAACAACATACAGGTTCTCTGAACTGCACTGCTAAAATCTCGCAGAGATTTCCTTTTCCTAAAACATTCTGTTGACACTAAGATATTACCAGTTAGGCCCTGGGTTTTTTTTTTGTTTGTTTTTTTCTCGTTCTTCGAAAAATTTGTTGAACTTTGGTTGAGGGGTGGTAATGGGAGCAGTAACTTTTGGCCAGATGAAATGTTGGGTTGTGGATGGGGTGGACTGTGGTCACTGAGTGAATTGACAGATAGACAGAGGAGAGAGGTGGCTTGTTTTGGAGGGTTATCAGCAAATCAGAATCTCTGTATGGAGGTGGGGAAGATCATTGATCATTTGGACCCATTACAAAACAATAAATCTGGTGCCTCCTTCCAAAACCTCCTCCAACCACTGGTGTAGTCAGCAGTGACTCCATTTACAGTCATGGCCACTACCTCAAATCAGGTAAATACATTTCATTTTCATTCATAGATGTGTGCATGTGTCATGCTAGCCTCTTAAAAAAATATTATTATATTGTATTATTATATGTTAGTATATATCAGTATTATTTTATAATGTGTCTCGTGTAGAATGTGGAGTTTGTAAGGACGGGCTACGGGAAGAATACGGTTAAAGTTCTTCACATCCATCGTGAAGGATCTCATCACCGCATTACTGAGCTGATTGCAGACGTTCAGTTAACCCTGAAGACCCAAAAAGACTATCTGACTGGAGACAACTCTGATATCATCCCCACTGACACAATCAAAAACACTGTCCATGCTCTTGCCAAAATAAAAGGAGTAGGTCTTTTTATTTGTTTAATTTTGCTCTTATAAGTGATTTGATTTATAGCTTTTTCCCCCTCATATATAAATAAAAAAAAAAAAACTAAATAAAATGAATGTATAAATAAAATTCATACATTCATCATTTTATTTAGTTTTTATTTATATTTTGTATTTTTACGAAAATGATAAATGAGTTGGTTTTGATGAAGACATTTAATATGTCTGAATCAACTTGATTTTATTAGGTTACATTGATATTAATAATTACTATTTTTTTCACGGTTTGTTCAAGTAAAAACATATTTTTTACTTTTTACAGTAAATGCCTAACCAGCATTAGTTTCGATAAATCAACAGAGATGTTGAATGTACAAAGTGTTCCATGAATTGGTTATTAAACCAACTTAATCATCTTGTAATTAAATAGCTGATGTTTAGTTGTTTTAAGCAATGTCTGTATAAGAATATTTCTTGTCTTGCAGATCAAGACCCTCGAGGGCTTTGCCCTGGATATTTGTGAACATTTCCTCACAGCATTTAATCATGTCACAAGAGTGAGGGTCAACATTGATGAAGTTCCCTGGAAGAGACTGGAAAAGGTGTTGTGTTCCCGCTAAAGCAGACTATGCAGTGACTTTCAAAAGCAAATGAGATATTTGCATATATATTTTTCATCATTTAGTCAATCATTTTTAATAAATCGGCTTACAAATGAGGAAGATCACAAGCAATGAATTATACATAAGTCAACAATATTCATAGTACTGCAATGTGAATAAGAAACACCTGTAACTGTGCCTGTATAAACTTGAATGGAAATTCATACATGCACTAAAAATGATCTTGACACCATGTCACTTATAATTCATAGAAAAAATTACCTACAAAAGTGGTAAATTTAAGAACAGCTCTAGGACAATTTTATTTTTTTTTTTTGCAGATTTCATTTTGTTTAATAAATGTTTGATATATGAGATTCTTATTAAATTAATTGGTTTGCAATACAGTAAAGTGACCAGTATAGTCGATTAACAAGTTTGTTATATCCAAAATATTATTAATGTGTTTAACAGAATGGAGTTGAGCACACACATGCTTTTATCATGTGCCCTGAGGCCTACCGCTTCTGTGAGGTTGAACAACATCTGAGTAGTGAGTAAAAATCAGATTCTGAACTAGAGATGGTGGTCTGAAGGAAAACAGTTAAATGAGTAGTTCACTTCAGAATTAAAATTTCCTGACAATTTAAACCCCCCCCCCCCCCCCCCTCCCCCCCCCAAATGCAACTTCAAAGGGCTAGACACAATCCCAGCCGTAGAATAAGGGTCTTATCTTCTTATTTTCTATTTTGAATTTAAATTTATTTAAATTTTAACCCATTTATTTAAACCCATTAAATACCTTTTAACCACAAATGCTCGTCTTGCACGTCCACGACTGCACTCATTGCATAATCACGTTGGAAAGGTCAGGCGGTATCCTGAACTTAAAAAAAAAATTAGGGTAGGGCGGAAAACTTCAAAATCGTCCGACATAATTGGTTTACCTTTTATTATTATTATTATTTTTGTTTCACTTTGTCTTTGCACATTCGTTTTGTAAACACTAGGTCAGTCCCTCCGCCTATGTCATGCGTGACTTTTCAACATGATTATGTAATGCGTGGTGCATCGCGGTGCTACTGTAAGATGAGCATTTGTGGTTAAAAAGTGTATTTATTTGTGATTGTAATGTTTTTTTGTTTTGTTTTTTTGTAAATGACCGATCGTTTCAAGAGATAAGCCCCTTATTCCTCGGCTGGGATCGCATAGAGCGCTGAAGCTCCACTGAAACTGCAATTTGGACCATTGTACCCCATTAAAGTCCCTATATGCAGAAAAATCCTGGAATATTTTTCTCAAAAATTATTTCTTTTCAACTGGAGAGAAAGACATGAATATCTTGGATGACGTGGGGGGTGAATACATTTTAATTCTGAAGTGAACTTATCCTTTAATTTGAAAGAATATTGTTGTTGTATTTGAGCACATTTTTGTTCTGATGTATTTTTTCTCAGTGACTCCAGTGGTTCACAGCGGTCTAAGAGATATGAAGGTACTGAAGACTACTCAGTCTGGATTTGTGGGCTTCCTGCGGGACCGTTTCACCACTCTGACAGAGGCAAAGGACAGATTCTTCTGCACTTCCGTTTATGCAAGATGGCGCTACAACACTCACGTAAACGTGGCATTTGACTCTGCATGGTAAATGCAAACCCTTTAGACATGCCAACAAAGTGCAAACTCTTAGACATGCCATAGGAAGTGATACATGTTATGTGTCATTTATGTGTAATGTACAATGAAAATGTCCTCGTAGGAAAACGGTTAAGGACACCATCATTCAGAAGTTTGCGGGACCCTATGATCGTGGAGAATACTCTCCTTCAGTTCAGAAAACTCTGTACGATACACAACTCCTGGTACTTGACAGAATTCCGCAGGTAAGTCAAACTGATTTCAGTTTTGTGTGACTTTTTTTAAGTGAAAAAAACTTTTGACTTTTGTTACTAGTACCATTTAGATTTTAGGGTTAGTGATTTGAACAAAGCCCCAAAACAAAGCATGACCTTGAGTGGCTTACTGCTTTATGTGTAAGCAATAAGGTACAAGAGGCTGTGCTGTACTGTGAATAAGTAACAGCTGGAGGGCGTTGTTAGGCACAACGAAAGGTGGAGTAACTCCTTCAGTCGTTATTTATTCACGGTACAGCACTTGCTTAGTATCTTGCAGTATCTTATTGCTTTTATAAAACGGTTACCACACAATAATAATATTAAAGAGTTAGTTCACCCAAAAATGAAAATTCTGTCAGTATTTTCTCACCCTCATGTAGTTCCAAACCTCTATGTGTTTATTTTTTCTGCTGTACACAAAAGAAGGTATTTGGAAAAATGTTTTAATCAAACAGATCTCATTCCCCATTGACTACCATAGTATGTATTTTTTCCTACTATGGTAGTCAATGGGGAATGAGATCTGTTTGATTAAAACATTCTTCCAAATATCTTCCTTTGTGCAGCAGAAAAAATAAACACAGAGGTTTGGAACAACTTGAGGGTGAGTAAACGATGATAGAATTTTCATTTTTGGGTGAACTAACCCTTTAAAGTAAAAAAAAAAATTATTAGTGTAACTTTCATGAAGTAAAATCACTAAAACCCTTCCTTCTGCTAGAAAAAAATAGTCCCTGACCGTGAACAGCAACAACAATGTGTAATATGTATGAAAGCTCAAATAAAAACAACATAGGAACTGCAGTGTTGCGCAGTGATAAATAGAACCGTTGGTTCGATCAGAATCAAAGGTTGTAACTAACCGTTTTATAATACTCATTTATATCCACCTTTTTCTGCTCTAAAAAATGGACGTTGCCATGACGACGATGCCGGTTGTCAACTTCCGGTTCCAGTCTGGTCTATGCATTTTTGCCATGTGTTTTAGATTGTGTCATCCCCACATCACTAAACTAAATCGGAAAAAAAAAAACATTCATCAAATGTGATCTGATCACGTTATTTTTATTAAATCACAGATTAAAACAAAATGAACGTTTTTCTTTGCTTCATGACTTCCAAAGGATAGCTGATGCATGACTGCATGATCTCCATAATCCAGCAAACATCCGACAGTTTCTATCACCCCGACTGCTGCAGAATAACAGTACTATAAGGTTAGGCTGGTTAGCCCTTTGACTCCTGTCTACATCTGCTTTCAAAGATGCATAGTCTATATATTTCTCAGGCCTGTGAGGTTAGGCATAACGTTACGCCGAGTTTCATTCATGGGACCAAATCCAGTTTGCGTGCTGTCGCCTCCGTCATGATCATCTATTGTTTACTATATACTTCTTATTTATTAAAACCAGGCGATTGGTTGATGGAACATTAATTGAAATTAAGATACAATTAGTGAAAAAAGGACAGCAGGAAGTAGAAAACCGTCAAGTCAGTTGAATCCGCTATGAATCATGGGAAATAAGACGGGCGCAGAAAAAGGTGGATACACTAGAAATTAATATACTATTCCATGTCATAAAAAATGTGCTTTTATGTCTTTTTATCAACTGACTTCAATAGGTTGACGAAATCGAGATTATTATGCCGAATCAGCATTATTTTGTCATTGACATGACAAAAATGGGACTCTCTAACAAGGATGAGGTGAGTGACAGAGAAAATCCTGGGGGAAAAGCCATTCACATACAGGTTATCAGATCAGATGAGTCTGAATATCTGTATTGACACAGAACAAAGTTCAGTTTTCAGGCTCTGACATAAGACTTTTGAGGCTGCTACTCTTAAAATGACTTTATTGCCACATTTCTACAAACCACCAAATCCCAAATTAAAGAGTATGAAGGATATGTGGAGCGTTGCTTTGTATGTATTTATATTTTATTTACATGTCACATTACGTTGTTGTGCTTTCATTTCAGGTTTATCTTCCCCTCGATAATCCAGCAGGAAACATCACAGGCACTGTGCGCAGAAAACCACGAGCCAAAATGTAAAGACCGGCAAAATTCACAAACTAGATATATGACACAAAACAAATAAAATCTATAAAGCTAACATGATTATCTGTTTAAATATTCAACAAACCTCATTTTTATTTTATGTTTTACAGATAGATTTTTTTTGGTGTAATTAACGGAGGCCAGCTAGTAGTTGCTGTGCGAGTAAACCTCACTCCCCGATCTCAATAGGCGCTCTAGCGACAGACGCTAGAGGCTGCAGTCTTTAGCCTCCTTGTTAGCGCGCCTGACTCTCATGCCGGAGACCCGGGTTCGAGGCCCGCTCGGAGCGGGGCGAGTAGGACCCGGGTGTGAGGGGTTACATTGGTGCCGTGACCCGGATGAGAGTGAGGTTGAGGGGGGTGAGTGTAACGGAGGCCAGCTAGTAGTTGCTGTGCGAGTAAACCTCACTCCCCGATCTCAATAGGCGCTCTAGCAACAGACGCTAGAGGCTGCAGTCTTTAGCCTCCTTGTTAGCGCGCCTGACTCTCATGCTGGAGACCCGGGTTCGAGGCCCGCTCGGAGCGGGGCGAGTAGGACCCGGGTGTGAGGGGTTACATAATCACACGAGTAAATAAAATTTACAAATATAAACATGTTTAAATGAGAGCTCCCTTCTCTTTATGGATAAATATTAATAAATGAAAACTATGGGTTAATAAACGGTGCTTTTATCTTGATAACATTGTTTTAATCAATTAAACTTGAATCCATTTCTATAGTTTTCAGAGTTATAACTGTGTTCTTCAAAAGTAATTAAATTAAAATAGGTGGAGTTTACAGCAGTGGTTCTGTAGCAATGAAAAACATTATTAACATTAACGATCATTATCTTATTTCATTGATCACTAATACAGGTATCAACATTGAGGGGAAAAAAATAAAAGAAAAAGAAAACAGCATAGTTAATCATACCAATGCCAATAATGTCTCTGGTATTTGAGGGTTTTAGGAGATTGTTTTGTTTTTTTTTTTGAGGAAAATTATGAGTATTACATTTATTATTCACATGCACAAAGGAAGTTAAACAGCACTATAATGAGGACCAGGTAGTGGATTGTTTCAGCCATCTGAAAAAGCACCATTTATTGCAGGCTACACTGGCCTTTGTTTCCTCTTTTTTAAACACCTTGTATCACAAACAGCTTTAGCTTTACAGTGTTGTGCTGTCTGTCAATAACAACAAGCCACCAATTCATCAGGAATCACATTGTTAGTTACAGAATGAAATGAATAAACAGAATTATTAGCAGCACAAAGCACTGTCATTCTGACAGGATTCCTGAAAACAAACCTCACGTGTTCAGCCTTTATCATAATTTTTCCGACATTTGACCATTTGTGCTGTCAATTTATCTCAACACACTTTTTATCTATTAAAACTGGAAAAACAAAAAGGAAATAAACACCAACAAGATGATAAAATCTCAACTGTGACAGCAATGTTGTCAATCTCACTTCCGTTCAAAGCGCACTTCATGCATTACAAAGAACATCTCAGTTTTTCATTTGACATCACAGATCACATTATTAAACCGAGCATTTAGTCTTAAAATAAATGATGATTTATGGACAAGCACGCAAAGTCAAATCTGAAGGAACACACTGTTAAACATAGGTCAGCTGAAAACTGTAAATGTGCCTGTACAGCAGAATGAGACCTTAAAAGCAATAAATTCACCATGTTTATTATCAAGATGCATAAAATGTATTAGTTCTGTCTGCAGTTACCCTGCACTGCGTGATTGTCTTCCATGCGTCCACATGGCTGCAGCAGCTACGAGACGGTACTTTTTAAATGTTGGGTTTGGAGAGGCTTGACATGATACTCGTATATCTTCAGTGCAGGACCCAGTTTTATTGACAGTCCGGTTAGAACGTCATTACGAGTCATTAATAAAAGGGATTTGCCATCGATTTCCTGTAAGTTTAGCAAACATAAATAAATACAGAAACACAGAAGACAAAATAATAGCATGAATATTATTGAAAACAGAAAAAGAAACAATACTACTGTGAAATCATTTTAAAAATGTAAATAATGGTTTCATATTTTTATATACTTTAAAATAGAATTTATTTTTGTGATGTAAAGCTGATTTTATCAGCCATTACTCCAGTCTTCAGTGTCACATGATCCTTAAGAAAGAGGATCAAAACGATCTTTCATCAAGGTTATACATGAATTTTGAACAATACACGTTCTTATCTTATAGGGACAACTTTGATTTACTTTTTTTATACACTACTGTTGACTACTGTAATATGCTAATTTATTATCTGTGCTGGAAACATCTTTACTGCTTAATATATATATTTTAACCTGTGATACTTTTTTTTCTGGATTCTTCGATGAATAAAATGTAAAAAAAGAAAAAAAAGAAAAAAAAAAGAACAGCATATATTTAAAATAGAAATCTTTTGTACCAATACACACAACCATTCAAAAGTTTTGGGTCAGTAATTTATTATTATTATTATTTTTTAAATAAATGAATACTTTTATTCAGCAAGGATGCAAGTTGGTAAAAAGTGATAGTGAAAACAGTAATACTTTACAATAAGGTTCATTATTTAACATTAATTATACCTTAGTTAACATGAACTAAGAATGAATACAGCATGTATTAATCTTAGCAAATAATATTTTTAACATTTACTAATACATTAATAAAATCAAAGGTTGTATTTGTCAACATTAGTTACTGTGAATACATTTAAATAAATGATGCTCTTTTTACCTTTTTATTCATTAATGAATCCTGAAAAAATAAAAATACAAAGCAGCATGTCTGTTTCCAACATTAATACTGAGTATCAAATCAACATAGAATGATTTTCATGGAGGACCATGTGACACTGAAGATTGTAATGGCTGATGAAAAATTAGATTTGCATCACAGAAATAAATTTTAAAGTATATTAAAATAGAAAACCATAATTTTAAATCATAATATATACAGTATATATATATATATATATATATATATATATATATATATATGACTTACAAAGAAAAAGAAAATAAAAAGATTTGTGCAGGAACACAAAAAATGAACCCCTACCTGATCCTGGAAAGCGTTGGCTTGCTCCTCAAACCCTGTTGCTTTAAAGTAATTGACCACATCTGCCACAGCCCAGTGCGCGGGATCAGTAAGCTGCCCATTCTCCACAGAGCTATTAGGGAGTGAAAAATATTCAATTGATGCTTTTGTATGATTTAACCATTCCATAAATCTACACAATCTTCCAAGCTATGTAATCACTTTATAACACTTCATCACTTTCAACACTTTAGGCTTAAATCCGTTTCATGTGGGCTGTAGGATATCACTAAAAGAAGTGTCTAATTATACATGATTCTCTGCCTCCTGCGTTAGTATAGACCATTTCAAAAGATGTAAACAACACTGGCCCCGAAGCACTTCCTGTTTCAGTTTTTTAACACTACATAAAAGCTGGGATAAAATACAACCAACAGAACATTTAAAACTGAATCAAAAAGTTAAACAAACATCTTTAAGAAGTTTTCTTTACATGTGAAATAAAGAAAACAGTTACAAACTGAAACAGGAAGTGCTTCTGGGCCAGTGTTGTTTACATCTTTTGAAATGGTCTATATGCTGACATCAGTTTGCCTGAAAAGTTTTTGGAGGGCAGGGTCATGGAGAAAGGGTGTGTGCTCAAATCACTTATTAAATTTGCGCATAAGCTCTTGTGAAGTAAAATCTGCTTTGGTCAAATCAGTGTTGTAATAAAATTCTGATCAACAACTGACAGTGCATGAATATTTAAAATAAAATCAATGTGATTATCAAACAAATTGGCAGCAGTTGCCATGCAAACCATTTTTTCAGTCCGGTTGCCATGGCTCTGCCCTTGTGTAACAAATGAGAGGCCTTCTACACACAGAAGGGGCAGAGCATTTCTATTCTAAATTGGCCATGATATTAAAATTAGATTTCCTGCACTGTTTCTGGATTCGGGTGGCTCAGTAGGTGGTATGCTGCGTCACAGCAAGAAGGTCCTCAGTTTGAACCCCAGCTGAGCCAGGAGTTCTTTCTCCTCATGCCGCTCCAGGTGTCACTGTCGCTGCCCACGTGAGCGTTGAATTCCCCCAGTAGAGTCCCCAGTCGAAGCATTTTCCAGCACCCCTCCCAGAGACTCCAAGAAGGCCGGGTACTCTACATTGCCGTTTGGCCCGTAGGCACACACGACAGAGACAGACCTATCCCGACCCGTAGGCGCAGGGTAACGACCCTCTCGTTCACCGGGGTAAACTCATGGCGGCTGAGCTGGGGGGCCATAAGCAAACCCACACCAGCCAGTTGCCTCTCACCATGGGCAACTCCAGAGTGGTGGAGAGTCCATCCTCTCTCGAGGAGTGTGGTTCCAGAGCCCAAGCCATGCTTAGAGGTGATCCCGATTATCTCTAGTCAGAACAGAACCTCTCAACCTCACGCACAATCTCAGGCTCCTTCCCTGCCAGCGAGGTGATGTTCCATGTCCCTAGAGATAGTTTCCGTGTCCAGGGATTGGGTGGTCAAAGCTCTCGCCTTCGACTGTTGCACGATCTTCTCAGCACGAGCCCACAGGAAGGCGGCCCCACGTCGCTCCTTTGGGCTGAGCCCGGCCGGACTCCGTGGACAGAGGCCCGGCCACCAGGCACTCACATACGAGCCCCAACCCCTGGCCTGGGGCCCCGCCTGCGCCATACCGGGCAACGTCAAAGGTCCTTGTTTTTATTTTAATCATAAGGGATTTTGAACCGCTCTAAGGCCATGTCCACACGGACACGAGTATTTTTATAACCGGAGTTTTTCCCTCCTGCGTTTAAAAAAAAAACTCCGTCCACATGAAAACGCAAAAACAAGACATCAAGCGCTGTCAAGAGCATGCAACACCAGCAGGCGGCGATATAAACCTAACTGTAAAGCCACGTTAGCCAATCAGAAGCCGTCAGCGGTGCAATAGAGAGCCTAAGTCCCGCCCCTTCGCTTCCGGCTCATGGGACCTTATTTCAGAAAAAATATGAATGGTAGTCAATGGCGAGAGACAACTTATCTTTTTATTCCGTCTGAACTGTGCCCTCAATTACACATATGATATTTGTCAATTTAAAAGATGATTCTCAAAGTCAAAAACGTCGCAGTTTGTCATACAACAGAAGAGTAACTTTTAGTTTTATGTGAAAATCGCTCTGTGAACTACATCTCCCGGGAAACGAAACGAGATCCGTTGCTCGTGTGCATGCAGTCTGGTACAAAACACTCAGGTATGACGGCGTAACGTTACGATTATAACGTAAGACTGTAGAAACAATGACAGACAGCCTCAGTAAAGTTAGCTTCCTTTCATTGAGAGAAAATGTGCGCCTTTGGGGTTTGTAGTCTTTGTAATTACGCATTTTCACAGTCTTATACCTCAACGGTTTTACATCAAACTGCGACTTTCTTTACTTTAAAATGTAACTTTTAAATTGACAAACATCATATGTGTAATTCAGGGCACAAATCAAACGACATCAAAATATTTGTTGTCTCTCGCCATTGACTACCATTCAATATTTTTCCGAAATAAGGTCCCATGGTGGGCGACCGGAAGGGGAGGGACTTAGGCTCTCTATAACTCCGGTTTCGCTGTCTACACGATAACACTGCAACCGGCGTTTCAGAAAATACTCACCCTGGCAGGGGTTTTCAAAAATGCTTGGTTTCAGTGTCCTGATACTGCGTTTCCGTGTGGACGAACGGCCGAACCGTGTAAAAAAAGTCACGGTTATAAAAATACCCGTCTCCGTGTGGACATGGCCTAAGTCTGACTTGTCGCCTAGGACCTGTTTGCCTTGGGAGACCCTACCAGGGGCATATAGCCCCAGACAACATAGCTCTTAGGGTCATTCAGGTACTCAAACCCCTCCACCACATTAAGATGGCAGTATTTTGAAACAGAAATATTTAATGTGGCCATAATTTTGTCATTGTATACACTAGACGTGTTGATACGGTAATAAGATATCACAATAATTAGCATGCATGTAATTGTTACCATGGGCACTTCAAAATACTGTTAATAATTCCTTGTTACAAATTATTTTGATTATTAGAGTGCATTTTAAGAATACTTTTCCATCACCCGGTTACATTTCCAACACTGTGTATGCTATGTCAAAAGAACTCTGATGTAAACAACCCCAACACAGATGAGAAATGCATGAAGGTATGAGTGAAGGAGACGCGCTGAATTAAAATGCACATTCACTCTCTGGCGCTTTTATGGGACAGCAGAAATGCAGCCGTTACCCTGGTAACCCTGCAAACAAAGCAGCTGCTGTTTCAGATCACTATTTATTTGTTCCAAACAGCAAATCAGATTTTTTGTATTCGCTATGGTGTTCATCACAGCATCAAGAACTTAAAGACTTAATAGGCTGTCAATTTTTTCAAACTTAAACATTTTTACATTTAAATCTGGAATAAATCATTCTTTATCATTGTTCAGTCACACTTAACATTAATGTTATATTAGTATGTTATCAAAATATACAGTTGTAAGACTGGAAAACTGGAACTGGTTGATGTAATCAGTCTGACCAGTGTCTTCTGAAAACAAGAGGACCTTGCTTGAACAACACACCCACTCTTGCAGAGGAAACTCACACAAGATGGTTTTAATGTGAATGTGATAATCATTAAGGATTGTTTGATATCATTTTCAAAGTCTCAGGGTGACTGGTAATAATGTCTCATTTCCAAAGAAGTAAAAGAAAAGGAAATAAGGTTTTTAAGAATATAGATGTTTTACACAAAACAATGTGTCTTTGAGTTAATCACCTTCTACCTTTTGCCTGAATGCAAATTCTCCTTCCCCCAGTAAGCATGGTGGGGGATTCAGTAACCTTCCATTGTAGTTTGGTGATTAGATCAGGTAAATTGGGTGATTTGATCAGGTCTGGCTCTATTTAAGAGAAATGCACAAGAGTTCAGGGCTGCCATTCTGTATTCAGATCAGCCCATGATGTTGTGTCTTCTAGACTCAGCTCATGTAATATGTTGGGTAAAGTTCTTTGAAAACATTTAATGGTTTGCATTGATTATCTTGTGGAATTGTAATAATACATTTACCTGACATAATAAATTGTTATATTTGGCTATTCTAACAGACTTTATTGTCATTAGAGTTAAAAGGAATAGTCAAACATTAACACATTAAATGATGCACAGATATCATTGAGAAACTCTTTTCATTTTATGGAGTCAGATGAAACGAGTTAATACATAAGATTAAATGTGTTGCATTTAATTAAACATTACTTTGCCATGGAAAAGACGGAACACGCTTGAAACCTTCACCACGAATCGAATTCCGCTATTTGGGTCGATTTTACACAGAAAAATATACTTTACAATGTTGTAATATTGTAACACTTTACAATAAGGTTCATTACTTACTGCATTAACTAACATGATTAATAATGACTAACATGACTAACAATGATTAATACTTTTGTAACAGTATTTATTAGTCTTTGTTAATGTTAGTTAATAAAAATACAGCTGTTAATTTTTTGTTCATGTTAGTTTACAGTGCATGAACTAATGTTAATACATGGCTTGGTTGAATTGTAATGTAGAATGTGGTCTGTTATTTCTTGATAACTAACCGCTGCTAAGTATCCACATTATTCTGCGCCCGTTCTATTTCCCATGATTCATTGCGGTTTTAACTGACTAAACGGTTTTCCACTTCCTGTTGAAGTATTGTTTACATAGAATGCTAATACTCTAGTCCAGACCGCTCATCTATATACAATGATATATTATATAGATCAGTGGTCCAGACATTAGAAAAATATCAGTTTACACATGCGTTTTATAATTCATGGACATGACAGTTATGAAAGCGACTGTAAAACTTTCACCGAGATTTTAAAGAGAAACCACAAAGAAACCTTTCTTTAAAGGGAATTATTCAATTTTTTATTAATTGAATCTTAATTTAAATCAATGTTTCATCAACTAATTAACTGGTTTTAATAAATAAA
This sequence comes from Cyprinella venusta, assembly GCA_038021265.1. Lineage (NCBI taxonomy): Eukaryota > Metazoa > Chordata > Actinopteri > Cypriniformes > Leuciscidae > Cyprinella > Cyprinella venusta. The sequence goes on along the minus strand of CM075879.1, from coordinate 8,526,319 downwards.
AGGTATATAAACAATAGATGATCATGACGGAGGCGACAGCGCGCAAACTGGACTTTGGTCTGAAACTCGGCGTAACGTTATGCCTAACCTCACAGGCCTGAGAAATATATAGACTATGCATCTTTGAAAGCAGATGTAGACAGGAGTCAAAGGGCTAACCAGCCTAACCTTATAGTACTGTTATTCTGCAGCAGTCGGGGTGATAGAAACTGTCGGATGTTTGCTGGATTAGGGATATTGTGCAGTCATGCATCAGCTATCCTTTGGAAGTTATGAAGAAAAGAAAAACGTTCATTTTGTTTTTATCTGTGATTTAATAAAAAATAACGTGATCAGATCACATTTGATGAATGTTTTTTTTTTCTATTTAGTTTAGGAATGTGAGGATGACACAATTTAAAACACATGGCAAGAAAGCATAGACTAGACTCGAACCGGAAGTTGACAACCGGAGTCGTTGTCATGGCGCCGCCCATTGTTTAGAGCAGAATAAGGTGGATAACACAAAGTTGCCATGAAAAACAGAGCCTTGCCATGGACACAGTTTTGTTCACTCAGGAGGATAAACTCCTTTAAACTCTGCTTTGCGTCGGGGGTCCTGATCAGCCTGCCGAGGTTGTATTCGCTATAACAACCGCCTCACTCTACATTATCCCGCTTATTACATGGCTAATTACCAAATAAATCAATAATTGAGATAAAAAATAACTACTGTAATAAATGTAGCTATTGCTCATTGTTAGATAATGTAATGTTTTGAAGCATCGAAAACACATTTTGTGAAATTTTTACATTTCATACATTTTGGTCCAAAAATATCAAAAACTACGACTTTATTCAGGTACTGTATTCTCTTCCGGTTCTGTTGAGGGTGAGTCATTAATGACATAATTTCCATTTTTGGGTGAACTAACCCTTTAACTCAATACCACGATAATACAATCATACCATGATTAAAGCGTCAGCAATTATCCTTAAAATAAAATTTGATACCATCACACAGTATACACTTACCTTTTTGTGTCCACTGACCCATTTTCCTTAGCTTCCATGACTGCTGGATTTAAAAAAAAAAAAAAAAAAAATCACAATAGATTCCAATTCAATACATGCAATTAGTCCATCATCACAAGCTCTTAGTAGTTCTCTAAGAAATACTATAGTATGGGAGATGCTCTGTTTTCATTTAATTAATTAATTTCATATTTTCAATTCATTCATTTCATATTTACAAATTCTGATAAATTCTTGAGGTGCAACAAGACATTCTGGTTTGATATGTACACTAATAAACATCTTATTAATCTGATCAACAACTGATCTATCACTCACCTGTTTGTCAGAGAGGAGAGACTGCTCTATTCCATTTGATGTGTTCAGTTGTGTCCTCATGACCTTCTTCAGTCTCCCGCTGTGCAAAAGTGCCCCATTTTCCATACACTTACACAAACAGCCAAGCTTCTGGATAAATCTTTGCGTAGTCAGAGAATTGATTCTACAAATAATGATAATAATTATAATAATCTGAGCAATGAAAAAAGAATGATCAAGCATTCTTTCACTTAACTCAAACAATATTTTAAGCACTGTGATACTTCAGGTGAGTAATAAACCAAAAAAGATCAGGACCAACAAAGAGGCTAGACATTGTTAAATAGGAAACTACAATACATTGTAAGGTAGGCTTTATCTGTCAGAAAATAGCCTAAATCAAATTACTAGCAAAGTAGGCTATTATTATTATTATTATTATATTATTATTTAAAGAAACTCAATGTTGTTTTTAGGGTTGAGAACAGCTTAAATTACATGAGAAAAATATCACAGTTATAAAGGAAATTAAAATAAGCGTTTCCCTTGCTGGTTTGACAGGTTCCGTGTCTGTCAAGAGAAACGCGATAAACAAAATGACAGCCATGTATATTTTTTAGCATAGAGAAGTGATTTTTAATTGTAAATAAAACATCTAATAATTTGCTGTAAGTAAAGTATTCTTAATAACTGAAAAATACCGTATGCAATATTTTATTCTTGCTATAAATATCTGTAACTGTACCACTGAAGCTGTATCTGACAGGCTGAACAGAAGTATTTTTTCAACAAAACATATATTGAATATATTACAAGTGGGTTTTTTGATGAATTTCAACAGTGTGATGATTAATAAAGCGATGATGAACTCATTAGCCAGCTAGCTTCCTATAACTCCATATTTATGACATTTCCCGTCATTCTAAGAAAACAAAACAACACTTTCCAATTGTTTGGATGAAAAACTTTTATCTTACCAATTTGTTTTATGATTGGATGATTTATGTAGATGGTCTGGATGTTATTGATTCCCGATCATTGGAACAATATTACGCTTTTTTCGCCCAGCACAATCCGACAAATGCAGGAACGGGGTATCGTGGGTAATGTAGTCTCGAATGATGGGAAATGTAGTTGTTCACAAGCATGGATAGATTAATCAACCTGATAGCCTATTTTTACCTGAGAAATCAGTGCAACAGGAATAAGCCGTTTTACCACTTGATTTTTTATCCAGAATTGTAACAGTATTTGACTATTTATTACATTATATTATATTATATTATATTAGGCTATATTATATTAGGCAGATTTATATTATCAATGCGATTTTCTCTGCAAGTCCACTTATGAAAAAATTCAGGATTCTAACACCAACTAAAAAACATCCTAGCATCCTAGGGCTTAAATTGAGTGAAGTAAAATCATTCACAAACATAATGACAAATAAAAGACAAAGAAAATACACTGACATTTAGCATTGGATATTACAAGGCAATGCAAATAATTGTATTTTATTCAGTGTCAAAATAATTGGTCAAAAATTGTACAGCAGATATAAAAATAATAGTAAAAAAAAAAAAAAAAATCACATGAAACATCAGGATCATATACTGTATGATTGAGCTTTATACCATTGCTTTGGGGATCTGTTTTCCAAAGCTGGAGGAAAAAAAAAACAACAACAACATACAAACAAACCATTTTACATTAATCTTTCTTTACCTTTTCACATTCCTTAACAGCCACAGACAGGCTTTCTTCAGCATATACACATATTCTACAGTTAACACGGCACAGCACACACACACAAATACACACACACACGGGCGGAAAAGAGAATTGAGCTTTTTCATATATTAATACTGAACATATAGCCTACTTTTCTTTAGACAGAGGGAAAATGCAGCAGAGTTCCATTACGTCCCCCCACAAAAACAAAAACAAAAAAAAAAAATGCTAAACATTTAAAAATAGGCTTTATTCAATGTATAATTTAACATAATAAAGTAAAACTTTTATGTCTAATTAAAAAAATTATAAGAAGATAAACAGACCTTAAAAAAACAACAACCTCCTAATAAAGCTTTTACATGCAGGTGCCCTAGAACTCCAAGAACTCTTTTGTACATTTCTCTGTGACAGATACCCGTATGTTTTCCTCATCATATTCATCAAAGTTACTTGTGTCTCCAGGCCCTCTGCACTTTGGTATGATGGGAGCATCGACCTGTAAAATTCATGAAGAAATAAAGAGCGGTTCTAAAGATCCATTCAGAAATTTGAATCCTGAAAGTATGAATACGGTGTTAAAGAACAAGAGGCCACACCTTCTTCTCATAGATTGCGATCCAGTCTGTCGTAGCAAACCATCTGTGGTTTTTGATGTCACTGACTCCATTTTTCAAATTGCCGAAGCGCTTTGTGAGGTCCACTTGCAGCAGATTGCGCAGAACATCCTTCAGGTCTGAACTGAAGTGTGAGGGGAATCGTACCTGTGCAAAACAAGTATTCACATCTGAATGTTTGATATTTATCCAATAATTTCTAATTATGTTTTCATGCATTGTTGTAGAAGTCAGGAAATGGTGTGTGTCGAATGCCCCTGTTAACATGTTTATTTTGGTCCCAAAATATATATGATGACATGATATTATTTATTATTATTATTTATTGAATACTGATGAAGCAATAACTATTGTGTAAAATAAATAGAAATTGTAATATACTGTAGATGGGTCCAACACTAAGAGGGAATTCCACTGACAACTATGCTAAAAAACAAATTGTGCTAAAAAATGTGCAAACAGCCACTCAGAACACCTTAAAATGAGCAAAGCAAAATCCTGGCAACTACCCAGAATACTCACACATTTTGCCACTCACCGCTCAAATAAAAATTCAATAAAGCAATCAATATAGAATTATTTAGTAAATTTTTCTCATCCTCTCCTAAAGTCATTTGGACCCAAAAGTCTTTTTTTTTTTTCATTTTTAAAAATTGAGTGTTCATCAGAGTCGAAGACTTTAGGACTTTTGTCACATTTGAACTTGGAACACACACACACACTAACTGGATTCGAAGAGTTTATGTGGTTGTAATAAATATATAATAACAAATCCTTCCCTCGCGTGCAAATTTTACCACCATATAAGGAATGAAAAGGGATTTTTTTTTAAATTGGTCAAAAAATACAAAAAGATGAATTCCCAAGGAATCTCCTAGATTTTATCTGCTAAATGACTAAATATAATGGTAAATGTCTAAATATATACAGTACCTGAATGCATACTGAAAAAAAAAAAAAACCTGAGGAAAAATGACTTGGGAATCCTGGGGAACAGTACATTTGCACCATATATTATAGAGCTATAAGGCCATCTAGTGGCAAGAGTTATGAAATATCATGTAATTTATTTCCCAACAAGAGGTCGGCAGAGACACCCAATGTTTCAAACCTTTTAGAGAGTTATTTTGTATTTAAAGGCCACATTGGCCACAAGTTGGTAAGATTCTTTGAGTCTTCATGTAATGTTTGTAACATACTTTGGTTACAATTTCTCAATAGTTGTATAAAACACCATTTTTAGCTCCTCAAAAACAGCTCTGTTCCATAGACTGTAAAAAATATGGACGTACTATCCGTGACGTCACCCATAGGTTTCTGAAGAGCGTTTTTGAAGCATAAAAAGGGCGGCGCCGGCCGTCGCCATCTTGGCAGTGCGTCACCTCTCATCACTAACGGATAAATTAAAATGGGCAAAGAGGCGGGACGTGGGTGGAGCTGAGGTACTAATGCTTTATGCTACTGCCCTCGCGCTGAATTGAAAAAGTAAAGCCAATGGTTAAAGTTCATGTTTTTGCCCTTCGAAATATTATAATAGTGAAGACGTAACTAAAAGTGAGACTATTTACTTTACGTCTTTATCAACACAGATCAGTGATCACAAACATTTCTCACAACATACAAGCAGTCAACTAGTGCATTGTGATACATTATTATATTCTGCTATTTAAAAATGTATTAGTAACTTACAATATTGCTCTAAGCTTGTGCATGTGATTCAAGGCAAGCACATATGTCAGTCGGCATCTCACGTCAAGTTCATAAAGAGCTTTAATTCAGTCCATTTTACAATCTGACTTTGGCCGCCTCTCAGTTTCTCAGATGGTAAAAACAGTAAATGAACTAAAAATCCGCGCTCATTCAAGGGTGTGCATCTATTGCATGGACGGAGATAAAGCACTGAAATCATCAGACATCCATTAGTACAGTCGAGGGAAACAGCTGGAAACACAGCGCGGGTTGTTCTCTCCATACTCAACACGACGGAATCCGACGGCGTGCACGGGCGAAGGTATAATACATGTATTAAATTGTATGAAATAATCCCGGAAAAAGCACAAACACAGCTGAGGGTGACGCTAACAGACAGCAGACAAACGATTAGCAGTGAAAGCGGCGGCAAGCATCCACCTGTCACTCAAGTGTCCACGCCCTTAATTATGCAGAACTTTAAGGCTTAAATATAATTTAAACAGATGAGTTGTAAAAAAAATCACCCCCCTCACAGTTGTCATGAAGGGAAAAATGAGCTCTATAAACCAAAGCCACTTTTTGCTCCAGGTTGTAAACATGTTTTTTTCTGCTGTAAAGTTGGGCATTTTAACATGGGGGAGATACAGATTTGACTCGCTTCTGCAGCCTGCCTCATGCGGCCACTCAATAAACTGCAGTTTAATTCACTTCCGTGTTGGCTTCAAGAGAGAGACGGGGAGGTTGCCGCTTGCTCTGTTCACAGGGACCGGTTTCGGTGCATGTCTCTTTAAATGATAATGAGCAACTGCTCACCCCACCCCTCTCCTTCATGTGGCGTGTTGACACAAGACACATAAAGTGCTGCCTTGACCATAGACATAATAAATACATAGACGCCCTATTGGCCGCTTTGGAACGTTGCTGCGATACGTCAACAAAACAGTTGTGCTTTTTCTGGATTAAAAAAAAAAAAGAACATACATTTATTAACTGATTTCAGTGGTTTGTACACGGTGTACAAAAATTTCCATCTCCAGTTATCTAACATCTCGATAGTTAGACCTATAAAACGTTTTTTTTTTTTTTTTTTTTTAATAAGGGATTGTCAAAGCTCATAGTTTAGTCAATGAAATCAACAAACAGTATAGCAAATAAAATAGTAATGAATAGTATAACTATATAATATCATAAGTTCATAATATAATAATTCAAATATTGATAATAGCATATAGTTTATGTATAATACTATAATAATAAGAATGGAATACGAAATATAAATTACAGTATATAGACAATAAAAAATAATAAGTTAAATGGTGATTATGAATAGTACAATCATTTTACAGTATAGCTGTAATAGATAATTGCAAGTAGTATAATATTACAATAATAAGAACAGCAAATACAATGTAATATCAATTGCAAAATAATACAGACAATATGAAAAAAAATATGAAACTTTATAATATTGATCATTAAACTGACATTTAACAAAAATATTTGTGTCATTTTGTGAGTTATTTTATATAGGGCTACAGTGAAGAGAATGTGTATATATAAAATCATTTATATATTTTAAAATATTCCTACATAGGCAATAAAAAAATAAAACAACCCTCTGTCACAACCCTGTCTCTTTTTGTGAGACCAAAGATCACCCGTTAGATATACACAAGACAAATTATTATCTCATGTTTAACCACTAAACTAGAGACATCAGAACCAGCGGCAAGCATGAGCGCATAAGCATGAGCACTGAGTGCCCGGTGAACGCCTGGATATCACCAACCAAAGATTTGAGCTTTAAACAACTACATTGTCGACTGAAAACTATTAAAACTACATTTCGTGACACAGTAGTATTTTTAGATTTCACAGCTTTCTCCTCTGAACGTTACTATTACTAATTATATCATGACCAAATAAAACCAGAAACAAATGTTCAGTCTTGCTTGTGAAAGATAATTCCTCGAGACTTGTTTTCAATTGTGTGGCGATTTGTACAGCCCCAAGCAGCACAGGAAACATGCATTTTTTTCTATTCTTGTTATGAGAAGTAATATGGAATATGGCGGCGCCGTTGACATACGCTCCAGCGGCCAATAGGGCGTCGCATCTATGTATTTATTATGTCTATGGCCTTGACAACCTGCCTTGGCATACAGTATTCAAATGGCTAAGGGCAGAGATATGCTAATACTGGACAGCCTGTTAGAGGTTGTGGACGGAACATGAGCAATATGACATCATTGAGAGTGTTTAGTCTTTTTGAGGATAAAAAAAGGAGTAAATGGATTTTTTTCATTTTATGGTGGTGTGTTCTCACTGCAAAGACCAAACACCATATAAAAGTGAATTTTGCATCCGATGACCCCTTTAAATGAAAGAATGTGCAGAATGTGCTTTAATTATTGTACTAAATTAAATTATTGATAGTCTAGTAATTTATAGGTAAATAATATTAAACACACACACACACACATATATATATATATATATATATATATATATATATCCAAAACATACATAAAAATACTGAAATGATAAGCTTTTTTTTTAGCAAAAAAAAAAAAAAAAAAAAAAAAAAGAATAAGTATAAATTTAGGACCCACGAATTGGAAGGAATTGTTGGAGAGGATGAGATTCATTATGTTTTTTTCTTCTTTTGATGTCTTTTATTCTTCTTACCTTGCCAGATACGATTTTCTCATAGATCTGAATAGGTTGATCAGCGAAGAAAGGTGGATATCCAGCAGCCATTTCATAGATCAGAACACCCAATGCCCACCAGTCAACAGCTTTGTTGTAGCCCTAACAAAGAAAAAAGAGCAAACACTGAGACCTCGTTGAACTCCTAAGGAGGAAGAACTACCGGCGTGTTTTCTTACCTTGCTGAGAATGATCTCTGGTGCCAGGTACTCGGGTGTACCGCACAATGTCCAAGTTCTGCCTTTCACTCGTTTGGCAAAGCCGAAGTCTGTTACCTTAATCACATTCAAACATAAGAAATATGGATGAAGCTAATTAAAATAATGTATAAATTCAAGACCAAAGTGAAAGTAACATTTTATCGGAAGATCAGCAGCCAAGTGACTGGCACACCTGGATGTATCCCTGATGATCAATGAGCAAGTTTTCAGGTTTCAGATCCCTGTAGATAAGGTCTAGAGTATGGAGATACTCAAACGTCAGAACAATCTGAGCAGCATAGAAACGTGCATTCTGCTCACTATAAGGAAACAAAAAAAAACATTATTTCATTGTTAAAAGTTATTTCAAAAGTTATTTCATTGATAAAGAATGGAAGAAGGCTAAAGGCACATAATAAAGAGTATTAGTTTTTAAGTGGTTCACCTGAATCTTCCAATCCGTCTTAAATGTGAAAACATCTCACCGCCTTGGATGTATTCCATGACCATGTACAAATTTGAATTATCCTGTTGAGGGAATTGTTTAATGAAATTATTTCTGTTTCACATTTTTGCAGTAGACTCGCCAATGATTCTTCCTACAAACACACACTTTAACATTGTCTTTCTTCTCAAAATGAATTGCTCCTGTACCTTAAAAGCGCACTCCAGCTTCACAAGGAAAGGAAAGGAAACTGCTTGTAATATTTTCTTCTCATTTAATGTGTGTTCTACCTGTTTGAGCTTCACCACCTGGAAAATCATCAAAAGCAGGGATTAAAAATATTAATAAAAAATAATTAATAATATGAAGAAAAACAGGCAACAATTTTAAATACTAAACAAAATAGATTTCTTTATTATAATATGTTCTGTACTATATGCATATTTCACCAAGTAGTGTAAACAGAATACAAGGGGGATACATTTCTAGTCCCAAAATAAATTGTAAAATTCTGGTTTAAATATTTCATATTAATATAAATATTTAATATTAATGCATATTAAATTTGTGTCAAAAAAATAGTTTGAGAAATAGTGATTTCTCAAACTATTTACAAATAATTTACAAATATATTGTACAATTCTGTAAAATTATTTTTTATTGATTTAATATTAATAGAAATATTTAATATTATTGCGGCAACCGCATTATAAAAATAAATAGTTTGAGAATTAGTGATATAGTAAATTTCACGGATTCTCAAGGAGTGACTGTTCAAAAGCCGCTGGATCCAGACATGATGATATATATATATATATATATATATATATATATATATATATAGAAGAGAAAGTGTTAGTATTAATTGATCAAGTGTTGATTTTATGCCAGTATCACTGGGAAACGCTCAGCATGAAACTTTTAGATATGTTTATAGATATGGATATGTTATACGCGTTTATAGATATGTTTTTTTTAAGATGATAGTAATTGTTGTAGTGTAAAGGCCCAACCATGGACTGGAGTTGAAAATTAGCAATAGCTACAATCTCTTTTTGCATAGCATCAGTTACAGACTTGTTTTGTATTATGTTTAATTGCAATGTCCATGTCAAATAAATGAATAAATATAAATAAAAAAAATAAAAAATAAGTTCATATTCTGAGTCTGCTTGCCTGTAGCCTATATACAGCCTATACACGATATAATTGATTATGATGAGGTATTGAGGGAAACCGTTTATAATCCCGTTCATGGTAGAGAAAGCTAACATGTAGGCTACACAGGGCAAGTAAACAAGGAAAGTTAATTAATTAGACATAACACAGCTTTTGTGTCTTTATCATCTTTTCCGCATATATACTGACCCAGATAATCATCACAAAAACTTAATGCATCCTCAATTGCTGTAAATGAGTTTTTATGAAAGAATGGCTTGCTTTCTGCTCTTCGTCAACAGCACGCACTTTTGCACCTCCTGCTGGTGAGGACGACTAACATCAGATAGAGAGTGTGCTTGGTAATCTGCTGCTTTTCCTGCAGTTCTTGGATGTCAATGTTGAATTTACTGTTGAATTTGAACCACTGAATTTGTGGAAGCGAATTTGCAAAGCGGAAAAAAAAATGGACTGAAAATTGACTGCTGTTGTATTTTCAAACAGTTTGAATATTTTGGAAGTGAAAAGTGAAAGGTGAATATGGATTATTAAATTTGTAATAATGAAAATTGAAATATTCACAGCTTAAATATTCAACCATGTTGAATTTCAGTCCATAAAAATGCAAGCCCTCAAAAAACAATTCATTAAAATGCAAGCATGGTTAATGCAATGCCTATTTTTTTCAAGTAGAGCAATTCAACGGGCTTTTTTTGTTTCAAAAATATTTGCCATTATTTTAATTGCATATAGACTCTAAATGTCTAAACCCCAGTGATGGGTGGGGGTGGGGTAAGGGGTAGGTCATTCATACAAATTCACACAAATTGAGCAATTCGTAAAATATGTACTATTTAACCACCTAGTAAAATATTAAAAATATATAAAATACGAATTGCATACGAAAAATACGTACGAATTGCCGTCAGATCGGGTTGGTCATTTACAACACATTTCGCTTTTCCTTATTATTTTTCAGATCGGAGTCCCATAGCCTACACATACATAAACAATAAATAATATATACAAACAAACTAATGTAACGTATAACTAAACAAACAAACTTACTTAAACTAACTGCCACAATTTCAGATCCTACGACATCCCTCACTGGCCACCAGAGGGCACCATCACCCAAGTATTGACTTTCTCACATATCATTCCTGGACTGATTACTCATACACCTGTCATCACTGATTGCTCACACACCTGCACCCTGTTATCTACCTGCATATAAGCCCCATTCACATTACAAACAGTGTGAAGTCTTGTTTCCTCTGTGAACATTCTGAGCGGTTAATTCCAGTATTCTGCCTGCCTGTGTTTTGACCTCTGCTGATCTGATTCTTCCATTGTCTGCTGCCTGCCTCCTGACCCTCTGCTTTGTCCCTGGATTCTCTTCAGCTCGCTGGCAGCCCTGACCCTCGCCTGGATTTTGACCTAGTGTGAGCCTGTTCTTCGTTGTCTATCTTGCCAGTGTTTGACCATTTCTCTGTTGACTACTCTTCCTTAATAAACGTTGCAAATGGACCTGACTGCCTCTGGTGATTCCTTACAGAAGACTTCGCCACGACAAGGTTCAGCAACGATGTCTGAACTCACCGCAGCATTCGCTGCCCAAGCGGATCAACTCGCCACTCATCATCGCCATCAACTCAACCGTCTCACAACGGTAACTGAGGAATTAGTGAAAGCTATTCAAACCAAGCAAAATCCCACTCCAAATCCATCTCCGCAACCAATACCACAATCTACTGAAGTCCAATCCTCAGCGAGCGTGAACCCTCGCCTCGCACTTACTGAGAAATTTGATGGAGACCCAGGAAGATGCAAGGGCTTTATTCTGCATTGCACACATTTATTATGGCCCAGCAACCCAAGTTCTACCCCACTGAAACCAGTAAGATTGCCTTTGCCTGTTCTCTATTAACAGGAAGAGCCCTAGACTGGATTACAGCAGTATGGCGAGCGGATGGCACAGCTTTTCCCACCTTCAAAGTAGGGCTGCACGATTAATCGCACGATGTTGTTATGCGCATCTAATCAGTAAAGCCGGTTCCTTGATTAGTAGTAAATCACCTTCACCTGCTTTCAGATGGAGCGGCATTTACTACAACGAGCCGTAGATCACTGACAAGCTGAGCCAAATCGAGTTAAAATCGAGGACAAATCGGCAACGATATTTAATGTGATTTGGCTCAGCTTGTCAGTGATCTACGGCTCGTTGTAGTAAATGCCGCTCCATCTGAAAGCAGGTGAAGGTGATTTACTACTAATCAAGGAACCGGCTTTATTGATTAGATGCGCATAACAACATCGTGCGATTAATCGTGCAGCCCTACTTCAAAGCATTCCTCCATCCGTTTTGAGAGGTTTTCTAACACTCCAAAGAGGGCAAAGGAGCAGGTGACAGACTTCTTGAACTCTCTCAGGATCGTTCCACTGCTGCTGATTATGCGCTCACTTTTAGAACCCTCGCTACTCAGACGGATTGGACCAATGACTCATTAAAGGTACCGAAGAGGGTTGAGTCATGAATTAATGAACTGGACCAGTTTATTGACATGGCTATCCAGATCGACAACCTCATGCAATCTCGCCATATGAATCATCGTCCTGTATTTACCTCACGCCCTGTGGTTCCGAGCAGACTCCCTACCCACTCATCTGCTGACCAAGTCGAATCCACGCAGATTAACACTTCTCGACTAACTCTGGAAGAAAAAGAATGGCGGAGGAGTCAAAATCTGTGTCTGTACTGTGGTGAGGCGGGTCATTCCCACATCAACTGTCCCATACGTCCTTCACTGAGAAATCCACGACCGGTGAGTTTCCCTGCTGATATCCCTAACCCTGACTCCTGCATATCTGTGTCTCTTGTACTCACGATAAATGACCGTCAAATTATTACCCATGCCTTGATTGACTCTGGTGCCGTCGGGAACTTTATGTCACAAGACTTTGTTCAACGAAACAACGTTGCATTAACCCATTGTTACTCTTGTCTCACAGTCGAGGCCATCGATGGACGACCACTAGGCTCCGGTCGAGAAACCCATATCCCCCAGCACATTCAAATGCGAACAGGAGCTCTTCACACTGAAACCATTCAGTTTTATGTTCTACTAACCTCTTACACACAGGTTATTCTGGGTTTGCCCTGGCTCCGCAAGCACGATCCGCATATTCGATGGGGAACTGGTCAAATCATCCACTGGAGTAAGTCCTGTTACTCCACCTGTCTTGCCTCTGTGACTCCTCTACCCGTTCGAAACATCCATGTTCCCCAGGAGAAACCTGATTCCGTTCACATTCGAGCCGAATACCAAGACCTGGCCATAGCCTTCAGCAAGGTGAAGGCCTCCAAACTTCCTCCACATTGCAACAGCAACTGTGCCATCGATCTGATTCCAGGCTCAACACCTCCCAAAGCACATATCTTCCCTCTGTCCCAACCTGAGACTGAAGCCATGAGAAGATATATAGAAGAGGAACTCTCAAAGGGCTTCATCCGTCCTTCAACATCTCCAGCATCAGCGGGCTTCTTCTTTGTTAAAAAAAGGACGGCAGTCTCTGACCCTGTATTGACTATCGGGCTCTCAATGACCAGACCATCAAATTCCACTACCCAGTCCCTCAGGTACCAGCAGCCCTGGAACTACTCCGCACAGCCAAATTTTACACCAAGCTTGACCTCTGCTGTGCCTATAACCTCATCCGCATTTGCGAGGGAGACAAGTGGAAAACAGCCTTCTCCACATGCACAGGGCACTACGAATATTAGGTCATGCCATTCGGGCTGTCCAAATTCCTGCTGTATTCCAATCATTCATCAACATCTTTCAGGATATGCTCCATTGAACAGTCATCATCTACATTGACGATATCTTTATTTATTCCAACACCCTGAAGGACCATATTCAAGCGGTCCTTGAACGCCTCATTCAGCACCAACTTTATGCCAAGATCAAGAAGTGAGTTCCATCAGACCTCTACCACGTTCTTAGGTTATATCATCAGCCCTGAGGGCGTTGCCATGGATGAGAGTAAAGTTCGAGCTGTTGTCAGATGGCCACGACCCATTACTTTAAAGGAGCTACAACACTTCCTCGGGTTTGCCAACTTCTACCGCCGCTTCATCCGTAATTTCAGCATTGTGGCAAACCCTCTGACATCTCTGATCAAGAAAAACGCATCACGTCTTCCCTGGAATGAGTCAGCCACCTGTGCCTTTAATCAGCTGAAACAACTCTTCACGTCTGCTCCAATCTTGCACCATCCCAACCCTGATCTACCCTTCGTGGTGGAAGTGGATGCTTCAAATACTGGTCTGGGCGCTGTATTGTCCCAACGACAGGGGTCTCCACCTAAACTTTATCCCTGTGCTTTCTATTCTAGAAAACTCAACGCCGCTGAAAGAAACTATGACGTAGGAGACCGTGAACTTCTGGCCATGAGGGCTGCCTTCAAGGAATGGAGACACTGGCTAGAGGGAGCCACTACTCCCTTCACTGTACTCAATGATCACAAAAACCTGGAATACCTTCGCACTGCCAAGCGGTTAAACCCCCGTCAAGCCCACTGGTCCCTCTTCTTCACCTGCTTTCAATTCATGGTCACCTACCGTCCACGGTCTAAGAACACTAAGGCCGATGCCCTATCCCGATTGTATGAACCAACCACCTAAGCTCCTGAAACCATCCTTAGTCCCGACCTTGTATTCGGTCCCATTCAGTGGGATCTCGAGACCGAGCTGGAGCAGGCCAATGCTCCACCTCACAAAATCTTTGTTCCCGAGACACTTCGTAACCGAGTCCTAGAACACATTCATGCTCTTCCCAGTTCTGGTCATCCAGGGATTACAGCCACGGTTCAACTTCTCCAGAACCGCTACTGGTGGCAAACCTTAACCCAAGACACCACCAGGTTTATTCATTGATGCCAGGTCTGCAACACCCAGAAATCATCTTATCTGTTACCCGCTGGGTTACTCCAACCTCTGCCCATACCTCAACGTCCCTGGTCCCACATAGCTTTTGACTTCATTACGGATTTACCCGCCTCCGACGGCTATAGCACCATCCCCACCGTGGTAGACAGGTTCTCCAAAGCCTGCCGACTTATTCCCTTAACCAAACTTCCCACGGCATTGCAAACGGCAGAACATCTCTGCAACTGGGTATTCAGGTTGTACGGTCTACCCGAGGATATCGTCTCCAACAGAGGACCTCAATTCACCTCATGAGTCTGGTTGGCCTTCTTCAAAGATGGTTTCAGAACTCCCTACAAAAGCACTCCACTGGTTTGACTCCTCTCCAATGCATCCTGGGCTTCCAACCACCTCTAAATCCTTGGTCTGGGGAACTCACAAATGTTCCCGCCGTAAACGACTGGTTACGACACAGTGGGGAAACGTGGGACCAAGCACACACACACCTCCAACGAGCATTCCGCTGCTTCAAGAGACAGGCTGATCACCGCCGTCGAGCAGGTTCAGAATACCAACCAGGACCATGGGTGTGGCTGTCCGCTCGAGACCTTCACCTCCAACTCCCCTGCAAAAAACTCAGTCGAAGGTACGTGGGTCCTTTCAAAATCCTTCGACAAATCACTCCAGTATCCTACCACCTGGCTCTGGCTAATCATTTCCGTATTGCTCCCACCTTCCATGTTTCACTACTCAAACCCGCCGCCGACGCCACTGAGGGAGGAGAGAACCGACCCCAGGAACCGAATCCACCACCCATCTTGATAGAGGGCGAGGAGGCTTATCGAGTACACCAACTACTGGACTCGAGACGCCGGGGCAGGATGCTCCAATACCAAGTCAACTGGGAGGGATTTGGCCCCGAAGAACACTCCTGGGTCAATGCCATGGACATTCTAGACCCCACTCTCACCGCAGAGTTTCATCACAATCATCCCAATAAACCTGCTCCCCGACCCCGTGGTAGACCTCGACGCCGCCAGCATCCTCGCGCCAGGAGTCGCTCGCAGGGGAGGGCCTCTGTCACAATATCAGATCCCACGACATCCCTCACTGGCCACCAGAGGGCACCATCACCCGAGTATTGACTTTCTCATATGTCATTCCTGGACTGATTACTCATACACCTGTCATCACTGATTGCTCACACACCTGCACCCTTTTATCTACCTGCATATAAGCCCCATTCACATCACAAACAGTGCGAAGTCTTGTTTCCTTTGTGAACATTCTGAGCGTTTAATTCCAGTATTCTGCCTGCCTGTGTTTTGACCTCTGCTGATCTGATTCTTCCATTGTCTGCTGCCTGCCTCCTGACCCTCTGCTTTGTACCTGGATTCTCTTCAGCTCGCTGCCAGCCCCGATCCTCACCTGGATTTTGACCTAGTGTGAGCCTGTTCTTCGTTGTCTATCTTGCCAGTGTTTGACCATTTCTCTGCTGACTACTCTTCCTTAATAAACGTTGCAAATGGACCTGACTGCCTCCGGTGATTCCTTACACTAACGTTTCCATGCTCAATCCTCTCAGTAATGTGTTTTTGCTTTCACAAGGTATATGATGACACTTAGGGTAACTATGTTTTGTAGCTACACAACAACAACAATGTACTATTTTTTTTTTTTTTTTTTTTACTAAAAAGTATACAGACGACAACATTTTTAAAACGATCCCCATTCACACGGATCCGCAAACCACTTAAAGGTGCTATATGTTTTTTTTTACCGGCTTCTATCGGTGATGTTTCAGATTGCAACCAATTTTTACAAAGAGCGCTCTTGCATGTGCTCGAACAAAAGTGCGAGCACTCATGGTACTGGCCACATTGAGACGGCTGCACACAGTGCATTGCACAACTCATGTAAACTCCCACTGCAACGTTACAATAATAGGCTTCTATTATCAGCTTGACGTTGAACTAATGCTCCATGCTCGTACCATGATAACGTTACATTGACTGCATATAGCCGACATGTGGTGTTATCTTGCATAAGGCATTTGAAATCCCGAACTATTAGTGTATCTTTTACAATCAGCAATGTCAACATAAGTGAATGTATAATATGATAACGAAAACGGTTAGTGAACTAGATGAACAATTTCAGTGTAACAGTATGAATGTAGGAAGTAACATCACTGTACTGAAAAAGTCTGGAAATGTGTATCATTAACAATATGATAGTAGTAGGATGAGTGACATTAGACAGTAGATCTAGTACATAAAATAAAAGTAACATCCTAAAGCACCTAATTTTTGGTATCCCGGAACAGTCTTTTGTATTCATTTCATGTTTCATGTATGTTGTAGTTTACCTTGCTATTTCATTACAGTTGACCATTATTTCAGCATATCTGAAAACTTGTCATTTGTCACAATAAAAAATAGTGGAGGTCTCTCCATAATTCAAACTCTCTGCCAATGTTGATCCGTGTTTTCGTCTTAAGTCGACCCGATTCACGTTTGGCCTGACGAGCTTCAGCAGATACATTTTTGTTTTGTTTATTTATGTGGAGTGTGTGTTGTGCTGGAGGGAGGAGTGTTTTGGTGTTATCAGACTCCATGTCGTCAGCTGGAGTGCCGTCGCATAGACTGTATATAAAAAGGAGAGAGGTTCGGGAGCGCGCATGCACGTCACATCCAATGAATTTCACAGAAAATCTGACCCAGAGACTCCACATAGAAATAGGAATACTGGCCTTCAGAGATACTGGACCATTGTAATGTGTGATTACAACCCCTTCACAAACTTGCAATAAAAAAAGGATTCATTTTATAAGAAAAGTTGGTAACACTTTACAATAAGGTTCATTAGTTACTACATTAGTTAACATTAACAAAGAATGAACAATACATCTTCAGCATTTGTTAATCTTTGGTAATGTTAGTTTCAACATTTACTAATACTTTATTAAAATCTTGTTAACATTAGTTCATGCACTGTGAACTACCATGAACAAACAATGAAGAGCTAGATTTGTATTAACTAACGTTAACAAAGAATAACAAATACAGTAACAAATGGTTAGTTCATGTTAGTTAATGCATGAACTAATGTTTAATTAATGAACCTTATTGTAAAGTGTTACCGAAAAGTTAAATATAGGACCCTTAAACGACTAAAAATACTTAACGACTAAAAATGCTGTGTTATGCATGCCAGGCCAGTAGATGGCGATGTCACTGTGAAGAAACTACGTGACTATAGACTGAACGTAATACACGCATGATGTTGCCGTTTCAAAAATTTGTCAAAAGTTTTCTGTTTTTAGTTGAACAGTGTTGAGTAAGTCTGATTACGTGACAGTCATCAGTGGAAACATCATGGCTCACTGTGGTTTGGTCCTGTCAACAGAGGAAGTTTCAGTTTCCTCTATGCTTACCATTTAACATTACATTCTGATACACTAAACAAGGCCCAGACCAACCAGACACAATTAAACTGTCACATCTGTCCTGTTTTTGAATTTTCCTGAAATTTGAAAAATGATAATCAAGCAAATTCAATGTTTAAGAAACATAAAAATATATATAATTGTTTTTGTTGTTTTATGTCCTCTGTAGAGAAAATCTGGACGCATTATGTTTAAAATACATGCTCATTTTGCATCTAAATGGAGCACTTTATTAACTTGGGTTTCCCCATGCTGCCTTGCCACAGCACGATTTTGTTCACGCTGCTGGGCAGCCTGGACACCATGAACCAAATTTTTGCCTGAGATAGGGAACCCATCACAGAACGGGGAGGGAGCAGCAAGACGATGACGACGTACATGCGACACAACGAAACAGTTCGTAGGCTATATATCTATGGATCCATCTCGGCAGCAGATGTGAAGTTACCTTTTGATTCAGCCTTTGTGTACACATATAGTAAATCTCCTAAATCGCTGACCCACCGTCTTTTTCCTCATCTAATTTTCGCTCTACATACATCATCTGGTATCATTGAACCGATTGGCTATGGGCTACGTACAGGAGCATTTGATAGACATTCGTAGCACCCAATAATACGGCTCTGGGCATTCGAAAACCATGCCTCAAATACGAGAAAATGATCATTTGTTTTCCAGACTACGTCTCATTCTCAATGATACGTGGTCTGGCGTTAGCCAGGCTAGCACTTTATTATAGCGATAAAGACGATAATCCACAAGAGAAACAATGTCGAAGATTACAGGAGGAACACGCTTACAGCATTGACAAGACAAAGAACTGAAAAAACTCAGTGCCTTACACAGGGTAATGATGAACTAAACAAGTAGGTGGATGTAATCAATCAAACAATGAGTAATGACAAATGAAACAAAAAGAAAACATAGGAAATAAGTATGCTAGCTGCATCCGAAATCACATTTTAAATTTACAAGGAGACTTCTGAGCATGCTCAGTTTGATGATAACTGATCACCCATACCAATCTTGAAAAACTTGTTAAAAGCATGGGGACTTCTGAGCAAATGTAAATATTTGTTATTCAGAATTAATGTATGTTTTAATAAATCTAATACATTTTTGTTAAAAATGTTTTGTCTCAAGTCACCATTAGGGTGATTAGTGTTTTTGTTCTTCTTTGTGAAGTTTCTTCAATTTTAGTGATTCGATTCTTTTGGTCCGCTGAAAAAAAAAACCTACACAACCTTTGAATTTGTGCCAATACCTGCAAACTGAGATTGTTTAGTGGAAGGGTTAGTAATATTTGCATTAGTAATGTGCAATATTAATACTCAGCTTGCAGACAAAATGCAAGCATATTGAACTTGGTTTCACAAGCATAAAGTACACACCAATGATGATCATTATAAATTATACTTATGAAGTTGAATAATTATTCTAATTCTATTTAGAATAGTGAAGTATCCATTTTGAATGATAATGACACAGAGGAGCATACTTTTCCCCACAGCAGCAGACATAACGGTAGCACACGCTCATCATAATAAGATGATAAGAACATTATCATTGGTGTGAACTAATATATTGGCTACTGTAACGCCCACTGTCGCCTTTTGGCTTTCTTATGGGGACAATTAATATTCAGCAATTTTATTGATTCGACTGCACTGACACCATTGAACTGAGCTGAGCCTGGATGATGTCATCACTATATTTTCTTTAGAGCAGATTTATAGATGAATTGAACTAATTTCATAATTAATGAACTTTACACAGTCATTGAACTGAATCAACACTAAACCGATTTCAACTGAATAACAAATGTTTAGAGTACTTTTTAGAGTCTTTTTAGAGCTGCATTACACCAGAATTGAATTCTGTTTATATCACTGGATCATTCATTTCCATAGAAATGTAAAGCTATTTTGAAACTATCTGTATTGAAAGCGATTTATTCAATCACAGACCAAATTTTTTTGTGTTTTTTATTTTTTATTTTATTCTTTTATTTTTGGTAGTTGATAGAACAAATTTTTAAAAGTTAAACGTTATTTATTTATTTATTTTTACAGTGGATGTCCTTTTCAGAGGACATCGGATGAATGTCTTCATTGTAAAACCATACTCTTCTTGGAAAATTTAAAAATAGATATTTACAAAATAGTATACATTTTGCTCTGAAAAGCTAAGTGCTCTTTAAGAGACCTGTTGTTAAATAATAAGACTCAGAGGAATGAACAAAAACAAATGTCTACTACAGAGGACAAATAGCAATTGCTGGGTCCTGCAAGAGGATATGCAGTATGCATACTCACTTTTTGCCTGTCCAGAATCTTCATAGCATAGTATTGCCCCGACTGTCTGTGCTTGACTAGCATTACCCTTCCAAAAGATCCAGTCCCAAGAGTTTTCAGTCTGTCAAAGTCATCAAGACATGATGTGTTCTGCAGATCCAAAAGCAGAGGTCAACAATTAGTTCTGCTGGAGAAAAGGGACTGTGACTTTAATGTTTTCTGTAATAAAGCTCTCATACCTGTGGCTGACTCTCCCATTTAATCAAAAAATCCTCTTTGGCTTTTGTCAAGACTTCTTTCACTAAACGGAACAGATTACAGAATTAACATCAGTGGCAAAGGATTGCTCTCTTCTTGCACCATAAATTGCTTTGTTTGGAATAACATTTTAACATTTTGTTAACTTCATTTTAATTTGTGCAATCAACTTCAATTTGTAACACACAAGTTAATTCATTTAAATCGGTTCTAGCTACTGTATAAATCCTTCTGTCCCTGGCAAGGGATTGGATGGGGAGAATACATATTGAAATGAAATGTCATTTATGTTTTTGAGCAAGACGGAAAAAAAAGAAAAAAAAAAAAAGCAGGAAACCTGAGTGGAGTCGGTGCACTTCCTGCCAACACCATATTAGACATAATACAAATTGAAATGGTAACACTTTACAGTAATTAACTGTAGGTTTACTAATTAACATTAGATAATTACATCAGTTAGCATTAAGGAATAATGTATTTAATCATCTTTGTTAATGTTAATTTCAACATTTACTTTATTAAAATCTTATTAACATTAGTTAATGCATTGTGAACTAACATAAACTAACAATGAACAGCTGTATTTTTATAAACTAACTTTAACAAAGATTAACAAATACAATAACAAATGTATTGCTCATGGTTAGTTCATGTTAGTTAATACATTAACTAATGTTAACTAATGAACCTTATTATAAAGTGTTACCACTCAAATATTAAGAAAAAGTGGGTGCTACCTACATTATAGCTATAAGGAATGCTTTTTTTTGGGATATTCACTTCAGGTTTCTGCTACACAGAGTATTTGAGTTGAGCTCGCATGGCTCTTCCCTTGACAGTGACAACTTTATAAATGTTTTCATTAAGCCAACTAACAAACATTACAATATATACATAGGCCTATGGATTTTTAAAGGATATCTTTTCTGAGGTGCAGGCTGCCACTAGATTATGAGATTTGCATCTGTTTGTCAGATTTTGGTTACATTTTATGTTGTAATTTCACTGGAACCAAGAGTGCTGTGTCTGTAAATACAGAAATCAAGTAAACTGTGATAGCTGTGTGCAGGGCAGCCTATTATCAGGTCTGCTACAAACTAGGAAAGATAATATTACATGTCATGCTTTAACAGCCACTGTTCACTAAAGTGAAACTTCAGGTTTGTTTGGTGCTGTGAGAAGACTTGTTTCTCTTCCTGTTAAAACCACAAACCGTCTGACAACAATCAAAGTGTACAGAAATATAATGCATTTAGACAATTAAGGCTAACACATTTTACTCTGCACTCATCAGATATTTACAATAAAATACCTACATCACATCATATCCTTCAATCTGTAATGGTTGAGAAAATAAACCAGATATACCGGTTTATGCAATGAGTTAAGACTTGCAAAGAGTAAGCCAGTTTAAAAAGCCGTAATCCAGCGCCTTGAAACAACATTCATTAGATAGTTTATTAATTTCAAATAAGAAAAGGCTGAAAAGGCTTAGACTTACTTGTCGCGTCCCAAAGGCCAGTGTACTCTGACACATGTGGCCCTTCATTCTCTAGTCCTTTCTCCTGGTTTCCTTTCCGGTATTTGTAAAAAAAACGGCTAGCTAAAGTGTCCAGTCTGTGAAGGGCAGAGTTAGTGCCTGATGACTGCCCAAAGTTTTGATCTTTTGTCTGGGCCATCACACATGCACTGTTCATACAGAAGTAAACTCTCTAACTGGTTGATAACCACAAATGCTCTTCAACTAAAGTCTCTGGAGCACAGAAAAGCCATAGTCATTTCCTGTTTGAGAGATTGATATAGAGTCTTTGTCTTACCACCAACTGAGCTAGTTATACTTCCTGTTAGAATATGTGTTAATGAAGAAGTAAATAGCAGTGATCAGGCCCTTTGCTCAACATCCCAAACAGTGGAGGAAAAACAAAACAAAAAAAAAAAACCCTCTGAGGTTCCAAAGGCCAATGCAGGGAGAATGTAGGCTATTGATTCCCACTGACAGATAACTCGTCAATACTAACCTATAATCTTTTACTTATTCTCAGAAAATACAATTTCTTTCTTCTGCTGAACACAAAAATATATTTTGAAGAATGTTGGTAGCCAAACAATGGGACCCATTGACTTTCTTGACGCTCCCCCACCCACCTATTCTTCAAAATATCTTTTATTTTTATTATGTCTTTTATTGTTCAGCAGAAGAAATAAATGATACAGGTTTGGAACAACTTGAGGGTGAGTAAACGATGGCAGTATTTACATTTTTTGGTGAACTATCCCTTTTTACAGAAATTATATGTCAAGATATGCTATTGAGCATATTTGATTAATGATAAGAAAAAGGGTGGCTTAACTTTTCAATAAAAATGTGCCTAATGTTGTTGCTGTCATTATGTACTCTATAAAATAATCACATCAACAGGTTCATCAGTGTTACTCAGTCCTGACTGATGCAATTACTCATTTGAAGTGTGACATACTTGTATTATTGCTACTCATCACTCTAATTCACAAGTAAAACCAAATTTCCCCTGATAAAACCGCTAAGGTATGGTAACAAAAAAAACAAAAAACAAAAAAAACAAACAAACAACACGTGTGCACCTTTCAGGCGAGAAGCAAAACAATAGTCCACCGCCGTGTCCTCCTATAGTATCCAGCTGCAGACCCGCAGCACACCAGTTTCAGAACCCCAGTTTCAGAACCCCAGTGCCAGAACCGGAAGTGAGGGGCGGAGTTAGGTTCTAACCAACACCAGCGCCAGGAACGTAAGTGAGGGGCGGAGCTTAGATTTGAAACAGCTTTTATTGAACAAGAAACGTCCTACTCTCTACGTATTTAGCATTTTAAAACATTGATTTTGTGTAAAATAACTGTATATACCTAGTTTCAGTTATTCGTTTCATTGTATTATGAGTTACTTCCTGATCATGAT